>OY284414.1:48392210-49592210 GCA_958301585.1 Merodon equestris
TTTGCTTGAGTGTTGATGATTCTTATGATAAGCTTTTAACATAATAAGGGATACACATGTATAAATCCAATATTTCCTGTCCAAATTCTTTATGCGTTTTGTACCAGCATATGGATCAGCAAGAAGATCCGTAATTTTATAGCTCGAATAAAATAAATATATTTAATTTGACGTCATGTTATGTTCGGTTGAGCTTAACTGTTTCAACATCCAATGTCCTCTGACGGCAAATAGATGTATAAAGTTATGACAACATATGTTCTTGTTGTCAAGAAGCACTGTCAAAAAAATAATGTTTGGTATTTTAATTTCAAGTCAAATGTAAATTGTTTAAAGTAGTTTGAAGCTTTCCTTTAAAATTACTCATATTGAATATGTTCGGTTTGGCGGGATCACATAAAGATTCCTTTCTGGAGCAAACAAAAGTAGCCCGTGAAGAACGAGCCTTGGAGAAGAGAAGAGAGCGTGCGGCTATTTGCATCCAATCATATGTAAAAGGATATATCGCCCGCAAAAAATACAAGAAAAAGATTATGTATGATAATAAGTCTACCTATGTGCCACAAGCTACTTTCAAACTAATTTAAAATTACATATATGCAGAGATGACTTCGATGCAATTCTAACACATATTCAGTCTGAAAAAAATGATATGAATTTGACTCCTGCAGTGGAAATATATTCAGTAGCATCTCGTTTTCTTATTCAATTTCGATGTAATGATATGGAGTTGCGGGATAGGTTTGAATTGCTTTGCAGATATTTAAATAAATCGATGGAATGTGAAGCACTTAAGTACAACTATGCTAGCATATGTCTACAAACAAATTTTAGGTGAGTATAATTAAATAGACAGATTTGCCATGTAATGTTTATTTTCCATTTATGTAGTTTACTGTGGATTGCTCAAATTAAGAAAATCTTGAGAAATTGCTGCTTGATCATAGAAACTTTAAAGCCAGGTAATATACTAGATCCTAAAACCGTATTGATGAATAATATTTTGCATATAACCATATACGTAATTTGATAATCTAATCACTTTGTAATTCACCAAAATACTATGTAAACTTAATTTTCGTTTATAAGTATACTCGTATACAAATGTGCATACAAGCATATGAAAATACTATTTATGTACATACAATACATCGACTACGAGCCTTGATTTTTTTTGTTGTATGCGATTACAAACAGTGAATTTGGCAAAAAAATTATAAATGCTTCAGTAAAACTTTATTTGTTTTTTTTATTTCTTATCATGAATAAATTAATATTTTACATCATATATGACAATATTTATCCATTTTCGCTCGAAGCAAAAATGTTGGAAGTCGGCATAATAGCAGTAATGGGTGCAGACAAATGATTTCAACAATCGAGGTTCTTAGTATTAGATGAATTCAACTAATGCAATGAAATTGTTCGACATACATACATATGTATGTATTGAACAAATTAAATTATTTGTTATTTTCTCAACAACATTATCTGCCTACTGTTATTGACGATATTAAAATTTTATAAAATGTATTTGCACACACTTTATAGTATAAATATTAAGCTACTAGCGACGATACCGATGTATACATACGAGTATATGTTGTATTTGATTCTGGATGCCATTTTACTCTGCAGTAAAAGGATTAAACAACAAGTTAACTGATAAGAGAACCTGACAAACTTTTTGCTTAAGCGCGCCCGGACCATCACAATTTCTGAATTATTATCACTTCCAGGTCCATTCCTACATTGTCCTCCCATTTACCATGGATCCATCATCTACTGTCCATTTGTTTTACGTGTTGTGCCCATCTTAAACTTCAGCTTTATAGAGTTCCTCGAGTTCTGGATTTTGTCCATTCGCCTGCTTCTTCGTCCCGTTTTCCTGTTTTCACCTTACGATCTGTTTTTTTCAAGGACCCGAAATCTACTTTTTTCCTTAGTTAGAGAAAAATTGTCAAATCCATACAATGTCAATACGGATTTGACATTGCGGGACAAAACATTTATTTTGAATAGTTCCTTCATCGTGAAGTGGCACGCGTTGCCCATATGCAGCCTTTCATTTATTTATCCTAATGTTGTTTTCGACATTGATTACAGTCAATAGAGTATTTGATCATCATTTTCTCAAAGCGTTTATTGATTAAAATCGGGCGAGTTTGATCCAAGTCAATCCACTGATGGACCAGAGCACTGTGCCGCCTCCTGACACGTATGGCTCGTGACGAAGCGAAGGGACAACCCTCCACCTCTCGCGAGTGCGTGTAGTGCGTGAAAAGCCACGAAAAAAAAACAACAGTTCAGTGCAGTGAAGTGCAGGTTAAATAAAGCACAAACGGCCTCAAACAAACTTAATCCCCTACTGTTTCCTTTACAGAAGTCTAAACCTGGACAGTAATTCGCCTTTCACCGTGTTCTATGCGCTATCCGACTCCATTACAAGAATTGTAATTGTAATCGATATTGTGGGCGATTTTAATGTACAATTCTAATTGGCGTCGAAATTGGGTATGTAAAGATCTGAGGTAAACAATCTAACTCAGGTAGTAATTGCGCCAAGTCGAATACCTGACATTGCAGATCATTCCGCCAACACCCTGTACTTGTTCCACACCCCTCATCCTGATAAGTATTCTATCGATATATTATCACCTCTAGGCTCGCCAAATCACTGCGTCGTTTCAGCTAATTTCTCGTATTCAAACCAAACAGAGAACGAATTCCTAAAAGAACAGTATACCTCTACGGGAAAGCCAATTGGAACGGACTCAACAACTTCTTTATGAATTTTAACTGGTCACTATGCTTCCTCGATAGTGACGTGGATGCTGCTGCTGATGCGATCACAAAAATACTCCTGCTGGGTATGAGATTTTTCATTCCACATAGAGAGAAGAGTATCAAACCTAAAGCAAATGCGTGGTATGACTCGAGCTGTAAAGAGGATTGAGAGAGTTAAGGTTTCCGGACTTACAAAGCCAACCCTCCTGAAGAAAATCGGGATAAGTTTAAACGAGCCAGAAATTACTGTAATGCATTGATTCGACATGTCAAATGCTCCCATGATCAAAGGTTGAGTTAAAAAGTGTTAAATTGTCCGAAAGGCGGCAAAAACTTTTGGTCATCTATGAAAAACAAAGAATTCTGCCTCGTTTTGAATCCCTACGCCCATTTACAATGACATCTCAGTTGTCATCTTTTTAGACAAAGCTAGTCGCACATTTTGCAGCCCGCTCAAGGCTTCCAGATTGCACTTTGTTTTACGCCTGTACTTTAGAGCATAGAATCTTCCATGGGACAAATCCAAATTTGCACTCGTACATTTGCAAGAGGATCTCAACGTGCACAAATCCGCTGACCCTGATGGTATGTCTCCAATACTTCTGAAAAGGTGTTCTTCCATGCTGGTAAAACCACTGCGTAAGCTTTTTCACCTTCTTGGTCTCTGTCGGAGTAGATGGAAGACAGCATTTGTCCAGTCCGTCCCTAAAAAGGGCGAATCTTCGTTTCATGCCTCCTACCGACCCATAGCACTAACGTCACTTCTTTCTGGAAACGCTGATAAATCGTCAGCTTATGAAATATCATGAATCACGGAAATCTCTTAATGACCAGTAGTCCGGTTTCCTCAGCAACAGGTCTACTGGTGATTCGATGGCATATCTCACCGAAGAATGGAACCAATCTTTGTACCATTTCGGCGAAAGCAAGATTTCAATATTTCAAAAGCATTCGACAGAGTTTGGCATCAGGCTTTTATTTCGTGCGTGCTTATGGTATCGATGAGTCTCTTCTTCTATGAATTAGAAATTAATTTTCGGGCTCTGCAAGTTATTCAAGTTATTTTGTACGGTTTCGAGGCTGATATTCATCAAATAAACGCTGGTGCTCCCAGGGCTATGTTCTGTCGCTCCTTATTTCTTATTCCTTCGCTCTTATCTTTTCATATTCGTTCCAGGAATCACGTCCTTGCTCTTCGGCCGTAAAACTAGAACGCGTATGCTAAGCACATTCAATTCCGACCCTGACAGCATAATTAAATGGGATATAAACAATTTAATGCTTCCAAAACACAATGCTATCTACTTTCGCTCAAGCTAACCATCAATAATCATCCATTATCTTTGGATAGCGTTTGTGTCCAAGAAACCGAAAGACTTTCCATCCTTGGTATGTGTGTTAATAAAACTCTTAGTTGGAATGACCACGTATTTGAGATCGCCAAGAACGCTGTCTAGGTTTCCTTAAACTATGCAAGAAATATTTCACCCCCTCTGATCTGGCTTCAAGCTTGAGTACAGCGCTCATATCTGATCTAGTGCTTCCAAGACCTCTCTGGATCTGCTAGATAAAATATAAAAGCGAGCGATAAAACTCATAGGAGACAACAATATCGCGAAGTCGATCGACTCACTCGAACTTCGACGCAATATCTGCTCTCGTTATTTTAACGAACAATGCTCGCGAGTTAGCCAGTTGCATTCCTCCAAGAATTTAACCAAGACGCACAGTCAAATTTAGAGACTCGTTTTTAAGTCGAGCCACACGAATGTCGAATGTCTCTTCCCAGTTCAACTTTTCCCACTCACTATAATCCACAAACATTTAAAACCAATGTGCACCGGTACCTCCTTCCCCTCTCTCCCTTTACATCTTCGGCTCGTGCTGGGTCTTGACATTTAAGGGTAGTAACAATCCCTTGTGGACGCATCGATTATAAAAAAATATATGTAAGTACATATACATATATATATTATTATAAATATATATATATTCGTCTTTTCATTTACTTCTAAACCTACTTCCTTTTCTGATATTATTAGACTGTCTGGTATTTTTCTTAACTGTTTCCTCACTATCTCTCAACAGGTCCAGATCGTCAGCATACACTAGAGCGGATATGATTCCATTAATGAAATCCCCGAGAAGTGTAGACCAACCCACTAACCATTGGGTTAGAGCGATATTTGAGAGTCATTTTATGTCAGCTACATCCGACGATGTGACAGTATCGGCAACTAAAGGGTGCCCACAAGTTGCAGTCCTTCCACCACTTCTCTGGTTGATAGTCATCGACGACCTACTCTACAAGTTAACCAACCTCGTTTATGAAGTCATCGGATACGCCGATGACCTTGTAGTTAAACCTGGGGATTGACCCCTAAGGTAATTAACTGGCTATATACCGTGATAGTAAGACCTATTATCACTTATGCGTCTGCTGTATGGTGGACTTCAATAGTTAAACTTCAACACCTTCATAGGCAAGCATGTCTCGGCATTACAGGGGTAATGCCAATTCGCCCGACGGTAGCCCAAGTGGCACTGATTGGAATTACTCCACGGCACTTTTTTATTAAAAAAGTGCAATCAGGCTCCTTCGCTCCATTCTACAACACTTTCCTGAGCTTGACATGATTAACACAGTTTCGGACGCATTACCACACACGTAGAGGGGTGACGTGGCGCAGTGGGTAGTGTGTCGGCCGCTGACGCAAGATGAGTTCGGAACCCGATAACACCAACGCCATCGAATGATTATTTCGCGGCGTCCCTCCTCGGCGGGGTACTGGCAAAACCTCTCGTTGTACACTTGCCTTGAAAAAGCTTCTCGGCTCACGCCGTTCGGAATCGGTATTAAGCTTTAGGTTGATTTAAGTTAATGTGAAAAACAAATCGCACAAAACATAAGTGAATAAAAAGAAACTTGGCTCTGGCTCTTCATGAGTTCCAACGCCATCTAAGGTGTCTGTCTGGCAGTACAATGGACCAATGTTTGTGTGTGAGTGCTCCAACATATAGCAGAAGCCTCCACAAAAAAACAAAAAAAAAATCACACACGTTCACCTTTGACAAAAGATTTGAGATACTGATCCTAAGCCGCACAGCTTGAGAAAGCGGCGATCCCTTGCTAAATGTCAAAGGCCTTAGGTGGTTTACAAATGGTGCCAAAATGGATTCCGGTGTTGGTGCTGGCATCTTTGGACCAAATCGTAAGATTCGTTCGTGAGATTGTGACGCCATTGGCGTGCTATTGAATTGTTTCCATTATTTGCCCATTGTTATTTTATTAGGTTGTACCACATGAAATGTCCGACTTTTCACTTAGTCCTCAATTAGAAGCTGTCGAGTAAAGATCTGCACAACACAGTGGTTTGTGTATGTGTGTTTAATGTGTGCGACTTTTAGGGTCCGTTACAAGTACAGTTATTTTTTTATAGGAATTTTTATATCATGCTATCGACGGTTCAAATTCGTACTCTTTTCCTTTACGAGTTCCATCTTCTTCTTCTTCTTTTCCTTTTTTCTCCGGCGTTGTTATGGTCAGAAGTGTAGGACCATAATCTTCCCACTTAACTGCATTCCTACTGGTCCGCTTGTGGGGTCCGCCGGTTTGACCTCAGAAAGTAGCGGCAGGCTTCCCGGTTTGGGATTACTTCATCGCTGAGGCCAATCAAATGCTGGTGTTTTTGCATTTGTTTGCACCAATTGTTTTTCGGCCTGCCTTTTTTGCGTGTTGAAATTGGAATGTTGATTGATAACGCCTTTTGGACGGGGTTCAAAGGATGTCTCCTTTGAACATGGCAATACCAACTGAGTCGGTCGTGCTCTATATTTCTTGTGATGGTTTCTTTTACGTGGAGGCTTCCTCGGATCTTTGAACTTCTAATTCTGTCACGCTTTGTTACTCCCGCTGTCATGCGAAGCATCTTCATCTCAGTTGCCGTTAATTTGCTCTCATACTTTTTGTGCATTGCCCAGCATTGTGAACCGTATGTGAGCGCCGGACGTACAACTGAAGTGTAGAGCCTTCCTTTCAGCTTAGGGGGCATTTTTCGATCACAGAAGATGGCGGAGTTTTCCCGCCACTTCATCCACCCTACGCTTACGCAATGTTTGATGTCGTCATCACAAGTTGCTTCTCTATTAATCATAGATCCCAGATATTTAAACTTTTCACACTTGGGAAGCACTGTTCCATTCAAGTAAATGTCTGGAATAGGCTGATGAGGGTCAGAGAACGGGCAGCACAGATACTCTGTCTTCTTTGAACTAATACGATACCCGTGTCCCTCAAAAATGTCCACCCACACATCAAGTGCTCGTTGTAGGGACGCCTGATCATCACTTATAATGACTCCAACGTCAGCAAAGAATAGCTGGTGCACATTGGGGTCCGTCATTTTTCCTTCAAGCAAGCAATCAAGGACTGCTATAAAAAGCAGTGGGCTGAGGACGCTCCCTTGGTGTACACTGACTTTGATTGCGAACTCTTCGGTGACTCCTGCGGTGCATCTTACTCTTGTCGTTGCTCTCTCGTACATGTCCATAATCACTCGCACGTAGGTTTCTGGAACTCCTTTTTGTCTTAACGCTACCCATAAAAGATCTCTTGGTTGCCGGTCAAAGGCCTTCTCGAAATCAACCAACACAATATGCAAGTCCTTTGAAGAATCACGATGCTTTTCCATCATGATCCTTATAGTTTGGATTGCATCTGTTGTTGATTTACCCGAGACAAACCCGCACTGGTCATCAGATAGTCGTATTATTTTCCGCAGTCGGCTATCTAATACCCGTTCAACGACCTTCATGGTGTGCGACATCAGCTTGACAGAACGGTAGTTATCACAATTTCGCGTATGACCCTTTCCTTTGTGCAATGGAAGAAGATAGCTTTCCCTCCATTGATTAGGCATAGTGTCGCCTCTCATAAGTTTGGAGATAAGAACCATGAGCCATCTAGACCCGATGTTTCCCATCTTTTTCCAGAACTCAGAGGGTATCCCGTCCGGCCCAACAGCTTTTCTTTTCTTGGAGTTTTTAACCGCGTACCGAACTTCTTCGACTGTGATGTCGGATATTTCGGCATGATTCGGGGCGGCTCTTGGAAAGTACACTTGGGGAAACTGTTCCTTCAGAAGTTCCTCGCAATACTGTCGCCATCTGTGGAGAATTTTTTCGTCTTCCACAAGGAGTTGGCCTTCAGCATTGTTAATAAACTTTGGGAAACGAATCTCCTGAGCATTTCTTCTTCTCTGGGCGGCTATCTTAAAGATATTTGCTCCTTTGTTCAAATTGTTTTGTCGAAGCTCCTGGGTAGCCTGGTTCCTGTCAGACGCGGAAGGCGATATTTCTTCCAACTCCTGATAGAGACCTTCCATGCTTTTCGCTTTGAATTCGATAGTTCCATCGGGGATATAATGCGTCTCTGGCAACCAAAAACATAAATGACACATTGAGAATATAGCGGTGAACGAACGCACCATTCGGCGTTGTCTTGGTATGTTCCGTTCGAAAGATCTAAACCTCGAAAACGAACTTCTACTTTCTATGTATGTAAAGGGTCATCAAGAACTCGAAAATGAATATAACGCTTAGGAATCAGCAGCACCTTGAGGAATAAAGCGACATTCTTCAAATTCGCATATCGCTGTTTGTTGTCCCTTATCTTTCTCCGCTTCTCGGATTTGATGCAGGCTGCTTTCGTGATCTCCTTCCGGCCGTCCGTGTGAATGTTGAGCGCTCCCCATCAATATTGATCTGCTGGGAATTATGACGTTGTTGGCGGCATGCACTGGAGTAACCAGTTACTAAAATCTGATGATAATATAAGTTTGTGCATCCCCCAACATGGCGAAATCGACAATAATTTCTGGTCGATTTTCCTTAGGGGATGGTATGGTATACATATCTATTATCAGTTCGAAAAACAGGATATTTTTAATTTGCTTTTCGACAAATTCTATGCTTTTGGTCTAACTTGATTTAATTGACTTAATTTAGCTAATTATATTTAATTTATATGTATTTAACAAAAAACTTAGCTTATGATTTTTTGATTTTGTTTAAATAAAACTTAAAACTACCTTAAACTAACTATTTTTACCTTAATCTATATTAAGCATATATGTATATATATTTTTTTTTAATACAAAATAAAATTATCCTACCCGCCACCGTAGCCTACCTTAATCTGAGATTCGTTTGTATTAAAGTGTGGAATGAAATAACCCTTCCGTATTTTTGTGATATATTCCTACGTCCAACTAGACTCACATACTACAAGTTTCTTTGGATTTGTTTTTCGGTACATTTTCCTAATTAAGCAACCTAGAGTCACCTTACTATTTGTATACGAAAAGTTTTAAAATTTATTATTAAACAATATTTTCAGTTATATAGGATAAAATATAATTAAATATACTTTCTATTATTTTAACAGAAAACCACACAGATACCTTATCTTTAACACTATATTTGCATACATTAATTGTATTTACATCGCCAAGATCATGGACTATATTGCACAATAAAAATATAGCAAAATTACAACCATCATTGCAAAAAATTTGCTGCAACATACAGGGTTACCTCATTCAAAATGGATTTTTCAAAACGATGAGGGTAATTTTGTTTATAGTTTTACTTTATAGAATATCATTTTAAACTTTGTTTTTTTTAGTGTATAATGTTGAAAGGATGTGTCCGTGAAGAGTTATCTTTGAAGCCAGTTTCTTTAAAAGCGATTATTACATTGAGTACTCGGCCCTTAATCGACGGGGATTTTAGTGAATATTTGGTTGCACAGTTTTTATCGGAAATTTTATCGATACCTGCATTGATCATACATTTAGAATCCAACGCCCCGCAATGTGTTATCCAACTGCAGTCACTGAATATTCTTAACAGGGCATTGAAAATGTCAATAGAAGGAAGCTGGCACAAACAATTTGTCGGCTCGGCTTCTGTCAGTATTTTTTCTTTCTATTAATAACTTACACTGCAATTTTTTTTATTCTACAGGGTACTAAATCGCTAGCCTTTTTGGGTAATCTAATTAATTTGTTCCACATCGAAAATGCAGAAGAAGTTAAACATTTGGCATATCCTTTTATGACGGTGATTTGAATAACGTGTTTTACAAATATACAAACAAGTCTAATTATTTTTTTCACTTATTTTAGGAAGTTACCACATATATACTGGACAAAATTCCACAGAGTGTCGGAACAAAAGGAGTATTTTCACAATGGCATGATTTACTTGGTTGGTATACCCCATCGAACGACATGGCCCAAAATCAAAACGTACCTTTATTGAAGAAACAATACCACATGTTATGGGGTCCTAAGTGTATTAAACTTTTTCTTGGTGATGTTCTCAAAGAAATCAATAAAAATGTTGAACGGATAGAATTTCAAGCGCCACCTCCGAATGCAAGTAGTAATTTACTAAGAAGAGCACTTGACCGCGGTTCCACAAAGGGCACTCTTCAAAAGAATGGAAAACAGTGGCGAAAAATAGATTCTTGCGAATTTGTCAACGTCGCAAAAGTTTGTTCTATGTATTTTGCCGCGCTTACTACATTATCACAACTTAAATTGGATATTTTATCAGGTGATTTTGCGTTCTTATTATAATCAAATATTGTCAAATAGTTTATCTAACATTGTTGTTATTTAATTAGGAATTTGTTATAACGATTCTATATTATATGACCTTTGGCAACTCATCGCATCTGTTGGTCAATATTGTGGAATAAAAGAATATGTGGAATTGTTGAAACTTGGACAATCTGACACAAAACCACAAATTAATATGCTTATGTTGTTTTCAGATTGCATGACACATTACGTTACGTAAGTAACAAATGAAGTTAAGATAAATAATATATTGAGTATATTTATTCATTATTTCTTATTTAAGCAATTCATTAAACTTACATCTAGAAATAACTATTGACACCAGCTATACGTAAAGTCTGTCACATAATTGTTTGCAATTTCAGCTGGAATGTTAAAATTTATGAAAACGCATTGCTTTTGTAATTTTTTCTTTTTATAATTTTATTAATACGGTTATTCTTAATAACTACAACAAAAAAATCTTCATCTTCATATTTTAAGCTGTCAATTAATTGTTTGCAAAATGCAAACAGAACTAAAAGGAAACGTAGAAAGGAAACACAAATAAAAATTGCCCTAATATTTAGTGCGCCTACCATTATCGATAACGGCTTGTCATCTTGGCATTGAACCAATTAGGTGCTCCATATCGTAGCAGTCCGGTATCTTTTTCCACTCTTCCTAGATTACTCTAACAAGTGCGCTTTGTGATTTGCGTTTTGCCACCTTATTTTTTAAAAATGGCCACAAATTTTCAATGGGGCTTTTATCGGAACTTTGCGCAGGAGCATCGAACACTTGCAGTTGTAAAGCAACCATGTCCTGCACAAGGGTGACTTGTGCTTCGGATATAACTTATACATATTGCACCTTTTGAGGATTTTTTGGATTAACAAATCCGAAACTTGCAATAATTTTGGACAGCTCATTTTGGAGTATGTACAAGTAACATTGGTGAAAAACCTAACTTCTCCGACGCCCTTGGATAAAATGCATCCCCATATCATGACAATTTGCCAAACTTTATTTTGGGGATAATATTTTTGTTTTTCGAAGCTGTATTTGGTTCTCGCCAAACAGTTTGAGGTCCTTCGTTGTAGTTCAACATAAATTTTATCTCACCACAAGAAATTACGTCACTCCAGAATCCTGGCGTCTGTGTAATGTGATGCAGTGCAAAAGTCAGCCTTTTATGTACATTTGTCACGGAGTGTAACGGCTTTTTGCGGGCTATTTTCGATGAGTATTTATTTTTGTTTACACGCCGACTAGTCTCGTCTCAATTAGAACTGGGGTATTACCCGGGTATGCGGGTACCCGCGTTTTTCGGGTATTACCCGGGTATGCGGGTACCCGCGTTTTCGGGTATTACCCGGGTATGCGGGTACCCGCGTTTTTCGGGTATTACCTGGGTATGCGGGTACCCGCGTTTTTCGAGTATTACCCGGGTATGCGGGTACCCGTGTTGTCGGGTATTACTCAGCTATGCGTTTTTCGATACTACCTGGTACGTACATTTCCGAGTACTCGTGCTATTTCTCATGATATGTTTAGACTAAACCGTAAAACGATTAAACCATAACTTAACATTTTATTCAGAATTCAGTTTTTTTAACTACATATTAAGATTAACACAAAAAAAATATAGCACCCAGAGACAAAAAAACAAAAAAAAAATAGACATATTCAATCATATTGATTTCAACGATTTCCACAGTCTGTATATATAGACATAAGTATGTTTATACATATGTAATTACTTTAAATAATTAAGAAGTCGTTGTCAATGCATGTTACATTTATATTATTCTTAATATAAACTATGTTTTCATCGCTGTTTTCCTTTCTCTCCCTTATATTGACAACTACATTACTAACTTTTTAAATGAAATAAGAATATTTATGGCTCTTGATAACCTATTACCCGGTATTGTCGGGTACCCGACAGCCGACATTGCCGGGTACCCGCGAAATCGGGTATTACCCGTATTGCGCGAGTACCCGGGTAATTGCTAAGTTGGGTATTACCCGGGTAAAATCAAGAGCACTAGTCTCAATGCCATCGGTGTTTACCTCCGCCCATAATTGCCTTAAGCCGATTTGGGGCTTTTTAATCACAGCTCTTTGACTTTTAAATTCATCTCTAGAGGACAGCTTCGTTGGTCGGCCTCCGGAATTTCTCAACTCCAACCTTTTCCTTTTCTGCTGGTCTTAGGAGACTTTCCCTTATAATAATTGAATTAAACCAACTCTCTTACTTTGCTATCAGTTCGATTTCCAGGTATATTTTAAATTGCTTGCAAACACGGTGCAAATAGCTTCTTATTACACAACGAAAGTGGAATTTGTCATTGTGCTTGAAAATAATACCGTAACACATCGCAAAATCGTTTTTTCCTCTTTTGCATTTTACAAACAATTAATTGACAGCTTAAAATATGAAGATGTTTTTATTTTCGTTATTTTCCTACATTCTTGTTTGAATTTTGTTAAATTTTTTTTTGTATAATATATAATAAGTATAATATATAATAAGAATAAACTTATTAATAAAATTATAAAAAGAAAATATGACAAAAGCATACATTTTAACATTTCAACTGCAAACAATTATGTGACAGATTGTATATGGGGTATACTCGCCGGGTCCAGGTCCGTCACATACATTTTTTGTGACACCCACAAATTCACTAGTTGTGTCGGCGCAGCTATAACACTACTCTGTCCTTCTGGGTCATGACCTTTATCCATAGTAGCGTCGCGATTAGAGTATTCAGTCAGTTCGTTCTGGATTAGAACCCGAGACTTGATTCGAACCCAAATCGAGTAGTAACTGGTAATACTTGATTAATCTCGTCTGGGTTAAAACCCTAGTCGGCTCTAGTTGTGGTAGGTCACGCTACTCGCTTATAAGCGAAGTGTTTATAAAAAACAATTATTTTTCTTTTATTTTCCCTTGTAGTGTGATGTCGCAAAACCCCGTTCTGACAGCACAAGTTCTCTTACCCTTGTTGCTGTTGATGTCCTTCTTTTGACTGTTGTCATTTTAAAGCACTGACCGTGTGTATATTCACTTGACTGAAAGATTGTGCATCAGCCAAATGCTTCGGCATTTTATATGGCTAAGCTGAACGGCGATGTGAACGGAAATCTTTCGGTCGTCACTGCCATTTCTCTTGTTTCCGGGATTTGTCAGCGGTGACTCCAAATATGGTCGTTCGTCTTCGCTGTTGTTGACCTTCGGTCACATTTTAAAATGTTAAATTGTTTTGTTTGCTTTTTTTGTTTGTTTTTGGTTTTGCTCCTTTATTTTCTCTATAAAATTTGCTGTTTAAGTTGTTGAGGTTGGGGTCTTCGTTTGACCTCTCGGCGTGTAGGTAAAATATTATAAATATTGTTTAAGAAAATTTATTTGCTTTTATATATTTATAATAGAGTGAAAATGTCTATAAGGTGTAGTTCGAAGTTCTTTAGAGAAAGAAAAAAAACTGAATTGTAACTTTGTAATATTACAGGATACAACAGTTATAAAAGAATATCGCTGATATCAAGTTGTTACAAGGTGTTGTCAAATATTCAGGGAGATGGTGAGGAAACATTTAAGAAAAACGAAAAGGTTGTCAACGAGACTCTGAGTTCCAAATGGTCCCTGATAATAAAATAATTAACAAATAAGTAGAATAAGTGTCGTACAGGTAAAATCGTTGTTTTACGAATTATTTTAATGGGCTAACTTCTTTAAAGGCTCAATTCCCTAGTGCAACCAATTGTTGCAATTTATTGCAATTAGCATCTCTCCATCAACATATACAAAATTATAATCTCCAATGACATATTCCGTAATATATGGTTTATAATAACGCATTAAAACAAGACTGAACAGACATCGGAACAAAATAGTATTCGACATCGTTGAAATAAAACACTGTTAAATTCAAAACTTGCTTGGTGCATTTTAAATGTTGATAGCACCCCTAAATACCTGTAGTATATTTCTGTTTCAACTTTAAATCAATTTTCTGTACAAGTCAGCATAAGTTGGTTCCTTTCAATCAAATATTAAAAAAACATCAGTTATCTTACTTACGAGTACAATATATTTTTACAAACCACGACCTTAGCATATGAACGTCATAATTTATGCCAGAGAATTAATTTAAAGGAATAACAACATCATATCATATAACTGGAAAATCACATACAAAAGCCTTTACACTCCTAACAAAGGATTCTTAAAATAGAGATTTAATATAAATTAAAAAGAAAATCGGACCAAGCACGTATATCTAAATGAATATCCTTCGTGCCTAAAAATTTAATTTTTTGACTTTGATTATTCAAATAAGATACAAACCAGCTATAATACAACCTCGTTCTTCGACAACCCCCATTGTGTGCAGTCGTTGTAATATTTAGCTCCGAACATAAATTGTTTTTTCGCCTATTTTTTGTTTTCTGCGAAAATTAATAGGCGTGTTCTTTCACTCCACTTCCCACTTCTGTCCCTTGTGCATTATTTACTGACCCATTCCAAATCCGCGCGTGACTCTCTGTCCCCTTTTTTTACTTGTGTTATCAGTGCACATTTCTTAAATATGGATCATTGTGACACCGTGCCACCGACAACTAAAATGCTGATCGTGTTATGTACCGAGGTATTTGCGGCAATTCGTTCCACCTTCCCTGCATCAGGCATGGATCTTTAGTAAAACATCCATTACCTACTTTAAAGAATATTCGGAGCATTTCTTCTTCTATTGTGAAGAATGCCAAAATATCCCGCTCCGATGTTCTCTTCGCGACCAAGTGTAACAATGGCAACATTAACTCGCCTCCAACAACAACAACCTAGTGTTAAAAAAACTTACCGGTGAAGTTCGACCTAATCTCAAAATGCGTTGAAGACTTAAGTAACTTAAGTAAGTGCTCGATTTTTTTTCTAAATTTAACTCTCTTGATAAGCAGTTATTTGCCCTAGTGAAACTGGTTAATGATATCTCTGAACCCAACTCACATTACCCGGCACTACGGACTTTGTTTCCACTCTCAATTCTCACCTTAACCCTGGTCTCTTCAAAAAAATAAACGAGAACCTAAATTCCCTTCGATCCGATCTTGACATTAATTTCCGTCTCTCATCCAAAAAAAGTATATTTCCCCCATATTGTGATTCAGTTTGGAAGAGTATATCAATTTAATAGAAAATAATGGAGTTCAATTCAAATTCATGAATTTCTTAATATCATCTAATTCACTGGGGAACAGTCATTTTGCGGCAAGGTAGATTGAAGTCAATTTTGTATAAGTTCAGGATGCTGAATACGAGAAAAATATCAGATTTGTCAAATTGACTCTAGTTCATGAGATAAAGGCTTTAATAAATATTTGACTAAAAAGGTCAAAATAATAAATACAATGACGTATTAAAATATATATATTTTAAGAGCGGCTATAATTATAATCAATGATAAAAAACTAAATATATATGCTGTTAAGACAAATAAAATAATAAAAAAAATTACAAAAAACTTTTTTTGTAGACTTTTCTATTGTGTTTTTGATCAGGACAATCCCTAATTAAAGTCCAGCAGTAGTCTGCCATCATATGGCTGTCCCATCGACCTTGATATCCTTCTTCCATGGTCCTAATGTCCCGGTGGAACCGTTCTCCTTGCTCCTCGCTGTAATCGCCTAGGTTGTCCGGGAATCTGTCCAAATGGCTATGTAAAAAATGTAATTTGATGCTCATATTTGCTCCTAAGTGGTTAAAATTCTGTAGCATTTTTACAACTAGTTCTTCATATTCTGGTACTTTGTGATTACCCAAAAAGTGTTTGACCACTAATACAAAGCTTAGCCATGCTTCTGATTCGATCCGTGTCATATGGCTTGTAAATGCGGTGTCTTTTATAAGGGTACGGATTTGGGGTCCATCAAAGATGCCTGCTTTTAATTTTTCCATACTCAGGGCGGGAAATTTTTGACATACATACTTGAAACAGTCACCATTCTTATCTAGGGCTTTTATAAACTGTTTCATTAACCCAAGCTTGATGTGAAGTGGTGGAAGAATGATTTTCTCTCGGCTTATAAGTGGCTCATTAACGATATTTGCATTTCCAACTAATATATTTTCTCTTAAAGGCCATATCTTTCTAATCCAGTGTTCGCTTTTTGCGCGACTATCCCAAAGGCATAGGAAACAGGGGTATTTGGTATACCCACTTTGCTGGCCTAATAAAAAGTTTACCATCTTAAAGTCTACGCATACTGACCACTAATGTTGTACGTACGAAATCTTCTCTAAAACAAATTTAATATTTTGGTACTCTTCCTTGAGTTTGGTAGAGTGACCAATTGGGACGGAAGCAAATTTATTTCCATTATGCAATAATACACATTTTAGACTCCTTTTTGAGCTGTCTATAAAAAGCCGCCAATTTTCTGGCTTATATTCAGGAAGACCCATAAAACTTAAGAGGCCAGAAACATTGTTGCAAAAGACCAATTTGTCTTCTTCGGTAAAGTAAGGGAGAATATCTTGCTCTCTGGTCCGGTAGGATGTTATAGTAACGTCAGGTTGAAGACAATGTTTTTCTTTTAGTCTCGAAGCAAGAAGTTCAGCTGATTTCTTTGGTAAATTCAAATCACGAACCAAATCATTGAGTTCCTCTTGAGAAAATCCCTGTCTTGTAGAACTACATCCTTCGAACTCACTTTCACTGCTGTTATTCTGACTGAACATTTCAACTTCATCACAGTTTACAGTCGATGGTCCTGAAAACACTGGAACTGGCAAATCTTCACTGTGTAATAATGGGGGCTTAGCCGATTCCACATTAGGATAAACCCAAGTACGTTTTTTGTACCTATTCATGCCTTTCACATTCACAGCACAAAAGTAAGAGTCATTGAAATGATTGGTTGGCTCAGTCCATATCATCGGCACTCCAAATTTAAACCCTTTACGTTCTCCTTTGGTCCATTGTCGCAGAGTTTCCACACATGACTTACACACGATATTGGGCACCCAATATTTATTTTTTTGGTTTAGATTTATCCCAAAGTATGCGAGGTAGGTTTGTTTCACAAACTCAGTGATCTTTCTTCTTTGTTTTTGTTGACAAAATTTGCCACATATAAAACAAAAACTGTTAGGATTGTTAACGCAAGACTTTCGCGACGAACTCATATTTTTCACGAAAAACAAGATAATTTATACTTAAAATAGAGCACGAACTGATAACCTTAAGGTCTAATATTTGTAATCGGAACTATGAGAACTATCTACATGAATAGAAAACAAAATTTAGTTGGAAATACTCAAATTAATACAAGTCGGGAGGGTAGGTTCATATTTTTTCAAATGCTTGGTTATATGTCATTTATCTCAAGAACCAGAGTCAATCAAAAAAAAGTATATACATTTCGTGTATGTCTAATGTAAGTGTTTATTAAAACCAATAACAAAATTCTTGCCGCAGGAAAATAATATTTTTTTGTTCCCCAGTGTTATCAATAAGAATTCAGCTTATTTTATTATTAATATTTTTTTTTTTTTTTATAAATGTATGATAATATTATAATTGCTTTTCTACTACTTATATAAGCTTGCTTGGTACCTGTCCGGTGGCTTACTATTTCTTCCCCTACTGGTTATCTGATATTTGTTCGTCATTGAGGGTAGTGAAATAACCCGAGATTCTGATTCTGCATGGTTTTCTTAAGCTTTGGTCATTTCCTTTTCTTGTCGGGGTGATTTAGAATGTGTGGGTGATGTCGTTGCCGATTTTGAGTTCCCTTGAAAGTCTTCTGAGATATCTACTACTGTCGTTTTCGGTTCCACAATGGATGCTCTTGTTGGGTTAATATGTATCGTATTCCTTCTTAATATTTTATTGACATCTGTGCGAATAACATAGGAACGCGGAGCGTGGTGATGCTGTTCGATGCGTCCAATCACCCAATCACGATGTCCTCTTTGCACTCTGACTCGGTCCTCTGGTTGAAATCGCTATATCGTCCTCTTCTGAAACATTTCATTCCAAAGTGACCTGTGTGTAAAATTGCTAATATTTCGAAGTGCCTGTGGAATAATGATTTTGGACGAATTATATAAGATTCCTTGGTCTTTTCCAATATCTTCTAGAAAGTTCCAATAGGGTATTATCTTCTTGGGCAAATCTGCGATTTCAGCGGGCCAATCTTGTAGGCAATAATGTTTTAAAAGTCTTAATTCTTCATCGTTGGTTGTGTGATGGCCATACTCCATCAATGTAGAATCGGACACACTTATGTAGTTAAGTGAAAAAACTTCCAAGTCCTCATCTGTGTCTTTATTTTCCTCTACTTGGCAATCTCTGCTCAAGGTATCAGCTGTTGGAATATTTTTTCCTTTTTCACAACGGACTGTCGGGTTATATTGGAGAGTATTTAACATAATTCGCTGTAGTCTCAGTGGAGCTGATTGGAGTGGTTTTTTTTATAAATGGTCTCTAACGGTTTGTGGTCAGTTTCGACTATAAGCTTTTTTCCGTAGACGAGTTCATGAATTTTTTCACATGCAAACTTTATTGCTTTATTTGTTGACTTGGATTTAATGATTTTGAAGCATATGCTATAGGGTGGCCGTTTTGTAGCAGTGCAGCTCCCACACATGATTTACTTGCGTCTACTTGAAGCTTCACATCGCAATTCGGGTCATAATATCGGAGAACGGGTGTGGAGCTAAGTACTTCCTTTAATTTATTAAATGCTTCACTTTGTTTTGGCAAGCAAACAAATTCGTTCCTTTCCTTAAAGAATTCTCTAAGTTGTGCTGTAAGTTCTGATAGGTTTTTAATTAACTTTCCCGGATATGTTACCACACCTAAAAAACACTGAAGCTCTGTTTTATTGGTTGGAATTTTTAAATTGGATATAGCTTGAACCTTTTCTGGATCTACTTAAATGCCATTTGCCGTTAAAATTTGTCCCAAAAATTTAACCTTTGTTTTATTGAACTGACATTTATCTTTATTCAATTTTAGACCTCTAGCTTCAGCTTATTTATTACCTTATTGGTAAGTCTATTCAATTCATCTAATGACTTTTCGTGAATGAGGACGTCATCCATTGACACTTCGGTTTTCTCCAGGATTTCGGTCATTATTTTTTTAATAAATCTCCGGTTCCGAGGCTAGCTCGAAAGGAAGTCTTTTGTATAAGTAACGACCCCAAGGTGTGGCCATTGTAAGATATTGCTTTGTACGATTGGAAGCTCGTATTTGCCAAAAGCCTTTTTTGCAGTCCAAGATTGTGAAAAACTCCGAATCTCGTATGTTGGGCAATATTTCTTGAATTGTTTTTGATCGATGGTAGCGACGAACTATATTTTTATTTACATCAGTAGGATATTTACAAATCCTTAGTTTCCCCTTTGACTTTACCACGACCATTGGTGATACTGTCGGTGTGATACCATGAGATTTTTCCAGTACTTCTAGTTGAACCATCTTGTCAATTTCCTTTTTGCTTCCTCTTTAATAGCCTGGGGGATCCTTATGGGAGCATAATGTTCAAACGATAGGTTTTCAACTAAATCTATGTCATGTCATAAATAAAATCAGTAATACAGCCTAAACCATCATAAATACCTTCTTTCAATTCCGAAATCTGCTTAACCAATCCTAGTTTTTCGCAATATTTTTTATCCATCAGTGGCTCGAAGTTGGGAAAATGATCAACGACTCTGAACTCGATTTTAGCATCTTTATTTCTAACACGGCAATTTAGCACTGTTTCTCCAATTACTTTTATTTGACTTCCTCCGAAAGCTGTTAATTTCCTCGTTAATGGTGGACTAGTTCTAACGTTGAGGTTGAACACTAAACCTACCGACAGTTTTGTATACCTATTCCTACCACGCTCGGTCAAATTGACCGGTAATTGAAAAAGTTATCAACTTTATTATTCAACGCAGATTTATTGCTGACATTTTACTTGGAAAAGACAAAAAAAAACTAAAAGTAAAGACTGAAGCATATATCATACGCATATTCTAAGAAAAGTCATATAGTTCGATAGCAGTATTATAGCGTTCAAATATGCGTAAATTGAAGAAAAATTTGAAAACGGTCAATTTGACCGGTGGTGGTAGGTTTAGTGTTAAGTGCTTAGTTGAAATGACGTTGCAATGTGCTGCTGAGTCTAGTTTAATTTTGATAGGTTTATTTTCAACTATTATTTCTTCGTACCAATTAGAATCGTCATCAAAGTTGGTCTCTGATCTCGTTAATGACAAAATAAGTAGGTTGTCATCAGAATCTGAGTTTATAAATGTTCTTGTTATCGTTTCGATTTTTCAAATACAGTAGTGATATTTTTTGTTATGTGCTAAACATTGCTCAGTTTGCTTGTGTTTAGCACCACACCGTGTGCATTTTGTTCTATCAGTTACCGTATCATGTCTGTACACTTCTTTATTTAGGTATTTGTGTCTGTATGTATTCCTTCTACTGTTCTACTTTTTATATTTGGCTATGGTATTAACTGTTGTGTTTTCTGCGGTTGAGTGAAACTTTCGCACTTGCTTTGTTGCCATTTCACTTGACTTACACAATTTAATTGCCCTATCCAATGAAATATCTTCTTCCCCCAATAACTTTTCCCGTATGCTATCATCTTTAATTCCAACAATAATCTTATCATGAAGCAATGAATTCTGTAATTCACAAAACTCACATTTCATACTTTGATTTTTTATCTTAGTAAAAAAATCATCGAATGTTTCGTCGGATTGATTCATTTCATTAAATAGTTGTTGAAAATAAGCTTCAAATTTTTTTCTTTAATTTTTCCTAAGTTTTTGCCTTCAAACGCCGTAAGATTAAAAAAATTATAGATTTCAATTGCTTCGGAACCTATGGCTGACATGAAAGTAGCTTCTTGCACGTCCATTGGTTTTTTATCTAGTTGAGCAGCTGTAGAAAACCAATTATACTGTTAGATCCAATGTTTCCATGCAAGTGCCATGTTCGATTGATTTAATCCTAAAACTTCCACTTTCAAATTCCGATTGATTTTCATTTGGCATGTTTAGGTCAACACTCCCGTTTCCTTTGAAATTCTTTTACTACATATACACCCAGCGACAAAAAAACCCCCGCAATACATTTTTAAGTACAAAACGGATTTTCTTAAAGATTTAATAGTTGAATTTTTTTCTTTTTTTTTCTTTTCATAATTTGATATATGTATGTAGGTATATATACTATACAAAAACAGTAGACTTTACATTTTTAACTAAAATATATTTCAAGTATTAATAAAAAGAAAAAAAAATGCGATTTCAACATTATAAGAAAATTGTTTTATTACTAAAAATAATTAAAAATTTTATTTTTTAGGAACTCAAAATCACATTTTTTATAAATATATGTAAGGCACCATATCATAACTGTTATATTTTGACAACAAAAGCAGATTAAAAATTAATACTTTGCGGCTGCGCCCTTGTTTTTGATGACGTCACGAATTCGGTTTGGCATCGAATTAAACAATTTTTTTAAAATAATTTTCGTCTAGTTCCTCATACCAAACTTTTTCTATAACCGATTTCATCTCAGAGATCGTTCTTGGTCTCTTTTCTCTAATCTTTTTCCCCATATACGAGGCTGGTCCGATAAGTACTTAGCCTACAAAAGAAAAACAAACATTTTGGAGAAATGGCGATTTATTTTTCAATATAGTCTCCTTTTAGCTCGATACACTTGAACCAGCGATGCTCCAACTTCTTTAACCCGTCTGAAAAATACGTTTTCTCAAGGTCTGCAAAGTAGGCCTCCGTGGCGGCGATGACCTCCTCATTCGACTGAAATTTCTGCCCGGCGAGTGATTTTTGCAAGTTTGGAAACAAAAAGAAGTTGCACGGGGCCAAATTTGGAGAATACGGTGGATGGAGCAGCAGTTCGTAGCCCAATTCGACCAATTTGGCCGTGGCGAGGGCGGAGGTGTGCCAATACGAGATCATGGATTTGTGTCACGTTATCCTCAGTGGTAGCCGTTTTTGGGGCACCTGGACGTGGCTCATCAAAATCCGACGTGCGACCACGTTGAAACTCGTTAAACCAATTTCTGATGGTCGCCATCGAAGGAGAAGAGTCACCGTACACAGCATCCAAACGCTCTTTGATTTCACTGCGCGATTTTCCTTCCAAAAACAAGAATCGAATCACCGACCGATATTGCTCTTTTTCCATTTTTCTAAAATCCGCGGACACTCCCGCTTCCACACGCGATCAAAACAAAACTACGAGTCCGATCTGGCTGAAATTTCGACAGTAGCCGTCTACTAGAATGTACTACACGATAGTAAGTTGCTTTTGCCATCTGGCGGTGAGGTTAAATACTTATCGGACCACCCTCGTATTGCCAACAGTTCTCAATTGGATTCAGGCCCGAACAGTTTCCTGGCCATGGCAGAGAGGATATACCCAACAGATCTTTATGATTTTTTACCTGAAAGTAGAGAAAACATTAACGTAAATAAAAAACCCAAATTAAAACTTTAGCTCGAAGTTAAAGTTACCGTTTTGGCTCGGTGACATGGAGCTGAGTCATCTCGGAATACTCAGAACATTGTTCCAAAGTTGTCAAAACACCTTCGTTGATGATCTCAATGTACTTTGCAGCATTGACGGTTCCTTCCAACATCAGAATAGCACCAACACCAAACATTGTAATGGCACCCTATACCATTACATACGGGGAATGTTTCACGGTAGATGAAGTGCATTCTACATTCGACTAACGCATTGCCATCGGGGCCAAACAAATTGAATTTAGACTCACCGGAAAAAAACAACTTGTCCCCAATCCTCACCAGTGTAATTTTCATAATTTTTCGCCTATTGCAACCGTTGCTGCTTCATTCTGTTGGTAAGCAGGAGCTTTTTGCAGGTCGCCGTGCTCTTAAACCCATATTGTTCAGCTGTCTTTGCATGGTTCGGTCACTGATTTGTTTTTCAGTTTGAGACCGAAAGCTCTTATTGATATCTCCAGAATGCGGAAATCGATTAGACACTGACATTTGATGAATAAGCCGTGCTTCTCTTTCAGTTATTGACCTTGGCCTGCCGCTTCCAACTTTCCGTTCAATTGAACCTTCGGACTGGTAATTCTTGATGACATAGCGCACACTCCACTCGTTAGTGCCAACCCGACGAGCTATTTCTCGTTTGGAAATATTTTCCTTATGCAAAGCAATGATTTGGGCATTTTCCACCATACAGTGGAACAGTACCATAGCGAAAAATACAAAATTTTGATTTAAAATACTTTTTCTACTAAAAAAATCGATATGAACGCGATCACTTCACTTTTTCTACTGCGAGTAGGCAGAAAAAATGTTTAAATAATAAGAGAAGGGTGCAGAATTGTAAAATTTTACAACTTAATTACAAAATATTTTTAAGAAATGCAATGCGAAGGTTTTTTTGTCGCTGGGTGTACAGTATTGTCAGAAACATATGCAACCAAACTGCATTTCTAAGTCAATAGCTTGCCAAAAGTATATTTCATTTTAAATCATATAATTTTGTATACTAATATTTTGTTTTGGATGTGTTCTTTCAAAATATGTAAATAATGTACACATCATTTAAAAAAAAAATGGCCACTTGCCACACTTAAATGCAGACTCACCGAAAAATCCCTGGCCGAAACAATGCCTTCAATATCTCACCCAAAAAAGTATCAAACAATCTTGATAGGCTTTTTTTTGTCCCTAAAAGTCTCCCCCTTCCTGCCACTCTAACATTCCCCGAAAACATCCCACTTACCTTTTATTATCAGGTAATACATAATACATACTTACCTGTATGTATTATAACAGGTTTGCGCTCTAAAACTCAGGCAGTCCTGCAGCAATCACATGCCTTACCTTTTGAAATCTTTGCCTTGACTGAAACGAACCAAATCCCCAGTATAAACAACTTTGAACTGTTCTCATCAAACTTTAACGTTTCTCGCGACGATGATGTTAACCGACCTACTGATGGTTGTCCAAGCCGCGGTGTCCTCCTAGCCATCCGAAACTCAATTGACTCCTCCCTCATAGCAACTTCATCTTTGTCGTGTCTCGACTTTTTTTTTATTAAGATTGTACTACTCCGGAAATCGCTCTGTCATCTGCTTTTACATTTTTCCACCACAACCTATTGAACCATATAAATTGGCCATTGATTCAATCGATAATTTATTTGATTTACTTCAACCTTCCTCATCGTAAATGGATCTCTGCCGACGGCCAATCGTTTTACATTGTCTTTAATACCACTGCAGCCAAAGAATGCCTCTTCTCAAATCGCCTAGCTGATTCAAACCAAGTCAGCGGCATTTTAAATTATATGGACAGGCAACTAGATCTCAATTTCACAACTAACCCCTTTAACTCCTCAGTTTCAGCTTGTCCGTTGTCCCTACCTACTATCGACAAGTCCTTCTTTCAGTTTGTTAACCACAAAAGAAAATCTGATGGCTACCCAAACTCTCTCTCCTTCAATGATGATACTTCCAATGTTCTTCATACCAACCTTTTTGCTACCATTTTCAATCAATCTTTCATCCATGACTCCTTTGCACCCGATCCTATTTCTTCTATTGATCAAACTCCCGTCGGCCTCCCTGAAATATTGTTAAAAAAAAATGTTCCTCCTCCCTTTCTCTACCTCTCTCAAAAATCTTCAGCCTATCCATTTGTAAAGGTGAATTCCCCCGGATATGGAAAATCTCTTTTATAACATCTATACACAATAAGAGTCCGAAGAATAACATTAACAACTACCGTCCCATTGCCAAACTGTCACTGTTGTGAACATGTAAACGCTGCATTAGAAAGTTTCTTAGCGATCGCGGTGCCACCCTGGTGGCGGATAGATTATTGTACATGGCCATGAGTCATGGTCGTTTTGCCATTTTCCGCTGGTCTCCTTTTTTTTACAAGAAAATTAAACTATTAAATATTCTTTTTATTCAATTTCAACAGTCACATATACCCAAAATCTTCGAAAGTATTTTGTATGATAATTTAAAATAATTCAATGCAAGTCTTTAATCTCCCCCAGACAACACGGCATACTCAAAGGTAGGTCTACAAACACGAACCTTATGCAATTCGTATCCTTCATCCTTTCAGTCTTAGAAAATAGCAAGGAAGCCGATGCTATCTCAATTGACTTAGTAGACCAGTAAGGCCTTTAATAAAATTTCACAAATTAATATTCTTCAAAATGTCTTCCCTTGACTTTGAACCCATCTTATTAAAGTGGATATCCTCTTACCTGGAAAATCGCTACTACAGCGTGCGCTTTAGATCTGCCCTCTCTTGCCCCTTCCTTGCTTCCTTCGGTGTCCCTCAAGGCAGTCATTTAGATCCATTTCTTTTTGTCCGTGTCATTAATGACATTGAGTTTGTTAACAAACATTCCCACCTCTCACTGTATGAGTTCCTCAAGACCATTTGGATCTCAACAGCTTTTCCGTCTGGTGCTCCAAAAATTAATTGAAGCGTAACATTTCCAAATGCCAATCAATCATATTTTCACCTAAACGAATCAAACCTCCTCCTCGTCTCTACTTCCTCAATAATCAGCCCATCTCCACCGTTCAGGTTATCCGCGATCTTGGCATACTATTGTATGTGACCAAAAGCTCAATTTTCGCACACATATCGACTATATAATTCTTAAAGCCAACTCAGCTCTCGGTTTCGTGAAGCGTTGGTCTAAATGATTCTCCAGTCCCTACGTGACTCCATCCCTCTATATTACCTTTGTCCGCCCCCTTCTTGAAAACGCATCTCAAGTGTGGTCCCCTTATCAATTTCTAGAATCGAATGCATCCAACGTCGGTTCCTACTTTTCGCTTGTCGAGGTCTGCCCTGGAAGAATCCTTTGTTCTTACCGCCCTATCAAGACCGTCTTAAATTAATCGATTTGAGTACGCTAGAGGAAAGAAGAAAGGTATCTGACATCCTCTTCATTCAAAGATCTATTACAGGTACTGTTGGGTTTACTTTCTTGGGTTTCAATTATTTTGAATTCTCACGGTTTTCTCACGAATTAGATAAGACCAAAATGTATTGTGCATTTTGCACAAGTAGTCAAATTTTGACCTCACGTTGCCGCGAGTGTGGGAATCAAAACTTTCTTTTAAGGCCAACTCAGGTGTCAAGGTCGAATGTGTCGTAGACATTTTCTGATTCCCACATTCAGGAACTGCAGGCCGATGTCTGATCGGATTATTGTGATGTGTGAACTCGTAATGATAAGTTGTGATTTGTAAATTCGTATAATTAAGACGTTTCGTTCCTTTGTTTGTTAAATAAAGTTAAATTAAATATTGAACTTTTTTTACTGTAAACAGGTACCATTGACTGCACGACTCTTTATAACTCCATATCTGTTAACACTAATCCTCGTAATACACGCAATCCTCGTCTCTTCTATCTATCTACCCCACGCACCTCATACGGCTCCAATGAACCCATTTCCCGTATGCTGGAAAGTTTCAATTCGAATAATAACTTCTATTTCAACCTCAGTGCACTCTATGCCTAAAACTCCGTCTTTTCAATAGTCTTCCTTCCTGCCAATCTTAGTTTCTAAGGATGGGGCACCCCTCACCCGTTCTCCTTAGTTATTAAGTTAGATTAAGTTTAGCTTGAATTAAGCTCAATAATAAATGGAGGTGTTTGCCATCACGAAAATCAACGTCGTTTTCTCCATTTTGCTCTTCATGCTGATTCTACCTGTCTATCAATTACGCTCTCTGGGTAACAACGAGTCGCATCCTCAATATGCGATTCATGTACCTGGGGGGCAACATTAAAAGGCCTAGTGGTGCATGGCCTACATAGCTTTTTAGCTGTATGGCTATTTTTAGCTTATAGCTGATTAGCTAATTGAATGCAAAATACCGATAACTAATTGGTTATGCTGTCGTTGTGACAGATAATCGATTAGGAAGGCATACATTTGCTATTTAGCTGTTGGCTTTTTGCTATTCGGCTATTTGGCAAATATAAGGCTCCCAGTTGGGTGTAGGGTAACCCTACTGGGAGTAACGGCTTGACCAGAAGCCTAATTCTGACAGGTGCCCCCAGGACAATAATGTCAGACTGATAAATGGTAGTAAGGTCAGATATCGGAATGACAGTCCTGGCCTGTCTTGCGGTAGGCCCCCTTGTGGGAGTATCGTGGGGGCTGTGGTTATCCCAAATCGCGGGAAATTTTGAACGCAATAACGAACAACAGTAATTTTACTTTGTAATTTTACTCAGTTGTTCGAAGGGTGCCGATACCCTTAATATCGGTAAGAGGTTTTAGTTAGGCCTCGCCCCATACCAAGAGGGAAGCCATGTCCCTGCGCATGGCTCCGAATTGGTACTTATGAACATGAACTATGCAAATAAGGACGTTGGTTGTCGTCCATAAAATCAACCCCTTGCGGGGAGGCCCGCCGTGGAATTAAGCCGACAATGCAGGAGTCCACGTTAAACTCATAGCGGAGTCTGCCTATCAATACCGCCTAAAACTTATTAACTTGAACTCGTTGGAAAAAGGAAGAAGGATATGCGACATCCTTTTCATCCATCGTCATCGAGACTGCGCGACTTTATACAACTCTATCTTTTTCAACACTAACCCTCGTAATATACGAAACCAACGTCTCTTCTTTCTACCTACTTCTCGTACCTCTTATGGCTCCAATGAACCTATCTCCCGCATGCTGCGGAATGTTAATTCATTTCGACTTAACATCAGCACTCCTTGTCTAAAACTTCGTCTCAATCGCCCTGTTTAGTTTTTTAGATTGTAAGTTAAATTAAGTATGTAGCTTGAATTAGGCGCAAAAAAAGGGGGATATTGCCCCCACAAAATTAAAATAGAAAGCCAGTATGTAGTTATCGCGATCTTTCTTGTTGCGTTTTGATACGTTTTTTTTTAGCAGACAAAACTGCTTAAATCAAGGTAAGTATTAACTTTTACCTCAATGGCCCTGTGAGGACATTCTAAAGCTTCTATTGAATTGTTAAGATATTAGAGGATTTAGGAAGCTAGCAATAACACAGACCTGTAAAATGAAGGTCATAACTTCCTCTCTGGAATTTGATAGCTGATTCCGGAGTATTTTGATGCGCTAATTACGAATAAAAACTAACCTGGTCCTTTTTTTCCTGGAAGCTTCGGTTGTGCGATTTTCGTTTAAATTTCCGGTTTGGATCATCGCGCAACAATAGACCGCTATCATACTAGCACTCCATCTTCCTTGAAACCGAAATTCAAGCTCTTTTAAATCTTGAAATCTTTCGCCTTGTTCTTCGCTAACGGCTTCTAGGTTTTCTGGGAAGTGATCAATGTGCGAATTCAGAAAATGCAGTTTAATGCTCATATTACAACCCATTACACCAAATTCGTAATCATTTTGGCCACTATTTCTTTATAGTCGGAGCTTTTTTTGTTCCCCAAAAGGTTTTTTACCACTTGATGAACATGATTGAGTTTTTCATCAAATTTTTCCTCCGACATCAATTTTCTTATATCAGGGCCGGCGAAAATTCCTTCTTTTAACTTAGCCTCTGTTAAAGATGGAAAAACTGAATGCAGATATTTGAAGCCTTCCCCATCTTTATTTAAAGCCTTCACAAACTGCTTCATTATACCCAATTAGATGTATAAAGGCGGCAGTAAAACTTTTTCTCTGGGATCCAAACTCTGTTTAAGCACGTTTTTGATTCCTGGGGTTATTCCAGTTCTTGGAGGTCGTTCCTTTTTGGTTCAATCTTCTTCTTCTTCTTCTTTTCCTTTTTCCGGCGTTGTTATGGTCAGAAGTGTAGGACCATAACCTGCCCACTTAACTGCATTCCTACTGGTCCGCTTGTGGGGTCCGCCGGTTTGACCTCAGAAAGTAGCGGCAGGCTTCCCGGTTTGGGATTACTTCATCCCTGAGGCCAATCAAATGCCTGCCTGTTTTTTTTTTTTTTTTGTGACACGGGCATGCTCCAGATTTTTTTTTGTTTGATCTTACTCTTACAACACCGGTGATCTCCAGTCGTGTCAACCCACTGATTTGCATGTACACTTGTGGGGCAGTTTAATGGTGGTATATGTGTCCCTAGGCTCACCTTGGTGTTTTCTAAATTGCCTAGATGTGATTTTTGTTTACCTTTGTTTTAGTCGCCTTTTACGACAAGCGAGAGGTATCGCTTCAGGGATATTCTGAACCCGTCCCTGCACGGAATGTTCCTTTTTGGTTCAATGATGTTGTTTATTCCGGCTATCCCATTCGCAAAGAAAGCACGGGTATTTTGTTTAACAACCTTGTTGGCCCAGTAGCATGATTATGATTTTGAAATCTCCACACACCATCCAGCCGTGATGTTCGTAAGCTACAGTAGCTAAAAGCTTTTCAAAATTTTCATAACATTCCTTTAAATGGACAGAATGTGCAACAGGTAGTGAGGCATATGTATTCCCATTATGGAGTCAATAAACAATCTCCACTCGTTAGGATCGTATTCATTGTCGAACTTTTTCGTCAAGCCAGGAATATCCTTACAATACACCAAATCTTGATCTTCAGCGAAGAATGAAAGAACATCTTTTTCTCTGTGACGGTACCATGAAAATGAAGTACCAGGTGTAAATATATTTCTTTCTTTTAATCGTGATCCGAGGAGTTCAGCTGCATCTTTGGAGAGATTCAAATGGCTTGTCAAGACGTTTTAATCTGACTGTGACACTCGTCAGAATCTATTTGAAATACAGGATCAGATTGGGATAACTTCTATTCATTGATATCACTGGCAGAATCTTCAATTTGTATATCTGGATACGGGGACTGCACCATTTTTGAATCTCCGAAAACTGCAGGCGTAACTGGAGACACATATGGATAGCTTATGTCGCTTTTATTTTTAGAATTGTATCCAGTTATGTCACAACAACAAAAGTAGCAATCTTGTAAACAAGTTGAACAAACTTTTTGAGGTGTCCAAGTTTTGTCTTGGTTACTTATAGCATGTCCAAAAGAACTTTTGTAAATATTTTTCACAAAGTTTGCTTTTTTGTTTTATTACCATAAATTTCCCGCAAATATAACAAAAACAGTTCGGAGAATTTGAACAACTTGCAAGATGCGCACTTCAAATGTTAATTTTCTAATTCAGTGTAGGTACTTCTACAAAAAAACTTTTGTTTATCTTCATTATACCCTTTTCTAACAATATTTACAACAATTAGGCAATATCACCTAATCATCGTGTATTAATGAGCTCAAAAAATGACCCCTTTTCGATATGGTTAATGCGAATTACTTATACTTGTTGTGAAGTTATTAACAAATTACTGATTGCATTAATTTCTATGTCCTCTTAAACTAATTAAATGCAATAAAAATTAAGCTGAAGTAATTTAGTGATGTTTTATACATTTTAAAATGTAGGCGCTCAGGCATTTTATGAGTATTTTTTTTTTGGCTTATCTAGAACTACTTTTTACAATTTTGACACTTTATCGAAAGGAAGCGTCATTAATATGTAAAGACAAAAATTAGTTCAGAAATTTTATGCACTGATGGTTTAAGAACATTCCAGATTCCTGCGTGTTTCATGTCTGAAAAAAATCATGAATATTGAAAATAATGAAGTTTTGAGCCCTGATTCAGTTTTAAGTAAACATGGGTACCTAGCTTTGGTCTATTTACTATGAAAATTTGTTACATACATTAAATATAGATTTAAATACACGTTAGTAAAAGGTACATTGTCCTCTTCATCAAAATTCAATGACAATGACTCAATCAATTCAGATTTGCGATCATTTGAGCGGTCAAATATCTTATGTCAGCACTTTTTAATTGTTCCATTGCCACTTTATCCTAAGCTTTTATTGAAATTTTTTTGAAAATCTTTGGAATTACTTCATTTTTCTTAGCAATAATCATCGGTAATAATCTTTGTCTATAGTAAAGATAAGTCAACCATATGGCATTTTGATTGTAATATGGATGTCACATTTGGTGGAAGAAACATAACGACAATGTTTTTATCACCGCTTTGCATTGCTTCATGGCTTGTGGCATTGTCGAGCCGATGTAATGCTTTAAACCAATAACAAGTAGCTTAATTTTGTGTGTCCCGGCAGCATTGCGGCACAACATAAAAGTTATTCTTTTCTTTGGAGTGTTCAGCCCAGGAGTTTTTTTTCTTGCTAGAGACAATAATTTTGTCTTCCAGTAATCTATAAAATATACGGGACTCATCTGCGTTATAGATTTGATACTGTGTCAGAATTAATATTTAATTATATGACTGCTTATCACTCTTTTTTTTCCCACTGCCGTAGAAACCAATCACAAAGCTTACTTTCCATTGCTAGGAATTCAGAAATATGCATCCTGTAGTTTTTATTGACAAATATAAATTTGTTACTTTGTCCATTTAGAGTTTTTTTTTTTTAATAAGTAATAAATAAGGGTGTGACCCCATACAGCAGAGCTCAAGCTTTGTTTGAAACACTCTTTTTAACCTTCTCCATGAGTTTGGACTTCATACTCACTTAGATGCAATGAAAATATAAGTTATTTCACCTCATTACGCTTTCGGAGGTAATGACAATGAACAATCCTTCAACATATTGAAGCAACACACTAAGTATACCAAAAAGAAACAAGGAAAAGTCCCGTAATATTCTTCATCAGTCTAGACACCTTTTAAGGTTTCTAGCCTTAAAACTATAAACAATTCGCAGTCAAAATATTGAGTTAAACAAAATCGTTATTATTATTATTACCAGTCATTAGATACTCGGAAGTTCAGACCCTCGTCAACAGTCCTTTGCCAAGCTTGTTTCGCTGTCCTTTTCCATCTCTTCTAGGTCCATCATTATATTGTCCTCCCATCTTCGGTCCGGCATACCTGGTGGTTTTTTTTGGTGGGTTTTCCACTCCTTGTTCTTTTAACTATTCGTCCACTGTCCCGTCGTTCTTAGCGTTCTCCCTATTTTGGTTTTCGCGATTTTATTACTCGGACCGTTGAGGTTGAGTTCTTCGAGTCCTTGATTATGTTGTTGAACAAAATATTGTGTCGTTCGGAAAGTAATTTCGTCGGCCAATTGAAGCTGATGACGACAAGATAAAGGCACTGGTGGATGCAAATCGTCGTATAACAACACGAGAAATTGCTGAGAAGTTGAATTTATCGAATTCGACCATTCACGATCATTTGAAACGCCTTGGATTTGTTACAAAGCTCGGGTTCCACACCAGTTAAAGGAAAATGACTTGATTCGACGCATTACCATCTGCGATTCACTGTTACAACGTGAAAAAAATGATCCATTTTTGAAGCGAATCATTACTGGGGATGAGAAATGGATTGTTTATAACAATGTTAAGCGTAAAAGATTATGGTCCAGGCAAGATAAACCTGCTCAATCGACATCAAAGGCAGATATTCATCAAAAAAAAGTTATGCTTTCTGTATGGTGGGATTGGAAGGGAGTCGTATTTTTCAAGCTGCTACCAAGCAACCACACGATTAATTCAAATGTGTACTGTCGTCAGCTGGACGAATTGGATGCTGCCATCAAGCAGAAGCGGCCAGAATTAGCGAATAGAAAAAGTGTCGTATTCCATCACGACAATACCAGACCCCATACAAGTTTGGTCACTCGCCAGAAACTGTTACAGCTTAGATGGGATGTGCTACCACATCCACCATATTCTCCCTATCTGGCACCATCAGATTACCATTTGTTTCGGTCATTACAAAATTCTTTAAGTGGTGTAAACTTCGATTCAAATGAAGGCGTTAAAAATCATTTACTTCAGTTTTTTGCTAACAGGGAGATGGACTTTTATGAGCGTGGAATTTTAAAATTACCAGAAAGATGGCAAAAGGTAGTGGAACAAAATGGTCAATATATAATTGAATAAAATTTATTTTAAATATGAAAAAATAGTCTTTTATTTTTCCTTAAAAAAACGAAATTACTTTCCGAACGACCCAATACATGCGTAAATGCAAATGAAGAAAATTAGAATATTTTTTGACACAGCCTTCTGTCTTTAGGCCATAGCTCCATACTGTAATTTTCCACAAATGGCGCTTACATCTCAGAAATTACAAAGCTTTCGTTCCTGGGCTTGTGCGTCAGTGACAACCTTAGTTGGGAAAAAACACAGGACATGTGTCACCAAAATACTGCGAAATTTTTTAATTTAGAGCAATTCGAAATATAACGAGCTTGCCGTGAACTGAATGTGCAGGGATCGTCCTACTTTGTTTATGATACGCACTTGAGGACTTAGCTGTCCTTTGATAAGCAATCATATGATCAAAATATACAAGAAGATAATTTTACCGGTGCTCTTTAATAGATGGGTAACTGGGTAAATTAATCATTACATAAAAGGAATTTGAGAAATACTAATTTCTAGGCCAGCACAACAGGCCTCGTTTGCCATTTGTATTGCTTTTATTTTTATTTTCTTTAGTCTTCTCGGCTGCTAAAATGAGCACGCCCAACTCTTAATAAATACTGGGTCATTTTATTCTGAACTCATAGAGTGAACTCTGAACATGTGAACTCTCAAAAAAGAACTCTGATGGGTCTGAGATTAGCAACTATTACTTACTTACTTATTTAAGTGGCGCTACAGTCCGGTATGAACCTGGCCCTCAACCAACAAGCATATCCAGCTGGTACGATCTTTTGCTAGTTGTTTCCAATGCCGCACGCCCAACTGGTTAATATTTCCTTCCACCTGTGTGCGTTACCTTACATCCGGTCGTCCTCTGCTGCGTCGTCCCTCCGATTTGGATACCAAGACTCTTCGGGCCAGAGCTGTGTTATCCATGTGCTCTACAAGGCCATCTTATACGTTGGATCCGAAGACGTCGTACTAGGCCGATCTTACTGTACAGCCCGTACAGTTCGTCGTTGTATCTTCTCCTCCTTTCTCCGTTTATAAAAACGGGACCAGAAATTGAACGCAGAATTTCCTTCTGAAACGACCAAGGGTATCCTTATCGGTTTTTGCTAAGGTCCAAGCTTTTGCGCCGTAAAGGAGCACCAGGATGACCAACGTGTTACCTTAGTTTTACGAGAGAGGACTCTACTTCAAAATTGGCTCTTGAGCCCAAACAAGTTGCCAAGAGTTATTTTGCGTTTGATCTCAGCGCTGGTGTTGTTGTCGCGATTACTAGTGAATCTAAGTATACGAAATCCTTGACCACTTCGAAATTGTAGCTGCCAATTGTGACGTTTTGGCCAAGACGCCAGTGCTGTGCATCTTTTTTGGATAACGTTTTTCCCTCATTTAACGAAAGACCCATTTTAACCGCATCTGCGTCAATGCTTTCGAACGGTTCATCACGTCTCGCTGTGTTCGTCCAATTGCGTCAATGTCATCCGCGTACGCAAGCAATCGCGCAGTATTGAGATAAATCCTACTTGTTGTGTTGGCCACTGATTTTCATATAATCTTTTCAAGCACGATGTTGAAAAAGTTACATGACAGTGCGCCGCTTTGTCTAAATCCTTTTTTAACATCAAAGGTTTTAGTTAGTATGCTGCCGACCTTAATGGTGCAGGGAGTATTCTCCATTGGCATCATGCACAATCTGACGAGTTTGGCAGGGATGTTGAAATCAGATATGGCTCCGTATAGTTCGTCCCTACGCACTCTTTCATATGTGGCTTTAAAAGCGACAGTGTGAAGGTGTGTGTCGATTTGGAATTCTTTGGTCTTCTCCAAGAACTGCCGCAGTGTGAATATTTTTTCTCTCGTGGATGAGATAATATGCTACCAGATTATCCACAAAGGTGCATGCGTCCTACCAGCTCACTTTAATTAGTCCAGCATACTACTAGTTGTCCGTCTCCACCCCTACAGGCTTCTGCTCTGGCTTTATAGCCTTTGCTTATTCATTTTACGTTTTCGTAAGACTTGCGAGCGTCATTCCTACATCTCTCCATCTCCTCGATCTCATGCTTTTCGTGCTCTCTTTTTTTCTTTATCAAAAACGTGTGGTTTTCTCTCCTTCACTGCTCATAGAGCTTACGAGCAACTCCGTTTATGTAGCATAGCTTTTAGGCGGTTTGCTTTGCTACAAGGACTTGTTTGCATTGCTCATCAAATCATGGGTTTCTAAATGGCGGCGGTTTGAAACCCAGTACATCAGAGGCAGCGCCTCGTGATTGCCCAGCGCTGGCAATGCTCCCACTGTTGTTCTGTGGATTGTGCTGGTGTCATCGGTCTTTGCGGGAGGTAGAGGGAAACTTGATCGGTGAAGGTCCTAGCGGTCTCCTGCGATTGTAACTTTCCGTCGAACTCTTGTTGTTTTGGTCGACTCCGTAGCATCCTTGATATCCTCATTCGTATCTTGGCTACAACAAGTTAGTGATGCGACTCGATGTTGGCTCCTCCGAAGGTTCGTACATTTAGGATGCTGAAGGAGTGTCTAGCGTCGATCGCAACGTGATCAATCTGGTTGATTGTCGACTGATCAGGTGACCGCTAGTTAGAACGAGACTACGCCCTGCCAGGATGTTAGGTTAGGTTACGTGGTTTCCCTCCGTAAAGAGCGGTGGGGATCATTTAGACCAAGATCTGTCCACTGTGCTACCATTTGAGTCGGTTTGGTCACCGCTATTCTTGGAACCATTTTGGGTGTTTAATTAAATATTTTGTAGATCTCCGTTTTGGGTAGACCCGTTAGTTCATTAAAGAAATATTGTCCCAGAAATCCTCTTCTTGAGGAGGGCAACTACATAGGTGTCTTCCTCATCATGACACCTACTCAGTATTCGTTATATGGCAGTCCTAATATTGCGGCATGTTTTCCTAAGGCGCAATGTCCTGCTAGGTCTCCGTTTAGGCTGCATATTATCTGCCTGCGTATTTTTAGCAGGCTTGTGGTTTTACGTTGACAATACCAGGGCCAGGTTTGTCTCGCGTAGTTGCATGCTTCAAGATCGCGCCATCTTTCATTTGCTTCTTGCAGTGCTTGTTTCGAGATTTTATATTTTTGCGTTTCCATTGGTGGAAACTTAAACAGTAGAGGGCTCCAGTGTGACTAGTTCATCTGCTTCACAAATACCTGGTATATCATTATGCTCAGGTATTCAGCACAACGTTACAGCGCATTTGTTCGATATCTCATTTAGAGATGTGCGGCAGTGCTTGACCAATTTTTATGTAATTATTGGTAATTCGTGTGCTTTATTTATTCCAAGGCCGCAGTTCTCTGCCCACTTTGCCAGTTTGCCTAGGACTGTTTCCATTAAATCTCTGATTGTTGGGAGATGTTTCCCGCTGGTTGCTAATGCAACATTGTCTGCATATGCATTGACTTTGTACCCGCTGTCTTCCAGGGATAGGAGTATTTGTTTACAACTAGCACCCACAATTTCCCGAATATCCCGACCTGCTTAAAAGTATTTGTTTGATCCAAAGTATTATAATACCGTTAACCTCTAGTTTGCTTAATGCATTGGTGATGGCTAGTAGTTGTTGTTGAAAACTCCTTCAATATCGAGAAAGGCAATCGTGGTGAATTCTTTGTTGGAAAGTGATTTTTTAACGGTTTCAACTAACGTGTGTTGAGCTGTGTCTACTGATTTCCCCTTATAATAAGTATTCGATATCGAAAGCATACTTTTTTTTAGGTTTTCGCAAATGTACAGGTCCACCAATCTCTTGAACTTCTTATGAAGGAAGGAAGAGAGACTGGTCTGCAGTTGTGTGGGAGGTTTTTCCTGCCTTTGGTATAAATGTAACATTTACTTCCCTCAAGGATAGTGGTATGTAGTCTCAGTCTAGACTGGATGAGAATAATAACAAAAGCAAAAACAAAAGTGCGAGAATGCCATAAGCACGTCGCATCTCTATCGGGTAGATTCCATCCGGATCCGCAGATTTGTATAGAAGGAAGCTATTTATTGCTCAGTGGAGTTCCCTTTTGCTTGCTACTTCTTTGTAAATGAACGGAAAATTCGGTATGAGTTGTTCAAAATTGTATCTACTAGCCTCGGCGTTATCGAGAAAGTGTGTATTGAGCAAGAGATCTAGTGACTCTTTGCTGATCACCGTTGCGGTGCCATCTGGTTTGTTGATTAGGGACGCTATACCCTTTTGATCTCTTCCTCACTCTACTTGCCTCATTATTTTTTTCTATATCTGAGCAGAAATTACGCCAGGATGTCCTTTTTGCCTTTCTTACTTCACTTTTATATAGTCTGAGGTTGTTCTTGTAGTGGTTCCTGTCCTCTGTTCTGTATAGATTTTTTGCTTTGTTGAAAAGCCGTCTGCTTTCCTTTCTAAGGGTACCAAATCAGCAAATCACCATGGAGATTTGGTTCCCTTTGTTGGTCTACTACTTGGGCAAGACTTTAGAAGAGATTTGTTCATTGCTCTTGTAACTTTAGTCGTCAGAAGTTCAATGTCTGCATGCGACTTGGGGTTACTTAATTGAGCGGGGTCAAGGACGCCTTTAAGATTAGCCTCATATTTAGCCCAGTTAATCCGTTTAGGATTCCTAAAGGGTTTCTTAAGTGGTATCTCAAAGTTTAGATGGAAGCGAATGTAACGGTGATCAGAGAAGGAATTCTTGTCCGATACCGATTAGTTTGCAACCGAGATGTTAAGGGTACCTTCGCGGTTAGCGTGTAGCAGTTGTATTACTTAGTCCTTAATCCGGTAATGCGATTATTGCTAATCCATGGCTCCTGAATAAGGAGTATGTCGCTTCCACTTTCTGCAAGGTGGAGAGTAAGGTTGGCAGAAGCAACCTTACTGTGGTGGAGGTTTATATGGCTTACACGTAGCATTGGAGCTATCGCCTCTATCACAGTAGCATCCAGATCCTCTGAATCAGGGAATAGTATTGAGGGTATCGTATTCCTGGCTAGTTCTGAAGGACGCTAAGGGGGTAGGCATCATGGCCTTGCCTGCCTGTCGTCCTGTTCGTATACATTCAACCTGATGGTTTTAAGGCGATATTGAACTTTACCTTGCTTTGCATTTAGCGAGAAGGAATCTCAGCAACAGGGTAACTGTTCTGCCCGAGTCATTTTCAATCTCCCTCTTGATGACCTTCCAGTTGGTAGTCGGAAGATTGGGATTTTGCCTCTGCAAGAGGAGCAAAATATCTTGTGGTTCGCTGGGTTCCACGGGTATACGGGCGCGGGCCCTTGGCCTGATCGGGATATCGTCCTTGTTCACAACTTCCAGCTTGGCTCCTCTCCAAAAATGGTCTGCCGCGGCGACGTTGGCCCTAAGAAAAAATGCAGCGCTGTCATCGTCGCAGGCATAAATTTGTAGTACCGAACATTTGTGGTGCCAGCCCCTATCTCTGAAACCGAGAAGTTCCTTTTCCGGGCTATTTTTGCACATGGAGAAAAGGCTGAGATAAATCTTACCATCAAGGATTTTCCAGTACTCATGGATGATGGCTCCGATCTATGATCACTACAGCTAGATGATCCCTCACCACCTCATTAGGAGTGGACGCCGTAGCGGTGCTCCTATGTCTTTTTAAGGTGGATGAGTTTTCATCGTGAGATCGAGTCCTTTTAGTTGCCCACCTACTTTCGGCTGGGAAAGTGGATGCGGAAGCTCCTTTTCTAGGTCGACTCTTCTGCTCCTCTATAGTTTCTGATGCCCATTGGTACAAGGCTGCGTCCTTCTCATCCTAGTTATCCTGGCCCTTTTTTTCAGGTCGGCTAATGACTTAAAAAGCAGCACGTCCTTTCCTATAGGCCACTGGCTGGCTCTTATGTGCATCCTAAGTGTTTTGGGGGAAACCTCTGATGGTTTTTGTTTGATATTTGAAATTAAAAACGGGCTGCAATAGGGTATGGTGAACTAGCCGATCGTTTTTAGCATTTACCTGATTGATCTGCTAGCTTCTCTTTAGCATTCAAGACGATTTAATTGCGTACATATCAGGCCCAACGAATGCCGCCATTGTTATTCTTCTGCAGTGTGACTTCGAACAAGTTTCATTTCATTTCATTTCATTTTATTTATTTGCATCTCTTTAGATTTAACAAAATGCTACAAGACGCCATGGTCTTTTGACAGCAAAAAGAAATTATGTGACAGAATTTTAAGTTAAATTACAAGATAAAATAAAAAAAATAAAAATAAAAAATAAAAAAAAAAGCAATACAAAGAAAAAAAGTAAAAAGTATATAAAAAATAGCATACATTTTTGTAATTACAACTATAATTTCTAACTTATGGTACTGTTTTCAGAAAGATATAAAAAAAGTTTCCTTCGGAATTCGGCGAATGTTTGTATTGTCTGCAATTCGTGCGGAAGGCGGTTCCAAAGGCGAATTGCAGATACGAGGAAGGACTGTTCTCCAATGCAATGTGTAAATCGTGGTAAAATTAATTTTAGACCGCGAGCTGAACGTGCAAATGTTAGCATGTCGTAAAGGTACTCTGGGCATGTGCGACGAATAATTTTATATAGTTTCAAAATATTTCGATAATCAAGAAACACATCCAATTTCATACCTAACACCCCAGCATTAAGATGAGATACACTACAATACCTAGGAACATTATAGATAAAACGAACACAGTCATTAAAAGCAACATTTAATCTTCTTTTACATTCACAGTCAAGATGAGGGTAGACAGAACAATTATAGGTAAACAACGACAAGATTACACTTTTAAAAAGACGTAGTTTTATCGAAAAACTTAACACGTAAGCGGAGTGTCGTAAGTATCTCAAGCTGGTATAAATTTTTTTAATGGTGTCAGTTATAGCATTACAACATGTTAGTGACGAATTAATTTGGTACCCCAGATATTTGACATTATTTGCAACGGGTATGATTTCACTATCTAGAATTATTGGTGGAAAAGTATGTATGTCAAAAGTACTTCTTGAGCAGATAATACTCGTGGACTTAGAGGGATTTAGTTTGAGTTTGTTCTGCGATGACCATAATGCAATGCTGCAAAGATCCTCATTGATTCTCCTTATACAATCTTCACTTGATCCGATTGGGCGTGAGATATATAATAAGACATCGTCCGCATACATATGAATTTTACAGTTCCGAATCACTTGTGGGAGATCATTATTATATAACGTGAATAGAAGTGGTCCCAAAACAGAGCCCTGGGGGACCCCTATATTAGTTGGAAAAGGAGTTGACTTACCGAGTTCCGTAATTACAGTTTGAGTACGGTCATGTAGGTAAGCTTGAAGTAATCTTATCGAAGAAGAGGAGAAACTGAAATATTGTTTTAACTTCATAAAAAGTATTGAGTGTTTAATATAGTCAAACGCTTTGGAAAAATCAAGCAATACTAATACTCCAATGTTGTCGGCATCCAATGAGAATCTAAGGTCGTTTGTTACCTTCATTACTGCAGATTCACAACTGTGTTTTGATCGAAATCCCGACTGCCATTTCGACAACAAATTGTTTACGTCAAGATGTTGTTGTATTTGTGTAGCAAGTATTTTTTAAAATGCTTTCGCCAGGAAACAGAGCATACTGATTGGTCTGAAATCAGAAGGATTTTTAGGACAATTGTTCTTTGGTGTCGGAATTATATTCGCCATTTTCCATTGATCGGGAAATTGACATGTATAAATACAAAAATTGAAAATGTGTGTTATATACGGGAGCAAATGAGGAAGAAGAAGTTTTATGAATCTAGGGCTGCAACCGTCTGGACCTGTTGCGTTCGATTTTACTGACATGATTGCTTTAGTAACTTCTACATCGCTAACACATTCAAAGGTAAAGGCACTAGGAACATCAGATGCTATATCACAAATATTTGATACATTCGAGGCACTTGCATCGGGCGGCTTAAAAAAATTTCTAACGACATTGGGACATAGAAAGCAACTGCGGGATTTTTTGTTCGATATTACACCCAGTTCCTTTAAATTTTTCCATAGTTCCTTAGATGTCAAACTAGGATCGAGTTTGGTAGAAAAATATGATAGTTTTGACTTTCGAATAAGCAAGTTAACTTTGTTTCGAGCTACACAGTATTGTCTTTTATTCAGTTGAGTTGGGTTTCTCTTATAACGTCTGAACAGTAATTCTCTTTCCTGTATACGAATTTTAATCTGCTCGGAGTACCAGGGACAGCGAGAAGACTTCAAACTTTTTGTTTTAACAGGGACAAACGTATTGTACAGAAACTGCAAAAAACTATTAAAAATCTTTACTTTGTTGTTAACATCAGACGAAAAATATACATCAGACCAATTGAGATTATAGAAGGCCACTAAAACTTCACTATGATTTAAGTTTTTAAAAGATCTATAACTATATGTATTAACACAATTCGCATAGTCAACACTGAATTTAACAGAACAAAACAATATATCATGAATGAATTCGCTAGTAGGCATCACTTGATCGATACATAAAATGTTAGATACGTTGTTAGTTAAAAACATGTCGATTAGTGATGGGTTAGTAGAGGACTGGAAGCAGGTAGGGTAACAATCATTTACTAGCGAAAGTCCTATTTTATCACAGAAGAATTGAAACTGACTAGTTGTTCTATTGCGCTCAAAGTAATTTACATTAAGATCACAGCCAATTAATATATTATTGTATTTTGAACTAAAATCAATCAATTTGTCTTCAAGTTCGATTAAATTTTCTTCCTTGAAGCACCTGGGAGGAGAATATAATACTACCATTAGGTATTTTTCAGTAACACTATTGATTTCAACACAAAGAAACTGAATTATGGACTTACAAGACGAATATATACATTTAGCTTTTATAACATCTCTAATATACATACATACACCCCCACCAATTCTATCAATTCGGTCATTTCTGAATAAATTGAAACCTGGTAAATGAACGCTTTGAGAGGATTTACTAGACGAAAGCCAAGATTCTGATACCATTAAGACATCTACTTTAGAGCTGCTAAACATTTGAAACAACACTGTATATTTGGACGACAGACTTCCAGGGTTAACATGGCAGATGTTAAGCCCTTGTTTTAAGCTACACATTGCGTTGAGAACAGTCCTTATACTATCTGGATGGTTTAAATACATATAAATAAAAAGTGTACATACCGAAAACCGAAAGCTGAAACAGTACCATATTCAGATATAAAGTTACAGAGAAATTGTATAAATTGTTATAGAAAAATTTAAAACAAAGTAAAGTACATACAATAAAATAAACGAAAATCATTATTAGTAATTAAATTCATTAATAGCTGTGCAGAAATTTAGCTAAAATCTTCTTCAAGAACATTTTTAAATTAAATATAAAAAGGTATCAAAAAATAGAAGAAAGAAAGTACTATAATAACAAAAATCTACTGCATTGGTAGCACTTAATACATAAAGAGAGAATAAAACAAATTAGACAAAGTGAAATAGAGACCGTAGGAGACAGCAAAACATCAAACTGCGACTGCATCACTGGCATCGACGGCTACAGGTGGAGCAACATCGGCTGTATTATTAAACAGTACATCCAAAGACTGGGCATGCACGATGAGGATCGGTTTTTGTGCAGGAGATTGCCTGACAAAAACTCTTCCGTTTCTTGTAAACACTGAGTGGAGGTGTTTATTTCGTCGGAGAGTATTAGCTCTTCGGAAAAGAGCATGATTGTGCTTCGTTAAGCTCTCATACACACGCACAAACTTAGCACTGTCAAAGCCAAGATCCGAAAGAGACACCAATCTGGAGTTTTGTTTATAATAAGCGGCTGTTGATCTGAGGATGTCAATTTTGCATTGTTCATGTGGAAGTTTCACAATTATGGCACCATCTGCTGTATTGCGCGCCGTCTTCGTACGAAAAACATAGTTTGGCTTTACCACTTTTGTTTTTATAGTATTGCAATACTTAATAAAGATGTCAAATAGATCTTCGTTATTTTTATGTGGCACTCCATGAAGAACTATGTCACCAGCAATATTTTTTCGGGCGAGAGCGTCTATGTGTTGCTTCAGTTGTGTAGTGTCGTTATCCAGGGTTTGAGCCTTAAGCAACGAAACGTCATTCTCGATAGCATCAATACGGTGGAAGTGGTTTTCTATCATTTCTAGTCTGTTTTTATATTTAAAAACAGAGTGATTGATAGAACTATATCTGTCGTTCATTTCTTTCTCCAGTGTAGCTACCTTGTTCGCGAAGTCCTTCTCTAATGCAGACAGTCGCTCTGAGAGGTTGTGGTACATCTGATTTATTTCACCTCTCAACTCACAGAAGGACTCATTAAACTTTACATGGAGCGCCTCCAACCGTGCATCAATTTTTTCCCAAAGTTTGATGGTATTTGAGGTAGCAGGGGAGGTAGTTTTAGCGACCATTGAGGTAGCAGGGGAGGCAGAACCGAGAGTATTCATTGTTTTCTCAGATGATCTCAATTTTCTCACTTGCTCACTTGAAATTGACATGCTTTCGACTGTTAGGAATTTTTTTAAAATATAACTGACACTTATGGTGCAAATTCTTTATTTTCACACTCCACTTTTTCTTTTTTGTATTGTTTATTGTCTCTTTACTTCGTGAAATTGGATGTCATTAAAGCCTTTACGATTTGTTTTATTAGTTTAATTTGATTTTTCTAATTACCGCGTATAAATACTATTAACTTAGCTAATTTCTGCGGAGCTACGGAGAGACACTACCGGTTGGCTAGAAACATTTGACACAACTGAGTTCAGCAGTATTGTGATGACTGGAAGTTGAAGATCCAGAATTCGGAACCTATTTTGTTCAGAACGCCTTTGTCTAGGACGGGCGTCAACTGGTCACATACGTTGGAATCTGTACCTATACTTTGGCAAACAGGTAAATGCTGCTCTGGCAAGAACCCGGGGCGCTTTCATTCTGGCAAGATTGGTCTTCATAACAGCCAACTTGATTCAGGGTGAAGATCATCTGCTACATGGCCTTGAGCAGGCCCATGATTGCCTATGGATGTCCGTCCCGTCTGGTTCAATGGGTGAGTCATTGTCTCAGGACTTGTCGCGGGTTCATAGGACACCTGAATCTGAGTACACGAAATTTTATCCGACCGAGGTATATAATAGGGCGAGGATTGTACGGCTGGATAATTTTCTAATTAAATTGATTCGAAGTCACGTTGCAAGAGCAATGACTTCGGGCAATAACATGATATCCAGGGCTTCCTACCCCAACTACTTTTACCTCTTGAGGGTGCGTCTGGACGGCTCTGTCTTCTATTGAAACTTATGTGAGCTGGGAGTGTATTAGGATCAGTATGTTATATTAAATTAGTTAAGTTATTTAAGCTAGTTTTAAGCATTTTTATCTAACGTGAGACAGTTCTATTGTCAGAAGTATGAAATAAAAGTGAATTAAAAAAAAATAAGGAAAAGCCCGCCGCTTAAATCATACTTACCAACATAAACGTAAAAACTTCGCCGAAACGATAAATGATACAATAGAAAAGAAGAAACAGCTAGTGTGGACGTTTTCAGTAATGGCAGTTATGAATGGAACACATTGTCAAAATTATTGGTGACTTTTTAAATAACCGGGTCAATGGCCACAATTTCAGTTTGTATGGTATGTTAGAGGTCCCAAATTTCCGCTGGGTTTTTGACACGTACCTTAATCGTCAAATAACCCCACAGAAAGAAGTCTAATTATGTCAAATCGGTGACTAAAAAACTTCTCTAACCGAATTAATGATACGATGCTCAAGTTTCGTATGTAATAAATCGACTGTCAGACATGATCCAGATCCAATTTACACAACCCAGTCACCTATGGGTTGGTGATTTCATCTCATAGGATTTAGGATGCGTTGGCTTTCTTGAATCCAATTACAACTGTTTTGTTTATTTGGAAATTTTGAAATTGGAAATTGTGCCCGATTATGTTGATATAGATATGATCCGAAACCCTACCCGTTTCTTTCAAGTGCTTTACCGTTGCATAAATTTCGTACTTATTAGTGGTATTACATTGACCGAAAAGTAACTTTTGAAGATTGGCCACTTAAGTAATAAGTAAGATTCCTATTAGAGATATTGTTAAAATTATGAGAGGTTTAAAATATTAAACAGATCCACAAGGAAAGTAGATAAGAATATTTTTTCTTCGATCATAATATTTCCTTTAGTCCAGACAACAGGTTGGTATCTTTGTTTTCTGTTTTTAAGAATAACTCGATGTCCCATCGACGCCAATAGAGTGTGTTTTCCCACGGTTATCTGTCCTGTTACTCATATTGTCTCACGGGAATTTTTGGTTCACGTAGAATTTTTACTTAGCATGTGTAATTTGCTACTTACTTTGCTCACTTTTGGCACCCTAAATAGTTAAGTCTAAGTCTTTTAAGTTAACTAAAAAGTTAATATATTGTATAAGAGTTTGAATGTGTTCTTAAATAATTTTCTTTTTAGTAAATATATAATAATCAATTATATTTTATGTGAATTAACAGAATTTTGGATGAATATGAAATGTACACCGAACAAAAATCTTTTTCATTAAATGACTTCGTGGGACTATCACATTTTTTGAATAATATCTTGTACAGAATCATTCATGATAATATTCTGGGTGAGATCAGTTTTGTTAATTCTGTTCTGATCTGTTTATCTTCCTAACTTCTATTTTTCTCCCTACAGACAGAAAACTTTTAGCATCACAGCCTTTTTTTATGTCATTACACACTTTATTATTGTGTCTTTATCGCCGCGACTGTCGCAGATCATTCGCGCCAATAAATCATTGGCTCATCCAGGAGATAAAGCCGTCACACTTCTTAAATGATTTGGAAAAGGGAAAGAAACATGCACAAATCCTTTTGCAGAAAATGCCTCACATAATACCTCACGAAGACCGTGTGAAACTATTTCGAAAATACGTGCAAAATGAAAAGGCTGTACTTGGTCTTACAGAATCAGCATGTGCATCGCCCAGATCAGCTTTAATAGTAATACATCGTGAACGAATTGTTGAAGACGGTTATCGTCAATTAGCCGCATTACGAGCCCACGCTTTGAAGGGAGTGATTCGAGTAAGATTTATAAATCAGCAAGGTTTACACGAAGCTGGAATTGATCAGGATGGCGTGTTTAAGGAATTTTTAGAAGAAACTATTAAAAAAGTATTTGACCCTTCGCTTAATTTGTTTAAGACAACCTCAGATCAACGCCTTTACCCTTCACCAATATCATATGTGCAAGATAATCATTTACAACTTTTTGAGTTTGTTGGTCGTATGTTGGGAAAAGCCGTTTATGAAGGAATAGTTGTGGATGTTCCATTTGCATCATTCTTTCTATCACAATTACTGGGTCAAACTCAACAGGCTCTATACTCTTGTATGGACGAGTTGCCGTCGCTAGATACTGAGCTGTATAGGAGTTTAACATTCATAAAACATTATAAACATGATGTGGCGGACTTAAACTTGACTTTTTCCGTCGATCAAGATGTAATGGGCAAAATTGTTACGCATGAATTGCAGCCAGGAGGAAAGGCACGGAATGTTACGGATCATAACAAGTAATATAAATTATTTAAAGAAAAATATTCTAATTCATGACTTTATAATCCTATATTGCTAAAAGAAGGTAGACAAAAAGAAAAGGATTTTCTGAAAATCCCCACAATGCTGAATAATTTCGTTCTTAGTGTTATAACTAATTTTACAGATATATTAATTATTTATTTTCTGCATAGGAATATTCGTCGCTAATATTGTATGTTGTAAGCAAAGACTTGGCTTATGGAAATTTAGAATGAAAAAAAAAGCCTATACAATTTTAATGATACAGTATTTCCAATTTCTTAATGGCATTTGTTAAAAAAATACATTATTTTTCATATTCTTTCAGAATAATTTATATACATTATATGGCATACTTTCATATGCATACCCAGATAAGAGAACAAACTGCTGCCTTTAATCGAGGATTTCGGAGTATAGTAAACCCTGAATGGTTATCTCTATTTTCTGCACCTGAATTACAGCGATTAATTTCGGGCGACACATCGCCGTTAGATTTGAGAGATTTAAGAAAACATACGCAGTATTATGGAGGATTTCACGATTCGCATCGTGTTGTAAGTTGGCTATGGGACATTTTGGCCAAAGATTTTAGCGAAGAAGAAAGAAAGCTTTTTCTTAAGGTATATATCCACAATATAAACATGAGTAGTGGTATTGCTAAACAATTTATTAGGTTAAAGTTAATTATAATTCATATTTATTTATTTCAAGTTTGTTACAAGCTGCTCGAAACCGCCTTTATTAGGTTTTGCTCACCTAGAACCGCCATTTTCTATAAGATGTGTAGAAGTTGGCGACGATGAGGACACAGGGGATACCATCGGAAGTGTTATTCGCGGTTTTTTCACAATTCGTAAAAAGGATCCATTAAATAGATTGCCCACATCTTCAACATGTTTTAATTTATTAAAATTACCCAATTATCAAAAGAAATCAACGCTACGTGAAAAATTACGCTATGCGGTTTGCAGTAATACTGGGTTCGAACTTTCGTAGTTTAAATAACAGGTATTATTGTATTTTTACTTCATTTAAAGTAACTTTATAAAATATTTATTTTAATTTCTTAAAAAAATAACTGAAACGTAAATATATACATGTGTACATTTTATTTGTAAAATTGTGGAATTTTACTTTAAATTAGTTTTTCTGAAAATAAATGCAAAGTATGTATGTATCTGTGATATATTAAACAGTGTTTTAATTTTATGTGGGCATAAGCTTGTAAATTATTACAAAAATAAATAAATATAAAAATATAGCCAAAGGCATTTCAAAGACCCTGATTTACACAGAAATATCATATATTCATATTTATATAGTATCTTTTATTAGAACTTACCTTTGTCTACTTACCATATACATATACCACTTAGAATAACAAAAAGGTTCCCGAGAGGTTAAAAAAAAAAAATTTTATTGGTACAACCACTTGTTAGACAGCTTAGTTACTACTGACTGAAATGTTTTCCACTCCCATATGTCAAATACTACTTTGTAGCTGCAACAACCAGCTCCGAAATCCGCGGGACCTATGCACTGTTGATTCAGTTCCAACATGAGTTTATATTATATTATGGAGACTAAAGGTCTTAGAGACTATGAGATATGTAACCTCTCCCGAGTTGCACGAGTTGCCCATATGCAGTTTTTTTATTTATTTTGCTCTTTATATTATTTTTGGCAGTGATATTCCCAGATATTTGAATTGGTCCACTTTCTCAAAGCAGTTATTGAATATATGTAGTTAGGTGCGAGGTTCCAAGTCGGTCAGTTACCATATATTTTGTTTTCTCTTCCTTTACTTCTAACTGTTTCCTCACTGTCTTCCAGCAGGTTCAGATCATCAGCGTGAGCGATGTATGCTTCGATTATGGGTTCCCTTAACGGCTTTCTTGAAAGGATTTTATTGCAAATTCCAGCACCAAATTAAAAGTGGTGACAAGGCATCTCATTGATTTAATCCTTCAGCTATCTCGATTGTTTTTCAGAAGACATTTTCTACTTTAACTTATCCTTTTTATCAAATACATCCTTCACCAACTCTATTGTTTCTTCCGTAAAAGACACAGGTGAGAAACTTAGAGATGAAACAGTACTCAATGACCTTAAAAGAACCAGACCATCTCCAGAACAACCTATGAACAAAAGCAACAATAACAAAAAACAAAGAACAGCGACACAGACAAAACTAACGACATACTGGCTCAACGAGCCGACTAACACATCCCAAAACAGGTTTGCCCTCCTCTCCCCCGACGTAAACGTTGAAGACCGACCCCTTACCCCAACCAAGCCTGCTGCTGAAAAAGCTCCAAAAGCCTCAAAACCTCAACCTATATATATCCAAGGAGTAATAGTTATAGGTATCCTCGCGAATGCGCAAGTGTTACCAAACGAGGAAGTAAAAGTCCAACCAAAGGAGTCCCAACATTACACAAATATTTTAAAAATGCTGCAACAAAAAAACACCAGGTACTATACCTACAAACCGAAAGACCAAAGGGGCTTCAAAGTAATCCTAAAAAACATGCACCCCTCAGCCGATAAGGATGAAATTCGAAGAGAACTCGCTGACAAGGGACACAGAGTGACTAACATCTACAACATGACAAAAAGACACACTAAAGAACCTCTCTCGATGTTCTCAATTGAAATAGAAACCAACAACAACAACAAAGAGATATATGACATACATACACTCTTACATTGTAAAATCACTTTTGAGCCTCCTCATATAAAGCGAGATATACCGCAATGTAATAACTGTCAAAAGTACGGCCACACACGAAACTACTGCACAGACTTGCCGGTATGTGTTAAATGTGAAATAATCATAAGACAATTGACTGTCCATTAAAAGAAAGTACTAAAGATATAAAATGTGCCCTCTGTGGAAATAACCACACGGCTAACTACAAAGGCTGTGAGACCCTAAAACTACAAAGATTCCCACCTCTAAGAAATAAACAAATCTCAAACGTCCCAGAACCAACTACCTCAACGACTACTATGAATGCGATCACTGGTACCAAAACAATTGCCTCTTACGCTGAAGCTGCAAAAGCCTCTCAGCTAACAAAAACACAAAAACAACGCACAGTTGCCCCAACAACCACCCCTCCTATTATTATCCCAGCATCCATTCCCGATCTTCCGATAATCACAACGACACCTCAACCTCCGATAATCACAACGACACCACAGGAACCCCAGCAAACACAATCCCCAAATGACCTCTTGGAACTAAAATCCATGATACAACAACTTGTGACACAAATAGCAAATATGATAAATGTGCTCACAATACTGATAACAAAAATTAGCAAGTAAACATGGACGTAATGAAAATTGTTATATGGAACGCAAATGGCCTATAAAAACAATCTAACGAACTAAGTTACTTTATCAGGACTAACTCTATAGACATTTTACTGATTTCAGAAACACACTTTACTGACAAAAATTACTTAACGATACCTGAATATAATGTGTATCATACAAACAACCCCAACAACAAGGCCCACGGCGGGTCGGCAATCTTAATAAGACAAAAAATTAAATCTATTGAACTCGAAAACTACAAGACTGAACACATTCAAGCAACGACAATACAAATTGGCGACGATTACGGGCCACTTACAATCTCAGCACTTTACTGTCCTCCAAAACACAACATATACAGAACAATACAAACAGTACCTTAGTACACTAGGTACAAGATTTATTGCAGGAGGCGACTTTAACGCAAAAAATACAGACTGTGGCTCTAGAATAACAAACAAAAAGGGCTCTACACTACTAGGGGTACTTAGTTCGCTTAATGTGAATTTTCTAAGCACTGGAGAACCAACATACTGGCCCACAGACATGAACAAAAGGCCTGACCTAATAGACTTCTGTATTTATAAAAATATACCAAGAAAAAACTTAACAGCAAAAACATGCCTCGAGCTTTCATCTGACCATTCCCCCATTATTATTACTTACGAAAGCAAAGCAACTCTTACTGACAACAATATAAGACTTTGCAATAAAAAAACTGATTGGTCGACCTTCAAAGATATTATCATCTCAGATCTCCCACTCAACATCCCCCTCAAATCCCCTGACAACATAGAAAGTGCAATAATGCACCTAAACGACACTATTCTTAATGCAGCGAATAGATCAAATTAAACCCCAAAGAAAGCTCATACCCTACTCCCTAATACATTTTAAAGAAAATAAAAAAGAAACGAAAATTTAGAAAACTGTGGCAAGCTAACAGATGTCCAGAATTAAAAGCCAAACTAAACAAGACTACAAAAGAATTAAAAGAACTACTAGAAGATCATAAAAAAAAATGCCTTAACAACTACCTAGAAAAAGTAACCCCAACTTTACAAACGAATTATTCCCTACGGAAAGCCACAAAAAAATATAAAAACAACAATCTTACACCAACCACCCATTCTAAACGAGAACAATAGGTGGTCTAGAACAAATCTAGAAAAAGCCACAACACTAGCAAACTTTTTTGCCAAAAGCTTTACAAACAAAAAAGATGAATACCCCCACCACCTAAACTTTGATAATTCAAACGCGAATTCAGAAATAAAACCAACCACTAAAGAAGAAATTAAGTATGTACATAATACATAGTACATAATACAAAACAAAACCGAAGAAAAGTCCTGGTTATGACCTAATAACAGGACAAATTCTTAAAGAACTACCTGACCATGGATTGGTATTTATTAGAAATATTTTCAACACCATCTTCCGACACAAATACTTTCCAAAGATTTGGAAAGTCGCTGAAGTGAAAGCCATACCCAAGCCTGGCAAGGACGCAACAAAAACTAATAATTATCGACCTATTTGTTTACTACCAATTATATCAAAACTACTAGAAAAAGTTATACAAGCACGACTACAACCAATACTTGACCAAAATAGAATTATACCTAACCACCAATTCGGGTTTAGACAACAACACTCAACAATAGAGCAAACTCACAGGGTTATAAATAATATTTCGAATGATTTAGAAACTAAAAGATATTGTTCGGCAATTTTTCTTGACGTATTATATCTAAAGCTTTCGACAAGGTATGGCACACGGGACTACTATATAAGCTAAACACTAAACCACTAGACTTCTACTTACTACTTAAAAGCTATCTCGAGCAGCAACTTTTTTATGTTAGATACAAGGACGAATGCTCCAAGTTACTTGCAGGCGTTCCCCAGGGAAGTGTCCTTGGCCCTCTACTCTACCTACTGTACACTTCGGATATACCAAACCCAATTTCTCAACATACCATTCGCTACATTCGCTGATGATACCATTATTCTTCAAGCCAGTAAGAACCTAACAAACGCAAATTATAAACTTCAAGGACATCTCAACAATACTATTGACTGGTTTACAAAATGGGGCATCCAAATAAACGAAGAGAAGACTGTGTAGGTGATCTATACTGCAAAAAAAAACCCATACAAACTAGTGACTGCGCTAAATATCTCGGAATGTTTATTGACAGTAAATTGACGTGGAAACAGCACAATACAAAAAAGAAACCAAAAAAAAATATAAATTCCGCAAATGTTTCTGCTCGGCAGAAATTCGAGACTATCAATGGATAACAAGCTACTTATATACAAGCCAATGATAAAACCAATATGGACATACGGAATACAACTATGGGGTACAGCTAGGGTTGCCAACGGTACTATAATATATAGTATTGTACTATATTTCCGGTCTGCGTACTATATATTGTTGAAGAAACACATAGTACGCAAAAATACTATATTTTAGTAAAATATAAACTTTGATATTTTCGAATTAAATTTTATTGCGCGTTTTTCTCGGTCGATTGTCAGAATTGATATGTATGTGTGGTAATACCTAAAACTCTTTTTCAATATGGCCAGCTCTACAGTGCCCTCTGGGTGTGACAGTCCACATCTTCTAAAGGGCACGTTGACATCTTTATTACATTACATTTTCAACACCAAAATCGAAGAAACATATCTTTTATTTTAAAAATTTATGGACGTGTACCATAACTGAACGTATCTATCTTACTGTGTTTCGAGATTGTGAATATCAAATTAACAAAGTCAACCGAATGTTTGGTAATTAGTCTGCTTTATTTGTGTTTTGGGTTTTTGGTAAATATTGGCAATTAGAAATTGTTCTTTCTTTTGAGAAGTCAGTCCTTAATTCCTAAACAAACTGGTTATGGAAAGTGGTAGCGATAACGAAAGTGCGGCAAGTTCAAGTACACCGCTAACGCCCATTAAAAATCGAAAAATACAGAAAAGGTTCCAAAAATATAAGCCTGATTGGGAAAGAGTACATGACTGGATTACTAAAGATTCCGAAAATATCTATAATGCAAAATGTAAGCTACATATGTAACATAACATTTTCTATCGGGAAAAGTGGCATTGGCCGGTGAGTTCTTTTAGGTTATGTTAGAAACTTTCATCTTCTTTGTTCTGTTTTTTTGTTTTGTTTTTACTCAATAAAATTGTGAACTGATTTAATTTGCATGATGGGTTATGGGTGCTTAAGGTGTTTTTTTTATTATAAATTTCATATTAAACAACACGGTAAAACAAAGCACCATAAACTCAAAGTTGAACTTTACAAGAAAACTTCTACATTAGATAGCTTTTTTGTTCCATCGGGCTCTTCTTCTACTTCTGCTCTTCTTGCCAATAGTTGTGATGACAAGCTATCAGCCAGTGAACTTGCTTTAACCTACCATGCTATAAAACATAATCTTTCCTATAACAGCATGGACTAAACTGTTAGACTAAACAAAATCATATATTACGATTCTAAAACTGCTTTGAACATGCAGTTAGGACGCACTAAAATGGAACACTAGTTAACGAAGTTTTAGGACCTTATGCCTTACAAAGTTTGCTGAAAGATTTGAATGTCCCTAATTTATATTTTTGTTTGCAAACTGATGCAAGGAATAGAAAAAATATTAAACTATTTCCTTTAGTTGTACAATATTTTAATATTGAGAATGGGATACAAAACAAATTATTAGACTTTTACGAAAATTGTGATGAATCAGCAAATGGAATGTTTGATGCTATAAACAGTTCACTATCTCACCACAATCTTTCCTTTGATAAAGTGTCTGGTCTGAGTGCAGACAACACCAATGCGAATTTTGGTATTCACCATTCTCTTTATAGAAATATTGAACAAGTAGTTCCTAAATTGGTGAAGGGCAATTGTCACGCACACATAGTTCACAACACAGTGAAGCATGCAATGAATTTTTTTAAGAATTGATGTTGAAAATGTAATTTTAAAAGTGTACAACCATTTCTCCGTTTCTGCAATCCGTAGAGAAGAGCTTAAAAATTGTTGCTGCTGTTGAAGGTGAATGGCATGAGCTGAAACGACATGTTGGTACTAGGTGGCTTTCATTGCTACCTTGTGTGGACAACATACTTTTGAATTGGAAGGCTTTGTGTGATTATTTTTTTAGTTTAGGGGACGACTGTCCTACACATATTCAAAATGTTTTGATGATGAATGAAATTAATGGAAATAGTAAAGTACAAATCTTTTTGCATTTCGCGAGCCATTTTTTACTTAACTTTCATAAAGCTGTTAAACAACTTGAAGGCAATAATATCACAGTCTTAGATGTTTATAATATTATGTCAACTCTAAAATCTGCGCTGGAACAACGTAAGAAAGACAGCTTTTTTGGTTACGAAACCAAAAAAATGTTGCAATCTTTAGAAGCAAAATCTCCCCCAGAAAGTAATGAAATTCAAAAAAAAATTTTGGTATTTATTGATAAATGTTTAGACTATCTCAATAAATGGTTTGATTTTAGTGAAAGCAATTGGTTATGCAAAATCCAAAAATTTAATTTAAAACAGGAGATTTCATTCAATGACTATGAGACAATATTAGAAGTTCTAAATTTAAAAGAAAAATTGAGTATCGACATGGATGAACTTTATTCTGAAATAACACTATTAAATGAAATATTTGCTAAGGTGAAAAATTGTACTGAGTTTGTTGACAAAACAACAGGCCAAAAATGGCAGTATGTTTTAAAAAATACTAAAAATAACTTACCAAATTTATTTAAAGTAATTTCATTCCTGCTCTCTATTCCCGCCACTTCGCCATTCACAGAAAGGATATTTTCGGTTATGAATTCGAAGTGGCGGGAAGAAAGAAACAGATGTAGTATCTCATTAATAAAAAATGAGCTTTTGATTTACATTAATTTAAAAATTGATTGTGATAAAGCATATGACACTTTTATTTTAGACAAAAAATTGTTAAAAGAAGCAAGAAGTGCAAATAAATATAGTTTTTATAAAAGTAAATAAATAACAAGTATATCTTTGTCTACTTTATGCGTTTTCATAAAATACTATTTTTTTTTAAGTGTACTATATTTTTTATAGCTTAATCTGAAAAATACTATATTTTTCTGAAGAAATGTTGGAAAGGTACAGCCAAGATCTCTAACATCCAAATAATACAACGTACACAGAACAAAATACTACGGACTATCGTTGACGCTGCGTGGTATGTACCAAATGACGAAATTCACAAAGACCTCCGCCTAGCAACCGTTACAGAAGAAGCAAAAAATTGTTGCAAAAAACACCGACTCAAAATCCTACAACACACAAACGATGAAATACGAACAATCATAAGTGACGAACAAACACAGACCAGACGATTAAAACGATTTCGACCAACTGATTTAGTTCATAGATTTTCCTAAATTCTGGGGATAATGGTAGGTAGGTCTCAAAAGTAATATGAAAATGCTTAATGCAAAAGCGAAACAAAATAGGCGACAACAACGAGCGACAAGGGGCGCTCGGAGTCAATATAACCCCCAACGCTCCGGGTGGATTAAAACCCACCTGTGCCAAGACACAAACAAAAAACTGAAATAAAAATAAAATGTTAAACAACAAACAATTGTAAAGGACATTGGTCCTACATTGTACATTCTACCTAATACTCTGTTAAAACATTAACTAGATGTCAAAAAAAGACAGATGTTAAATAAATGGTATGAAAAAAAAAAAAAAAAACATCCTTTAGACACTCTTTAAACTCTATGAATAGTTGGTGTAATATTTCTTGGAATTTCCATTTATTTTCTAAAAGCTGCCGTATAGTGAACGTATAGGCCACTCGTCGAACGATGCCTCCTGAAGCCACACTGGTAATCTCCAATTATTTTCTTTGCGTATGAATTCAGTCTCCTTAAGAGAATATTTGATAGCACCTTGTAACAACTTGGTTGCAAAGATATTCTTGACGATTGTTGCGTTGTAATCTGTCACCCTTTTTCAAATAAGGGAATGATGAGCGAGTTCGGAACCCGATAACACCACCGCCATCGAATGTTCATTTCGCGGCTTTTCTCCTCGGCGCGGCGGGGTACTGGCAAAATCGCCAGCAGTTCGCAATCGGCATTAAACTGTAGGTCCCGTTCACTTGAGTGGAAATCCCATATCGCACACATCATAAGTGAATGAGAGAAGCTTGGCTCTGGCTCTTCATGAGAGAAGAAGGCTGAATTTTTCCATTCTTCGGGGATAGTGTCATTATTCCATATATGTAGTTGTGATAAGGTTATTTTTTCTCCTGCTTGTTTTATTAATTTCGATGGTATTAGGTCGATTACTGCGGCCTTGTTATTCTTAAGCCGATGGATTGCTTCTTTTGTTTCCTCATTGTTTGGCAGTTCTACCTGAACCGTTTCAGTAGTTTATTGAAATATCTCTCACATTGGGTTGCAACTCTTTCGTTGTCTATCTATCTTTCGTTTTTTTTAATCTAAAATGACACTGATTTATTTTAATGACGAATAAACAACATGTCATCTGCAAAAATGGCATATTAACAGTTCAAAAGTTGAACTTAGGACAGATCCCTGGGGAACTACTGCGGGAATGAAGTATTTACCTGATAGGCTCATACGTACTCATATTAACCTCGAGGATTCTCTGATTCAGAAAAATATCAAACTTTTGTTAAAAGGTACAGAGTGAGGCTAAGTTGTTGTTGTATTACCTTGTAGATGTCAAAACCATGCCACACTTGGTCAAAAACATTTTCGACGTCTAAAAGGACAGGACCTGTATCGATGCATTGTTTAATGTGTTGCTTTACTCGCAGTATCTGGTGCTTTATACTATGACATGAGCGAATTGGTGGCGTATTGTTCGACAGGACAATATTGCTTAGTCCATTTAATAGGCGTATTCATTAGCTGTTACTTGATCAAATTACCTACTTATTTATTTTCTGTTTAACCCATTGGGACCCAAATACAAACTATTAAAAACCATTAGAGGATAGTTATACGTTTTTCTTCCAAAAAATAACAAAAAAAATAGTCTTTATATGTATCTTGTCTTTATATATGTCTTTATATGTGTCGTCCTCAATTGGGGCAATGGGCTTATGTGTGATATTTTTCAAAACATTTTTTTTCGAAGCATCTTTTGCATTACCAGCGTGCTTTCATGTGGCATTCGACGCATCGCAGCTGGTTTTTCAGTTTCTGAGGAAAGTCTCCAACACCATCTTAATTCATATTTGGCATTGACGGGGAAGGTTTACGACGTCTTCAATCGGATCTTTCAGGGCGTACACGGCTCAAGTAAGATCGGGCGTTACTTCGGCGAAACTGGAGGTGATATAATTTATCTTCCACAGCCAGAACATGAAGACGCCAAGCATTAGCAAAAGTCTAACATCTGTAATCTGCGATTGACTGATCAGCTGATCGACTCCTTGGTTATAGTTTTGAAAAACAAAAGGGATGTCTACGTCCACCTTTTTTGTTCTGCAGAGCTCCATCTTTTAACCTTGCCCAGAGGGCGAACAAAGTCACAGTTTGTGTCGATTGTGCAAACGCTGTTATCAAGCTTTTCTGCTTTATTTTTGTTCTTCATCTCCATGAGGAATAGTAGTGGACATTTTTTTGTCCTTTAATAATCAGCTTCACGTAGTTCTCGCAGCAGAGCGTGATTGGTGAAGAAGTTGTCAGAATACACCTTATGCTCATTGGGAACGGCACTTACTTTTTTCAACAAGTTCTTCACTACATTTGATCCCAAAGGATCATTACTGGTTTCTCTCGCTGATTTACCACAATATACATCGAAAGCGTAAAAATAACCATCTGCACTTGCAATCATCCAGTTTTTGTATCTAAATCTCACTGGCCTACCTCTTATAAATTGTTTAGCTGGATAACGTCCAATATACTTTATCATAGACTCATCCATCGAGAGATTCTCGTGTAATACTGGAAAAATATCTTGATCAGCAAGTCAGAAAATGGTCGTACTTTGAACATTTTATCGGCGGATCCGACAGCAGCTTTATTGTCGACTTTTCACTTTTCAAATGTTTACTGGCGTTTGGTCTTTGAGCTCGTTTTCAACATTCACGCGGAAGTATGTTTTTCTACACATTATTGTCATCGCCTTCTTCTTCATTCGTGAGGATACTCAGGTCTGGGAGAATCGCCACTAAATCATAGCTAACGTCGAGATCCTCCTCTTAATATTTTCTAGGGCTATCCCGAGCCCTCGATATTCATTTGCAAAATTAAATATTCGCTTCGTCATTCTAAAACTAAGACTGTGGAAAATAAGCCAAAAAACCATTCCAAAACTAAGACTGGAAAATAAACAAAAACACATGTGCAATTAACCTATTGAATCCATTTGGCGACATGCAACTAAAATTTCTTCTCTTTTGGTCAATTCTTACGAAATACATAATATAATAGCATTATTCACTAGTAAAAACTATAGACAAGTGAAAAATACCAATAAACTATAAACAAATTCTGATGTACATAAAAAAAAATATTGCCTTACCTTTAACATATTAATTTTGTTAATCGATGCACTAAATAAAACTACCGATTTCAATTACACCTTTTTTTACACGGTTTTTGCCCAAGCCCCTGTGTCTCGATGTACACGTTATTTTTTGCTTTTACACGGTTTTTACTCGTAAGTTCACGATTTTTTTCAAAATAAAACTGTTGAAAACAAAAATGTATGCTGGTTACACTGGCATTAAACTAGATTAGGTTAGGTTAAAGAAGGGGAGTGTGATGGTTAAGCATCACCTCCACTCGGAGGCCAAAAGGCCCATTGTGATTCCCTTCTTTGTGGGGTAAACCTATAAGTAACCTGTCCCATCACGTGGTGGCTGAAACCACCCCGTACTCTTTATGAATTTTAGAAGATCCGATATATCTGCATTTGCCACATCAGCAATCTCTGTAAAGAATCTTTGGCCCAGCGACGCTAGGCGTCGATTTTGGAGAGTTGGGCAGTGGCAAAGCAGATGTTGGATCGTCTCAGTTTCTTCCTCATCACCGCAGCTCCGGCAGAGATCGCTGGATCCCGAGTCCCATTTCCGGAGCATTGCTCCAATGGGATAGTGTCCTGTGATCACTCCGACGAGCATACGGATCGAGTTTCGGTCCAGCGCCAAGAGCTTCTTTGTTTTTCCGATATTGAGTTCTGGCCACGATGATCTTGTCGTGTCTTGTAAGCCAAGACAAGTTGGCTTCTTTGATGATTGTGTCATTTATGATCCGGTATAATGCGCTGATCGGTGGTTGCAATGACGTGTCCGCTTCGCTGATGTCCAGTTCAGACCCTTGCCTGGCCAATTTTTCGTTCCCTGCGATTGAGCTGTGACCCGGGACCCAGCAGAGTTTAACTTTGTGTTGTCTGATGGACTTCAGTGAGTCGCGACATTTCATGACAGCCTTTAATCTCGCTATACAGGATTCTATTGACTTCAGTGCAGCCTGGCTGTCTACGAAGATAGTGATATCTGATGGTGGGATATCGATTACCTGTAGGTGTTTGGCTGCTTTCTCTATTGCCAGAATTTCTACTTGAAAAACGCTGCACAGATCAGGGAGTCTGAATGATTCCTGTTTGTGAAGGGTATCAGAGTAGAACCCGGCCCCAGTGCCTGTGTGCATTTTAGATCCGTCCGTGAAGAGAGTGATCTCGTGGTCGTTGATCACAGCGTTTGACAGCCACTCTTCTCTATCGGGGAAATGGATTGGTATTCTGAGAGATAAGTCATTTTGGGGGGAAATATAGTCGGTCGTAGCTGCGAGGCTACTAAAACCATGTTTTTTTCCCAGGTCGTCTATTATTCTAAGCATGGCCGTATGTCCATAGTTGGTTTGCTTCCACAGAGAGCACTCCCTTAGTCTGAGAGCGCTCCTTGCAGCGCAGCCTTTTATGAATAGATCCAGGGGAAGGAGATGAAGTATCATGTCCAACCTTGCTTGCGGCGTGCTTCTCATGGCTCCCGTTGTACAAACAGTGGCTGACCTTTGTACTTTGTTGAGCATGTTCATATAGCTTTTCGTGCTGCTAACAGGGCCCCATAAGTTAAAATGGGTCTGATGATTGCTGTGTACATCCAATGAATGATGTACGGTTGCAAGCCCCATCTTTGCCGAAGGTCTTTTTGCATGCATAAAAAGCATTCAATCCTTTTTGCATCCTTTCCTCCAGGTTCCTTTTCCAGGAGAGTTTGGAGTCATTAATGATGCCTAGATACTTGGCTTCCGCTTTGAGTTTGAGTGGAGTACTCTCTAACTTTGGGGGAGCAAATATCGGAATTTTCCTTTTCCTGGTGAACAAGACCAGCTCGGTTTTTTGGGGGTTTATTCTCAGACCGTTCTGTCTTGCCCACGAGGAGAGTTCCCTCAACGCAGATTCCATTAGTTCACTGATAGTTGGTAGAAATGTACCTTTTATCAAGATAAAGTGCGCTCTCCATAAAGAATTTCAGGATTTTTATAGCTGTAAGAAGCCACAGTATTGGGGAGAGAACTCACCCTGTGGTGTGCCACAGTAGGGGGAAGAGAACTCCTCCTGTGGTGTGCCTCTAGTTGTCACTTTCCTTATAGAGCTGTGTCTAATGTCTGCATTGATAATTCTGTTCTTCAACATATTTTCAATTCAGATTACAATGGATTTGTCTACTTTTATGTCCTCTAGAGCTGTTATTATGGCCTCAGTGTTTACGTTGTTGAAGCCCCCCTCTATATCTAGGAAGGTTGCCATTGTAAACTGTTTTAGGTTCAACGAGCTCTCAATTTCACGGAAAACACTATGCAGAGCACTTTCCACTGATCTGCCTTTAAGGTAGGCATGATGAGTGTTGCATAAGTTGCGTGAGTTGATGAGTCCTCTGATGTATAGGTCAAGAAGTCTTTCCTAGGTTCTTAATAGAAACGACGAGAGACTAATTGGCCTATAGTCCTTTGCGGCAGTATGGGTTGGTATACCTGCCATAGGTATGAAAACTACCTTTATTTCTTTCCACTGTCTTGGGATGTATTCCGCGCGACTTACGGTATTAAAATGAAACGCCGTAGATTATTCTATTTGAAACACTCTTTATTTGTTCACTGCTCGACACCGAATGAATCAATATATGACTTAAAAAATAACTTGACCTACGATTGCAATTTCGTTGCCATCGTCGACTTTTCGTTGACGCTGCTAACGAATTGCATTACAAAATAATTGCAAGCGGAAATGCTTCGTCATTATTATTATTTAAAATATTATAGATGACAATGACCGAAGATTCTTCGTTTGGGTCATCGGTGTTATATAGGGTCCGCCAAATAACTTTTTTTTTTTTTGAAAATGCTATAAAAAAAACTACTGAATATTTTCTCAAATTTCTTTTTTTATTTGAAAGTACAATCCTTCCGGTTAATAATGGAAAATAATTTCATTCAAATGGCTGCCTCGGCTGGCCATGCAGTAGCCTACACGATCGGTCCAATTTTTAAGCACATTATCGATTGTGTGCAGCTGTATTTCACCAATGGCTTCACGAATATTGTCCTTTAAAGCGTCAATTGTCTCTGGCTTGTCGGCGTAACACTTATCTTTGACGGCACTCCACAAATAATAGTCCAACGGTGTCAAATCGCAGCTCCGAGGTGGCCAAACGACATCAGCTCTGCGGCTGATAATGCGATCTTCAAAAACAGGGCGCAAAACATCGAGTGTAGCTTCGGCTGTGTGGCACGTAGCGCCTTCCTGTTGAAACCAAATGTTGCCAATATCCCCCTCTTCAATTTTTGTGAACAAAAATTCGTTCAACATGGCCCGATAACGATCGCCATTGACTGTAACGGCCACTCCTTGCTCATTTTCGAAGAAAAATGGCCCAATTATGCCTCTGGACCAAAATCCGCACCAAACAGTGGCTCGTTTTGTGTGCACCGGCTTTTCAATGTATGCGTGCGGGTTTTCTGTGCCCCAAATGCGACAATTTTGCTTGTTTACATACCCGCCAACATCAAAATGAGCTTCATCTGAAAAGATGATTTTTTTTGGCAAAATCGGCATCTTCTGTAAGTCGATCGCAGGCCCACTTAGCGAAGCGTTGTTCAAGCGTATACACAACCATATTCGTTCAGCGGAAGGATAAAACTAATTATCTGTCAAATCAAACATGAGCTAAGTGTTACCATTCACGAAATAAGCACTACTTGAAAAAAAAACGTTAGATGGCGAACCCTTTATTACATACTCTGGCGGAAATGTAGTATTACTTAAAATATTCTAGATGACAATGACTGAAGGTTCTTTGGTTGGGTCATCGGTGTTACATTACATATAACTCGCGTAAGCAATTGGAAAAAAACGCTTACGAGGTGGGGTACAGTGTGGGTCTGTGTTTTTTGAAGCATCGCTGTCAAGATATCGTCCGGCCCCGGAGATTTTAAGGGTTTGAACGAATTTATTGCCCATGATACTTTATCCGTTGTGATAATCTTGTTTATTACTTCTTCGGTTGTGTGACCGTCGTCTCGAAGGGGACTGTGGTTTCAGGGGTTTTACAGCCTGGGAATGGGTTTCAGTCAGCAGTTCTAGGAATTCCTGACTGGATTCTGTCCAAGAACCATCTGGTTTAAAGATGAATCCCGGGACACAGGGGTCCTTGGATAGGATCTTTCTGAGCCTTGCGGCTTCGTTGAGATACTCTATTGATTCGCAGAACTCCCGCCAGGATTTAGACTTTGCTACTCTTGTTTTGCTCTTGTATTCGTTGAAGCTGGGTTTGTAATTATTCCAATCTTCGGTTCTTTTTTAGATCTTTGCCCTATTGAATAGAGTTCGGGTCCTGGTCTGCGCTGGTCTTCTTGCGAGCACGTTGCAAAAGACAGGATTTGTTGAAAGCCACTTTCGGAATTCTCACAAGATTTTCGACTGAATTCTCAATGTAAGTTGGGTCGGGGTCAGTGATGGCTTGTGGCGGTACTAACCTGTTGGCAACTAGGTTTGAAAAAAAATTCCAGTCTGTCTTTTGAGGGTTTCTGAAAGGTTTCAGTTTTTCTTTGTTAACGTTAAGGTTGAAGAGAATTCGGCTGTGGTCCGAAAAGGAAAAGTTAATGCACACTCTCCAATTCTCTACTCGGATAGAGTCAGACTTACTTAGAAGAGTGAGGTCAATTACCTCTTCCCTAACCCGGTTACGAAACGTTGGTGTATTACCTTTGTTGCATATGTTGAGGTTGGTGGAGATTATGAAATCGAAAATGGACTCACCCCTTTTATTAATTCGCTGCTTCCCCATTGAGTGTGGTGTCCATTGGCGTCGCAGCCTATCAATAGGCACAATCCGCGTGAATTGGCATGTCGCACAAGTGCTCGGACTGCGTCTGGAGGTGGGTCCTCATCATCGTATGGCAAGTATGCGGACGATAGGAGCAACATTGATTTGTCCTGTTGTTCATACGTTACCACCGTGAGGTCTCCATTGCTGTATGTACCTAGGAGAAAAATGTTTAAGTATTTCTTGGCCACTTTACAGGTTCGTAGCTTACCTTCAGTATGTGGATAGTATAAATTATATACCTTAGACATTAATCCCAGAATTTTGTTCCTAAGGAGCCAAGGTTGTTGGATTAAGGCTATATCCACGTCTTCCTGCAGCATGTACATCTTCAAGTCGTCGGTGGTTGCCTTGCAGTGGTGTAAATTAATTTGCACCACTAGCAGCCAGCAGGGTTCCCAGCTCGAACTTGATGCTGCCAGATCTGCTGCGGATGTGGTCGAGTGACTTTTGATCAATGGTAACCATAAGGTCCTTTTCCACTCCGTTCTTACTCTCCAGCTATGAGTGTCAAGCTATTTATTCTGCTTGTCAATTAGCTTCAATATGGACTCGTTCTTTTCGGGAACCGGTGGAGGGAGCCATATTGAAACCAACGTGCGAAGCGGAAGCATCGAGCGAGGGATAACCTCGAGTTTAGCGTTCTGCCAGATTTCGCCGCAATTGTCGATTGTGCGGTTTAAGAAGTCTAGGGACCTCTGATTGTCACAACCGACGACTTTGACTCCTTTCTGCCAGCCTGCTCTGTCGAAGTTGATCTCATCGCTGTTATCTGCGATAAGCATCGCATCTAGTATTTTAGCCACTTGTAGACTCATGGGAGGGTTGAAGCTGGCTGATGTTTTCGCCTTTTTCGCTTCCTTTAGAGTTTCTTCCCCGGAGCGCCCCCTCTTGACGTTCTGCTTCGATCCTGAGGAAGTGTGTAATTTGGAAGTGCTCGGTTGCTGTGGGCTCTTTTTGACAGTGGCCGGTTGTGTTGGCTGTTGTCGAGTTAATTTTTGGGACGTTGGGTTTGACAAGGGCTGTGCTCGATGGCTTTTTCTCTCGCCCTGTGTTAGCAGCGTGAGTGGAGGTGGGAGCCGATTTCTTCTTGAATTTGGCTACCTCTTTCTTGTGCTTCTTAATCAGGAATTTTTCGCGCTCGGAGAGCGTTGAGGGGTCTCTCGCGCACATCTTCCTAATGTACTGCACCGATCTCTTGTAGACGTTCTTTGCTTTTTGGGCCGATGTTTTTGTCCTGATCGTTCCTTCAGGTTTGCTGGTGGCCTTAGGGTCGATCTTTTCTTCCAGCAGCTGAGCCTCAGTTTCAGAGTCCACTTGCATGGTGTTGCTTACCTGTGATGAAGCCAATGATTCATCGTCGGTAGCGGTACCAATTTGTAGTCCCTGAAGGAGAGTCCCGGTTACGCTGTCGGTATCGATCGCGACTTCGGCGGTGCCGTGGCTTGCCTCTTCAGAGGATGCATTTTTTTTATTATTGTTTCCTGTGTTGTCTTCTTTCATGTGTATTCCCACGAGTAGCGCAGGAATGGGTGGTCGACCTGTACAGAGTCCCTCAGTAAACAGGCAAGGCAACTTGATCCAAGAGGGTGCCTGGTATCCTGGATACACCGTTAGCGACTGGGCTGTTATTTAAACTGGGCCTCCAGCCTGGCTGACTCTCGGCCCAGGGGAAGGGAGGGGAATGGAGGGGATACCCGGGGAAGGGAGGAGGAGGTGATGGCTGCAGCTTAGCTTCATGCCTCGTCATAGAGAATTCATGTCCCGTCATGGAGAGTGAATTCTCAGGAGTCATTGACATTTACTGAGCCTTCGCACCGCGACAAGGTGTGCACCCACGCGAAGGTGGCATTAAACTAAATAAGGGGATTTCCCTTTGTATAATTTTTACGCCAACCATATTGATAAAAGTGCAGTGAAAAGGTGTAGTATAGTACGATCATATGAGTACACATCGATACACTTTGTGTATGTACTATCTACTATATGTACATAATATGAGATAAGGAAGGCAAGTGCATTTCATGAAAATGCAACATGTTTCAGCAATTATCCTTTTATTGTTAGGTTTGTAATAAAGGAACCTAATAACCCAAACAATCCATTCCAATAAAACAGAATAAAACTGAAAGCTGGATGTGAATATGACATAGCAAACACTTCCTTACGGCTTAATTGTATAGGGACTACCATAAATACGTAGGGTATAATTTAAAAATTTGTTCCCGGATTTACTCATAAAAAAAAATTATTAATTCGACTTCTCGTCGACAATGGTAACTTAGGACTGAACTTAAAATCTAACAATACATGTATTTATATCTTTTTTTTTTGTTGGAGGCTTCTGCTATCTGTTGGAGCACTCAGACACAAATACTGGTCCATTGTACTGCCAGACAGACACCTTAGATGGCGTTGGAGCTCATGTGGAGCCAGAGACAAGCTTCTTTTTACTCACTTATGTTGTGTGCGATTTGTTTTTTCACATAAGTGGACGGAACCTAAAGCTTAACTGCCGATTCCGAACGGCGAGAGCCCAGAAGCTTTTTCATGGCAAGTATACAACGTGGGGTTTTACCAGTACCCCGCCGAGGAGGGACGCCGCGAAATAATCATTCGATGGCGTTGGTGTTATCGGGATCCGAACTCGCTCATCTTGAGTCAGCGGCCGACACACTATATTTATATCTTAACTTAACTATGTGCGGCGACGTCGCGTTATCTCCGATGATCCCGCGATGGGCAGACGGAAAGCGCAGCTCGGGTGACAGCATGCTGGATGTTGATTGTTGCAGGTGAAGAGTTGGCGGATTCCTGAATGTACGTAAACAGTTCTACACCAGTATTACACCTGGTGTTATTTCTTCGACGGTCGGAACGTGTTGGTTGTTGATTTGCGTACAGTTCACAGTTCAATTCTTTTGACTGGTTTCAATCTATTGAGAAGACTGTTTATTTGTTGGATTTTGTGATTTAGGAAGAGGTAGGAGGGATAATTTTCGGTTATGTTATATTGTAATGTAAAGGATATCTCGTTGATGAGCTGTTGGCCGGGCTCCAGTCGATAACATGGACTATTTTCGACCTTCTCGTTTGAATTTTTGCGGACCCAATTTCGACGGCAATTTGTTGACTTAGTATGTAGTCTAGGATTTGTAAGCTTGTGTTTATCGAGGACAGTGTCAGTGTTAGTATCAGTGTCAGGTGAAGTCTGTAACGTAAGCAAGACGAGGGAATTAATTTTGGATGTTTCCTGATACAGTTTTTACTGTGTTTTTAAGGTTTTCTTTGACTGTTTCTTCAGAAAAGCGTAAATTGCCTGGGTTGCAGTTCTTAATTTCCTGTCTTTTTTTATTGTGGTATTTAAGGTCCTGTTTTTGTTTGTTCCTAATTCTTCCAATATTATTCTGTCTGGCTGTTTCGTAGTCATCCGGTCCAAAAAGGATCATCCGAAGAACAGTTCTACTGGCCTCGAATAACTCTACGAAATTATTATTGTATGCGCTTGGTTTTATGCATTTCATGATTACCGTCAATGTGGAGTGAAATCTTTCCACTTGTCCGTTGATCGTGCTTTAGTAAGGTGGCGTCGTGAAGACTTGAATATTCAATTCGTCCTTTAGCATAAACAAAATGCTTTCTGAATTTAAGGATTTTTCATTGTTTACGACGATGCATTCAGGTAAGCCGAAGCGAAAAATTATATCTCGAAGTGGTGGACTGATATCCTCTATTGCCTTGGATTTAATGCATTTAGTCATAGCGAATTCGGTAAATTTATCTACGTCAGTAAGTGCCAAATGTTTCTCGGTTGAAAATATATTAATGTGGATTATGTGGCCTGGGTATTTCGATATTGGGGTTTCTGCTAATTTGGGATTATTGAGATGTCGCTCGAACTTGCTCTTTTTGCAAGTTGAACATAATTTTGTGATTTGTTTTATTCTCTTGTTCATTTGAGGGAAGTAATATTTTAGTATACGTAAGACTTGTTTCCTATTTTCGTCCGAGCCACGGGCTCTATTGTGGGTGTCGATGATTATTTAATTTTGTTGTTCTTCTCATTGGACGTCCTCTACTTTAATTTGGCTGAACCTAATCTTGTAATTACTAAAGTAAAGGGGTTATATTTCCTGGATTAACCCTGTTGAAAATATATGTATATATTCAGCCTTTTCTCTCACTCTTTAAACTATTATAAAGCTTATGGATTAGAGCAGTCTAATGAATATGTTATACAAATTGTTTCTTTTCTCCTTCTTCCTTTTTGAACACGCGAAGAGTGCGGTCTACCTTTTTAATTAAAATTTATAATAAAGATTGTTTAAAGCTTATTTGCTCTCGAATTTGTTTCTTTTTGTATCCGAGTGGACACTTTTTTAAAACTGGCGCCGATACCCGGGAAAATAACGGAAAGACTTTAACGTAGCGATCGAGCATAACAAATTTATTAAAAGTTAGTCGCGCATCATATCGAGGTCAAGTGACCAAACTCGTAAACACCGCCACTGAATATCTCAAGTCTGACGAAGGGAAAATCGACGAAAATTTAAGCAGTCTTGACATCATCGAAGAGGAACTCCTTGTCATGCTGGATCGATTAACTGCAGCGCATGATAGTTTACAAACAGCGAATATTGGGGTAAGTTCTTCTATAAAACCGGTCGATTTCTTAAAGGACAAGGCCATTGCAACAATAACGCGCCTAAAGCACCATTTGCCAAAGTCGGTCCACGTCACCTGAAAATTCAACTTCCATACCAGCAATTGCTACGTCATCAAATGCTTCATCAGGTGCCGTTAAATTAAGAAAGAATCCTCCTCTCTCAGGTCAGATGGATGCGTTGGTGGTTTTATAATATCCAAATGCAATGCTTTCTCGCTTATAGTTAAGCCGGTTGTATTTTCATTCACTTGACATGGATTGAATGGAATTGTTCAACTCTAGAGTTCACGAGTTTACTCAACCTCTCGCGGATAGTTGTACGATGTACCGTACATTGCGGAGCTTGTAGATGTTCCAGAAGTTGCGGGGTTTGTGACTGTAGCATTCGAGAATACAAAGCTACTAGTGGAAAGTTGATGTTCAGGTTGGGGATCTTGGGAATCTGACGTGTTAGGAAGGTTGTTAGCTGGATTGGTCCTGGTTATCCTCGGGACGGCGCCCAGTGCACTTTGGGTTCTAATGTTAGGCATTTTCTTTGCTTCTCGAAGAATTAGCTGAAGGATTTGAAACTAGTACAAAGGAAATTTTGAGCACTATTAAACAACTGACGTGTTTTTTCTCCTTTCTCTATTATAATATATGAAAGGGAAAAGGTGATAGCTTTAAATTTAGGCTTGATTATATAAAACTTATCTCTTAAGATTTGAATAAATTAAATATAGTAATAGAATGCTCGATTTAACCTAAATTTTATAGCATTTTTCGCTTGATTTCATTGGTGTCTTGTTTAAAAATTTAATTTTCTACGGTTCTTTTGTTTATAGTTTGTATTAATTAAGTTAAGTAATAATAAATGTCGGTTAGATTCTCACTTGGTTTCTTTAGTAGTCCCTTTTCTATGTATATAATTTCAATTTCTATGGTTCTTTGTTTATTATTTTACATATATACATTTTTAACCTTTTGTCACTTTCTCTAGAATTTCTTTTCTTAAATAACTTAAAATTACGCTTACAGAACTAAAGCGGGAGCCATCTCCGCATCTGCAGCTTGGGTTTCTTCTTTTCGTCCTTCGGTTACTCGGGTACACGGTACACACTCTTTACGCGGTCCACTAGAGGCGTTCTTAGAAATTTCTAGCAACGATCGTTTTTTTTTCGTTATCGGATGCACTGGCTCACTTAGAGTTAGGGCTCCTGGGACCGGTAGGGGAGCAGATCGATCGCGACAATCACTTCGCGTAGTTGGTTTTTTTTTTCGCAAAACACAGTGGCTATTTTAAGCGACGGGTTTATGCGGTGGGGCTACTACTTTTAGCACCTCACTTATTTTAACACCACTACTGACGGTTAACACGACGGCCATTTGAGGCGACTGGTTATACTGACGACACTGTTGGAAGAAAACACGGCGGCTACTTGAGGCGATTAATGGTTATTTTTGCCAGAGTTACTATCGTCTATTATTCGCGCACTTTGCTACCGGTCCCTGCTCGGGCGCCACTTTACAATTTGTTCCCGGATTAACTCTTAAAAAAATCTTTATTAATTCAACTTCTCGTCGAAAATGGTAACTTAAGACTGAACTTAAAATCTAACACAACATGTATTTATATCTTAATTTAACTATGTGCGGCCACGTCGTGTTTTCTCCGATGACCACGCGATGGTCAGACCGAAAGCTCAGCTCGGGTGACAGCATGCTGAATGTTGATTGTTGCAGGTGAAGAGTTGGCGGATTCCTGCCTGAATTGTTGTTTTCGATCGGTCCGGGCGGCATTTGGCTCATATGACGCTGCACTGGATGTTAGGATGCTGTGATGCTGCAGGTGAAGCGTCAGCGAATTCCTTGCTTGCTGGTGCTTGATGTTGAATTTGAGCAGAGCTGGTTGTTAACTTATGGGCATGTCTCTCGATTATCCCGATTGTCTCGACAGGTGTACTTTCTGCCGTTTATCACAAAAAAAAAAAATTTCCACTACGAACTCACTCTCTTTCACGCTTAGAATTCGCATTTGAATAAAAAAATGTAACGGTGAAAATATGCAGGTACTAAAAAGATGGCCCCGAACGAGGACACCGGGCATAAATGTGTCAGTTATATTATTGTTTTAAGATAACCTATGCTTTCGTTCATATGTGTATTTATTTATTTCATATTTATCGGTTAACGCTCGTATATTGTTAATGATTTTTGTGATATCTTGAATTAACTTCGGATAGTACGAGGGTGGTCCGATAAGTACTTAGCCTCACCGCCAGACAGCTCCAGTATCGCAAGAGCAACTTACTATCGTGTAGTACATTCCAGTAGACGGCTACTGTCGTAATTTCGGCCAGATCGGACTCGTAGTTTTGTTTTGACCACGTGTGGAAGCGGGAGTGTCCGCGGATTTTAGAAAAATGGAAAAAGAGCAATATCGGTCGGTGATTCGATTCTTGTTTTTGGAAGGGAAATCGCGCAGCGAAATCAAAGAGCGTTTAGATGCTGTGTACGGTGACTCTTCTCCTTCGATGACGACCACCAAAAATTGGTTTAACGAGTTTCAACGTGGTCGCACGTCGGTTTTTGATGTGCCACGTCCAGGTGCCCCGAAAACGGCTACCACTGAGGATAACGTGACAAAAATCCACGATCTCGTATTGGCAGACCGCCGATTGAAGGTGCGCGAGATAGCTGAGACAGTAGGTAGTAGTTTCAACAGATCGCGTGGGTCATAATCGCATGAAATTTTGGTCATGAGAAAGCTGTCGGCGCGATGGTTGCCGCGTTTGCTCACTCCGGACAATAAGCGCAACCGTGAAACCACTTCAGAGCAGTGTTTGACGCTGTTTAAGCGCAATCCGAAGGAGTTTCATGGATAGAACATGGAACATGGATCCACTGGTACACACCAGAGACCAAGAAACAGTCGAAATAGTGGACTTCACCCGGTAAACGTGCTCCGAGGACGAAGAACGTGATGGCCACCATTTTCTGGGATTCACAAGGTGTGATCCACATCGACTACCAGGAGAAGGGCAAAATTATTGGATTCGACGCCGAATTGAAGAAAAAATGGGCCCACTTGGCGAAGAAACAAGTGCTCTTCCACCATGATAACGCACCGGGTCCGCTCTCGCCACGGCCAAATTGGTCGAATTGGGCTACGAACTGCTGCCCCATCCACCGTATTCTCCAAATTTGGCCCCGTGCAACTTCTTTTTGTTACCAAACTTGCAAAAATCACTCGCCGGGCAGAAATTTCAGTCGAATGAGGAGGTCATCGCCGCCACGGAGGCCTACTTTGCAGACCTTGAGAAAACGTATTTTTCAGACGGGTCAAAGAAGTTGGAGCATCGCTGGTTCAAGTGTATCGAGCTAAAAGGAGACTATATTGAAAAATAAATCGCCATTTCTCCAAAATTTTTGTTTTTCTTTTGTAGGCTAAGTACTTATCGGACCACCCTCGTATATTTCATTTTCAGAATACTCGTATGTTATGTCTCTATTATTCCGCTATGCATGCTTCTTTCCGTATGATACAGAGATATTTGTTTACGTCCATCTTCCGATTTCTTGTGTTCTTAGCGTAGCTTTTATAAACCTTACTAGCTTCTGGTATATAAGTCAAATAATTCTATTATTAACTGCAGTCATCAACTGATACTCAATCCGGTTACGTCGCCCAACCGACTCCAACAGCCCCGAATCATTTCAATCACCTCAATCTCTTTTCATAACACTCTTAAGCAAAACTCAACTCTACAAACCACACTTTCAAACAACAACACCGCACAATCACTAATATCAAATCTCCCTCAACCTCAAAAAACAATACTTATGTCATTAAACCATCAATATCTGACAACCATGATCTTAAGCAATAAACAAAATCATAATTAGCCAATCTACTATGCTGATCCTGAACTACCCCGATACCGATTCTTTGTCCAACCCGTACCCTCCAATAAAGAATATTCAAAGCTCTCTCTCAAGTCTTAAATCTTAATTTAAGATTCTCCAATGGAATTTCAATTTATATTTTGTTAATTATTACGAAGTACAACTCCTTTTCAATAAGTTGAAACCATATATCACAATCTTTCAAAAAACCCATATTAAGAATACTCTTTACTCTTAACCTTTTTTCCCCAAAACAATATTCATCCGTCTTTCGTTATTCAACCTCAAGCACATCCTCTAAGCTCGGAGTCCCTATTCTTGTTAACAAATCTTTAATCACACTCTATTAATATCAACTCAAATATAACAGTTATTGCAATACAAATAGAACTAAAAATAGTACTCACGATATTCTGCATTTACATTCCACCAGAACAGCAATTCTCACACAATGTTCTTGATTGCATCTTAAGCGGTATCAATACACGAATCGTCTATACTAGTAATTTTAAATCTTAGAGCCCCTCCTGGTGGTCTTACCACACTTAATATCCGCGGAAAAGTTGGCCAACACTTTAGCAAAAACTCCAGTCTTGCAATCGATTTTTTTCATGTGAACCTATCTCTTATCCCAAATGCAACATGATCTCTTTCTGATTACCTACATGAAAGCGATCATGTATTAATCTCCGGCAGAACATAAAACCTATTAAATTGCAAATACCTATTGGATAGGGCAAATTGGGAAACCTCTCAACGCAGTAAATCACACCCTGACTTGAAATACGTAGTTTTTTCTAATTGCAATTATTGAACGATTCTCGCTACAATTTTACTAATATTCTTTATGCCCTTCGAGATGGAGAGGATACATAGGTGCACATACGTAAAAAATATAACATATGTATTTTTATTATTACATCCCAGTGTAACTAATTAACCCTAATATAAATAATGTAATGCTTTCCAAATTTACTTTTAAAAACTACTGTATTAACTTAAAAAAAAGCCTAACTACTAGGGTAAACTTAATAGAGTATACTTTTTCTGAAAATAGTTCCTGTAACTTCAAGACCATGATAAATATAAAAAAATCTGTAATTTTGACTAAGATTTAGCTAATCACAAATCGTCCACTCAACGCATTACAACACCATATCACGCATCCATTAGGAACGATATGGGGGCATTCCGCTTAGATCCTATTCAGAACCTTCTGACGAAATGCTGCTGAATTACCATAGCCTACTGAAAGGATCGAATGGCTCACCGCGGGTATAATACAGAAAATAAATGGCTCTAGAGCAACATCCATCCTCAACGATGTAAACTGAATTCTAAAACAATAGAACACCCCGAAAATTCCATCAACTCTAACATTCGCGAAAAAACTTGAAGTACCCATTATCATTCAGAATTAAAAATCTACTTTCTATTCGCCTTGGATTCCACTAAAAAAACATCATGCACATGGACCTATGTAAATATATGGTGTTGTCAGTTGATCACAGACTAGTGTAGTGGAAGGTGGTGTTTCGGTTTATTTACAGTAGAAAACAAAATAAAAAGTAGAAGTGCGCTTTGGGTGAGTTACTTCCAAATCGGAAATTAGCACATTGGCAAAGTGCCGGACTCACAAAGCGAAAATCGGAAGATTAAATTCTCCACCGGAGAGAAAAAAGTTTTGTCAAGATTTTTCCGTGCTCTTTCTGCTGCAGTAGCATTAGTAGCAGTAGTAGCGGGAAGAAATGTCGGGAGACGGCGGGGGAAGACCCGTTTGTCAGACGGAATCGGAATCGGATTATTTATTATGCAATTTCGTAACATCGGCGGCCGTCATGAAAAGACGCAGAAGGGTCAAGCCAAGGCCCAATTTAATAAAGCGCCCCTACCTAAACACTTCCACCGAAAAGCTGCAGGTCGAAGCGAGGAAAGGAGTGCCATCATCGACGTCCAAAGCAGCTAGACGACAACAACAGCAACCAAAACAAGTGATCCCCGTGGAAGTGGATATTGCCTATCTCTCCGATGGTAGAGAAGGCCGCTACACGAGGGATAACAACCCCTTCGCCCCCTTGGTTACGGAGGAGGAGCGTAGGAAATTTGAGGTGGAAGAACGCATCATCGGGTCGCTTCCAGACACCAGTCGTCACACCCCAGTTGACTTATGTACGCCCAAATGGCGGCAGGTTCGGGAAAAACGGTACAAAAGCTTGTGGCTGTTCCCAAAGCCCCAGTGTCTGTTACTAAGGCACCGGAGGCCGAGGTGGACCTGCGTTAGATCCTGCTCGCCATTCAAGGGCAGATCATCCAGCTCCAACAGCAGATCAACGAGCAGACGACCCGAGTGGATAGAATCTACTCGCTTCTGCCGGGCCTAGTGCACGTCATTTAAAGACCCTGTTGGTGAATGTGAATTCACTGATCAGGATCGAGCGAAAAGCCGTACTTTTCAACCTGCATCACGAGGTTGTACTTTTCCGACGTAATTTTGGTCAGCGAAACAAAGTTAATCCAGAAGCACAAAATCTGGCACAGTGTCGACAAAATAATTCGATGGGTCCGACCCAATGCTACTCAAGGCGTGGGAGTTGCGATCTTCATAAAAAAATAATATAAAACATAAAATTATATATGTATATCGGTGAAGTGCGGAGGTTCCAGGTGTTAGGTCTGCATTGTGCGGCTTAAGCACCTGAAGCACCTCAGCCCAGTATTTTTATCGCAGAGCTCGAGACACTTTCGATATCTGCGCTTGAACCCTGTAGAAAACTTGTACATTCTGTGCCGTGATCACAGTATCTGACGAGCTCGCGGAAATGAGAGAGTGTATCCAAACGCACCCCTGTAATAACAGTATTGGGCGTAGGCCACTCCTTGCCAATTCGCTGACGAGAGCGCTCACTTCGAGTGCCTCCTTTCCACCGTCCAATAGCAACCTATCAAACTTCGAGATTGACAAGTACCTCAAACAAATGGACGATATAATTAAGCAGGCGATGGAGAGTACGATACCACGCCAACGACAGCATGATACCACGAACGTAGAACGAAACGCGACAATCGACGCACTGCACAGACAAAAAAGTTGACAAGACTCAAACTCTTGTACAGGTGGTCTACCGACAGACAAAACTCGGAGGTCAAGACACTAGAGTATGTGCTGTATTCCAGGAAGTGTATACGGTGAATGACAGCATTCGCCCAAACCGCGACCTAGAAAACAGAGTCCTTCTTCATCACTTCTACCTTCAAAATGATATCCATCACTGGCGATCAGAAAATCTAGGTTTTACCAGGTTCAATGATGATTTTATGGCAAACAATGCTGTCGCCAGTGAAGGGTCTAACACCCTGTTCATTTCGACGGAGGATCTGCAGATGATCTTCGAGTCATTGAAAAGAAAAAAATCCGCGAGGACCGATGGAATATCTAATGTTGTGCTCAGGCACCTCCCACCAGTGGCTGTAGAGATGTACACCATCATGTTCAACAATGCTGAATAATGCATATTATTCAATTCACTGGAACACAAGGGTGGTGCAACCAATCCACAAGAACGATAAAGACACCTCTAACCCGGCAAATCTCCGGTCGATAAGTCTCCTTTCGAGTCTTGTCTAAATGGGTTGAGGTTAAAATCATCCCGGATAACCAATTCGATTTCAGAGCGGGGCACGACACTATTTATGCCGCGTCGAAACTCGTATGGTATATCCAATAGAACAAATTTCCAGGAATAATGCACGAGTGCCTCTCTGACTGATTTGGAAAAAGCTTTCGATACCGTATGGTTAGCAGGTCTGCTCAAAGGCATAGACCCGGTTACCGATTCCGGGGCACTGCTTCAAACGCTAAAAAAATTTGAGAGTGATTCAGTCACATACAACAGCAAACTTGATATCCTAAAGCTCATTGATGCCATAGTCAGTTTGTACAATGGGAAAAAATTGAAGGCCTGGAAACATTCTACAATGAGCAGCGGTGCAAAGAACAACAGAAATGAGAAATGCTACCTGAAGATAAGATCGCAGACAGAAAACAGCTCGAATGTGTGATCTGCGAAAACCAGGGGCAAACTATCGAAGTGCCAAGAAATGAATAAGTTAAATCTGGCTAGCAGGCAGAAGCCTCAAGGGAATGGTCCCTTGGGAGGTTTACAAACACCAACCGTCACACCCCAGATAACCTACGCCCAAATGGCGGCAGGTCTGGCAGGACAGATTGTAGAAAAGCCCATGGTTGTTCCAAGAAGCCGCATCGCCTGTTTCCAAGGCATCTGAGGCCGATGGGCCTCTGCTCGATTCTGCCCTCCATATAACGGTAAATCAGCCTATTCCAACAGGACATCGTTGAGCAGGCGACCCGATTAAGTCGAATATAATCGCTTCTGCTGGGCCTAGCGCACCTGGAGAGATGCTTAAAGTTTCTGCCAGTGAATGCAAATTCACTAATTAGAATCGAACGGAGAGTGGTGCCTTTCAACGTTTTGATGTACTTTTGGTTAGCGAATCAAAACTAAACCATTCGAAGAGACCGATCGAACGCTACACGAGGCGAGAGGGTTGTGATCTTCATTATAAATAATTCTGAACTTAAAATTTGACTAGAAGTCTGCATTGTGTTGATCGCTCTCTAAAACCGAGAAAGGGTGTACATCATAACAGTATTTGCACCTGAAGCACCTTGACCCCATGTTTTTATCGCAGGGCGATTGAACTTGGAAGAAAACATCTACTTGCTAGCCTGTGATTTAAACGCCAAACGTAGTGATTGGGCAAATAACATATCCAACAGTAGGGGGACTCTACTAGGCGATTGGTGGGCTATGCACAAGATAGATAAAATCAAGCTACTCGTAGTGGATAGCCCGTCGTATCATAGCTTTTCAAATGAGTTGTTTGCTATTTGGCTGTTGCGCAAACCTAAACCCTTACCAGAGCCATTACAGGACTCTAACCTGTTAACATAGGTGTCCCGGGCTTCAAATCCCCTATCACAGTCACTGCGGGATTTGAACCATTTAACCATTTAACGTAGGTGTTATGAGATTCGAGCCCTTTATCCAATCCCCTTATATTGGGGTTATAGCATTTAAAGTCCAAAGACATTGATCCCTCCGATACTAATTCTTACAGACTTATATATTTCATAATTACAATTTACCAATTACAATTCCTTTAAGCCCAAGAACAATAAATTTAACACTTTGTAACTTATCAACGATCGCAACTCAACTTCGACCCCTTCTTGGAGGTCCACGCTTGATTCGTTTATCTTGAATAAATGAATGATGCAGTCGCTGTCCCAATATTTGTTTGGATATACATATGTACATATATTCGAGCATGAATCTAAATGTTTCGGTAATTAAGCAGTGATGACGGTGGCTTTTCGTCGTCCTGAAATTTAGAAGTTTCGTTGATACTGCTGAGACGGCACTGGTGTTTTTTCATCAAGTACCTAATGTAGTGGAGTTTTCGAGGTTTCGCCCAGTGGAGTACAAAGACATGGAAAACTTGCGAAAACTTTGAACTTTGCGCTGGTTGAACCATGGCGAAGCACCTCTCGACCATTTATTTTCTCTACATCCAATCGCGATCGGATTATTATACTCCGTCAAATTTTGATGACAGCGTTTATTATCAGATATTACACTACATTAGCAAATGTTATATTATTTTTCACCTCGTATATCTCGAGAACAAATAATGATATCGACTCCCTCCCACAATAGTTCAAGTCGACCCTGTATAAATTGTTTATTATATCGAAAAAAAAACTATTGTAAAATTGTGGTGGTTTTTGTCTTAAATAGTCTCAAAGCAAGTAATCACATCAATTTTGGACCAAAAATGGTATAATAAATACCTTTTAATATATACTGGTACCATTGGCTGTTTGTTTCTTGTTCTGAGCCTTTAGAATAGGAGTCACTAGTCTTGGGTACGTTCATTTCACGTTTCATTTGTGAAACCATAACAAACCTTCAATAAAACGCAGCTATTTTTATTAACGAATTTGATAATGTTGTCAACTAATGGATAAACTCTGTGTGCAGGTTTTTCCTTCATTTTCATAGAATTAATTAAACATTCACTTCTATCTTGGCTTGCTAATTCACAAATTATAATACATACCGTTGAATATTCAAAATAAATAACAAAATTGCCAACGATAAGAGAAAACAGCATTGAATAAGATTGATAAAAAAAAAAGAAAACTGTGGCTACTTTTGAAAACTCTAGATATCAATTTAGTAAAGAAATACATATAGAGTAACTGAGGCATATACACAGTAAGAAAGCTCATTACAATTACGAGACGAGACATTTTTATTAAAAGTTCTCTACGTTTAATTTTAAAACCTCAATGCATTATGTTTTTTATTTTTTATTTTAATAAACAATTAATCAATAAAAATGTTGATTTTTTTTTTTGTCAAAAAAGGGATTTATTTAAACAACATAATGAATGAACTCAATATACAGAGCCGGACTGGACATCCACGAAAACTGACTGCAAGAGAAGAAAGCTTTTTGGTAAGAGAAGTAAAACAAAATCCAAAAATTATATCATCTCAGGTAGCAGCGGAAATAGAAAAAGAAATAGGAAAAGAAATTAATCCGAAACCCGTGCGTAGGATGCTGCATCGTGCTGGTTACAAGTCCAGAGTGGCTGGGAAAAAAAAAACCTTTTATAAATAAGGCAAATAAAAAGAAGATGTTAGAATTTGCTAATTATTAAAAGGAAAAGCCTACCGATTTTTGGAATAATATAGTTTTCTCAGATGAAAACTACAATCAGACGGGAGAGCAAGAGTATGGAGAAAACGAAATACCGAACTTAAAAAAAAAAAATGTCGTCAGCACGGTAAAACACGGTGGTGGAGCTGTATGGCGGCAAGTGTTGTAGGTAACTTGGTATTTATTGATGGAACAATGAATAAGTATGACTACCTCAATGTTTTAAAAGGAAGTGTTCACCAAAGTGTACAGAAACTTTGCTTGGGAACAACTTCTACTTTCAACAGGATAATGATCCCAAGCACACTTTTTATTTATTTATAGGGTTCGTGCAGGTTCAAGAGTGGTATTTGTCACACAACGGGGTTCAGATGGTTTGTGTCGAAGATGTTCGTTCACTACTCTTCGGGGGTGCTTGTCCTAGATAGGATGAAAGATTCGACTGAATTTGTCGCATTGGTTGTAGTTCACAGTCACTTGTTTGTTTCTATGGCATTTTTTCTATGACATGTTATATGTACGCGCTAGAAATACACACACAGAGTATGTGTGATCTTATATTGCGAATGTGATGCTTTCGGCAGCACTTTTTGATCATCTCTCATTCACAACTGACGTTGTTGCACAGTTTTCCCGTAAAGGAATTGTCCTTGACTATGGACAGACTTGAACTCATGCTCAACAGTTGGTGATGATTACCATTGCACCCCGATCACCCCCCACATAGTGCGTATGTGCTTAATTCACCACGTCCCCCATGTTCTTCCGACTCCCCTCCAATCACCAAAGATGAATCCGATAGAACAGCTTCGGGAGTAACTTGGTATGCAAAAACATACCATTTGGGAAAGGATCAGCTCAAGCAATTTTACTCCAAGAATGGGCCAATATTGGAACTGAAATCACTCGAAAACTAGTCCATTCGATGCCAAAAAGTTGAATGAGGTTTTGAAAAGAAATGGCTGAGCCACAAAATATTAATAATATTTTAATAGTTTTTCAATATTATATATTGAATAATTTTAAATTGAATACTATGTATATATATACCCGCACAAAAGTATTCGGAATTATATCTTTTCTGGATTTGAGTGTTGTTAAATAACAAATAATTAAGCAATAATAATAAAAATCAGTGTCAATTCAACATCTATTTCCTAATTACAAATAGGATAGAAAAAAAAGCGAACATTTTCTCTCTACAACAACAAAAAAACAAAATAAGTAATAACCGAGCGAATTTCATGTCACAAAAGTATTCGGAATTGCTACCATTTACGGGTAAAATCAAGTGCCGTTTCCCCTAGGGCTTTCCTTATTAGTACAATTTAGTTAATTTTATGTGTACCCACACAAACGAAGGGAATCACGATGGGCCTCTTGGCCTCCGAGTGGAAGTGATGTCTAACCATCACACTCCTCTTCTCAAACCTAACCTAACCTAACCTAACCTATTAGTACAATACATAATAAGCATTCGCAAACATCAAAAGGCTATCATACAGAATATTTTTCGTTGTTTAGAGCATCTTATTAAATTTATATTAAAATGGGTAGAAAATTAAGGGAAACTACCGAAGAAGAAAGAAAAATTATTTTTCAAATGCACAGTAAAAGCAAAAAACTACTAAAGGAAATATCGTCTTATGTAAATGGAAGCATTTCTACAATTCATAGCATTCAATCACAATAACAATCTGGCTGTCCTATGAAATTAAATCTACGTGATAAATCGCTTATAATAAAAAAAAATTAAACAAATTAAATAAATAGAGAAATGGCTGAGTATAGCAATGTTAATGTTTGTGATGAAAGCGTGCGTAGGGAGCTCAAAAGCGCTGGCTACAATGGTCGTACTCCACGCTGCAAACCATTGATAAACGAAGTCAACCGGAAGAAAAGGTTAGAGTTTGCAAAAGAGCACTTAAACTGCACTGAAGATTTTTGGAGTAGTTTTTAACATATTTGGACCCGACGGAGGCCATTAGGTCTGGAGAAAAGTGGGAAAAGAAATACATCCCAGCAATACTTTCGGGTCGTTATTTATTTCAACACGACAACGACCCAAAACATACAGCGCACAATACATAAATGCGAACATTTATGGGTCATCATAGAGCAAAAAATCCGCAAGCATCCAATAACAAGCAAATCGTCACTAAAGGAAGCCATTTTCAAGAAGAAAAAGCTTATAAAATCAATGCCAAATAGTCTTAAAAGTTGAAAATGAAAGTTAGAAGTTGTTAAGCAAAAAGATTTTGCCACACGATATTTAAATTTAAGTTTTACTTTTTATTTTGAAATTATATTAGCTATAAGCAAAATTTCTGAATACTTTTGTGACATGGAACTCGCTCCATTATTGTTTATTTTGCTATTTTTGATGTTGTTAATTTTTTTTTAATTATTTGTTAATCTGTTAATCTCTACATCTATAAAAGAGAACAAATTTTTCTGTTTGTCCGCGAATAGGGAGTAGGTATTAAACGATACCCCAACAATATATATATCAATCGATTTGTCGTGATTAGCCGTACTACATAGGATGGTTTTTAGTATCCCAGGGTTTTAAAACCCATTCTATATAACTTTTTAACTGAAAAAATACCCTATTTTATATTTTGCACATATATTACAACAAAATGGCTGAACAGATTTGAATATGACTTTATTCCTCGATTAGTACATTTCCTCGTGAAGAGATTGATGTATCAATCATTATTCTGTGATTCTTATGACGGAAGTAATAAATGCGTAGGCCATTGAAATACACAGTCTCCCAGTGGTGTGCGGACACATTCATGTTTATCAAACAATGTCGGCTATCACATGCGGCCTCACGACTCACGACTCACATAAGATCAAAAGAGAAAGGAGATGAGTGCGAATGAGATGGAGAATTTAATTCCCGGTGAGTCGCGGGCGAAATTCTTCACGACTCACATTGACGTTTCTCTTTCTCTTTGTTCGTTATTTTTCATTTCCATTTCATTTCTTTTCGTACTTTGTGGGGAATGGACGCAATCATGTCGGAGTCGCTTGCAGAAAATGCGTAGAGCTCTACTTTATCTCACGGAGACAACTTCAAAATGAAAAAAAAAAAGTAGGCGCTCAGCTCACGAATGTATGTCGAAAGAGGAAATTGAAAAAGACGTATGACTCATCTGAGGCTGGCATGTGAAAGCGCTCGCCTCACGGAATTTAAATTGAAAGAGGAGATGGAAAGTGAGTCGTGAGTCGTGAGGCCGCATGTGATAGCCGACAAACTCTTTTTCCTCTCTCTTCTTTTTTCTCTTTTCTCTTCTCTTCTTCTCTACATCTATAAAAGCGAACGCATTTTCCTGTTTGTCTGAGAGTAGGAAGGAAGTAGGTACGTAACGTAACGTAATTACGTAACATGTTTATCAAATAAATTTTTTTGTTCTCTCTTCTTTTTTCTCTTTTCTTTTCTCTACATCTATAAAAGAGAACGCATTTTCCTCTTTGTCCGCGAGTAGGGAGTAGGTACGTAACGGTACCTCAACAACATATATGTATATCAATCGATTTGTCGTGATTAGCCGTATTACATAGGATGGTTTTTAGTATCCAAGGGCCTTAAAACCTATTTTATATGATTTTTGAACCGAAAAAAAAAAAAACATTTTTATATTTTACACATATATTACCTCAAAATGGCTGAACAGATTTGAACATGACTTTATTCTTCGATTAGTACATTTCCTGGTGAAGAGATTGATGTATCTCCCGCAAACTATCGGGGCTGTCCTAAGTTCCAAGAGCTTCAAAAAACTAACCAGGCCGTCAGCAGAAGGCGATAGTTAAGCGTCCACTCGAACGCATCCAAACACCAGCCGTAACGGCGCAACTAACCTACGCCCAAATGGCGACAGGTCGCAGCAGCACGGTACAACAGCCATCCAAAGCCCCAGTGCCCGTTTCTAAGGCACCGGCGGCCGATGTAGACCTGAAATCGATTCTACTCGCCATTCAAGTGCAGCTGAATCAGGTCCAACGGCAACTCCAAGACCATGCGGCTCGAGTGGACTATATCTACACGTGCCTGCCTGGCCTGGCGCAACATCAACCATAATGGGTACGCTGGCAGAAAGACCCTTAAAAATCCTGGCGGTGAATGTTAATTCACTGATTAGGATCGAACGGAGAGCCGTGCTTTTTAAATTGTTGGAGGACGAAAGCCCAGATGTGCTGCTGGCTAGCGAAACTAAGCTAAACCAGAGGCACAAAATCCGGCACAGTTCATACAGTATTATACGAAGAGAGCGACCCAACGCCACTCAAGGCGGGGGTGTCGCGATCTTCATTAATAAAAATTTAAATCATAAAGTCATATATAGCAGTGAAGTGCGGAGGTTCCAGGTGCTAGAGGCATGCATTGTGTGCATCCCTCTCCAAAACGGAAAGCGGATGTATATTGTGTCAGCTTACGCACCTGATGCACCTCAACCCACAGCTTTCATTACAGAGCTCGAATCACTTTTTCGATCTCTGCGATTGACCTCAGCCGAAAACTATTACCTTTTGGCCGGAGATCTAAACGCCAAACATAGCGATTGGGGTAACATCACACCCAACACTAGAGGGAGCCTACTAAGCGATTGGTGGGGGCTACACGGTATTGAGTACAAACTCAAAATCCTTGCGACAGATAGTCCGTCGTTCCCCAGGAGCGGCTCCTATCTGGATCTTATGCTACTAGACACTCGACTCAGACTGGCAGACATAGACGAATGGTCTACGAACTGTCTACGGACTTTCGTATACGACAGTGACCACTGCGGACTTGGTGCCGTAGTTAAACTACCCGACGAAATTGTGGACTTGGGGGAATTCGTCCCGGCGCACACCACCTACGACTATAGTAGGGTGCGCTGGCCGCATTTCACCAGATCCCTGACGAGAGCACTCACTTTGAGCGCCTCCTTCCCACCATCCGATAGGAATCTGTCAAACGAAGAGATTGACAGATACCTCAAGGACATGGACTGTATAATCAAACAGACTATGGACAGAACGATACCACGCCAACGGCACAACGATACCACCAACGTCTACCGAAACGCGACCATTGACGCACTCCACAGACAAAAAAGTAGACTCTTGTCAAGACTCAAACTCTTGTACAGGCAGTTTACTGAAAGACAAGATCCGGAAATCAGGACGCTGAAGTCATTGATTAGAAACCTCCAACATCTAATTAAGGAAAATTACAGACTATCTGCAAATTTGCATTGGAGCAACAAGATTCGGGCTATAAATTCCAGTAGCCCGAGCATGTTCCCTCAAATAAATAAAATATTTCGGAGGAATAATCACAATGACATTCAGATGTTGAAAATCCCCAGATCGCCAGATAATGAACGCATCCTACGGACTGCGAACATTGATCCAGAGGGTGCCGTCTTGGACGACAACTTCTTCGTGATCGAAGATCCTCAGGAGAGGGTGGAGGCGGTGGGAGTCGTTTTCCAGGAAGTGTATAAGGTGAATGAAAGCATTTGCCCAAACCACGACTTGGAAAATAGAGTCCTACTTCATCACTTCTACCTTCGATATGACATTGAGCATTGGCGATCTGAGAACCTTGGTTTTACCAGGTTCAATGACGACTTTCCGGCAAACGGTACCGTCACCATCTGTTCGTATCGGGGGTGGAGCTCCAGGGGATTTTTGATTCACTCAGGAAGAAGAAATCTGCAGGAGTTGACCAAGTACCCAATGTCGTGCTTAGACAGCTCCCACCAATCGCTGTAGAGAGGTACACTACCCTGTTCAACAATGCGCTGAATAATGCCTATTATCCGACGCACTGGAAGACAGCGGTAGTGCAACCTATCCCTAAAAGAGGTAAAGATACCTCGAACCCGGCGAATCTTCGGTCGATAAGTCTTCTGCCGTGCATCAGCAAGGTCTTCGAGAAAGTGATCAATAGAGCCCTGACTCAATGGGTTGAGGACAACAATATCATCCCGGATAACCAATTCGGTTTCAAAGCGGGGCATGACACTATTCATGCTGCGTCGAAACTCGTATCGGATATCCAATGGAACAAATGCAAGAATCAATGAAAGAACCTGATTGACTTGGAAAAGGCCTTCGATACCGTATGGTTGGAAGGGCTCTACTACAAGCTCAACCGGCTGGGCATAAGTAAACCACTACTATATATGATTTTGAATATGTTAACAGGTAGAAAGTTCGTTGTGAAAATTGCCAACGTGACTTCTACCCAAATATTTGACATTAAAAATGGACTCCAACAAGGCACGGTGAACTCGCCGATCCTGTCCTCACCACTCAATAGCGTACGCAGACGATCTGGTTGCGTACAGATCTGGTCCGAAAGTCGAGGTCATTAAGACGCTCTTGCAGTGTGACTTTGAAAAGATTCAAGGGTTTTGCGATAACTGGAAGTTGAAAATTAACTTTCAGAAATCGGAAACCATTCTGTTCAGAACAGCGTTGTCTAGGGCCTCTAGGGACACTAGAAAGAACTGGCGCCAGTTCTCAATCATTGGACCACACGGGCGTCCACTGGCGAATCGAAGTGTGGTCAGGTACCTCGGGATCTGGCTGGACCAGTATCTATATTTTAACAAACATGTGGATGCTGCTCTGGCCAGGGCTCGAGTCGCTTTTGCTCTGGCAAAATGGTTGTTTCACAGCAGCTATCTTGACCGCAGGGTAAAGGTAATCTGCTACATGGCCTTAGTCAGGCCCATGATCGCCTACGGATGCCCCGTGTGGTTTAATGTGAGTGCTGGCTTGATGGAAAGGATTCGGGTGTTTGAGAGGCAGTGTCTGAGGTCCTGCCTTGGATTGCACAGAACACCAGAATCTCAGTACATAAAATTCTACTCCAATGAGGTCCTATATAACAGGGCCAAAATTATTCGAATAGATAACTTTTTGATTAAGTTAATTCGAAGGCACATGGCGAGGGCCATGACCTCGACCAACAACCTGATCTCTGGAGCGTTCTACCCCAACGAGCGCTATTTCGAGCTTGCGCGTCTTAAAGGCTTTGTTCCCCCCGAAGCGTTCCTCCAATTCGACATGGACGGGCTGATCCAGGATAGAGATGCGGTGCCCGTAATTTTCCACGTGGCCCGTAATGCTGTGGAACGGCGACTGCTCTATGGGCGCGAGGTTGTGCTCCGCGAGCCGGAGCGACTCCGGTTTAGTATGGCGGTATCGAGTCACGATCGGCGAGACGTCGTCCGGCAGCACCAACGTTTTTGGTGGCTGGAGGGGACACTGTCGGCGACTGAGTAATAGGGTACACCACCCAGCCAACAATACCAGTGGCTGGCTCGCATAGCTTAGGGCTATGCCTAGCATAAGGTAAAATTCGACAAAAAAAAAAAAAGATATATACATACATATATAAAATATATATAATGTACATATTTTAGTTAAGTTAGAATAAGATAGGTTTAGTTAGATTTAATTAGTTTTAGATAGGCTTAAGTTTTATATAAAATATATAAAAATGATCATATGCTAAGTTTTTTTCTTAATAAAAACCATTTTTCTTAGCTTAAGTTCGATATTATAATGTTAATTGAATTTTATATAGTCGTCGAAAGACATATGTATGTTTCAATTGTTCTGTTTGTTTTAGAATGTCCGTATAGGGCCAGTAAGATTGTTAGTTTTGTTAAGATAGCTAAGCTAGTTTTAAACATTTTTGACTAGGGTAAGATAGATATAAGATAATACTGAATAAAAAATGAATTAAAAAATGATGATGATGATGTATCAATCATTATTCTGTGATTCTTATGCCCATATCACAATACTGCGTTAGTGAAGTGAATTGCGTTCATACGTTACCAGAGAAATGCTCCAAACATGCGTTCAAGTGACATTTCACACAAATATAAAAAACCATCACCTTCTGGTGGTTGTTTACTACTACATCTATAATATTTCTCTTACATAATGGCCGTATCATCTATGTCAAACGCGCGACCTAGGAATCTCTATAACGATATTTGGCTTCAGGCGCTCGGGTGTTCAAAGATCGGGACTATGACAGAAAATAACACTGAAATTTTACTTTTTAAATTTTTTTTTTCCTTTTGCATTCAGTGTTACTCCGTATGAATGCATTGTTCCCACTGACGCTGTCAAAAGCAAGGGCGCTCGAACGCCACATTGTGATACGACCATAACTGTTTCAATGGAACAGCCACTGGAATAGCAAGCACAAGCTATATCAACCAAAATTGACATTCACTCGCGAGTTTCCGCTGTCAATAATATAACGGTTAATGTGGGAGTTGGGTACATGTTTCCGCGCACTTAACGAACCCTTTTTTTGTTTTTCTCTATTTTCTATTTGCTAATATGTTCCAAATGCACGTACTTTATCCGCATATGTATGAATATATATATATAACACTTTCATGACATGGAAATAAAATAAGTTACTGTGAACTACAACCAACGCGACAAATTCAATCGAATCTCAGGTTGTCCAGGTTGTATGACAAACACCATAAGAGCTCTTGAATCTGCGCGAACCCTATAAAAAAATCTATTAAAGGACCCAGCTAGTAGGGAATAAATTTTGAATGGACACTGATTTTTATTATTATTGCTTAATTATTTGTTATTTAACAGCACTCAAATCCAAAAAAAACATAATTCCGAATACTTTTGTGAGGGACAGTATAATTTTTGCTTTGTTTTTTTTTTTTGTTTTGTTTACAGAGGTATTTAATCAGTAATTTGTTTTTTTAATTGTATTTGAAGTTTGCATGTTCACCTATATATTTACCTTTATGATGAGCAAAATCACGTCATTTTTTCACGCCGAATCTAAACTGAGTTGTTGAAAATGAGCAAAATCACGTAATTTTCTCACATACAAAACCACTTATTGTTTTCAAAATCACTTTTTTTTATATATGATGATATATAAATTACAAAACTGCAGCTAAAATGTGACTGAACTGATCGAAATCAACACAACTAAATCGCGTGGTGATGTCTCACTCCAAGTTACAAGTGTTAGTTGCGTCTGTGCGTCCTGTTCGCACGCTTGGCGTTTGGACAGGTTTAGGAGTCCCAGTTCCAGTCCAAAGTCCAAGTTATAAGTGTTAGTACAGTACGTCAGTGCGTTCGATGCGCACTCTATAGCGTTCGTGTGTATGTGTGCAGTGTGGCAGCACGCATACACACAAACGTATTAACGCATAGACATAGATGAATCACAGACAATAGCCTTGTGTTTATACCTACTCAGTCTACGCACACTGACGTAGTACTAATACTAAGTTCGATTACGCACACCGACACACTAATACTAATTTCGGTTACGCGTGACGGTCATTTCACCCATACCGAGACCTAAGACGTTTACACATCAAAACTTTGAATAATTTTAATAGTAGAAACACAATTTGGCGTTCGGTCGGTCGCGCGTTGACAGATTGACTAGAAACAATGGTATCTTATGGGGAAACACATAATAGGACTTCATGCGTTTGATCGGCTTTTTATCGTAAATATTGTAAGAACAACCTCAATGCCGAAGTAGAGCTACTTTCTACTTTGTCGTGCGTTTTGACAGATGACAATGGTTGTATAGGTTACTTCGTGTATTTGTATTTGTAAAAAAGGGGGAAAAAAGTGCTTAATGTATGTATGGGTTGTTTGAGGAAACATTGCTTCCATTCTGTCCTATTCCCGATCCTTGAACCGCCGAACGCCTGAAGCCACATTTCGTTATAGAAATTCCTAGGTCGCGCGTTTGACCTATGTTTATCGTAAGCCGGTGCAAAGCCTGTCAAATGCGCGATCGCGCGAAGGCCATATTGTGTTTCTACTATAATTATCGCTATTGGGAAATTGTATTTGAAGAGTTTGGGAACCAATGCATCGTGCCAGACTGTTCGAATGCTTTTTCAATGTCGAGCAAGATAAGCCCGGTAGGCTGCTTCGATCTTAGTTTTTCACACACTTGGTTTTTGAACCGGGCTACCTGATGGTTAGTGTTATGTCCCTTTCTGAAACCGAATTGGAAGTTGGGTATTATGTTTTTGTCGGTTAAAATTACATACATATATCGATTTTTTCTTTGATAATTTTTTCATATAACTTGCTTATAGAGTTAAGTAAGCTGATAGGTCTATAGCTGTCGGGTCTTTCTTTGGGTTTACCAATAGGTGCAAGCAACGCATTTTTCCACTGTATAGGAAAATAGCAAAAAGTTAAGTAATTGATACCCTTGCGTGGGAGTTGCTTAAGCATCCGGTAAATGTTTACAAAAGGAGACTCCTCTCAGATTTTGTTAAAATTTTAGTATGTTGTAGAGGGCTTCATTCTGAGTTCAAAAATATATATATTTAGGGGTCGCAAGCTAACGGTTTCCGAAATATTCGGAAATATATATAACCATTGTATGGGCGCATATTCCCCTCCTTTACTTTACGCGATTTTCGAGTTTTTTGCTTTCACCTCCCCCCTTTAAACACATCTAGGGATACCTTATCCTTAGATTGGATTTTGGCGTCTGCATCTCGAAGTTTTTTGTTCGTTGTTCAGATGTGCTGTCCACTCTAAGGGTTATTTCGGAATTACTTGGTTTCTTTTATTAAAACATCTGTTAAACAGAGCTAAAGTTGTTTTTTCGGAGTTGCATTTCCACATCATATAGGCTATGAGCAGTACGCTAAAAACTCCTGATATTGAGATAAGTACACCCTGTGAACGTTCGGGTATCTTTTCTAGAGCTTTTGACCACAAACTTCTTTGTTGTTGTATTTCCACTGATAAGTCCTGTAGTTCATGTATGTCCTTCGATGTAATTTTGGACATTGGTTCTTGGAAGATCTTAATGTCTCTTAGTTTGGCATTTACACAGCAGTCGTCTAATTCTCCATAGGAATATTTGTCTCTCAGCAATACGTCAGTGTTTTTGTTCGATGTTCTAATAGTAGTATCATATGTTTCTAGTTTACAGTTTTCACTTAAAGTTATTATACCTGTGCCAAAAAGTTTTCCTGTTTCTGTGTTATTATTACATTTACATTTAAAACTAGTTTCATCGGTAATTGTATATAAAAATGAGTTACTTTTAATTTGGTGATAGATTTCTACTTTTGAATTTATCAATTTAATGTAGGCTCTATTTCTCATAAAGATATTTACTTCACAATTTGAATCACTTATGGTGCTTTTAAGTAGTTGTGGTTTACAAACAAATAATTGGTTAACAAATTTACAATCTTCTATATTATGCTTTGTGTTATATTCTTCTCTCATTTAGTCAATAATTAAATACTTATAATTTAAAACTATAGTCAATATTCCGTTTGTAGCTATTTTAGGAATAGAAATTATTTCATACACATGGTAATTGATTTTTGTTACTGTTGGTACACTAACGACAATAATTATGTTTTGCTCTTTAGTAAACGCTTTTAATTCTATGAGTTTTAGGATTTGCGAATAGTTTTTCGTATTTATATATATTCTAGATATCTTAATTCATTTAGTAGGTCGGTCGGCTCAATTATTCGAGGATGTAAAATCCCTGCTTGAATGAATAAGAGGCTATCTACAATCTTTTCTACTTCTAATTCCAATTGCATCAATTTATGGTTAACTTTATTTGATATGTCTTCAAAATACGAATTAATAAGGATGGTTCGCTTGAGATTGGCTTCGTCATTATTAATTTTATTAAGTTCGGTTATAACGTTGTTAATTTTGTTCCTAGTAATTTTACTGTTCCTTACGCCCTCTAATACCTCTTTATTTAAATAACTCAAAATTTTTATGTTTTCCTCCATACCGTCTTTACTACGCTGCTCGTTTTCAGATACGCTTTGGATTGCCGTATGATAGTATTCGGCATCCTCATTGTCCATGGTCCCAAAAAGAACTTTAAAACTTGAACCAATTACGTTAATTAAGCCGCGTTTTTCACTTTTTGGTTTACCAATTATTCCCAAAACTGTTCCGATTCTATGGTCTATCTTAATTATTTCCCGCTTAGCTGTTTGTTGAAACTCTTTACATCCTATTCTAGATTCTAGGCAAATATTCTCTATTGAATTTATAATAGTTCGGATATTCGAGCTGGACTGTTCTAACGTGTTTATGTCTAAATTTATTATGATTGATACTTTATTATTTATTTCTTTCCCGGCTCCTAAGTGATTGAAATATAAACCAGTATTATTTTGTAGGTCTTTTATTCGGACGTTCTCTGCGGTAATCTGCCCGATGAGCGAGATCCTGTAAAATAAGGTTTCACGTTAGCTCTATTGAATTTTTGTTTTTTGTTTTGAAGATTTACTACTAGATGATCATCGTGAACTTCCGAAATCGAAAAAGGACCCTTATAAGTACTTTTCAGTTTTCCTTTTCTTTCATTCTTTACTAGTACCTTTTCACCTACTTTACATATATTCTATTCTTTTCCCAATCTTCCTATCATACCTAAGCTTAGATTTCTCCCTACATTCTCTGGTATGTTTTTTTGACGTTTTCCTGAATGTCGAAAAGATTTGCTTTGAGTTCATCTATATAGTCATAAATCGTGGTTTGGTTCACAATATCCACCTCACTAGGTCTATTTACCTCAAAACCAAAACAACTTCATATGGCGTGTATCCTGTTGTATTGTGGGTTGTGCTGTTATAACAGAAACTTGCATAGGGCATTCGCCTATGCCAATCCTTTAATTGGTTTAATTCCTTTCCTGTTGTCTTAAGGTACGCTCCCATTTGCTTGTGGATGAGTTACACTGGTTGTTATGTGTTTTATCCCTAATAGTTTGCAGAATTCCTCAAAAAGGGAATTGCAAAACTCTGTGCCGTTATCGGATAGGATTAATTTTGGCATTCCAAAATTCATAACCCATTCTTCCATAATAGCTCGCGCCACTGTTTCCATATTCTTATTTTTAAGTGGAATAAATTTAATGAACTTCGAAAGGTCGTCCTGTATGGTTAAACCGAATTTAAATCCTTCTTCCCTTTCCTCCATTGGTCCGATAAGGTCGATCATAATTTTCTCCAGGGCTCTGTTAGCTGAGCTGACAATTGTCATTGGATTTCTCGTGGGGTTTCTATTTATTTTCTCAGTTTGACATTGGGGACAATTTCAGATATAACCTTCGATTTCTTTTTGCATTCCTTTCCATGTGTATTTCTTTCGAACCTTAGCGTAAGTAAGCCTTCTGACCTGTATGACCCCCTATAGTAAGACCCTTATGATATTCCTTAATTATAGCTAATTTTCTATCCGGATTATCAACCTGTTCTAACATTCTAGAATTTTCATTCTTCGTTTCGGCTTCCTGATGATGCTCAAAATCGTCTATTACTAAGTCTTCTGCTTCTATTTCTTTTCTACTTGTACTTGCTAAATTTTCCTCATTCTCATTATTTACATCAATACCTTCTTCCTCTAATAGACTCATTAAGTCTTGCCATGTCTCTTCCCTTTCTTGCTCAGTTATTCTGACATTTCTACTTAGTTTATCGGCAACCACGTTCTCCTTACCTTTCTTATAACTAATGGTATAATCAAACTCTTCAAGTTTGAGGCGCCATCTTACTAGTCTGCTCCCTGGATCCTTAACCTTAAAGAGCCATGTCGGAGGTCTGTGATCAGTTTGGATAACGAATTTGGTACCATAAATGTATGGTCTAAATTGTTTAGTTGCCCATACGATGGCCAGGCATTCCTTTTCTGCGGTTGTATAGTTGATTTCTGCTTTGTTAAGAGTCCGGTTTGCGTAGTGTATTGCCGTTATGTTCTTGACTGAGTACGGCTCCAATGCCTCGATTGGAAGCGTCAGTGGTAATCACAAATGGTTTACTAAAATCAGGATATTGTAGTATAGGGTGAATAGTAATTAATTCCTTTAGTTTAGTGAAACTTTCTTGCTGTTCTGGGCCCCAAATAAACGGAGCATCCTTTTTTAGTAGTCTACTTAAAGTTTCGGCAATATTATTGAAATTCTTTACGAATTTCCTATAGTACCCAATCATGCCGAGAAAAGATTTTATTCCCTTAGGATTTATAGGTGCTTCCATATTGATGATACTTCTAATCTTTCTAGGATCTGGTTTAACCCCTTCGTCCGTTATAACATGACCCAGGTAGGAGACTTCCTTTCTCAAAAACTCGCACTTGTCGGGTTGAAGTTTGAGATTTGCCTTCCTTAGCTGTTCAAGTACTTCTACTAATTTTTCATTGTGTTCTTTCTAGACGATGTCGTCTAGATACACAAAACACTTGATGTCCTGTAATCCTGCCAGAACTGTGTTCATGAGTCTCTGGAAACAGGCATTTTTCAATCCAAACGGCATTCTGGTATACTCGAAATGCCCATGTGGAGTATTAAATGCTGTCTTCTCTATGTCTTCTTCTGCCATTGGAATTTGGTGGAATCCGGACTTCAAGTCCAAAGTGGAAAAGTATTTGGCTTTTCCCAATTGGTCTAAAATTTCTGCGATGTTGGGCAGAGGATAATTGTCTGCGATAGTCAAATTATTTAGTCTGCGGTAATCGATAACCATACGCCATTTCTTTTTCCCACTTGCGTCAGCCTTTTTCGGGACTATCCATAGTGGTGTTACTATCACGTATTATACCGTCATCTTTTAATTTCTTGACCTGTTCACGAACTTCCTCCTCGTGAACTTTTGGGTATCTATAACTTTTGGTGAATATAGGTTCCGAACCAGGTAAAGTACGTATCTTAGGTTTCACAACCGATGTGTGCGACAGCTTTTCGTTATCTGTACTGAATAAGTCACTGAATTTTTTAATAATCTCCATTAGGCTTTCCTTTTCCTCTTTGTTCAGGTGATCAGTGCGAACATTCTTGGCCACCCTCTGAACTCTATTTTCTGCAATATTGAAATCGCTCAAATTAGCTCCTTGTATGGATACATCCTTCAAATTGAACGGTATGTCCGTTGTGTTTACAATTGATACTAGGCATTTTCCTTGTTTGTTCCCGGTTACACAACCTGGAATGATGATACCATCGGTAATTTCCTGTTTTGGTATCACGATCTCTGTATCTAGATGCCCTTTATCTTAACAGTTCTGAATACCTCAGTTCTTCCTTTAATAATGTGTTCTTATTTCAAATACCTTAGTGGAATCTCTCCGAAACTACCTACATTCTCTTTGTAATCAATAGTTAGACCGTCTTCCTTAAGGAAATGATTCGTATTCTCCTAATAGACCGTTTTCAATGACATGGAATTTAATCACATTTGGCTTTAATTTGCCAACCTCACAACAGAATGCAATTTTGGTTTCGGTTTCTCCTAAGGTCTTACAAGATTTACCTCCTATTCCCTTGAACTTCATTATTTTCTCGGCATTTACCTCGTCTTTATATAAGCAATTTGCTTTGATAAGTTAGATCTCGGCTCCCGTATCTATTATAAACCTTTTTATTTCGCCATTAACTATTCCCGAAGTATGAGGGCTTTCAGAGTGTCCAAAGCCCTTAACTGCAATGGTGCCTCACTCGCCATGCAGCTTACCGAAAATGTATCTCTTTGAATTGTGCTTCGGCTGGAGTGGATGGTTGATTCGCGTTCTGTTTAAATGGGTTTCTATAGGTTCCATTTTGATCTCTTTTTGGAAGTCGACAGTTTTTCGCGACATGTCCAGGTTTGCCACAATTGTAACATCCTATGATTTGGAAATTGATCTTAGCTAAATTTCTGGAAGTGTAGTCTTTTTGAGTGTTGGTTCTAAACATATTAATGCGTTGCTCTTCTTCAGACGCCAATTGGGCCGCTTCGGCTATCGTTTTCGGGCGTTGTGTTATTACATACGTCGACAATCTTTCCCGCAACCCGTTTATGAAAACCATTAAGGTTTCGTTTTGGATGTATTCCAGTTGCCTATCTCTATGTTCTTCCTTTGCGTCAGCGAGCTTACTTTGTAACAGCCATCGCTGCAGGGTTTCGACTCTTTGCTGGTAGTGAACAACGGACTCGTCCCTATTCTGCCTAATAGAAATTAGTTCCCTATGAAGCTGTAATGCACTGTGAGGTTCGCTAAATATGAGCGTCAATTCTTTTTTGAGAGTGTCCCAGTCTCTGATTTTCTTATTCATTAAAATTGTGGTAGCATTACCACGAATCTTTGTTTTGATAAACTTAACAAGAACATTTTTTTGAGGGGGAGACGCTAATTGGATAGCATCATTGCATGAATCAATAAAGGTAAACACTTCGTTGCTTGTACCGTTAAAGGTAGGGATGAAGTTGGAAATCTCAGCCATTCTCGGGATTGAACCACTACCGTTATTAATTTCGCTATAACTATCTGTACTATTCTCGCTTTCGTTTTCGATATTATTACTATTGCGCAGGAAATTAAGTGAATCGCGGAAGGTTGAGGACATTTAGAGCACTATTATTCATTTTATATGTACGAATGTATTGGAAATAACAATGAAGGAAAATTACTCACAATATAGTACATGGATTCCATCGATGAACTTCTGATTACTTGTTGATCCTCGGTAAATCCCACCGCTGCCACCAGAAAATGTGTTATGCCGTCGTTTTGAACACAATAAAAAAAAAAAGACTAGCAAGGATCCCTCGTCGGGCCAGCTTTGTATTCCGGGTTCGGGGAATGCTGGTGTTACCGTCGGAGAAAGTTTAATTGGAAATCCACCGATGGGATGGTCGAATGACAACCAAGGCGATAGCGAAAAAAAAACAAGAGGCACTGATGTTAGTGACACAGTGACTACAGCACTACAATCACTAAAAATCGACTTCTGAAGGTTACAATTTTCCGATGTACTTATAGTCTAATTATTGCTGACATTTGATATATTACAAATTGGGTCAATAAGTGATTTCCTTATTTCAATTTATTGCTGATGTACGAATTGGGTCAATAAGTGATTTCCTTATTTCAATTTATTGCTGATGTACGAATTGGGTCAATCAAAGAGAGTAAGAATGAAAAGGTGCTGAGTTGGTATGCGCGCGGTGTTTTGCCGTTCCCTTTTGTTTTTCTTTTTTTTTTTTTTTTTTTGCTTGCTGCCTGCATAACAATATATATTTTTGAACTCAGAATGAAGCCCTCTACAACATACTAAAATTTCATGAAAATCTGAGGGGAGTCCCCTTTTGTAAACATTTACCAAGCATCCTATTGTTGACTTTATCTAGACCAGTTGATTTTTTTGGGTTTATAAGCTGCAATCAATTCTTTAACTTTGGTAGCTGGTATTATATAAGATTCGTTCAAGAAAACAGGTGGATTGGATAAAGTAGTTTTTGTACATATTACTTCGGATATAGTATTTGCATCACTTAAGTGTACTGATACTGTGTGGTTCTTGGTAAAAGTAGAAGCTAAGAGAGAAGCTTTTCGTTAGGGATGAGATAGAGATATCATCTCTAAGTGGTGGGATGCTAGTGCCCCTTATTTTTAATTTTATTAATTACGACCATTTTAACAAAAATAAATTATTATAAAATACCCAAGCCGGTAGATTAGTAAAGTGTGGATTCTAATTGTTAGTACAGAATTTTTTTGAAACAATTTTTTTTCGGAACATAGAGCTATTTCTAGCACTTAAGAGATATTACATACAATTCTTTAAGGAAATGAGGTTCTTCGGTTTATGGACGTTTGGAAAAACAGTACATATTAGTGTAGTCTTCAAAGTGTAATTTCTCAAATATTTTCGCGCTGTACTTCTTTGAAACGATAAATCAGTCTCGACATGATGAGTCTCCAAGCTTTTATTGGTACGAAACTTAGAAATGAAAAGCGACCACTACCATTGTTTGCCTCTTATTCTTACTTTATATGTATTCATTGCTTGATAGTATAGATCAACGACATCCACATTTTATTATATTCAGCGATTTATTTTTGCTGGGGTATAAGAACCTTTTTTCCCTGTTGAAGAAGTAGCTTTACAAAAGGCAATGGTATATGACAGCATGAAAGTTTATGCTCATAGTGAGAGCATTATATCATGGCAGCACAGTTTGCACCTCATAAAGAGGTTTTCTCTTTCTTTGTCTGCAATGGACATTTCTTTGTACGACTCTCTCTTGTAGTTGCAATCTCAATAACGCGAAAATTCATGGGAAAAAAAATTTATCAAAATATATATTATTGTCCATGGGAAATTTACACCCGTGCAGGGACGGGCTAAGAATATCCCTGCAGCGATACCTCTCGCTTGTCATAAAAGGCGACTAAAACAAAGGTAAACAAAAACACATCTAGGCAATTTAGAAAACACCAAGGTGAGCCTAGGGACACATATACCACCATTAAACTGCCCCACAAGTGTACATGTAAATCAGTGGGTTGACACGACTGGAGATCACCGGTGTTGTAAGAGTAAGATCAAACAAAAAAATCTGGAGCATGCCCGTGTCACAAAAAAAAAAAAAAAGGCAGGCCGAAAAACAATTGGTGCAAACAAATGCAAAAACACCAGCATTTGATTGGCCTCAGCTATGAAGTAATCCCAAACCGGGAAGCCTGCCCCTACTTTCTGAGGTCAAACCGGCGGACCCCACAAGCTGACCAGTAGGAATGCAGTTAAGTGTTAAGGATATGGTCCTACACTTCTCACCATAACAACGCCGGAAAAAAGGAAAAGAAGAATAAGATTGTCCATGGGAAATTTAACAGTCTCTAATAGTTCAAGTGAGACTCGAGCTTCAAGTTCAATATTTGTACCACACATGCTTGTCAGCATCCAGTTTTTGAATCCAAATATAACAGATTTTTCTCTTACGAACTGTTATGGAAGAATGCTGACCAAAATATTTTATAATGACCACTTTAAAAATTTCTACCACACAAATTCGTAACTAGCCTTATTTTAGCCATTTTGCTTTGAAAATCAATGTTTGTTGTCTGCCAAGTGAATAAACTTTTTTATTTTAAAAAATCTATTTCTTCGTGTCTTCCCCCATTTGTCAATCATTGATTCCCTTAGTATTAAATGTTAGCGGCTATAAAAAAGAATGCCGATAAAACTTGAAGATCTTGTTTTGTGAATTCAAAATTATGATGGTTTTGTTGGGAAGCAAAGAGCCGAGATTGTTCCAAAATCAACTGAACGACGTCATCGTCATCGAACAGCATTTTGTCAGCGGATGATTTTTTCTCTAAATTCATTTTCATATCTAAAACCGATTTTCGAAACTGTTGGTAGAACGCAAAGTCAAGTCAACGTCACTCTTAGACCATCGAGGGTAGTTTCTATTCTGGTCACGGAATAAAGGAAACTTTCCCATCACTACCATATTCTTCATCTCTGACAAAATGTCGACGTTACCTGAGACATAATCTGGGATATGTTCATTTCTCAAATAAACGACATCAATCTCGTCCTCGTCTGTATTGTTATCTACGCCAGGTGGTATTTATCTAACATCATACATTGAAGTCCATTCTAAAAAAAAACAAAATTCATACCTTTCCATTGTACCCAAGCGAGTACATTAATTTCAAAGTGAGTTGCCTTGAATTATCACAGTTGTTTTTATCTACTTTTTTAATATAATTTGAAAACAGTTTTGCTGTGTGAAAATCTGAGATTTGGGAAAATAATAATTTCGAGAACTCATAAAACATAATTTGATCAAAAGCTCATAGGAGATGATGGACGACATACTAAAGTTACATATTATTAGACTAAGATATTGACTCTTCAAACTTAGAAACTATAAAGTCAAAGAGAATCAATAAACTTTTATTTTATAAAGAAAATTGCAAAAGAACAGCAAAAATAGATTCAAAAATATGTAATCTTATGTAATGCTGTCGCACTGATGACCATGCATTTTGTTTCGATTTTATGTTGAATTTTTAACTGGCGTTTGTGGAGCTAATTATTATTGACTTATGTCGAATTTGTGAACTAGCAATTGTGGAGCTCAACATCCTGCTCCGCGTTGAACAGAAGGTTCAACAATTTTACCACACCATTCACTACTGATTATTTGATATTGTTTACACGATAGGCTAATTCATATACTAAATCTGTCTTTATGGGTTACTCCCTGTATTTAAGGATATATCTGTATCAGTTTTAAATTAATTTTTATTGATTTTTCATAAAACTATCTTGGGTTAGACAAAAGCGATCGTAAGTTAAAACTACCTTACTGTCCCTATGCGTCAACTCCAAAGTTAAAAGAAAAACAAAAATACTTAAAATGACGCCCTTCGATCTAAAGATTATATGACTGAGGCTGCTTTTGGAAGAAGTTCTTCATTCGGTTTCTTAGTTCTGGTGCTGGTGGAACGATCTTCTTAATTCTTCTGGTCTTCTGCTTACATCGCATGAATGGGAATATGAAGATGGAAATTGCTGTTAGGACAATATATATATAACAGATGGATATTAAATTTGGTTCAAACACAGGAACCCTTAGTACCGCCGATAAGTGTTCTCTTATGTTTCGTAATTGTAGACCTAGCTGAACTGCTGGTATTGCAAATGGGCTAATTTTTTCTTGTTGGCTATAGCATATTATATCTAGTAATGAACCTTCAATGTGTTGAAAATTAGATATCGTGTTGAGTATTTGTAAACAAAGCCCCTGTCGTATGGTAGTTTGATAAAGATAGATAGATATTTATTTCTTGCATATCTATAGTTACATATTGTAGTATTTCATGTATTGTATAACAGTGTTTTTGACAGTTAGAGTATAGTTTTCTCAGGCTTGCAGGTTTCATAGACCCTTATTGCCAAATATGCAATTGGTATATGGGTGAGGATATGCAATTAAAAGTACAGTTGGAGGAAATCTATGGGAAAAAAATCTATATTTAACAAAGAGCAAAAATAAAAACCACAGATGTTAAGTATGAGATATATAAAAATTATATAACAAATAATAGTAAAAAATAATTAATAAATGATTAATAATAAATAAATAATTAGATAAATAAATAAATATTGTAGATAAATAAATAAATACATTAATTAATTAATAAAATAAATTAATTAAGTAATACAAAAATAAAGAAAAAAAGTTAAGTAAACAATAAATAATAAATAGTGAATAATAGACAATATATAATAAGGCAATAAGAATTGAGACATAAACAATAAGTTATAACAGCCTATAATATAAGTGAGTTATCAACGTCAATACATTTAGACATGAATTTTTCATTGAGAAATTCGATTCTTCGGAGTGGGTGGGGTTGCAGGGTATTGAAAGAGATGTTTCTGAGTACAACACCATAAAACGTTCGCTGTGGTCACACCCCCGTAAAAAGTTATAGCGGTTCAAAGAGGATTATTTTTCCGCAAAAAACGCCTCGATACGGTCACAATACTCGTATTGCCGTTTAAATAAAAATTCCGCGATGTAATACGGCCAATTTTGTTTTATTCTAGATTGTTTTGGGACTGCACTTCATAGATTAATTGTTTCATATGTGATTATCTAAACGCGTATGGGGAGGGCAAGCTGTCCCCTTGAAACCCTCCTGCTCGGCCAAATGTAGGATTTGGAGTAGGTGCGAATTTGGGTGTATCCCAAAATTTCTTTATATCCATCTTTCGTGTTTGTGTAAGGAAACGGCATACACCCAACTTCGAACATTAATCCACAATCAGCCGATGATCATAACAACATTTCGGCTTTGTAACAAAAAACTGACTGGAGTACATTCAAAGTCATAATAGAATCAAATCTTCTTATAAATATGTATTCCTCTGAAAACATCTGATATAATAGAAAGTGCTATCATACATCTAAATGATACAATACTCTTTGCAGCGAGTAAAACCACACCTCAACTAAAACCTAAGAAAAACCTGACGTATATCCCGCCACACATTCTAAAGAAAATCAAACAAAACGAAAACTGAGAAAACAATGGCAAAACAATAGATCACCAGAATTAAAAACGAAACTTAACCAAACCATAAAGAAGTGAAGGAACTTTTACAAAACTACAAAAATAAATGCCTCAATGAGTACTTTTCAAATCGGACTCTTACTCCTAAAAGCGACGGTCTCACATCAACCACCCATCCTATCTAAAACAAAACGTGGTCTAGATCTGAATTAGAAAAAAACTACAACACTATCGACCTTCTTTGCCAAAACCTTTTCAGACGAAAAAGACAACAACCCCCACACATGAATCCTATATTAGGGTGACCTATTTAGGTTTTAAAATAAACAGTAATGTGAGTTGTTGTAAAGCAATCTCTGACACTATCAAAAAAATTTACTCTGGTTTGCGTTGTCTGAGATTTTCTTCAGACCTTTTGTTATGTAACTTAAGGAAACACCTCATCAAATTTCCAATATGTAATGCCTTATTTTATTTTTAACACGTCTGTTTATCCATTTTTGGACTGTGTTTGTAGAAGAAAACTTAATGTTGCTCTAAAATTATTCGCTATTTTCGTATTCGCTATATTTACGGTATCCCTAAGCTCATAAGTGTATCCCACTTGAGGCACAATATCTTTGGTTTGAGTCTTGATAACCACTTAAATTTTAGGCTGCTCCTGAAGATTCACAATATCATCCATAAAAAAAATCCTCTCAGTTACTCTCAACTTGGCTCACTCAAACAGATGTGTAAAATTAACCTTACCACGCTTCACCCACGGTATTGCTGAACGCTCATTTTATGTATCTGCAATTCGTTTGTGGAATTTACTCCCAAACGGAATACAAAGCATTCCCCCACTTTCAGCCTTCAAAAGAAAATTATTTTGCTGAACGCTCATTTTATGTATCTGCAATTCGTTTGTGGAATTTACTCCCAAACGGAATACAAAGCATTCCCCCACTTTCAGCCCTCAAAAGAAAATTAGAAAATTAGCCTTCAAAAGAAAATATACATATCCAATAGTAATCCAACTGCAATTTAAATTATTATATTCTAATGTAATTGTTATTTAAATATGACTGTTTCCCTATTCTATTTTTTATTTATTTACTTATTTATTGTATTTATTTTATTTAATGTACTCTTTCTTCAAATGAATCTTGTCAAAACTTTATTTAGATGTTCTAAAAGATATTAATCTTAATGTATCCATGTAATCATTCTATTGGAAGTAAATAAATGAAATGAAATAAAAAAAAATCTTTACAGTTTTGACCCAAGGTATATTCGTGTTGTCTAGGTTTAAATTGAATGAAGGCAAGAAGCAAATAAGTCTTCTTCTCAACTCCGCTCTTCGGGTGCCATGTCGGTGCGGAGGGGCTTAAGAGGGCAATGACCTCTTACTGAGACCCGAAGAAATTCGAGTTAGCATTCATGAATGGACAACCATATGGATGGAAGTACTCTAGGTGGCACCCGCAATAGCGGAAATCCACCCGCGATTTCCTTGATCGCGGCCGAGGCAAGGATTCTGGAGGTCCCAGCCCTCTTTCCCATTTCTCCGGCAACCCGAACCGACACCGATTCCTGCGGCTCATTGACCGAACACCTGGTTGGACTGAGCATAAGTGGTGCAACCAACAGAGGCGACACCGACGATGGCGCGGCGCGGGAAACCACGAAGGTCGAACAAGCCAGAATTGGGACGTACTGTAGATTGCTGTGCTTGTTGAAATAATCGCATATAAATGGTGCAACGATTAGACATGTGCACACTTTGTTTTTACATTTTAAAAAGTCACTTTGTTTTTTCTCTCTCTCCTGTAAGCAAACGGCAAGAACAGACGTACATATTAAATAAATGAAGTTTTTTCCAATTAGAGTTCTCTGGCGTTCTTTTTATATTTTCTTCAGTCAAAAGTAACTTGAGTAAATTATACTTAAAGGTAACACAAATAAAACCAACAGGCCCAGCATCAGAGGATTTCAACAAATTACAACAAAATTAATATACATCTTAAAGTCGAAATCTAAGGTTAATCATGGCGGACTCACTAAAATCATGTGTGACGAAATTAAACAACGAAAATTATCAAGTATGGAAGTTTAAAATGGAGATGCTTCTTATGAAAAAAGGATGCTGCTACGTGGGATAAGAAAGATAATAAAGCACGTGCAATAAAGCACGTGCAACAATCGGACTACTTGTCGATGATTCGCAACTCATTCATATATGCAAAGCATCAACTGCGAGGCAAGATTGGGAATCTCTTAAAAACTACCATGAGAGGTCAACTATAAGAAGTAAAATGGATCTCTAATGGATCTAAAGACAAATCTGCAACCTAAAGCTTACAGAATCAGGAAGCATGAAAAACCATATAATAACAATGCAAGATCTGGTGGTGAAGCTAACCGCGCTCGGCGAAGAGATTAAGGAACATTTAGTCGTTGCTATGTTGCTCAGCAGTTTACCCGATTCGTATAGCACACAGCACTAGAGAGCAGACCAGAGACAGAGTTGACGTTAAATATGGTAAAAGGCAAATTAATTGATGAGTACAAGGAGTACTAGAGGAGAAGGGGAGAAGGGATGCCAATGTGACAAGTAAGGCACTCAGAGTTTCGGAAAAGAAAAAGGTGGGCGCAGAAGACAATAAGACTTGTTTTTTCTGTAATAAATCTGGCCACTTCAAACAAGATTGTTTTAAGTACAGAAGTGGAAATTAAATAGGGAAAAGAAACAGAAGGCATGCAAAATGGAGGAAAAAGATGAGCAAATGGGTTTCATTTGTTTAAGTGTTCGCCAAACTGAGAGTCAAATGAATACTTGGTACATTGATTCAGGGGTCACAAGTCACATGACGAATGATGAGGACTTTTTCACTAACTTCCGACGAAATGTCATGAATGATGTTACCCTAGCCAATGGTGAAAGAATCAAAGTGTTTGGAATTGGTTGCGGTAAATTTCGATGCTATGATAGAAATAATAAAGAGGTTAAAGTCAAAGTTGAAGATGTTTTATATGTATCAGATTTGACAGTGAGTTTACTTTCGGTAAAGAAACATGCAGAAGCAGGCTATACAGTAAATTTCCAAGGCGCGGAATGCAGGGTATTGAAGAATAACTTTGTTGTCATCACGGCCAACCTCGTGTCGAATATGTACGCTATTAATGCTAAGCATAGGGTATTTACAACTAAGCAACATAAGGACACGTCGAAATGTCAACATACATGGCATAAAAGATTTGAGCACAGACATCCTGAAGATTTAAAAAAACTCCAGAAAGAGGAGCTGGTAATTGTTTAAATATTCAAAACTGTGGAATAAGCGAAGCGTGCGTATGCTGTATAAAAGCCAAATTATCAAGATGTCAGATTCCAAACAAACATTATCATGTCGACTTCAGTCTTACAGCTAGTGCACACTGACCTTTGTGGACCAATGCACACAGAGACACCAAGTGGAAAAGCTACTTTATGACTTTTATTGATGATTTCAGTAGATTTACTTTGGTATATTTTTTGAGGCACAAGTCAGAAGCTACAGAATACATCAGGTTTGTAGAGAATAAATTTGATAAAAGCATTAATGTTTTAAGGTCAGACAATGGCAGGGAGTACACATAAAAGGATTTGAGAGCATTTCTAGACAAACGAGGTATAAAAGTTCAGCATACAGCACACTACTCCGCATTTCAAAATAGGGTGGCTGAGCGGAAAAACAGGACACTGGTGGAGGCAGCCCAATGTATGTTATAGAGGCAGGAATGGATAAAAAATATTGGGCCGAGGCAGTCAACACAGCTTGCTATTTGCAAAATATTTCACCTACCAAATCCATAAGCAGAACACCTTTTGACTATGGAATAAAAGGAAGGCTAGTGTGGAGCATTTACATATATTCGGATGTAAAGGATATACCCTTATTCCAGAAGAAAAAAGAAAAAAGGTGGATGAGCAGTATTGCTTACATTTGTGGGATACTCAGCAGAGTCGAAAAACCGACAAAATTATGATCAGTCGAGGTTTGTTGAAAGCTAAAGCTAAAGGCTAAAGATGACGGTCATAATAAAGAACACGAACTTCCAGATAATCCTATTCCTTGATGAAACAATTTTTGAAGAGAAACTTTTTGAAGAGAAACTCGAGGAAGGCGAAAAACCCGATTCGAAAGATTTAACCGAAACAACTGCGAAGAATGTGTATCACAGTGGTGAAGAAACTGAATGGGCCGATGAACAGCTACAAAACGATGCAAATGAGTTGAGCCAAGAAATAACCATGGCGGAAAACGAAGAATCATATGTTTATCCAGCACACGACGGAAAGTTCGAAAATTATGAAATATGGCGTTCAGAGAGACGAACAAAAGGTCAATCACCTAAGAGATTCGAACACCAAGCGCGAATTACAGCACAGTATAAGGAGCCAAGAAACTTTACTGAGGCAATCAGTGGAAGCGAAAACAAGCAATGATTGGAAGCTTTGAGTTACGAGTATAGGTCAATGCTATTGAATCATACTTGGAAGCTAACTGATTTACCGAAAGATAGAAAAGCCATTGGATGTAAGTGGGTCTTCAAAAGAAAAATTAACACAATTACTGGCTTGTTGTACAGGGATTCGGACAGAAATACGGAACAGGCTATAATGAAGTTTTTGCACCAGTTGTTAGAGCTACAACATTGGACCTTTGTTTCGCGATTGCAGTAAAGAGAGGCCAACAGATTCACCATTTTGATGTAAAAGCAGCTTTCTTGAACGGCGACTTAACAGAAACAATATACATGAAGCAGCCGGAGGGTTTCATCAATCCGAAAACAAAAAATCTGGTCTGCAAACTTCAAAAAAGTATATATGGATTAAAGCAGTCAGCAAAAGTGTGGAACGAAAAATTGCATAGGGCAATATTAAATTTAAAGTTTGAACAGAGTGCAGCCGATCCATGTTTGTATTGTAAGAAATCAGTTCATAGCGTCCAATATCTGGCAGTTTACGTGGACGATATCCTGATAGTAGATGAAAAGGAAAAGCCTTCCGTGCAGGGACGGGTTAAGAATATCTCTGCAGCGATACCTCTCGCTTGTCGTAAAAGGCGACTAAAACAAAGGTAAACAAAAATCACATCTAGGCAATTTAGAAAACACCAAGGGACACATATACCACCATTAAATTGCCCCACAAGTGTCCATGCAAATCAGTGGGTTGACACGACTGGAGATTACCGGTGTTGTAAGAGTAAGATCAAATAAAAAAATCTGGAGCATGCCCGTGTCACAAAAAAAAAAAAAAAAGGCAGGCCGAAAAACAATTGGTGCAAACAAATGCAAAAACACCAGCATTTGAATGGCCTCCGCGATGAAGTAATCCCAACCCGGGAAGCCTGCCGCTACTTTCTGAGGTCAAACCGGCGGACCCCACAAGCGGACCAGTAGGAATGCAGTTAAGTGGGAAAGTTATGGTCCTACACTTCTGACCATAACAACGCCGGAAAAAGGAAAAGAAGAAGAAGAAGATGAAAAGGAAAGCGATATTCAGGAAACGGCTGAAAAACTGGAAAAGGAATTCGGATTAACAAAATTTGGAAAGCTAAAGAATTATCTCGGAATTAATGCTACAGAAGACATAGGGGGGACCTATTGTATAGATCAATTACAGTACATTCAAAAAATAATCAACAAATTTGGGCTACAAAATGCAAAGGATAAAAAAACTCCAATGGGCCCCTGATATTTTAAATTGGCACAAGATGGAAAGACCATGAAAAATAATGAAGACTTCCAAAGAAAGGAGCATTACTGTATGTGGCATCTCATACAAGACCGGACATTGCAGCTGCAGTATCTATTTTAAGCCAGAAGATTAAACAACTGACTGAGACTGATTGGAATGAGGCTAAAAGGATTGTTAGGTACTTAAAAGGAACAAAGAACTTCAAATTGAACATTTGACATGTGCACACTTTTTTTTTACTTTTCAAAATGTCACTTTGTTTTTTCTCTCTCTACTGTAAGCCACCAGCAAGAACAGACGTACATACATATTAAATAAATTAAGTTTTTCCAATTAGAGTTCTCTGACGTTCTTTTTATATTTTCTTCAGTCAAAGGTAACTTGAGTAACTTATACTTAAAGGTAACGCAAATAAAACCAACACTGCTAAGTGCCGAAAAAGAGGGAGAAAGAGGCGTGCTCGAAAATCGTGCAAAGAGGCGCCGAAGACACAAAGGATGAAAGCAAACCTCGAGGAAAAACAGTCAAGAGGATTAGACCGGCGGAGGCATACCCTACCGAAGCCCTTCCGACCCTCTCATCTGAGGCCTTGCAATTCTTGGCAGCGCGCAGCGCAGAAATCATTGGCGAATAGTAAAAGCTGCTGCAGAAAGCACAAGCATGCCAGCACTTTTCGGCATGAGCCTCAAGCATTTCTCTTCTCATTGGTGACGATCAGAGCTGGAGGTGTTCAGGGTCCTGTAATGGTCGGTGCTACCGCCGAAAACGGTGTTGATGCTGACAGACAGACTCTGATCGCAGAAGGCAAAGCGGTTTTGTGTCCCAATAATTCACAAGCTGGCAGAGCTGTTCCAAGGCAGCGTTGGAAGGGAGCAGGAGCCCGAACCGAAAAAGGTTAGAGCGTTCGCAATCGGAAGACGGCCGCCGGGGACGACCTTGCTGAGGAGAGAGAACGTGATGTCTCCTCCTCCGACGTGGCGGCGGGTAATCGAAGTCCGAAGGTAGATGCGGCGATCAACAAAGATCAAAGCAAAAATCTGAAGACGGAGAGGACCAAAGACTGCTCCTCGGAGGCGGGAACTTCACAGTTCTTCACTCCACAGTAATGAGTCGAGACAAGCACATCTCCTACAAACAGGCAGCCATCTCCTCTGAAAGGCAGGATAGGGAAAGCTGGCAGTGACAGCAGAATGACCAGCGCAGATAGCCAACACTGCGAGGATCATCTACTGGAGTTAGCTTCAGCAACAGGCTTCTGTATTCAGATTGAAAGGTCTGCTCTGATGAATGGTACCTTCGTGGTGTTCCTTACAGCAGACCACTGCCTGGATCAGAAACCGAAAATCCCTCCCCTGGGACCTTCTACATATCAGGAAGTTAGTCTTCCAAAATTAACGCGCGCCATGTGCTGGATTCCGGGGAAAACTAGAAACAATCTGGATGTGCTGCGCGATTACGTGCGCAGAACCCGGGACTTGACACGAGGGCCTGGATCTCTGAAAAAAGGGGGCTTCACTCTGGTTGTCGGATTGGACAACGGCTCTATCGAGACCGTGTCGAAAACTGAAATCCGCGTACGACTCACGTCCCTACTTCGGCCATGGTAGGATCTTATTCCATTTTTATGTCAAGTAGTCGAAGGATGGAACGTTCTCCGCAGCCTAAATCTATGATTTTTACTCAGATTAATCTACAGCATTGCAAGGCTGCTGCCGCTCTTCTCAGTAGCAGAATTGCATGCAGTAGTACAAATCATCACATTGTATCCATTCAGGAACCATGGGTGTAGAATAAACGCCTGTGTGGTCTTGTTGGTATACGTGATGCTACGATTTTTTATGATGAGCTATCCGAAAGGCCTAGAGTCTGCCTCATTAGATTGAACTCACTATCGGCAACCAAACTTGGTTAATTTTGTGGGCAAGAACTCTTAAGAGTTCTGCTAGAGTTAGCTACAAAGCGCACGGAGAAATAGAACACTTCATCATGGCGTTTGCCTACTTCCCCTACGACTCGGTACTACCGCCGCCACCTAAGGCGGTTTCTGAACTCGTAGAGTACCGTGAAGCCAGAAGGATTGGACTCATAATCTCTTGCGATGCTAATGCTCAAAACACTGTTTGGGGCAGCAGCAAATGCAACCGTAGAGAAGACCATCTTTTAAACTTCACTCTTTCGTCTGACCTTATCATCAACAATGTTGGCTCTCAACCAACCTTTGTGACCTCGAAACGACAAGAAGTGATTGACCTAATCCTGTCTAATAGGCATGTGAAGGCCATCACTAACTGGAGAGTCTTACAAGATGTTACGCTGTCAGACCATAGACATATAGAATTCCAATTGAAGTGTGGGATCGTCCCCTCGCAGCCCAAGCGGAATCCGAGGAAGACGGACTGGGTACGATTCAGAGAGGAGCTTGAGAAATCCACTCAAGCCCTGCCTAAACCCAGAACAAAGCAATTGGTGAAGGATGTCGTACATAACCGGAGTAGCGCTATCATCAACTGTTTCGAACTCGCATGTCCTGTCAAAAAACCTTCCAGCAGAAAATCGGTTCCCTGGTTTGGCTTGGCAGGGAAGCCAGAAGTATACTGAATAGAACGCTTAAATCGAACTCGGAAGATGACTGGAATAAATATCGATCGAAGCAAAAGGAATATAAGAGGTTTATTCGTAAATCGGAGAATGATTCCTATAAGTTCTTCTTCGAAGATATCAAATCCCTGAGCGCGACCAGCAAGTTGGTTAATGTTCTAAAGCGAGGAAAATCGACAAAGCTGGACGTACTCAGAAGGTCTGATGGTACCTTCATCGAGTCTAAAGCAGAAACTCTTAGTTTACTGCTTCAGACCGGGAAAGCAGACTGTCATCGGCTCGTTGCACACTCCCTCATTGGAAACTGCAACTGAAACGATGAAAACAACTCGCTGTAGCTGGTATGTTACCTCACGCGTATACGACGACGACGTCACGGCGACAACTGAACCCATTGAATTTGCTGTGGCATTTTTCCATGGCTTCAAGTCGTCGGGCACTGATGGGATATACCCTGTTATGCTGCAAAAAGGTATAAGACAACTGCTTCCTACTCTGTAAAGAACTTTCACTGCTAGCCTGGCACTTGCCTATATACCTATTCCTTGGCGCGCGGTGCAAGTGGTCTTTATTCCCCAAATAGGGAAAGAAGATTACTCACTCGCCAAGAGTTTTGGATCAACAGTCTAACATACTTCTTGCTGAAAAGCATGGAGAGACTAGAGGAGTTGCACGTGCGCAAAGCTGCCCTTCGAATGCACCCTTTTCGGAGACCCTTACGGGACTGCGCAAGGAAAGAGTACGTACTGGGGATTTTCGTCAACATTGAAGGAGCTTTTGATAACGCTACTTGTGTAACGATGCTAGATGGCATGGCGTAGATGAGGCACTAGTTTTGTGGATCAAGGCAATGCTTGTGCACAGGACATTGATCGCTGATGCAGGCCTTGAACAATGTGTCAACCCTGGCAGGGGCTGCCCGCAAGGTGGCGTCCTGTCTCCACTGTTATGGTGCATGGTGGTCGACTCTCTGCCCTCTGAAATCTATGCCCAGGCCTATGCGGATGATGTTGCTGTTCCCTCTAGCGACTGTTTATTTCAGGCGCAGGCGGCGCTAGACGTGATCGAGGACTGGTGCACGAGTAATAGGCTGTCATCTAAAACTGATGTGGTCCTCTTCACGAAGGAGGAAAACTACTGGCATTAATTAGCTGATGCTAAAAGGTGGAGTTACTCTAGATAGCAAGCTTCTTTGGTCAAAACATATCGAGTCCAAAACCACCAAAGCGATGTCAGCTTTTTGGTAATGCAAAGGTGCCTTTGGTAAGACATGGGGCTTATCGCCGAAAAAGGTCCTCTGGATCTACACGGCAATAATAAGACCGATAATCTCATATGCATCGGTTGTCTGTTGGAACAGGCTAACACGCAAATACGTCGTGGCCTCTTTCATCTAACTCCAAAGAACGGTCTGCCTCAGCCGCACTGGGGCTTTCCCCAGCACACCGGGAAATGCTCTGGATGCTATGATGAATCTTCCACCATATATATCAGAGGGTGCGCACTGAAAGCCATGTCTCGCCTGAAGAGAAATGGCCTTTGGTACAACTCGCATTGGAGTGACAGTGTACTTGGATATGCCTTTCGACCTGCCTTAGGTCTACCTGCTTCCACGGTTAAATTTGACATCAACGACTGTGTCTTTAATGCATATAGTCGTAGATAGAGAAAATATCCAGTCACAGTCGTTCACCAGTGTGGAAGAAGGAAGTGTTTCGGCTAGAGCAGTAAAAGAAAATAAAAAATTAAAAGAATAAGGACAAAATACTCGCGTAACCCGAGTCAGCGCGATCGTATAGTGCACACTGGAAAACAGCGGTGGTGCAAACAATCCCCAAGAGCGATAAAGCCACCTCTAACCGGAGTTTCGCGAGAACATCAGCAAAGTCTTCGAGAAGGTGGTCCATAGAGCCCTGTTAGGTTAAAATCATCCCGGACAACCAATTCGATTTCAGAGCGGGGCATGACACTCATGCCGATTTTGACTGTCGCGTCAAAACTCGTATCGGATATACAATGATACAAGAAATGCAAGAGCCAATGTACGGGTGTCTGCCTTGATTGACATGGAAAAAGCCTTCGACACCGTATGGTTAGAAGGTCTTTATTATAAGCTCAGTCGGCTGGACATAAGTAAACCACTGCTATATATGATTTTTGACATGTTAACCGGTAGAAAGCTCGTTGTGAAAATCGCCAATGTGACTTCTACCAAACGTTTGAAATCCAAAATGGGGTGCAAAAGGGCACGGTAAACTCGCTGATCCTTTCCAGCATTTACCTAAGCGATCTGCTAGTTTCTCTTCACCACTCTATAGCATACTCAGACGACTTAATCACTTACAGATCAGGTCCCACGATCGACCTAATTGTTACTCTTTTACAACTGACTTCGAAAAAGTTCAGCAATATTGTGATGATTGGAAGTTGAAAATTAACTTCCAGGAATCAGAATTTATTTTATTCAGAACGCCTTTGTCTAGGGTTTCTCGGGACACTAGAAAAAATGGGGGCAGGTTCTGAATTTTTTGGACCGGACGACAAAGTATAGTCAGATATAGTCAGTATCTATATTTTGACAAACATGTAGATGCTGCTCTGGCAAGGGCCCGCGGTGCTTTTGCTCTGACAAGATGCGAGATTGCAGGCTGTTTTATAGCAGCCAACTTGATTCTAGAGTGAAGGTAATCTGCTACATGGCCTTTATCAGGCCCATGGTTGCCTATGGATGTCCCGTCTTGTTCAATGTGAAAGCCAGCTTAATGGAAAGAATTCGGGTGTTTGAGAGACCAAGTCTCAGGACTTGTCTCGGGTTACATAGAGCACCTCATTCTGAGTACATGAAATTTTACCCGAATGAGGTCCTATACAGGCCAGGATTGTACGGGTGGATAACTTTCTAATTACATAATCTGATTCGAAGCCAAGTTGCAAGAGCAATGACTTCGGTCAATAACTTGATCTCCAGGGCTTATTACCCCAACTACCTGTACCGCCTTAGTGCGCCTGGGTGCGCCTTAACAGCTCCAGAGGCATTCCTCTACTTAGATCAATGTGGACTGATCCAAAGATATATTGGCGGTACCGCTAATCTTCCACGTAGCTCGCGATTCCGTGGAACGACGGTTCCTCTACGAACGTGACGTCGCGCTCAGCGAGCCGGAGCGCCTCAGGTGTAGTAAGTCGAATTCATGCCGAGATCGAGAAGACGTCGTCCGACAGCATCAACGTTTTTGGTGGTTGGAGCGGACTACGTCAGTGGTAAAGTAGTACCAAATGCACGCAAGTAAAAGTCCTTAAGTAGTACGGACGAATGGCTCGCGTGAGTTACAATTTTATGTATTTAATTTATAAAAAACAACCGCTCTGTTTTAGGTGTCAAGTCAGACTCTCTCGTATTTTATTTTCGTATTCATTATTTTTTAAAACTACATATAGAGGTTCAACGCATTCAGTTTCCGCTTGGTTTCGAGTTTGCAAAGCAAGCAAATTCGCTGACCTACATTTGCGTAACCCGAAAGCCATTGACACCTGAATGCTGTATTGACACCTCGTTATTGGTTGCGAAGTAACACAAATGTGCCGTCAGCAAGTTTGTTGACTTTCATTTGCGTAACAATTTCATGAGAATTTTTAATAGTGACTTTTAATGTCTTATGTTTTCTCATCATACAAAAAAATATTATTACATTTAAAACTAATACAATTAATATGGATGTACTTATAACATAGTTGTATTTTTATTCTAATTGAATTTTTTTAAAATTTTCTATTTGAAATGTTTTTGCCATATGTTCGAAATTAAGTTTTTCTTTTATTGAGAGGTTTTCCTCATCACCATACCAAAATTTATTCATAAATTCGAGATTACAGTTCATTAATGTAACATTTAAAACATTAATGGAACAATTATTTACATTTATTACATAATTTCCATTTAGCTTAAGTTTTCGATCGTCACATTTATTTATTACAATTTCATCGCGAACATTTTTACAAATGGCGATATGTTCATCAATTTTTATTATTTCGCCTTTATTGTTATGCCTGTAATTACATTCAAGTTTTGTTAAACAATTATTAGTTACATTCAAATCCTTAAAATAAATATTATTTGAATTATATTCAAACTTTGTGCCATTTATTTCAAAAAATGTCATTTCATTCATATCTAGTTCTTTAAATTCCTTATTCGGTATTGGGATAATCATTCTGAGGTCTACTTGCATATACTCTTTTGGAAGTTTTATAGCTAAAACCAACGTTTCTCTATTGTATTTCATTAAGCCTACCCTGGAATGTTTTAATTTCTAAAAATCTAATCCTGAAGCTAATATTTCTTCTGCGCTTAATATGCTTGGATGTAAGATTCCTTGCTTAGCAGATGCTATGTTATCTAAGATATTGTCTATTTTGTCGTCTAACATCTTTAATTTAAGTAATTGATCCGTTTTCAATTGTTTTAAATATAAATTCTTCTGAACGTCTACCACGTTACTATATCTACTTTTCCTTTTTCCGGCGTTGTTATGGTCAGAAGTGTAGGACCATAACCTTCCCACTTAACTGCAATCCTACTGGTCCGCTTGTGGGGTCCGCCGGTTTGACCTCAGAAAGTAGCGGCAGGCTTCCCGGTTTGGGAATACTTCATCGCTGAGGCAAATCAAATGCTGGTGTTTTTGCATTTGTTTGCACCAATTGTTTTTCGGTCTGCCTTTTTTTTTTTTTTTTGTGACACGGGCATGCTCCAGATTTTTTTTGTTTGATCTTGTGATCTCCAGTTGTGTCAACCCACTGATTTGCATGTACACTTGTGGGGCAGTTTAATGGTGGTATATGTGTGCCTAGGCTCACCTTGGTGTTTTCTAAATTGCCTAGATGTGATTTTTGTTTACCTTTGTTTTAATCGCCTTTTACGACAAGCGAGAGGTATCGCTGCAGGGATATTATTAACCCGTACCTGCACGGATTCTACCTCGTTACTATATACATACTTCTGATATTTGGTTCCTATCCTTTTCAATTAACGTTTTTAAGTTATTAATGTTTGCCAATTAATATTTATTTGTTTATTAAAGCTACCTATAGTAGCATGATTATTTGAATCTATGACTTTCAAGTGGTCAAGAATATCTACTCTGTCTGTGTGATCCATGGTTTCAAATAACCATTTCTGACCAGTTTCGATAAAATTCATTAGACCTCGTTTTTGTCGTATTTGTGGGACCATAGATCTTAACTTTGCTTTTACATGTATAACTTCGTTTAAAATTTCCGTATTCTTTTCTAAATGTAATTTTTGTGAATTTATTTCTATTGCCTCGATAGCAGCTTATATATCAGAAGTATTTATCATATGTAATATTGTTTGACTACTTTTAATCAATTCTACTGGACCTCTATTTAATATTATAAATCCCTTGTTAGCGTTGATTTGTGTTACAACAAGGGCTGGTCCTGCCACCGCTATGACCATCATTATGATTGTGAATACCGCCAGCCAACTGGGTACCTGCAAATTTATTTGGTCTTTTAATAGTTGAAGGGTGAACATTATGAAGGTTATGTTTTCGGTAATATGTTTCGGCTTTGTGTCTTAGATGTTTATATTTCCTAATATACCTTTCCTGTCGGTTTTCTTGGTAGTTTTTCCTAGTTTTGTTTCTTTTACTAATCAAATTCTGTTTGTGCTTATCAAGCTTTACTTGTAACTGCCTAGAATTTGTTACTTCTGCACTGAGGGGACTCATGCCAAGAGTTGAGTAATACCTATTGATATATATTTGAATGGCTCTATATATTTTCATGTTTGTTGACATGTCCTCATTTTTCATAGTTAATAATATTTCGAGTAAAGTGAAATGTAGCCGTTCTATATCTGAATTACCGGTATGAGAATTTGGTTTGGTTATATGAACTTCGATTCCATATTTTCTAAAATATTCTCTAGACAATCTAGACTTAAATTCGTTATCACAAATGATTTTTGTTGGTTTTCCGAATTGTGTGAAATGTTGTTCTATGCATTCTATTTTATGTATCCAATTTTTACTAACTAAACTATAGGCATATGCCCTTTTTGTAAGCTTGTTAAGGGTAAATAAAACAGCTTCTTAAAATGGTATATATCCATGTGTAAAATTTCATTTGGTTTGGATGGTGTGTCTGTAATTTTAAATTTCGGTTTTATGGGTTTTTATCATATTTACCCTCCTGACATATCTGACAGTTTCCTATAACTTTCGAAATTTCTAAAATTAATTTAGGAAAGTATATTTTATTTTTATATAACTTATTTTGTTGAGAATGCAGCTAAGGTCGATTATAGGCCGGAAATGTTGTACCAGTAGATTTGTTGTCTCCTGCCAGGTCGCTGGTCGAGATTGATAAATACAATTTTTCGCCTGGCCGGTGATCTTGTAGTTGAAATTGAAAATGTGAAATTGTACACCTCCGTTCTCCTTGCGTCGTCGATAGATGCTAAGTGGTTCTCGACCACCGTTAGGTATTGAGTTAATTCCCTCTTGGTCCCGGTATTCAATCTCCTTCTCCACATTGATTCTTTGTCCCTGCTGCTGCAGTTGTTGTTGTTGTTGCTGAACGTTAACCAAAGTGTTAAGCGCCGGCTGTCACCATCGTCTCCAACAATTGTTCCATATTATTATTCATGCTGATATCGCGATTGGTGTCGAATAATTTTAAAAGATTGTCTCTGCTCCCTTTTTTGCAGATTTTCACTATACTGTATTCTTTATAACTTTTTTGATGCAGTTATGCTGCTTAGATTCACTTTTTCACAGATTTTTTTTTTCTGAGGTACTTATTTTTAGTTTTTTAGTTCCCCTTTGAGCACTTTTACACTTTCCTTTCCCGTTTAGAAAGAAAATTACCGACTGCGCCAGTTACAATTTTATGTATTTACGTGAATAAATCATAAATCGTCAAACGTTATCGAGAAGTACGGACGAACTATCCGCGTGTGATTCCCGCCGAAAAAAACAGAATACCCTGTCGTTCCCCCGCAAGTGTGGTGAAAGTGACAAAGGACCCCTCAGTAACCGGCAAACGGACGAACAGGAAGCGTAGGACGGACATGATCCTGCAAACTATAGTATTGTAAGTGTAGAATAAGGTATTACAGAAATCATTTTGAATTTGTGAAAAATCTATATTGAATTTAAAAGAAGAACTTGTATGTAAGAAATGAATTTAAGAACCGAATTAGAATAATATGTATCTCTTTTTTTCTTTTTTATGAAACATAATCGTATTTAAATAATAATTCTTCCTGTGTATCTACAAAATATAATTGAGTTAAATTTTTCTGTGTATTTAAGAATTAAAATAACTTTACCTGTGTATCTAAGAAACATAATCGAATTAAAATAATTTTTCCCATTTATCTAAGAAACATATCTATACTTCAATTTGTGAAACAAAAATTGTGCGATCTTCTCGAATGGATATTATACACTATGGTTAATCCAAATCCAATCAGACCCGCAGTCCTTAATGTACCAAATCCTCCCCCAGCACCTCCGAGCCATCACCACCCACGTCGGTGGAGTCGTCGCAAACGAAACTTTAAGTTCCCTTGTAACTGGCATTGTCAATAATGTTCTCCGAACAGAGGGGAGACAAATAGTTCAATCTCTCATAAATCCCTACTCTGACCACTTTCATGGAGTCGATCAGGCTATCAATCCGGAGTTTCGCGAGAACATCAATGAGCTAGACAAAATACCTGATGTTGTACGCTGTTTGAAAAATTTCACGGGTCAACCAGGGGAATTCAATTCCTGGAAAAAAAGCGTCGACTAGAATCTACAGCTGTACGATGGGATCAAAGGAACTCCCAAGTGAATCCTGAGTGTAATTCGCAATACAACTATTTTATCAAGCCGATGTAGTGCTAGAATCATACAAGACTCCATTAGACTGGAAGTGCATAGCCCGCTGTCTTACGATGCACTACGCCGACAAATGGGACTTGTCCACCCTAGAATATCAAATGTCATCTTTGATTCAAGGGCACCTCACCATCCAAGAATTTTATCACACTGTTTATTGACACCTTTCACTAATCCTAAACAAAATTGGTTGTATGGAAATCGGTAACGAGCCTCTGTCCATTCTCACACAACCCTATCGTGACAAGGCTTTGGATACCTTTACCACGACTCTTTGGCATAAGAGAACGGACCAGATTTGTCACAGGCATTGCACTTATGCCTGAATTTAGAGAACCAGAATTTCAGAACCCAGTACGCAAATTCCCATCAAGGTCCTGTTCAATCACTTCACAACCAGGTCGCACTTCCACTCCCTCCCCGTAGAAACTTAAACCATCAGAAATACCACACACCAGTATATAAACCTCCCTTTTACCTACAGTTAGCCCACTTACCACAACCTCAAATCCATCCTAATCAATTTGCGCATAGACAACCGTCAGTAAACCCAAATTACCAAACGAGCCGAATCCAATACAATCCGTCTTTCCCACCAAGACCATCAGCCCCCAAACCGCAACCAAGACCAGAGCCGGTGGACATCAGTACCCAGACGAGAGCAGTCAATTATATGAACAGGCCTCAGCCTAATCGTTTCGCAGGGAAAAGACAAGCGCCTTCGACACAGCAAGCGGAAGTACCAAACAAGTATATATCAAAGGAATTTCCACATTGAGCCCCAAGCGGATGATTTAACCAGCTACGAACAGATCCTAGAGAACGAAGATGGAAATCACACAGAATCACTCACACAGTACATGGAAGCTTATGAAGAACCAGGAAATGTACAAGAACCTGTTGATTTCACAGACATCCATTTTTTAGGCTAAATTGCTCTTCGCTTCCATATTCCGAAGGCAGAACGAAGAGCGGTCGAATGCTTAAAATACTTTAGACACCGGTTCTAACAAGAACTACATTCGCGCCGATCTCGTTCAAAACCCAAAACCAAACTATATATAAAAATCGATCAGTACACAATTGTAAATCTATTTGGCCCGGAAGATACTAATATAAAATTCTTCTTATTCCCCACACTTAAATCATTTGATGCCATCCTAGGGAATGATAGTCTTAAATAGCTTTCGGCTATAATTCACGCTAGGGACAACTTCATGATTATAAAAGACAAATTCAAAATTAAAGTAAAACAACGTGCCCACACGGCAGTAAATAAAGTTGAAAGAAACACGGAGCATATGAACAATAGTCAAAAAGCTAAGTTGGATCGCCTGGTATAACAATTTTCTAACCTATTTACAGAACCCAACGAGAAGCTCACATTTACAACCAACGTCAAACGCGAAATTCGCACAACATCAGAATCACCGGTCTACTCGAAATTCTACCCGTATCCTATGGCGTTAAGAAGTGAGGTGGGTAAGCAAATTGAACAGCTGCTTAAGGATGGGATCATAAGACCATCACGATCCCCATATAACTCACAAATATGGGTAGGCAACGCCTAAAAAGCTTGACCCATCAGGGAAAAAAAAAATCGGATGGTCATCGACTATCGGAAACTGAACTCCATCACAGTTTCAGATAAATACCCAATTCCCCAGATTAATGATGTGTTGGCACAATTGAGCCAAAATAGTTGGTAATCGATCTTAAAAGTGGGTTCCAACAAATTCCGCTCAGAGAATCGGACATCGAAAAGACAGCCTTTTCCGTGACTAACGGGAAATACGAGTTCACTAGGCTGCCTTTGATATTGTCATCATGGGCAAGGATGCAGAATCACATTTCTATTATCTCCAAAAATTTTGTGTTTTCCAAACACTAGAAAGTGCGAACTTAAAAGTCCAAATAGATAAATGTTCATTCTTCAAGCTCGAAGTGAGTTCTTGGGACTCGTCATCTCCGCAGATGGAATTAAAACTAACCCAGCCAAAGTAAAAGCGATTGTGGATTTTCCAACCCCTAAAACACTGAAAGATCTCCCCTCCTTCTTGGGTCTTTCAGGGTATTATCGCCGATTCATTAAAGGAAACGCATATCTGGCGAAACCCCTTACAGCCCTCTTAAGGGGGGAAGGCGGGCGAATTTCGAAGCGCCTCTCAAGTAAAAGAGATTCATTTCAACGCTGAAGCCAGTAAAGCATTTAAAAAAATTAAAAATCCGCTGGTGTCAGACGATCTGTTATTGATTTATCCCGACTTGTCCAACGAATTTCAACTTACCACCGATGCCTTAAACTATGCTATTGGGGCAGTGTTAGCACCGAATGGCAGACCGATAACGTTTATTTCCCGAACGTTAAACAAAACCGAAGACATTGGGCACTAAATTCTTTGAGGAACTACCTCTACGGTACAGCTAGAGTTCAAATATTCACGGACCACAAACGCCTTACTTACGCTCTAAGTAATAAAAACAATAACAGCAAATTAAAAAGGTGGAAGGCGATCCTTGTAGAATACAATCACGAGCTGGTTTACAAACGGGGAAAATCGAATATAATGGCGGATGTTCTTTCTAGACCACCTAAAAGCCAGATTAATTCTCTTACTGGTACTCGACATAGCAGCTGATCACGACCTTATCCCAGCCAGTCCTGATAAATGTATTCAAAATCCAGTTGATCATTAAAACAGGCAATGTTAGGCCAATTCAGTATCCCTTTCCCTACATATCACAGACACATTATCATCCAACCTCAATACTCCACAGAAGACTTCATATCTATTTTCAAAAAATACATAAACCCCACAGTAATTAACGGCCAACAACTTCGGAAGAAATAATGGGTCGTATACAAGAAATATATCCGGTTCATTTCAAAACCCTTAAAATACGCTTCACGCAAAAAACAGTGGAAGATTTTACGAATGTTGCAAGACAAGACGAGGAAATTCTAAAGGAGCATAAAAGAGCACATAGAAATGCTCGTGAAAATAGGACACAGTTGCTGGAAAAATTCTGCTTTCCAAAGATGAATGCCAAAATTAACAACATCATCAAACAATGCACTACGTGCAAAGAACAGAAATCTGACAGGCATCCAAATAAACTTGAACTAAAGGCAACACCCATCCCTCAATATCTTGGGGAAATCGTTCACATAGACATCTATTTCACCGAACGAAATTATGTACTAACGGCATTGGATAAGTTCTCCAAATATGCTCAAGTCAAGATACTTAAGTCAAAGGCTATAGAAGACATCAGAGAGCCCCTTCGTGACCTTCTCTTCTCATTTGGTGTTCCAAAAATCATAGTAATAGACAATGAAAAATCCTTAAATTCATCATCAATAAACTTCATGTTCGAAGACCAACTCAAAATCCAATTTTTTAAAACCCCTCCGTACACCAACACTGTCAATGGGCAAGTAGAGAGGTTTCACTCTACCTTATTGGAAATAATGCGCATCAAGGCGGACGGTATACAGAGAACTTTTCCCGAACTTTTAGATACGAATACAACTATTCGGTACACTCGACTACAGGTAAGAAGCCACTCGATGTGTTCTTCGGAAGGAACATTAGCATCAATCCGGAGAGCTACGCACAAGCTAGACAAGACAACATAACTAGGCTAAAAAAGAAGCAGAAAGCTGACCTGAGTTACTCCAACACAAATAGACATGCTATAAAAGAATACAACCCAGAAGAAATTATCTAAGTTAAATTAAACTAATTAAATTTTATTAAAAAAATATTTTTATTTTCTGGAGAGAAGCTCCTTCTTTATTGAAATCAAAATTAGAACTAACTTACAAGCTAACAAACCATTTACTTATTGCCTATCTTATTCTAAGTTGCGGCGTCTGCGGAATGTAGCTGGAGGATGATGGGAAGGTGTACGGTGATAGAGTTGTTTGTGAACGTGTCTTATTGCAGGTGATGGGATGGTGTAAGGTGATAGAGTTGTTTGTGACCGTGTCTGCTGCTGATAAAGGTGCATGCTGGCGCGGAGTGACCGGATGCACGTGGAGGATTGTGGGTGTTGGAACTATTGTATTTTATTCGGGAATCGGGCTGAGGTCGGCATTTAAAAATGACCGACACCGTGTTTAACTCTTCCCCGTTGAATTCCAAACGTTCTCGTTTGACCTTAGAAGAATGGTATCTGGCTGATTCGGGATGGTTTTGGTGGTGTCTGGGATATTCCCATGTCTTTTTCTGTGACTGATATTTTACTTGATGAAGTTGGGTTTGTTGATGGTTCACAAGTCGCGCCGGTGACTTTCAATTCTAATGTCCTTTTTTTCCAAAATATTTTTGTAAGGATGACTAGTGTAACCATGGAGATTGCGCCAATAAGGACAAGATTGGTTGTTGTTTTTATTTTGCTCTTTGTTTCTATCAGTTCTATGTGGTCGAGGGATTTGGTATGGAGCTCTTTTAGCATCTCTAGAGAGAGTATTTCTTCGACGGTGTCGACATCTGAAGATGGTTGTGCTATTGCTGGTAGGGGCCTGTATTTGAAGGTTGTGTTGGACGTGTAAGTTTTGCCTTGAGCGATGATGGTTGCATTTTGGAATTTGATGAGGAATGTGCCGGTAAGATTTAGGACATCATTGTTGGCCAGGAGTGAATTGTTGAAGTTGTTTAGGAGTAGGATGCCTGGAAGAATTTCTTCGACGTCGGGGATGTGTTGGCTGCTGATTCTGCTACAGTTTGACCGCACGCTTTTTAAAAGGTTAGGAATACATGTTGTTTCGCTTAAATCTATTAGGTTATTCCTAGGGCAAATTGACAAATTATTATAATTATTACATTCTAATTTATTTCCATATATTTTACGTGTACATTTTAAAATTTTTTCGAAATCTACTTTATTTATATTGTTTTTATTTTTTACCGCTTTGATAGTTAATACTAGACATTGTTCCGGTTCGGTGGAAGGTAAATTAACAATATATATTATTGACGTATTGTTCGATACAATTCTCACGTCGGCGAACTCTAACGCCTCATCTAAATTTTCATATGGGAAGTTTTCCGCTTCTAATATTTTCTTAATATTTTCTGTTTCCGCTACTGACAGTAAGAATGAATTGATTATTTTATTCTTTGCCCAATGTATGGCATATTCGATATTTATAAGTTCTTCTTTCAAAAGTTTTAATTTATATTTTGTTGTCGACACAAGGTCATTCTTAAACGCATTATTGTTTTTTATTTCTTTTAGGATTATATTCGTTATGTTACTTAGTTCGTTTAATCTATTTGTAGAGGCCCTATTTATTACTATTTGACGGTTATTATTTTCCAGTACATTATTTATTTTCTTTTTTAGTATTGTGAAGTCGTCATGGTCAGGATTTCCAGCAATCCATTTCCATGCGCTTCCTATAATATTAATAGCTCTCTTATTTCTAGTTGGCTTAACTCTAGCTAGTATATTTAGGAGTTGTGTTATTTCATGGGAAAGGAATGGGAAGGAATAATGGCTAGGTCCTATTTTCTCTCTAACTGTTACTGAAATTTCGTTGACCAAGTTCTGGTATAGGTCCAAATCTACGTCGTGGATAAATTTGAAGTTTCTGTTCTGTATTTTGCCCATTCCGGTTTTTATTGCGATGAGTTGGGTGTTCGTGTAATCTAGAATCTGGATTTCTGATTTGCCGATCGAGGCGATCAACCTAGCAAAAAAAGGGTATTAGTTTTTAATATTGCTTTTATGCACAATCCTACCAGAAGCTGTTAGTATAGTCGTGTCTTGGTTTTCTTTCACTATTTCTATTTTGTACCTTGGTGTTAGTTTGGACCCTAGTCGTTTGTTAATTCGTACGTAAATTTTTTCGCCGGGTTGATAGTCTTTGATTTGTTTTCTTTTCTTGTTATGATTCCTAAGGTCAGTCGCTTGTTTTTCCTTAAGTTTTTGTATATTCTCCTGTCTGAATTTTTCGAATTGGTCTGGGTCGTTACTAAGGTTTCTCCCGAAAAACATGTCTATCGGTCTTTTCCCTACGGTTGAATGTATCGAGGAGTTGTATTCATGTATGCAGTTTTGCAGAAGTTCTGAGAAAGATCTGTGATTCTTGTTAGGTTTCAAACAGCGCATTATCTCCGAGAGAGTCGAGTGGAATCTCTCGATCTGCCCGTTGACGCTGCTAGCGTAGGGTGGGGCGGTATATACTTTGATTCCGAGCTGATCCTGCATCATAAATTTGATCGATTCCGAGTTAAGTGACTTCTCGTTGTCCAACACTACGACTTCTGGAACGCCATAAGAGAACAGCAACTCTCTCAGTGGTTCCCGAATGTCAGCGACGGACCTAGATTTCAGGATTTTTCCTTGCGCGTATTTGGAGAACTTGTCGATGGCTGTCAAGACCAGTTTCCCTTCCGTCGAATAAATGTCTACGTGAATGATCTGGCCGATGTACTGTGGTATGGGGGTCTTCGTTAATTTTTGGTTGGTTCGGGGGTTGATTAGTCTTGCCTAAAAGGGGGAGTAGGGTGTAGGGCATGTGGCTTTCTTACGACGCCTTGACCGGCGTATATGACATTTGCTCTGAAGCTTTGGTTTTCGAGCTTCAGGCAGAGGTGTAGTGCCTGTGGTATTAGGTGGTGGATAGGATAGATGTGTCTCTTGCGAGTAAAAACAATTATCTAGCTTGAGGATCATTTGTGGCGACAGGAAATCATCTACGTCGTCATCGTTCTCTTCCTCTGAACTGCTTACCATAATGCAATCATTGGAATCGTCCTCCTTCAGTCCCGATGAGGGCGTTAGTGGTTTTACTGTCTTTGAATACCATGCCTTCCCGCCGCTCGCGTTCTCATTCACCCGCCATATTATGGTTTGAATGAGATTGTTCGTCTCTGGAGGTGGCTCAGCCTCTCGCGGGTCGCTGTACGAAGTACCGTACATTGCGAAGCTTGTGGATTCTCCAGAGGTTGGGGGGTTTTGGTCAGCTATTGCTGAGGTACTAGATTGGAGGGATGTATTGGCGGTAGTTTCCTTCGCAATGGGAATAAGAAGGTTTGTGTTAGTAGTAAGAGGGTTCGTGGAAACACCTGATCGAAGGTCTGGCATTTTAGAAAGAAATATTCAAAATATAATATATGGTTTACAATAAAAATTTAAAATATGTTAAGCGAGAATTTCTACGAGTAACTTAACGCTAAGCAATTGAAATAATTATAATGGCTGCTGTTTTGTGGACCCTTTTTGGTTTTATAAAAACACAGTTTAATGTAATTACTACTAATCGGATATTATTATTATTTTCACTTTCTTCCACTTCTTAAATTAATTATTATTACTTGAGCTTTTCTTTTGCTTCGTGACACAAAATAATCTTTTTTCTTATTGTAATAACTTAGGTTCTATGCTTACAATACTAATACTAATGCTGGTGTCATCTCCGCGTCGGCAGCTTGGAGTTCTCCTTTTCGTCGTTTCAGCTACTCGGGATCCACGGCACACACTCTTCACGCGGTCCACTAGAGGCGTTCTCAGGACCTTCTAGCGACGATAGTTTTTTTGGGTCTTTATCGGATGCACCGGCTCACTTAGAGTTAGGGTTCTGGGACCGGCAGGGGGAGCGAGTCGAGCGCGTCAATCACTTGCGTCGTAGGAATTTTTTCTGCACAACACTGCGGCTACTTTAGGCGACTGATTTATGCGGTGCGGCGGCTACTTTAGCTTACCACGTCTTATTTCCACGGCACGGCTGGTTAACACGTCGGCTACTTGAGGCGACTGGTTATAGCACATGTGATGACACGACCGACAGATAACACGGCGGCTACTTGAGGCGACTGGTTACTTTAAAGTTTCAACGACACTACTGGGTTTTAACACGGCGGCTACTTGAGGCGACTGGTTATTTATTCGTAATCGCTGAACACTCCCGCACTTCCTGCCGGTCCCTGCTCGGGCGCCAGTTAAATTAAACTAATTAAATTTTATTAAAAAAATATTTTTATTTTCTGGAGAGAAGCTCCTTCTTTATTGAAATCAAAATTAGAACTAACTTACAAGCTAACAAACCATTTACTTATTGCCTATCTTATTCTAAGTTGCGGCGTCTGCGGAATGTAGCTGGAGGATGATGGGAAGGTGTACGGTGATAGAGTTGTTTGTGAACGTGTCTTATTGCAGGTGATGGGATGGTGTAAGGTGATAGAGTTGTTTGTGACCGTGTCTGCTGCTGATAAAGGTGCATGCTGGCGCGGAGTGACCGGATGCACGTGGAGGATTGTGGGTGTTGGAACTATTGTATTTTATTCGGGAATCGGGCTGAGGTCGGCATTTAAAAATGACCGACACCGTGTTTAACTTCTATGTTAAAATTGATAAGCGGTTAGGATCAAAATTATCTTCTCGGTACAGGAAAGAGAAGAGAAAAGAGAAAACCATTCCAAAACAATAATAACCGAATATGGCAAAACCGTCCATAAAAGTAACATAAAAAGTTAATTTTTCTTTTCCAGGCTACTCACTTGTTCCTGCATGACAGAGGTACAAGTATTAGATTACGCTAAATTAAAAATAATATCACTAAGCACCGGTACTGCCAAGCTTCAGAGCGGCACTTTAAAACTAGTTCATGTCCTTGATTTGAAATCCTACGAGGAAACTGTTCAAGAGCTAAAGCTAAAAGTTATGAAAGATGTAAAAACCGATCATTCCTAATCCATGAAATTTCCCATATACTACTCTATCGACCAAAACCAAAAAGAAAATTTCGCAGATCATTAAATTTTTTGGGTAGCGCATGGAAGTGGATAACAGGAAGTCCCGACCATGACGACTACGTTATATTAAGATCAAAAATTAACGGAGCACTAAAAAATGAAAATAATTAAGTAATAATAAATAAATCAACCATAGATAAAATAAATCACTCATCACTCACTCTTGAAAGTCAGCTAGTAAAGACGTGTTTTTGTTTGCTCTCTAAATTTTTATTAAACCTTTCTTTTATCATGGCGGAAAAATGTGCAAAGTGCGATAAAATTGTCAATAGAGACTTTGTTATTTGTGCTGGGTCGTGTTGTCATAAATTTCATGATAAATGCACCTTACTGTCGGATAGTACTTTAAACATTTTGAAATCGAACATAAGCCTATCGTGGAAATGTAGTGCGTGCTCAAGCAATTCTGCCCTTGCAATAGTTTCTAAACTCAATGAACTAAACAAACTTGTCATCCAACTTAAAAGTGATATTATGGCACTTAAAGGAAGTGATAGTGTTGTAGAAAAAACAGAAAAGCTTACAGATAATGTACAACCATTAAAAAAAGATAAACAGTCATTAGCCAAGGTCATAAGTGATACCGAAAAAAAATCCTCAAGTATTCCGATCGACCGTGTACGTGCAGAGGCCACTGACCCCAGTTATAGTGGTAATGCTAAAAATGCATCGGAAATTAAAAACCGTCCTCTCTTAGAAACAAACAGAGAAAGACGAGGAAACGCTAAAGGTATACGTATTGCTGGGAGAGACTCAACATCGACGGCGCTAAATGTTATTCCATCTCGGAAATGGCTCCATCTGTCTCGTTTTTCACCAAACACTACAGCAGATCAAATAATAACATATGTATCAAATAAATTAAATGTTTCAGCTGATCAACTGCAATGTTTTCCACTCATCAAGAGAGAAACAAATGTGTCTCTATTGAAATTTGTAAATTTTCGTTTAGCGGTTCCTTCAATATTAATGGGAGAAGCGCTAAAAGCAGAAAATTGGCCTGTTAACGTGTTTGTGAGACATTTTCGTTTTATACAAAAAAACGAGAACAACCAATTAACAAACACCAACACGTAAATACATTGTGCCTTGCTAACACCAACATCATCAATGCCTCGCACTCTTTGTCTTTATCTTCAAATTTGGCTCTTGCTCGCTCCAACTATATTAATGTTTACTATCAAAATGTTGGCGGCATCAGAACCAAAACAAATGAAGTTTTTCTGGCTGCGTCCATGCATGAATATGATGTCATCGTATTTACCGAAACCTGGCTTCATGAAAATATTCAATCAGCTGAGCTGTTCGACAAATTTTACAACGTTTACCGTTTGGATCGCTCCCCCAATACTGGATTTTCACGAGGAGGCGGTGTTCTTGTTGCTGTTCGTTCATCATATTATAGTCTAGTGATAGATCTTCCGAATACATCTGATCAACTTGAACAGCTGGCTGTAAAGGTGAATATGTTTGATGGACTTGTGCAGTTTGTTTTTATTGTAAGTTATATACCCCCAAATAGTTCTAATTTAGTGTATGATATGCACGTACAAAATATTGAATTTGTATTAAATCATCTTTCCGATAATCAGTACCCATGTATTTTAGGCGATTTTAATATGAGCGATGTAAACTGGTCTTATTCGGATGACGACAAGTGTTTGATTCCGTATAATATCAAAAGAGAATGTGATATTATTTTTATAGATTCAATGCTCTCGCTTGATTTAGTTCAAATAAACCACATTGTGAACTTCTTGCATAGATCTCTCGATCTTATTTTTATTTATAATAATGTTATACATGAAGTTAATGAAGTACTGTGTCCTTTATTAAAAAATTCGCTTCACCATAAAGCTATATGTACTAAGTTTACGTTTCATCTAAATTCTGTAAAGAATATATCAAAATCTAGTTATAAAAAAACGTTTAATTTTGCTAAAGCCAATTATGACGCACTTAGTAACTATTTTCAATCTATTGATTGGGATAATATTCTTTCTGGTATCAATGTTCAGGAAGTTTACATAATCCTATTGCAACAGTTATATAATGGGTTTTTAAAATTTGTTCCACATAAATGTTTATCGTCCTCTGTTAGACCACCGTGGTATAACAAACAACTTATAAATCTAAAAAATGTAAAACGTAAAGCGTTCAAATTGTTTAGAAAATCAAATACTGAGTTACATAAAAATCGTTATATGCAACTTAGAAGAGAATTTGAATTTCTAAATAAGTTTCTATACAAACATTATATAATGAAAGTTGAGTCGCAAATAAAAAATAATCCCAAAAGGTTTTGGTCTTATCTGAATGGAAAAAAGAAGTCGGAATCTGTTTTTAATAATATGCAATATAATGGTCAAATTTCTACTGATTTAACGAATACATGTGAACTTTTTGCATCATTTTTTGAATCTGTATACAAAGATAATTCAAATATTGATCTTCCTTTTCACGCTGATCCTGTGAATACTATTCAAAATGTTGATTATTTGTATCTCTCATTAGAGGATGTTTCTGAGGGTATATCTTCGCTAAATCAGAGTATAAATGCTGGTCCAGATCATATTTCTTCATTTGTACTTAAACGATGCAGCCAATCGCTGTCTATGCCGCTTCAAATATTGTTTAACTTGTCTTTATCAACGGGTACTTTCTTGGATGAATGGAAGCTATCATACGTTACCCCTATTTATAAATCCGGTCAAAGACATAAGGTAGAAAATTACCGTTGTATTTCTAAAATATCTGCAATACCGAAACTCTTCGAACTGATCGTTAAAGAAAAATTATATTTTCACCTTAAAGAATATATCTCCCCTTATCAACATGGGTTCATGCGTGGTAAATCTACTACAACGAATCTCGTTTTGTTTACCAAATATATTTTTGATTCCTTTGAAGCCGGTTTTCAAGTAGATACAATCTATACTGACTTCACAAAAGCATTTGATACTGTCTGCCAACAAATTCTAATTCAAAAAATTCGTTGTTTTGGAATCCATGGTTATCTTTTGAAATGGATCTCAAGCTACTTATGTAACAGAAAGCAGATTGTTAAAATATCTGATGTTTCGTCAAGAGCTATATCTGTGACTTCCGGAGTCCCTCAAGGCAGTCATCTTGGACCGTTGTTTTTTATCTTGTTTATAAATGAAATTCCGTTATTGCTTCGTCATACAAAATGCCTGATTTTTGCAGACGATTTCAAAATGTTCACCCGTATTAGTAACCTAAATGATTGCCTTAATGTTCAAATCGATTTAGATAGTATCGTTAAATGGTGCGGGGAAAATTATCTTGATTTGAATATACGTAAATGCCATATTTTTACAGCTACTCGTACGACAACTCCTGTTCTTTATAACTATTCAATTCACGGTCTAAACATAAGCAGAGAATCAGAAGTTAAAGATCTAGGAGTCATATTCGACACTAGAGTCACATTTTCCTCTCATATAGATTATGTAATTGCAAGAGCAAACTCCATGCTCGGATTTCTGAAAAGAAACTGCATAGATTTCTCAAATCCTTATACAATGAAATCTATTTATGTGTCCCTGGTACGTCCCATTCTTGAATATGCCTCTATTGTTTGGGAACCAACCTATACTAATGCTAAAAATCGTATTGAAAGGGTTCAAAAATCTTTTACTAGATACTTAGTAAAACAATTACGTTGGAATCTCAATGCATTACCATCTTATTCTACTAGGTGTGCTTTCATTGGATTAGATACTCTTCATAAACGACGTATTGTTCATTGTATAATGTTTGTTTATGATACTTTTTCAAATCGGGTTAAATGTTCTGATATTCTTGAACTGTTACCTATATATGTACCAGAAAGACATATCCGGGCACGAAATTTTTTATACGTTCCAAGACATACTTACAATTATGGTGATAATGAACCAATTACTCGGTGTATTAAATTATTTAATGAATATTACACTTTTTGTGATTTAACTCTTAATAGATAAACGTTTAAAGGAATGCTGTTGGATAATATAAGATAAATATAAATTGTTGAAATTCTAAATGTACTTGTAATCTGTAAGAGTTTACTCGATAGATGAAATAAATAAATAAATAAATAAATGAATTAACTAATGTAAGGAATAATAATGTCAAATTGTTTCAAACAGATCAAAATTTAAAAAACGGTATGTAACTAACATTAAATATAAGTTGGATATTGTAAAAGAAGAAATTATTAATGTAGAATACGCCTTGCAATGGGCAAAAGCAGGAATCATAAATTCATTCATATTGTCCAATAGCGAAGTAAGGAACTTTTTATAAGAAATAATGTACCCTACTTAAATATTGATGAAGCGATAGAATTCGCAGAAATAAAAATTGCAGCAAGTAATCAAACACATTACATTATAAGCATCCCTAATACAGAACAATATATTTGTAAAACTATGCTAATAAAACCTATAAAAAGAGGAGAAATTGTTACTAAAATATTAAATGAAAATATACTTACATGTGAAAATAAAATTTATGGAATAAAGGCAAAATGTCAATCAAACAATAAGTTAACGATATGTAATAGAGAAGAGATTATAGACTTAAGCGAAACTTGTTGTATACCTAACCTACTCAGCAGCCGATCATCCAACTGCACTGAAACCAACAATCAGCGCATAGCAACTATAGAGGAAATCTTCCTCGGCACGTTACTTTTGAACCAATTCAACGGATAAATTTAGATAGACAGCGGCAAGATGGATCTAGACGGCACATTCATCATCCAGTATAGTAACGCAACAATCAAGATCAGCGATCAAGTATACACTTCCAAAGACCTGTCCAGCGCAAAGCCATTTCCACATATAGTTCAACCTGACTCAACGCTTAGGAGCTTCGAGGAGTTTCTCACCTTGCAATCTATGAAACAACTTCATGTGAACAGCACTGAACACATTAAGCTAATTGAAGAGGAGTATCAAAGAAGTTCCTTAATCAACATCGGACAAACAGTAATTATACTTAGTCTCCTACTAATAGCTATCTTCGCCAGGTGCCCAATGAAAACGACCCAAACGCTCCTTCGTAAAATCACCAGTAGAAACAACCAGGATCAGCCAGATCCCATTTTTCTGAGAACGAGGACCTTCTCACTTAAGGAGGGAAGAGTTAACACGACGAAGGCTCAAATTCCAGCAAGTCCGAATTAGGTCAAGCCGACACGCGCATCCGATACAATGCACTCGCTGGTGTTGTTTACCGCGCCGACCAATAACGCCGACACCGCTAACACTGTCAACACCATATGCCGGATGGACATCGCTTACACCTTCAACACCATACGCCGGATGAACAACGCTGACACCGCGTCTGCTGCAGTTTGGGCATTAGGGTATAAATTAGCTTAAGTATTCGATAAGTGTTCAGCTCTCATTATAACGTATTCAAATAAATTGGGCTCGTCCCCAAAGGTGATTAAAATTTGTTTTTTTTTAACAAAGTTATAATATAAAATGAATAGTACCATGACAACAGACAGTAGAAGCCTCCAACAAAAAAAGAAAAGAAAAAAAGTCTTGTGCACTTATCAGTATATCCTCAAATTCTTTATGGAAAAAGACACAAAGATCATAGCGTACGCAGATGACTTGGTCATTTTGATAAAAGGTAAATTTATACCAACTATCAGTGAACTAATGGAATCTGCGCTGAGTGAACTCTCCTCGTGGGCAAGACAGAACGGTCTGAGAATAAATCCCCAGAAAACTGAGCTGGTCTTGTTCACCAGGAAAAGGAAAATTCCGATATTTGCTCCCCCAAAGCTAGAGGGTACTCCACTCGAACTCAAAGCGGAAGCAAAATATCTAGGCATCATTCTTGACTCCAAACTCTCCTGGAAAAGGAACCTGGAGGAAAGGATGAAAAAATGATTGAACGCTTTATATGCATGCAAAAAGACCTTCGGAAAAAGATGGGGCTTGCAACGGTACATCATTCATTGGATGTACACAGCAATCATCAGACCCATTTTAACTTATGGGGCCCTAGTCTGGTGGACTGCCAGCAGCACAAAAAGCTATATGAACATGCTCAACAAAGTACAAAGGTTAGCAGCTGATTGTACAACGGGAGCCATGAGAAGCACGCCGCGGGCAGGGTTGGACATGATTCTTCATCTCCTCCCCCTGGATCTTTTCATAAAAAGAGCAAAGAGCGCTCTCAGACTAAGAGAGTCCTCTCTGTGGAAGCATGCCAACTATGGACATGCGGCCATACTTAAGATAATAGACGACCTGGGAAGGAAACATGGTTTTAGTAGCCTCTCAGCTACGACCGACTATATTCCCCCACAAAATGACTTCTCTCTCAGTATACCTATCCTTTTCCCCGACAGAGAAGAGTGGCTATCAAACGCCGTAATCAACGACCATGAGATCACCCTCTTCACCGACGGATCGAAAATAGACACAGGCACTGGGGCCGGGTTTTACTCTGATACCCTACACAAACAGGAATCATTCAGACTCCCTGATCTGTGTAGCGTGTTCCAAGCAGAAATCCTGGCAATAGAGAAAGCAGCCAAACACCTACAGGTAGCCGATATCCCACCATCTGATATCACCATCTTCGTAGACAGCCAGGCTGCACTGAAGTCAATAGAATCCCGTATAACGAGATCAAAGGCTGTCAAGAAATGTCGCGACTCACTGAAGTCCATCAGACACCATAAAGTTAAACTCTGCTGGGTCCCGGGCCACAACTCAATCGCAGGGAACGAAAGAGCAGACGAGCTGGCCAGGCAAGGTTCTGAAATGGACATCAGCGAAGCGGACACGTCATTGCAACCACCGATCAGCGCATTATACAGGATCATAAGCGACACAATCATCAAAGAGGCCAACTCGTCTTGGCTTTCAAGAAACGACAGTTACACGACAAGATCATCGTGGCCAGAGCTCAACGTCGGAAAAACAAAGAAGCTCCTGGCGCTGGACCGTAACTCGATCCGTAAGCTCGTCGGAGTGATCACAGGACACTGTCCAATTGGAGCAATGCTCCGGAAATGGGACTCGGGATCCAGCGATCTCTGCCGGAGCTGCGGCGATGAAGAAGAAACTGAGACGATCCAACATCTGCTCTGCCACTGTCCAGCTCTCCAGAATCGAAGCCTAGTGTCGCTAGGCCAAAGATTCTTTTCAGAGATTGCGGACGTGGCTAATGCAGATATATCGGATCTTCTAAGATTCATCAAGAGCACGGGGTGGTTTCAGCCACCAGGTGATAGGACAGGTTAATTTCATGTGTACCCACACAAACGAAGGGAATCACAATGGGCCTCTTGGCCTCCGAGTGGAAGTGATGTCCAACCATCACACTCCCCTTCTTTAACCTAACCTAACCTATCAATATATATTTTTATTTTCCCGTACTTGTAGTATTCAAAGAAAGTTTGAATTACGATTTGAAAGTTTTTTTTTTCGTTGAACCATAGTCGTGGGAAGAGTATAAAGCCAAATCGTCTGAGCATGAAAAACATTGAAGAGAACTGGGCAAGGAATCAACCTTGCCTGTCTGGCTTTGACAGGTTTTGTTGCAGAGTAGGCACTATTAAGGTTAACTTTAAAGGCTCGATTCAATAAAAAGCTTTATAGTATTTTGATATGATTTTGAAAAGGATTTTGAAAAGTTGAACTTAATCAATTTATATATTAGGCCTTGTGCCACATTGGATCGAAAACCTTCTCAATGTCAAGGCAGTTGACTTTTAAGGTTAAGTTGTCGCTTATCAGTCTTATAAATTTTAAGTATTTGATGCGAAGTGCTGGGATTTTTTTGCTGAGACCGAACTGTGCAGCAGGATGAGTACTCGGAGAAAGGTATCAATCTTAATTTTAATGACTTCCCATGTTTTAAAAGAGGTACTAAATTGGCTTTCTTCCATATGTAACGAAATATAACGTTTTTATACAGCGATTAATTATGAATGTTAAGTATATCAAGGCACTTGTTGGCATCTGCTTTATCACTTTATTGTTTATGCTGTCCAGACCAGGAAGCTTAAAATGTTTAAGGTCTGAAACTATGAATTTTATACCCTCAAAAGTTGTGAACTTGTTAGAGGGTAGGGAAGCAGTTGAATTGTTCAAAAGCGATATTTTGAGTGTGAGTGATCTGTACTTCAGCCAGAGTCTTCCCTAGCGGTTTCTTATCTTTATTACGTTAAGTATTTCCCGAGGTAGTTTAAATGCTCTTTTGGGAGATGATTTTAAGGTAACAAAGCACGTATGGTTTCAAATATTTAGCTATGAAATGTTTCAACATAATCGTCTTGACTGATGTTCATAGCGAAAAGGTTTTTCGAACAGGTACATAGTTTGATTAAGTTCCAGAGATATGCTGTTGGATTGTTTAATTAGTTCCTTTGTAGAATCCAGCCTAATTTAAAACTAGGTTGGTTTTAAATTAATTTGCTACTCCCTTTTGTTCGCAATTCATAGTAGAGTCATTCCATGCTAGTCACTTAGAATTAAGTCTGATTCCGGGTGTAACTAAATAGCAATTTTTTGTTACTTTGTTTTTCATTAACAGTGTTCGATAGCTTGTCAGCATATTCTGAATCCAGTGCTGCAAGCAATGCGTTGGCCATACTCTTCTTTGTTCTCACCTCGCTTCTTTTGATAAACGAATATACAGCGTAAGGTTGTTAAAAGTTCGTTGCTTTCGCTGAGTTCCTCGATTAGATGTTTTATTTTTTCAACTATTTTGATGTTCTAAGCCAGCGTTTTTTAATAGTTTTATTCCTATGATAATACTTCACTTTATAGTAGGCAAAGGTGTTCTTTTCATTGGCTACTTTGTTTGCTACTCCCTTGTTTAGAAAATAAATTCCTGAAGGGTTATCGAATAAATCTCTTTTAAATGGCGCCTTACTTGCTTTGACTCATCTTTTTACATTGCACATCTTCCATATTGGTTGATTGGCTTTTATAGAGAGGCATAATCTGTTGATCTTTTTGAATTCATTTTTACTTATATTTTATAGAATAAATTTACACTAGACTAAAACCTTAAAAACTAGCTTAAATAACATAACTAACTTATATTTTCTAACTGGCCCCATCCGGACACTCTAAAGCAAACTAAAGAACTTAAGGCTATGACCTTAAGATTAACTTATAATAATTGAAGAAAATTAACAATTACAATGATATTTTAAGCAATTAAGCATCATATTTGAAAAAAAAAATACTTATAACTTATTTAAACTAGCTAAAGCTTACCTTAACTAAAATTTATATAGAAAGATACATACATGTATAATTTGCATAATTGTACATCTTTTTGTTTTTCTTGTTTTTTATTTTTTTCGTATTTATTCTATATTTTATTTAAAACTAGTACACACTAGACTAGGCTTAACATACCCGTCACCCTAGCGTGCCCTAGCCTACTTTAACCTACCCCAACTGACTTAGTTTATAGATTTTCTTAAATTCTAGGGATACTGGTAGGTCTTAAAAGAAGGCGCTCGGAGTCAATATAACCTTCAACGCTGCGGGTGAATTAAAAATCACCTGTACCAAGACACAAGAAAAAAAAGTAAAAATTAAAAAAAATACATAAAATAACATGTTAAACACCAAACAATTGTAAAGGACATTAGTCCTAAATTGTACTCGTACATAGTGCCTTATATTTTATTAAAAAATTAACTAGATGTCAAAAAAGACGATGTTAAATAAATTGTATAATAAAAAAACCTACTTTAACATATCCTGACCTATCCTAGGTTATGCAATTCTGCCATGGGCGTATAGCAGCCTTTACCTTAAAGAGTCTGGCAAATTAAAATCCACCCCTGATGCAGTCCGCTCCAGCCACCAAAACCGGTGATGCTACCAGACGTCGTCTCCCTGATTGCGACTTCAATCTACAGAACCTGAGGCGTTCTGGCCCGCGGAGCGCGACATCGGGTCTGAAGGAGAATCGCCTTTCCATGAACTGCGACCCACGTGGAAGATTAGCACTACCGCTAATCTATCCTGGATCAGCCCACATCGATCCAGATAGAGGAATGCTTTTGCGGAACAAAGCCGTTGAGTCGCTCGGGTTATTGACCGAAGTAAGTGCTCTTGCAATGTGGCTTCGAATCAGTTTGAGCAGAAATGTATCCACCCGTATAATCCTGGCCCTATTGTATAGGACCTCGTTCGGGTAAAATTTCGTGTACTCGGACTTGGCTGTCCTATGTAGCCCTAGACAAGTTCTGAGACATTGTCCTTCAAACTCCAAAATCCTTTCCATTTAGCTGGATCTCACATTGAATCAGACGGACATCCATAAGCAACCGTGGGCCTATTAAGGCTAGGTAGTTTCACTTTGAAATCAAGTTGGCTGGTATGAAACAGCCATCTTGTCGGAGCGAATGTGCCTCGGGCCCCTGCCAGAGCAGCATCTACATGTTCTAGTAAGAGCCCAAGGTATCTGACTATACTTCGTCTCGCCAGTCGACGCCCGTTCCGTCCAAAAATTGAGACCCTGCAAAGAAGTTCTGAACAATATAGATTCTGATTTCTGGTAGTTGATTTTAAACTTCCAGTCGTTACAATACTGCTAATTTTTTCGAAGTCACGCTGCAGAAGACTAACGATAACGTTGATTGTTAGGCCTGATCTGTACACGATTAAGTCGTCTGCCTACCCTATTTAATTGTGAAGAGAAACTAGGCAATCGCCTAGGTAAATGCTGAAATGGATCAACGAGTTTACCGTGCAGTCCATTTTTGATTTTAAATGTTTGCGTAGAAGTCACGTAAGCAATTTTCACAACGAACTTTCTTCTGGTTGACATGTCAAAAGTCATATACTATAGCAGTGGTTTACTTATGCCCAGCCAACTAAGCTTGTAATAAAGAACTTCTAACCGTACGGTGTCGAAAGCTTTTTACAAGTCAATCAGGCAGGCACCCGTACTTTGGTTCTTGCATTTATTCTGGATATCCGATACGAGCTACGATGCCTCATGGATAGTGTTATGCCCCGCTCTTTAACCGGTCCAAGAATTGAGAGCCTGGACAATCTTTTCTAGTGTCCCGAGAGGCCCCAGACAAAGTCGTATTTGTAAAAAAGGAAGGAAAAAAAGTTTAATGTGCGTATGGTTTGTTTGAGGAAACATTTCTGTCATGTTTCCGATCTTTGAACCGCCAAGCGCCATTTTTCATTTCATTATAGAAATTCCTAGATGGTGCCCTTGACATATATTTATCGTAAGTCGGTACAACGTCTGTCAAAATTCCGAGCGCTCAAGCGCTACATTGTGATACGGTCACTACTCCATGTAAATTGTTTGTTCCTACTCAAGCCCGAGCACTCGAATGCCACATTGTGATACATCCATTAATGTCGACGGGTACATAAGACTTCGTAATACGAGTACGTTAGTGATAAGGTCCATGCTTCTGCGCCATAAAGCAGTTTTATGCAGTCACCTTGTTTTTCCAAGAGAACGCAATGCCAATCAATTACCTCTCGAAAGACCTAAGGAAACAAAGACTGACACATGTGTGATTATATAATCCTCCACTTGACATCATTGCAGATAGACGGTGCTGGCCCAGTGATCAGTGGTGTTGGTCGTTGGTGTTATCGGGATCCGAACTTGCTCATCACGCGTCAGAGGCTGACACACAACTCACTGCGCCACGGCGCAATTTTGTTGTAGATATCGGAAATTTATGAGTTATCAGCTTCATCGAAAGAAAGCACTAAACTTGGAGATTCAAGCAAGCCATCAGAAGGAAAACAAATACTATCCTAGAATCGTAAATGGAAATTCGTTCGAAGAGTTGTTTCTGAAGATTGTAGTGATGCAGTACAGTGTAGAATTTAATATACAATTTAAACACTCATTACCCACAATAATGTTGCTATAAATTCTGAAGCAGTGGGAAAAGTGCTTCAAAAAGCTTACCTGAAGGGTAGAACAAAAGTCAACAAATCTCTACTAAGAACACAGCTGCGAAAGCGTTTGATAAAAAGTAAAAATCATACACAGAAGAGGCCTATACCAAGGTTATTCGTTCCGATGAGACCAAAATAAACAGATTTGTTTCAGATGGGCGCGAGTGGGTTTTCAAAAGAAGGGGTAATCGCAGAGGCTGGTTAGCAAATGGTAAAATTTGGTAGAGATAACTTTTTGCTTTGGGGGTGGGTGTTGACATGTACATTTTGCCTAGAACCAAGTCCACAAAAATGGGATGAATTGATTTCGGACGTTACCTAATATTAACATTTAAAGATAATTGTCTAAGTTTGGCGCTGGCGCTAAAACACTGTACGAAATATGGTTCAAGGTTTAGCTTAAGTGGGAAAATTTCAGAATCATGCTTGAACTTAGTAAATTTCATACCAAGAAGAGTGAAGAGTGCTTTCCCACTAAAGGAGAACAAAATATTTATTGTATAAATTAAGTAAGTTAAACTCATAAAATTTATCACAAACTTTTTTTAATGAATTGTTTTCTTTTTTTTTCTTAAGAAATATCCATTCGGCAATCAAATCAATTTTTTTATATGGTTATATAGACGTCCAACGAATTTGTTAATTTTGATTTCATAAGAAATGCATTCCTATTATACAGGGTGTCCCACGAGCAGTGTGCCAAAAAGCTAGAGCGTGTAGGTCGTAGGTCGTATGGGAGGAGGGGGTCTATTCCCCCCCCCCCCCCTTTTAGCCGCAGGGGCAATTTTCTAAAAAATTGACTTAATTTGGAAAAAAAATTATTAAAAATCAACAGTTACATCCACAATGCCGTGATATACTTTTTTGTAAAGCCAGAAACCTATTCTTTTAGGGGGGGGGGGGGGGAATGGATCACCTCCTTCCGTACGATTTTTTTCTTGTCTTGACCAGACCTACACGCTCTAGCTTTTTTTGGCACACTGCTTGTGGGACACCCTGTATAAGAAAACCCCTTTACTTTCTCATCCTTGAAAACACTATGGGAGTCACTGTATATGTATATACTTTTTTCTAGTTTTAACACTTTTATTTTAGTATCCACTGTATGTATAACACATATTGTAGTCCAAACATATAGTCATACTATTTACCAATTTTTCATAAACAAATCATGTCATATGATCGTCCCTACATCTATGAATTATTTATACACACTACATAAATATTTTTTTGACTGTGAATTAATGAATTCACGCCTCACGAACTGTTACGATTTTTTATTTACAATAGTCCTGCTAATGTGGTAAACAACACTTCACAGAATAGCTGCAGTTAGCTGGTAACAAGACTGCTTACCCGACATTCTGAAATATACCATGTCATCCAAGACACTCCGATAGGTGAGAAATGACATTTGCATATAACAACTGTATTAAAAGATAAAATATACATTTTTGAATTGGAAGTCACGACCAATTGGAGGTGCTAAGTTCCACTTTGTGGCCGTCTCTTTTGGACCATAAGAAATTTACCAGCCATTTAGTATCACATATTTTTTCCATGAAAAACCGGCTGTAGAAATATGATATGTAGTTAGAATTCTATACAATAATACATTATGCAGTGTTAAAAAAAATAATTAGTAATAAAATAAAGAATGCGGTTAAAAATGTTCTATTTTAAAGCGTAGTTAAGCCAATAAATTGTCTTTACCGCTGTGATTTTAGCATTCCATCTTATCGTCTCAAAAGAAGAGTAAGTCAAAGATTTTATTGAACGTTAGCTAAAACTTTAGCTAAATATAAAAAAATGGTTTTCTTAGCATGAATCAGGTCTTTTCAGAATAAGTAGAACTAATGAGTGAGATTCGGTGTCGCCTCATAGAAATATTCGGAAACAGCAAAAGCTACAGGTTGGATGAACCCAGACCTCTGCAAACAATCTATATCTAGCTGCCTAGAACGCTGTGTGCTCAGATGGTTAAGGTTCCTTGTCCCATTCCATTCGCTGTAAATAGTCCATGCATCTTACTTGTTAAATTCATAGATGCCATAGAGAAAGAGGGCTCTACTTATCTCTACTCTCTTGAGCTCAAAAGAGTAGTTATTAGCTAAAGTTATTCTAGCATCCGATTTTAGCGCTCAAGTCGTTGGTGCCTGTCAATGAGTCAGAGTAGACGGAAACCGTGACAACTTGGATGTCCATTCATTCATTCATTTTTATTTATAGCCAATAAAATACACATGCACAATTTACAGCGATGTTTGGATCACAGCATATGAGGGTGGTCTGAAAAGTTTCCGAACTAAAAAAGATATAAGATACATGCTCCCATCTCTCTAACCCGTCCAAATAGTATTCGGCGTTTTTATCTGCAAAATAACTGTTCACGAAGGTGATTGCTTCCTCATTTGTTGAAAATCTCTGCCCTCCGAGTGCAATTTTTAGATTAGGGAACAAAAGAAGAATCAAGAATCGTCTTGAAAATAATAGAGGAAATGCTCCAAATAAAATATTTAGTGCCTCGGATGAACGGTATATTGTACAAATAGTGAAGCAAAACCCAAAGTAATCGGCATCCCAAACTGACTAGTGAGATGGAGAATATGATGGGAAAGTCTTGTTCCACAGAAACTATCTGACGTATTATTAGAGATAATAATTTACACGGAAGAGTCGCACGCAAAAAGCCTTTCATAAATATAAAAAGCGAGATTGCCTTTTTAAATTCGCACAGGAGGATTACGAAAAATGGAAGATTCTGGGAACATTGCTGATGATTTAATATTTTTGGATCCGATGGGCGATCTTTATGCTAAATACAAAGCTACAGGGCAAACACAAAGCCAACTGTCACGCACAGATGGTATGGGCCTGAATGTCAGTAGCGGGAGTCGGAAAGCTACAAATCATTGAAAGCACAATGGATAAACTGGTCTACCTTAACATACTAAAGGAAACTTGCTCCAAAGTGCAGAACAATTGGGAATAAAAGATACTTTTCGGTTTTGGCAAGACATACTTCAGGCATTTTTTGTAATTGTCCCCACGTTATGAAGCCGCCGGCATAGTCTCCAGATCTTAATGTTATCTGTGGTCCATTTCGGACGCAAATAGTCGCAAACGCCAGATTTCGAATAAAACCGATCTGAAATCCGCCTTAATTGAGGAATGGGCAAGCATACCTTGTGCAACGACTAAGAAATTAGTGGAACCATATCCTAAACCGGCTTAAAACTCTTATAGATCAAAAGAGGGGGCACCAGATATTACTATTAATAAAAATATTTTTTATAATTATTTTATTTACTTATTTACAAATAGGTCAAATAAGCTGTGACTTTGAATTATTGAATTTATTTTGTTTTTGTTAATTTGATATGTAATTTTAAGGCTAAATTAATAAATGAAGATATTTTGTTTAAGTTTAGGACTTAATTAACCTTTCTGCGTTTTTATTTTGTTGATAACTTTTTTCGTTAAGAAGCCATACTCGTTTCAAGTTATTAATGTACATATATTATTATCATAGCCACTTGTTGTAGCTAGCGAAGATGGCTAACATATCACACATACATACATATGTATATTATTAAGTAGCAGGCGCTATTGTCAATATTATCTGCCTATAAAAGCAATCGCGTAGATATGTTTTAGGTCTCAGTTACGTGGATAAGGTGAAAAGTTCCCGGTGATGGCATCTCAATCAGCAAAAATGTAATTTTCCCACATTATGACACTTTCAACTTGTTACCTCAAGTATGTAGTTTGTTTATACGAATTTTTGCGATAGACGTCTTGTGTGTTTCTCAATAGGAATCCGACAGATTTTGTGCAGCGATTTTTCACCATGGATGAGGAATGAGGCTACATGCCAGAAACGAAACAGTGAAACAGCGAGAGGCAGAACAATTTCAGGAGAATATTATTCCAGACTTCTTGAATAGATACCAAAATTCACGAGAAGAGGCCTGGGTAACAGAAAAAAAAAAAAAGATTTTTCACCAAGGCAACGAACCTGTGCGCAAGGGTGCTATGGCAATAGAAAAACTGCGGGATTTGAGGCACGGTTTGCTCAACGATACCCATATTCTCGCGGTTTGACACCCTCAAACTTCCATCTATTTCCAAACTTGAAGAAATTTGTTTTTGGCAAGCGCTTCGCCTTCAATGGAGAATTTATGAGGGCCATAGATGAACATGTTCATATGCTCACAGCCTTCCCGACTATCACTTCCTGGCAGGACTAGTGGTGTGAGAAAAATGCTGGACCTTATGTGTTGATGTCAAGGGAGATTATGTAGAAAAATAAAATCATTTTTTAACTGAAAATTGTAGTCATTCATTGTCATCCTGCCAGAAACCACCATGAGACGTACCATTTAAATGGCTACCGATGTTTGCCTACAAAACTATGTCAGTCAGGAGTTTTGCTTATATAGGTATAATGAACCGGAGGGAGGTGCTCCCTTTAGTCCTTTAATCTAGTTCGACATTGGAAATACAAGACATAAATAATTAATTTTTCCCATAATCATTCTACTTATAAAAGTGCGTATGTGTCTACATATATGCATATGTATATATTTATTTGAGTTTTTTTTTATCCTATTTCGTTCCTTGTACTATACCTATGTACACACATATTAAAGTTATTTTCGTGGCAAAGAAGAGAGTTCAAAATGTTACTGATTTTTCGCCACAGGCAGGCGATAAAAAAATGTCTTGGGTTGTTGATTTCATTTAATTTAAAATGCCACACACACTGCAATTCGCATTTCTATAAATATTAATGCTAACGAAATTTCAAGACACTTGATTTAAAATGTGCATTTTTAATTGGCGCGTACTTATTTTTTTCATTTTACGATTCATCTCGAGAGAGAAATGAATGCTGATCTTCATCCTTATACGTATTGATTATTAGATACACCCGTATTTAATTAATTTATACCAAATCAACATTCGAATAATTGAAAGGGAATTAAAATTATTCCGTTATTCAATTTAAAGAACAAAAAATCAAGAATAGATACCTAACATACAAAAACGCATAATTTTTTTTTTTATATTATTCGTGCAGGTTCAAGAGTGTACGCTCTTATCGTGTTTGTCTCACAACCTGGACGGGGTGCAGATGGTTTGTGTCGAAGATGTTCGTTCACTACTCTCTGGGGGTGGTTATCCTAGATAGGATTTTTTTGAGAGATTCGACTGAATTTGTCACGTTGGTTGTAGTTCCCGGTAACCTTTTTTGTTTCCATGTCATTAAGGTGTTATATTGGAAATGCACACACAGTGTATGAATTTTGAAGTGATCATATAACTGCGAGTGTTATGCCTTCGTTAGCAATTTTTTGATCATCTCTCATTCAAAACTGATGTTGTTGCACAGTTTTTCTGTATATGAATTGTTCTTGACTACATAGTCATATGGACGGACTTGTACTACAGCTATTTAACAGGTATACATTTGATATACCGACATATAATATACATATCCAGCTATTTGACATAGCATATGTATGCATGTAGCCTACATGGGTTTTTCTCGATTTTCTGAACTTAGTCCTCTTTAATTAAGTGTACTGCTCAATGAATAAGGAACCCGAGCATTAATAAGTTATGTTAAACTAAAAACTTGTCGCTTATGTATGTATTTGTTTATGTAGGAAAGTCTTGTTCCACAGAAACTATCTGACGTATTATGTATTAGCGATAATAATTTACACGAAAGAGTCGCACGCAGAAAGCCTTTCATTAATAAAAAAAACGAGATTGCCTTTTTAAATTCGCACAGGAGCAGATTAGGAAAAATGCTAAATTCTGGGAAAAAGTTATATTTGCTGATGATTTAATATTTTTGGATCCGATGTTCGATCTTATGTATGGCACAAGCCAAATACAAAGCTGCAGGGCAAACCCAAAGCCAACAGTCACGCACAGATGGTATGGGCCCGTATGTCAACAGCGGGAATCGGAAAGCTACAAATCATTGAAAGCACAATGGATAAAATGGTCTACCTTAACATACTAAAGGAAACTTGCTCCAAAGTGCAGAACAAATGGGAATAAAAGATACTTTTCGGTTTTGGCAAGACATACTTCAGGCATTTTTTGTAATTGTCCCCACGTTATGAAGCCGCCGGCATAGTCTCCAGATCTTAATGTTATCTGTGGTCATATTCGCAAACGCCAGATTTCGAATAAAACCGATCTGAAATCCGCCTTAATTGAGGAATGGGCAAGAATACCTTGTGCAACTACTAAGAAATTAGTGGAACCATATCCTAACCGGCTTAAAACTGTCATAGATCAAAAGAGGGGGCACCAGATATTACTATTAATAAAAATATTTTTTATAATTCTTTTATTTACTTTTTTTACAAATGGGTGAAATAAGCTGTGAAATTGAATTATTGAATTTATTTTGTTTTTGTTAATTTCTTTTTTTTTAAGACTGAATTAATAAATGAAGATATTTTGATTAACTTTTCTGCATTTTTATTCTGTTGATAAGTTTTTTCATTAAGAATCGTTTTCATTTCAAGTTGTTAATGTGGAGTGGGTCAAATAAGCTTTGTGCCACTATATATTACCTTACTACTGTACTATTGATAATAAAGGGTCCGCCACCCCATTTCAGGAGAATATTATTCCAAACTTCTTGGCTAGATGCTAAAATTAACGAGAAGAGGCCTGGGTAATAGAAGAAAAAAAAAGATTTTTGACCAAGGCAACGAACCTGTGCGCAAGGATGCTATGGCGATAGAGAAACTACGGGATTTGAGGCACGATTTGCTCAACGATATATGTTCACAGCCTTCCCGACTCTCACTTCCTGGAAGGACTAATGGTGTGAGAAAAATGCTGGACCTTATGTGTTGATGTCAAGGGAGATTATGTGAAAAAATAAAATCATTTTTTAACTGAAAATTGTAGTCATTCATTGTCATCCTGCCAGAAACCACCAGATACTTAAGATTTAAATGGCTACCGATGTTTGCCTTCAAAACTATTTCAGTCAGGAGTTTTGTCAAAACTGTGTCAACAATCACGCACTTTGTTATACTTAACTCTAATTGCGTGTTCACATTGGTAGAAGCGCACCAAATTGCTTGAAAGAGAGGGAACGATTTTTAGTAAGTGGAAACGAGAAGGGTTGCTTGCACCGAAAATCCATCTTCAATTTGGATTTTCGGGTGAAGCAAACCGTTCCATTCTAAATTCATTCCATTTTTGACAGTTTTTCTTCATTTATTCGTGACTGTTGGACAGACAAGTTCATTTGGCTTGCAAAAATGACTACTTGGACGAAGGCGACTGAATGAAAATGACTACTTGGACGAAGGCGACTGAATGAAAATGACCCGATTCATGCGTTCCACTTGTCAAAAATTCAAGTGTGCTTCCACCAATGTGAACACTATTTGCCTTCCTGCGCCAATGTGAACAGGCACTAAGAGTGTGTGTGGCGGGAATACACTGCGGTAGAATAAAATGAGCTCACACTTCTTCACGAATAGTTTGTAACGGGTTTTGTCGCTACGAACCTGGTCTTAATTCAAAATTTCAGGGGGACGAGGGGAAAGACGTACATACGTCTCATTCTGGTTTCTGCATCCTGCATAGTCTGATGAGCTGAGGAGACTGTTAAAACATAAAACTCTGTCACAGGCTTCTGCAAAGACGGCAAATGACGATATGAAATTCGCGACACTTCCTTGAAATCTGGCGTAGTGTATCTATCGTGTATTTTCTTGGCCTGAAATCACACTGATAGGAACCTATCAGATTATTCAACGGGTTCACATAACATGACAGAGGTATTTATTGCCTAGAATTATTCATATACAAATATAATTGAAACATTTATATAAAATCGACTTTCTTATAATCAGGACAAATCATGTTTAAATTCAATCCATCTTACAGATGAGTTGGGGACCAACCTATTGTCAGCAGCCTTGAATAGTTCTGCAATCAGTCGATCTTCGGCTGTTTCAACCTCGTCTAAACGGGTGGAAGCAATTCTCTCCCGTCTTCGCCCACTATAAATTATTCGTTCTGTCCGACAGTGGTATTTCTATTATCATAGCCGTTATAGTGTATGAATTTTTAAGTGATCATATACTGCGAGTGTTATGCCTTCGTTAGCAATTTTTTGATCATCTCTCATTCACAACTGACGTTGTTCAACAGTTTTTCTGTATATGAATTGTTCTTGACTCTGGACTTGAACTACAGATCTTCGGCTCAACAGTCAGTAATGATTACCATTACACCACAACCACCCATAGATTATTATTCATAAATACATATGTGAAATGTCCTAAAGCTGCAATAGCTATTCAAGCTATTTGACAGGTATACATTTGATATACCGACATGTAATATACATATCCAGCTATTTGACATAGCATATGTATGCACATACCTACATATGTACATGGGTTCAATTTCGTTTTCTCAATTTCCTCTTTAATTAAATGAACCATAAGCAACCCGAGCATTAATAATTTATGTTACACTAAAAACTTGTCGCTTATGTATGTATTTATTTTATGTATGCCTAGAAGAAAGAATTAATTCATAATTACAATATACAATGTATACATTTAATCTTTGTTGATATTTCATTACTATTTCACTCATTACTTACATATGTACCTTCATTACCATACAAGTGTGGAAAATGTATTTACATACGTATATACAACAATATAATCAGCACAATGTGGGAATATGTCACAAGTCTACAATATAAATATATAGTATGTAGACACGCATACATCTTTACGATGAGTAATGTTTTGCACAGAAACCTTCCGCGGCGGCAAAGATAAGAACAATGCCATCAGACATATAAAATACCATATACTGTATACACTGTAAGACCTTGTCAGTATTTAAGTGCGTTCAGTCGCCGATTTTTTTTTTCGTTTTCTTTTTACTTTTCTTCAAGTGTGGTTCTAGAGTGTGAAAATCGACAATTGCTGGGCAAGCAATTCGTGCAGGTACCCGAAATTTTGTCGCCAAGTATGATACGCCTCTGAGACTTATTGTGAATGATGGCGCCAGGCTTGAGACGTATAATGTATATTTACTGCCTCAATTTGAAGCAGCCTTTCCTTTTATTTTGCTTTTTAAATTGATAGATCAAATATGTATATTCATCCAAACATTAATATAATATTTAACACTTAAAGTTTTTAATGCAAACATTAATGTAAAAAGTTTTAAAAAGGATTATTATGTTGGCAATTTTCTTCATTATTACCTTTGCAAAAAAGTTTAATAGTCTGAAATCGGAAATTTCTCCCATATTATACATATTTGATATTTTTGCCTTATTGACATTGTGATAAGGAAAAATAAATACGTTGATTGTTTAACTAAAATATAATTATGGCACCCGTTGAGTTCCAACTTGATGTAGGATCGACACGCCTTGAATCCTAACCACCAGGGCGTCATTAATTGTTTTTCAATTGATATCCAATTAGTTTTGTTGCACTTACCTGTTCTTTGGTCTATTCGTTCTCTGGGATAATAGTCTTTAACCCTTATCCGGGCAAGGTGTGTCTAACGGACACACAGCTTATGTTATTTTGTGATATTTACAAAATGAGATAACATTTAGACTTTTTGATTTGTGACTTTTCCTTGGGTGATATAATGAATGTTTCAATAATAAAAACAAAATATAACTACATTATTTCTGAAACGATTTATTTAAAAAAAAAAAGTGTATCTTTTGTATTTAATTCTACTATTCTAATATTTTGTGTCTACCGGACACATACGTTTATGTAAGTAGGTCCGTTTATGTAAGTAATATTCTTTGCCCGGATAGGTAAGTTAAAATAAAATAAATACTTATGTACGTACATATATTCAAAAAATGTTACATAGATCATTACGGGAAACTATAGGCTGTTACGTTAGCTCTGGATATGTGCATATTTGAATAAACATTTATAAGAAAAAATTTGACTATTAAAAAAGAGTATTATACATTATTTTTATTATATTTTGACACTATTTAGAGATTTTATTTTATAACCAGCTTAATATTAAATATATGCATGTACAAACATATGTATTGTATATAGATAAAGAAATTAAAAAAATAAATAATTTTGAAAAATATGGCCGCGACGTATGATGCCATGTCTTGGAAAAACAATACATAGTTGATTTACTTTTAAACGATATGATGTGTTCCAAAGTTGAAAAGAAGAATACTCTTTTAACCAGTAAACTGTTTCGACTTTATTGGAAAATGTGACCTTATAACTTAACTGGTTAAAAATAATGGATTTAAATAGCGGATTATGGATAAAATACAATTAATTGGAGAAGTCAATACAAGAAGTTAATACAATGTTGATTAGTCTCTACTATTCAAAGGGAAAAACACAAGTAATCTTGTATCATGAAGGTGTATCTGGTGCAGCGTACTGGCTCAATGATTTCTCTCTATTTGAAGAAATAAATTGAAAGGTGAAGTGAATTTGGAGATTTTTACAACGTCTGATTTTATTAACCACAGAAGTATTAAATTTTCTTTCTTTGCTGCTGCAGAAACGTTGTTGATGTTTTCGGTAATCAGGCTTTGTTGAAAACAAAAATGTTTTAAAGTAGCAATTCATAGCAGGTAGAGAAAGCATTAAAAAAAATTGGTTTTTAATTAATGAGCAACTTGTCAAAGAAAACAAAGATTTGGTACCTTGTTGGTAATGTTGGCATATCGTATGGGATCTATTCAAACAATTTTGACTATTTGAACTTCAACCCGGCTCGTTTGGTTTAAAAAAATCTTAAGAGCGTCCCTTTAACAACTGTAAATAAATGGTTTCTGACTATGAGGCGGTAACGAAACGCATGGAGATGGTCGCCTGAAATCACATGGGCCTAGTGACTTCCGGCCAGTCAATAAACTAAAATGACCGCCTCGGGGGATACCATTTCTAGCCTATGAAAGAGGTTCAATGTGATCCATTGCGAGAACTGGAGGCCATTTCGAAAACGAAGCTTAACAACTGTTTCGAGAATCGGAGCAAAATGCTGGCATAAGTATTTTTTTGCCAGAGGGAATTATTTTTCATTCATCAATCATTTTTTCTCAATTATTACTTATGATTTAAAATGTATAAACATAATCCTTTCTTAATTTGAGCACAGTAGTATGTATCTATTTTCTGTCGAAAGGTAAGGGTTGCATTCTTATACCGACTTTATCAAGGACATCTCCACATGCGAGCTAAATTACTTTCTCAATTACCTACAGTTGAGATTTATATTTTTCCGTAGGCAAAGGGTACACTCAACTTATATCCGATTCTGGAGAAGGAATTTTGAGAAGTACTTTTCACCGCGTTAAGGACAGATACCGCAAAATACAATTTCTATGAATTGGCTGTAGCCGAGGTGTGAATACTGTATTATCGGTACATAAATAAAGGTCAATGTAACCCAGCTACTCAGTGAACTAAATGATCAAATAATTTTCAATAATATCTCTCAGATTCAAGAAACCTCCTGCGGAATGAGGGAGATGGCATGTTTGTGACACTTACTACACTACACTAAACTACTATCGCAAACATTCGTCGATAAAAGCAACTTGGCGGTATCTTCTGTTTCCTGTTAAGTACAGGCAGTAACTTCTTCTTTACAAAATTTGGTATCCCTTTAAGTAAGAAACAAAAATCATAGCTAACAGCTAAACAAATAGATGAGGCAGGTTTATACATATAAGTGAAATCAGATCCCTATGTTTTCAACTTTGCATTCTATTGGTTTTAATGCAAACAGCAGAATCAAAGTCTGTTGTTTGCTTCTTGTTGTTGCAAATGATATGCCCAATTGCACTTGCCCAGCATCCAATATTTTAAGGTTGTTAAAATATTGGGTAGTAAAAATGGGTGTTTCCGTATGTTAGTTCGTATGACCATTAAGTAGTTTGTTTACATGAATTTTTGCAATAGACTTGAATCTTGAGTGTTTCTATTAAAACGGATAAGCTTAAATATCTTCGTTGATTAACCCGTAAAGAAATTTATTTAAAGTTGACAATAGTTTACGGAGACTCTGCTCGTTCGATAAAAAATGGGTATATGAATTTAAACGTGATCACATTTTCCCTTGAAGATGACCCACGTAAAGAACGACCAAAAACCGTATCCACCCCGTAAACCATTAAAAAAGTGCATTATATCATGTTGGACGATAGGCGAATGAAGGTGTAAAAGTAAAAGTGAGATAGCTGAGTTTGTGGAGATATCTTGTGCAACGAATTAGTTATGCGAAAGCATGACGGGTGCCGCATTTGATGAAAGCTGCAAAAAAGAAAATGCGCAAAACGGTTTTCACAGCAATTTTTGAACCGATTCAATAGAAATACGTGTCCACCAGTATACGCAAAAAGTGAGATAGGAGTTCAAACAGTGGGTGAAAGCCCATTCACCTGGCGGTTAGATCATAGCCAACGTGTTTTGGGATGCGAAAGAGTTCCTATTAATTGCATTTCAAAAAGCAGAACAATTACAAGAAAATATTTTTTTTTCTTGTTGGAGCGTGCTGCTGTCTACTGGAGCACTCAGATACTGCCAGGTAGACACCTTAGATGGCATTACAGCTCATGAAGAGCCAGAGCCAAGCTTCTTTTTATTCAAGTTGTGGGCGACTTGTTTTTCACACTAGTGAATGTCAAGTCAAGAGAGATTATGTAGAAAAATAAAATCAATTTTAAATTGAAAATTGCAGTATTTCATTGTTAGGCTGAGAACTTTTTATTTGACCTCATACGTACGTTGTGCACTTTGCGGAGATAGATTTTCATTCGCGTGCAGGTAAATAGTAACATATAACATTACTGACACAGTAAACATATGTATGTATATGTAGTTGAACCCAACCAGTCATTAAAATAGATGATGGTCGCATATTGGTAAACTAATTGTTGATGTACATTAATTGATTTCGAGAACATTGTAAAGTGTTTACCATTTTCGAAGATAGCTAAGCTATAAAAAATAACGAATTTGTAGTGTTATTTATTTGTGGTTTTATTGACACCACGTACATATGTACATATGTATCTGAACGTAACCATTTATGTACATATTACGTACTATATGTGTTGTATATACGCGATCGGGGCTTAGGGTTTTTTCAATCACTTATGTCTTATGGTATGTACTTTTTACCATAAACAAATGGGATCTATTGTTAAATGACATTTTCCAACAGCTACGACGTAGGTCGGGTATTTATAAGAATTTATTATTTATTATTTAATTATTGATGTGAGCTACTTGCAAATTGTTCACAGTACATGCATTTGTTACTTCAGAGTACATGTCATTCCAATGTTATGACATCCAAATTTAGTTCACAGGTCTGATTTGAAGTTTGGAAAACAAAAGCATTTAAATGAGATATATTGTATTTCAAAAAGGGTAAACTTAAGTTTGTGATATACAGAAAATTTTAAAACTAAATTTTGATTTCAATTCGAACAACTTGTAGAAATACAGTTATTGTAATTACTCTTGATATTGCCAACTTTTGATATTGCCATTAATTCTCTGTTGAACACGTCTTTAGAAGACAACTTTGTACAAACAGAATAAAGTACTCCTTCCTCTGTACTTTCACTTCATTAGTTATAACAAATCAAAACCCGCAGAAACGCACACGCATTTCATTAATAAAACAACATATTTGAATAAGTCATGCAGGAAATAAAACCCTTGTGTATAAATTATCCATTTGAGGAGTTAAGAGCGATTGCTTAGGTTGATACTCATTTGTGTGCTTATGAATCTTGAATATCAAGTATCTTGGTCGATTGTGCACATTCTCACGTACAAAGTAGCGATTCATTTATTGACATATGATAATTCGAGTGCAAACATAAAATAAGAAGTAATGTACATATATAAAACCCGATTAAACACCTCTCAATTATTTTTCTTCACGATTCCACTTTGCTGAAGAAAGCCCACTTAAAGGTGAGCTGTAGTGCTGCAAGCGCTGCTGGTCTTTTTTCGTAGAATTCCGTTCATTTTGAAAATCAGTTATAGTCAAATTGTTTGTTCAGTAATTTTGTCACTTGTTAACACGACTTTGTTGGAAGTGGTTCATGTTGAATATTCTGCTGTTGATTCCTATGCTGAATTTTTCAAGCTGATGTGCATAACAACATATGTAAATATAGTATACAAATATAAGTAAATCAAAGATGCTTAAGCCTTGAACAAGGCAAAGTATTATGGCTATGTTTGTTTTCTTTTTTCTTTCTTTTATATAATTTGAGAACTTGCTAGGCTGGGATAGTACTCATTTCAATGTTATGTATTTTTGGATGTAAAATGTCATCATTTTAATTTAGGATGACGCTTTATTTTCCCAATCCGGATGGTTGCTGGTCTAAGAAAAAAAAAAACGATTTTAATCCAGTTTGTTGAAAAAAAAATGTATTCACTGTAAAAACAACATAATGTATGGCAGACGAAAATATTACATAATAACTTAAATATGATAACTATTATGAAGACAGTTCAGAAAAGGTATTTTTAGCATAATTCTAATTTTTGAAAAAAAAAATAGGAATTTGAAATGTATGACCTAGTTAGTAATCAGTTAGTAATCATTGTACTTATTGTTATAAAGCTTTAAAGGGCCTATGTACAGAAGTACATAAGTATCCCTTCCTTATTTTGTGTTCAGTCTGTATTTTATATTCACATATGTATGCATGCACATATTAAAATACGGTTGTACTTGTTTCCTCACCGTATAATCTTTCTTAAGTATTATTAAATACTTAAATATTTGTAGTATATATGTATCTATGTATTTGTATATTTACGGTCAAAATAATATAAGTGGAAGCTAAAACAAAATTTATTTTTTTTTATTTTGATTGCTCTTTATGGTTATTAATGTAAAAAAAAGAGTTACATAATAACAACATTTTTTTTACGACTGTGTGTACGCACTTTTTGTTTTGTTGTGAAAATTTGTCAAATGTGCAGTCGTTATTAATGAAAGTTGTGGATTTCGTCCGGTCAAAATAATAGTAGTGCGGGCGGTACAAAATTTAAATTGTCTTATTTTTTAGCATCGTAAAGTTCTGAAAAGCTTGGTATAGTGTTTTTTTATGAATTTTTCAAAACATTTTTGAAAAGTTTCTTTAGATTTTCGCCAGTGATGGGTAGAGGTAAGCATTACGCACTTGAAAAACGCGACCTTATTAAAAAGTTAATTTCGAAGGGTAAGATCTACTCTGAAATTTAAAATTTGATTGGCTACTCACCAGCAAGAATTAGGAACGTTTTCCTGTACTCGCCAAAGCTAAAAACACATGGACGTAAGCCGGTAATATCTCTGAAATTAATAAAAAGGATGATCAGACATTCACGGATCAATCTCTTTACTCCGGCTACGTAGATAAAAGATGGTTAGCGTTGAGGGTGATATTAAAACCGTTCGTAGATGTTTGCGAGATCACCATCTGACAGCCCACAGTCCGCGAAAAGTGCCCTTCCTGACAGAAAAACATATAGTCAAAAGAATTCAACTCCCGAAAGGCCACTTAACAGCAAAGACTATAAAACGTGGAGGATCCAGCGTTATGGTTTACATGCTTTTTTTTTATTTTATTTTTGATTAGATTTTATTTTCTTTTCATAGATAAAGTTTTTACATAGATGTTACGAGATTTGATATTTGAACTATATCTTAAACTTTTATTATTACATATTTTTCTTTAATTTCTTTTTTATTTTTTTAAGATTAGAGATTGCAGTTGGAGGAAAACTATGACAAAAAACCTGCATTTAATATACATATTTTCTTTTTATGGTGTTGGTCCTATCTCATCAAACAAATAATGGATCAAAATCTATACGTCCAAACCTTGGGAGAATCATGCGTATGCTGAGGGGGAAAAGCCATTGATATGGGTCTTTAAGCAAGACAATGGCCCGAAGCAAACCAGCAAACTTGCTAAGCAGTGGTTTCTTGCGAGCAGGGTGAATGTAATGAAATATCCCGCAGTCCCCAGATTTCAACCCAATGGATAACCTTTAGTGTGACGTTAAGAAGGCTTGTTGTGGACCAATTAACAACAATGATCTTTGGGTAGCTGTGCAGCAATCCTGGATGTCGATATCGGTCGAATGGTCAACTCTGTTCAACTTGTATGCAAGTTGTTGGGCCGCAGTTATCTCCAATAAAGGTCATGCAACTAAGTATTCATTTAAAGTTAAAAACATGTTTTTTTTGTTATGATTAAAATTTTGAACTAAATTTGCATTTTTGTTATATTTCAAGATCGATATTTAGCGCACTACTATTTTCTTTTGACCGCCCGTTTTTGAATACTACATTTGGATACTTTTCAAATTATTATATTTAATGTTGAATTTTAGGTATAATTTTTTGTTAAAATTAATAACTTGAAAAACATGCATTTAAAAGAAAAATAATAATTGTGTATACAAAGTGGATGGGTTTATTTTTTTTATCACATAAGTTTCACTACTATTATTTTGACCGCAGCTAGGACTTTGAAGTTGATTAATTGTCTAGGAATCAATAATTCGTACAAGATATCATTAAACGAAATCTGTAAAATGGTAAAAAATTAACTGAAATAAATTAAAAATGTATTTTTGTACCTGTTTTCTCTGTTTCAAATCCAAGTAGGCATACATGAAAATAAAAATTAGTTAAATTCCATGAAATAAAGTAGGTGGGTGGCACATCAGTACCTTTTGTAAAAATCTTGACTTTAAAGTTCCCTTTCTCATTTTAAAGCTTATTTAAAAGGGGCTTTGCTTCTGATAGCTCGATTTCTATAGTTTTATTTAGAAATATTGAAACAATACTTTATAACCTTTTCTTTCTATTTTTTGTGCTTCACTTTCGAAAGCTCTTGCAAGAGCAAGTCAGAAAACAAAAGAAATAGGAAAGTAGAAATATATTTCAAGGTTACATCTACTATGTTCATGTTTAGTTGTCAATATATTTGGAGCGCATATGAGATACAAAATTGTTTGCGAGTGTGATACAACTTTCGTTATCTTCAAAAATTTGAATTTAATACTCGTTAAAAGCGATTTGACCCATAGGGCTTCCTTTACACCCTCAAAAAGAGCAATGTATTCGACTTCAGTTGATGAAGCTGCTACTGACGTTTGCCGTTTTGTGTTCCAGCAAATTAAAATGTCATCAATTAATTTGAACAGGTAACCTGTAGCACTTCTCCTGTCAGTTTCACTTTCAGCCCAATCGGCATCCACATATCCTACTAAAAGTTCGTCGTATGGTAATTTCATTTATATGTTAGCTTAAAGTTGTTGGTACCCTTTATATATCTCAGTATTCTTTTCAAATTTAGCCATAGTTCTTTATTAATTTTATTTTGATATCTGCTGAGGAAATTAATTGCTGTACACAAATCTGGCCAAGTACATTGCATTCCGTATATTAATTCTTGTGTTACCAACCAAATTAATCTACACTATTGGCCAACCAGGGTACCCGGGTCCACTGTAATTCAAAATTGTCTTATAGATTAGATGCATAATGTTTCATTTATGGTTACTCATTATAGTTAAAGAAGATATTCAGTAAATACAGTAAACAAAGTCATAAAATAAAAACGATTACAATGCCTTGGTTCTGGAAATATGTTCGATCATATATAAGATTGTGGTCATTTGATCGCTTTGGTTTTTTAATGAAAATTGTAGAATTATATAGAAAAGTTTCTAATTATATATTTTTCTTTACAACCCTGTCCGGTTTAAATTCCTCCATTTGTAAATAAATATATAATAACGGAAATGAAGGTCTCTATATTCTTTTATACTAGAGGAACATTGGAAACGAACATACCCATTGGAAAAGCAGTTTACTTTACTTCATATTGATCCCTCGAGAGGCGTGTAGCGTATAGCTCCGGACAATCAGTTAGTTTGAATATTTTCATGTGTCTCAACGGTACTTATAAGCAGTTTCTTCAGTGCATTCTTTTTTTCAAGAGAACAGTTTCAATTACGCTTTTTATACGGAATATAAAAGATGGAGGAGTTATCGAGAGCTGAATTTTTGAGGTAAAGTTCCCAGTAAACATTTCGCTAATTTGAAGTTACACGAAACGATTTTTCGGCTAATGCATACATTTATTTACTGATAAGATTGAGTGAGGCAGAAAAAGACGGGTACTTGAAACAGTTATTGGGCGAGGAAGATAATGAGAGTTGGCCTTCTGACAGTGAAGACGACGACTGGCTTTCCATAGGTAATTTGTCCCATGATTCTCGGACTAATGAATATCTCACCGCATACTGCTGATCAAAACGGACGATGAAAACAGTCATGAGGAAGATTTAGTTGAGCACGCAGATCATCGAAATGAATGTCAGATGCAAGAGCAAGTAGATGAAAGTCAAAACGAATCTGAGGAAGAGAGCGAAGATGAGGCTGCTGAAGTATCACAAGGTAATATTTTTTTTATTACAGTGCGTGTGTGTGTCTGTATGGATATAGTGCATATATTGATGTAACAAAAATAATTTTTCAAGTAATTTTCACATCAAATTCTAATATGTTTCAGGCAGCACCAGTACAACGTTTGTGGCTAAGGAAAAAACTATTTGGAATAAAAGTATACAACGGAATCATCAAACTCCTTCAAGGAATATTGTCAGGCAAAGAGCTGGGCCTCACAGAAATACAGAAATGTTATCGGTTGCCGATACGTTCAAGAAAATTATGTCCATTGAATAGTCGATATCATCGTACGTCACACGAATGAAAAAGCAGAAACTGTATAACAGTAAGCATCCTGAAAATGAGTAACACACATGGAAGAAAGTAACACAAGGAGAAATGTATTCCTTTTTTTCAATTTTGGTTTGTGCTGGTGCAAATAATTCATGTACCTCATGTACAAGATATGTGGAAGAAAGCATCATTCCCTTTGTACCGTGCAACGATGGGACGACAACAATTCCAATCGATTATCAGGTTTATACGATTTGATGATCAGAACACACGTCGTGCACGAACAGCTAATGATAAAGCGGGCACCAATTCCTGATATTTGGAATATTCTAAATGCAAACTTGTCTGGAATTTACAAACCAATAGAAAATTTGACTATAGATGAACAACTTTTTCCTTTCCGAGGGAAAACGAAGTTCACTCAGTATATGCCTACGAAGCCTGCTAAATATGGCATAAAAGTATGGTGGATATGTGATGCAGATAATGGTTTTCCGCTCAAAAGAATTATTTATACAGGCAAAATAGGTAATACTCGAGATGTCAATCAAGGAGAAAGAGTTGTCAAAGAACTTGCAGTCGGCTTCAAAGAATCTGGTCGAAACGACTTTGCCTTTAGCTAAAAGTCTTCTTTCGTGGAACCTCACTATCGTTGGTACTTTGAAAAAAAAACAAGCCATACATTCCTCAAGAAATGAAAGCTTCGAAAACAAGAGAACCCCTGTCAACTCTTTTTGGCTTTTATGAAAAAAATACGATATGTTCTTATGTGCCAAAGAAAAACAAGGCTGTGATTTTGCTCAGTACGATGCACTATGATGATAAGACGTCTGATGCAGCACATAAAAACCAGAAATGATATTGTTTTATAACAAATACAAAGCCGGCGTCGATACTATGGATCAAATGTGAGCGAGATACACTACTCAACGACGAACATGCAGGTGGCCACTCGCTTTTTTCTATTATATCCTCGACATCTCCTCTCTTGCTGCCTATATTGTTTACCATGCCAGCTTGCTGGCTATGCCATTGATTGAAGAGCGAGCTTCGAATCAATAGATCATGCGAACCATTCAACAAAACTAGCGATCGAAAGCTACAATGACAAGCCGATTGCAGTTCAATCAACTGTTGATAACCAACCACGTGACAACACTGGCAGGAAACATGTTGTTGGATCGTGCTACATTTGCAACAAAACACCTATTCGCAAACGAAGAAAGACCAGAAAATGTTGCGTTGATTGCAAAAAGCCAGTATGCGATGAGCATACTGTGAAAATAACAAAATGTATAGAATGTAATAATTAATTCGATTTTTTTATTGATTTAAAAGAATAAATAAATAATTGGAAATGAATATTGTTTATTTATTTATAGTTATGTACTATAAAAATATAAGATATAAAAATATAAAATATAAAAATATTCAACTTTTATACCAAATCCACAATTTTTGTATGCCCGGTTGGGTACCTGGTTGGTAAAACAAGGTTAAAGCAACCAACAAATTTCGACAAGGAGCTCTGAACTCCTCACACGAGTTTATGTTATGTTTATGGAATATGTTAAATTTATTTAAAATTATTTTTAATAATTAATTTGAATAAGTGAAATTTCATTTTCACTTCTTTCTATATGGATTCCTAGGAACAATTTAACTACATTTATGTCTACAATATCAAACTGTTGTTTCAAGTATTGTTTAAAATTTATAAGTGTATTCATATCTCCCGTTACAACCAAAATGTCATCTACATATAGTGCAACATATGTTTTTAATTATGTTTGTTTATTCAAAAAATAAAGACAGTGATCATTCTCGGAATTATTAAATCCATGTTGCTTTAACACACCATCAATGTTTTGGTAGGAGAAATATTTATTAAGTTAAGATTGCTTCTCCCCAAAAACAATTCTGCGAATTCGCACTATTAATCATAGAACATGCCTTTTCGGTTCATGTTCTATTAATTTTTTCAGCAACCGAATTTTGTTGTGGGGTATATAGTACGGTGTATGGCCGTGAAGCAGTGGGTAGTGTGTTGGCCTCAGACACACGATGAGCGAGTTCGGATCCCGATAACTCCAACGCTCCCGTAGTATACTTGCCTTGAAAATTTTCTCAGCGCCCTGTAGGTTCCGTTCATTTGTGTGAAAAACAAATCACGCACAACATAAGTGACTCTGGCTCTCCGTGAGCTGCAATGACATCTAAAAATAAATATGTAGTACAGTTAAATGTTATGACATTCCTTTTTCTTTTAAAAGGTTTTTTATATCACTCGAATCAAATTCGCCTCCATTATCACGATAAAAATAAAGGGTCCGCCAAATAATTTTTTTTTTTTTTGAAAATGCTATAAAAAAAACTACTGAATATTTTCTCAAATTTCTTTTTTTATTTGAAAGTACAATCCTTCCGGTTAATAATGGAAAATAATTTCATTCAAATGGCTGCCTCGGCTGGCCATGCAGTAGCCTACGCGATCGGTCCAATTTTTAAGCACATTATCGATTGTGTGCAGCTGTATTTCACCAATGGCTTCACGAATATTGTCCTTTAAAGCGTCAATTGTCTCTGGCTTGTCGGCGTAACACTTATCTTTGACGGCACCCCACAAATAATAGTCCAACGGTGTCAAATCGCAGCTCCGAGGTGGCCAAACGACATCAGCTCTGCGGCTGATAATGCGATCTTCAAAAACAGGGCGCAAAACATCGAGTGTAGCTTAGGCTGTGTGGCACGTAGCGCCTTCCTGTTGAAACCAAATGTTGCCAATATCCTCCTCTTCAATTTTTGTGAACAAAAATTCGTTCAACATGGCCCGATAACGATCGCTCATTTTCGAAGAAAAATGGCCCAATTATGCCTCTGGACCAAAATCAAACAGTGGCTCGTTTTGGGTGCACCGGCTTTTCAATGTATGCGTGCGGGTTTTCTGTGCCCGAAAACGCATTGGATGGTCAGTTGGCTTCAACTCCTGAACCAATTGGACTTTGTATGGCGTCATACCAAGGTCTTTATGCAAAATTCGTCTCAATGATGTCTCCGAAATGTTCAATTGTAGAGAACGACGGTGAATTGATGTTGATGGCGCTTCACGCACACTTTCTGCCGCAGCAGCAATATTCTCGGGTGTACGCACTGTTTTTGGCTTTTCACGATTTGGTTTATCAATGAGGATGCCAGTTTCTTTCACATTTTTCACAAGATAACGAACATACGGAGCTGACGGTGCTTCTCTTCTTCCAAAATCCGTACGCAATTTTCGCACACATTCTGCAACATTACCATGATTTTCAAAGTAATGTCGCAATATTTCCCAGCGTTGTTCAAGCGTATACACAACCATATTCGTTCAGCGGAAGGATAAAACTAATTATCTGTCAAATCAGACATGAGCTAAGTGTTACCATTCACGAAATAAGCACTACTTGAAAAAAAAACGTTAGATGGCGGACCCTTTATTAAATTTTATGATAAAAATTAACCTCAGTTTTTGCTCTTATAAATCTCTAAATATCTCATAAAGTTCCGATTTATGTGTTATAAGTACACTACTATATAGTGAATAGATTCTTCAATGAATGTAGTAAACAATTTTTGTTATTGATTGTAACAAGGCTTATTGGCCACAAATATCGGAATGAATAATGTACTTTGTTCATGAGATTTGTTTTTCTTTTTAGAAAAAGGTGAACAAGTTTGTTTGTTGTATATGCAGGATTCACATAAAAATTAGCGGGATTAAGTTGTTTTATGACTTCATCATCTGTAAACAGATTGCTTGTTTTTATTTCTAAATATGTATTGCTGCTCATATGTATGTCCTAGCCCTTCATGCCAAAGTCCTTAACTACAGTTTTTTTGTGCTATTGTTGCAAGAATTTGTTTCCGAGCTAGGAGTCAATGTAATATAATTAAATTTAATTATAATTAGCTTATTAATGCACTCACCCGTTACCAATGCCTCATTATTTTTTTTGAATTACCACAAAATTACCGTTGTCTTCGAAATGGACAGACGTCCCTTCTTGGATGCGGCATACAGAAAGAATGTTGTAGGGAATATCAGGTGAATATAGAACGTTTTCGATTACTCCTTGAATACCTTCTTTAGTTATAACGTTTGTTGAACCCTTTGCTTCTACTTCAAGTGAAGTTTTATTTTTCGCTACGCCAACCTCTAAAGGGTGATTCAATTTCTTTTGTGATGAAAAGTATTCTTTTTTGTTGGCGAAGTGATCAGTTGCTTCGGAATATATGTAACAGAAATTTTATTTCAAAATTTCCGGCTGATGTGTTATTTGAATTCTGCCTGTGGACAACCATAAAGCAAAGTGTTTTTTACTATTGGATTCCAATGAATTGACAGTTTGGTCTTTATGCTTTGTCATATTTATAACGAGCTAGTCTACCCGGCTTCGCTCAGGGAGTGTATATGAGATGTATGTATGTACAATATGAGATTGTATGTAAGTTCGAATAAAAAGATAAAAAATATAAGAGGTACAATTTTTTTATTGAAAATTAGCTGACCTGGCGAACTTCGTACCGCTTCAGAATTAATTCAGTTTTTTACTAAGAATATTGAAAATGAAATACATAAGTTCAATAATAGTTAAAAATCAAAATCATATGTACATTACATATACCCTAGCGCGATGGCGAACCTATGACCACGCAAGCTTTCTAACTGACCCACGATTGCTAGGCAAGCATTTGTGTGTTTCTTTAGATTTTCTAATATTGGGCGCCATGCATACATACATATGTCTGTTATTCTTGACACTTACATACATATGCTAGAGCTAGAATCGGTAGAAACGATGACGTACCAGTTCTCACATCACCGCGAACTCGGACCTGAGGGGATTCTTAGAATCAATAGTTCGATATTTCCTCACGTGCGATCAGCCAGATGAAAACTGCGCACACTCATGGGTACGCTATCGGTTCGTTACCTTGCCCGCGAACGCATCTAATAAAATGTATTTAAGACGCGCTTGTACCAATCAGTGCCAGTGCTGAACTTAGTGGCATCCATTTCGAATGCATTTAAAAGTGTATGTATATTAGCTATGTTAATAAAAAAATTTCTTCTCAAATATTTTTAATTGTAGCCCTGTACTATGTCGGCGGTTAAAAAATTAAAAACAAGCTACAAGTTCAAGGCCATATCAAGCTGAATGGTTTGATAAATATGGTGTAATTGAAAGGAATAAAATGGTTATATGTGTAATTTGTAATGAAAAAGTGACTTCACGTACATATAATGTAAAAAGACATTTTGAAACGCTGCATTCTAATCTTGGCATGTCAAAAGATGAAGAAAGAAAAGCGTATTTTTTACAAAAAGAAAAAAAAAGAATTTTTCTCCAAGCAGTGTTTTAAAAAGTTTTTTGGTTCCAAAAAATAACATTACAGCTGCTAGTTTCCAAGTTGCCCATTGCATTGCTCGCCACGGGAAACCTCTCTCAGAAGGCGAATTTGTAAAAAAAGCGTTTTTAGAATGTAGTCCTATATTATTTGCTGATTTTAAAGAAGAAGACTTGATTATAAAGCGTATAAATGAGTTGCCTATAAGTCGCAATATAATTAAAGATCGAGTAATAGAATTAGAAAAAAATATTTTTTCGCAAATACATAACGACTTAAATTATGCAGAAATGTATTCAATTGCTTTAGATGAGAGTAACGATGTAAATGGTTATGCACAATTAGCTGTTTTTGCTCGGTACAAGTCTGGAAATATAATGAAGGAAGAGTTGATAAAACTAATAACGTTAAAAGGGAAGTGTACCGGTCTTGATATTTTTAAAGAATTTGATATTGCATTTAAAGAAATGAATATTTCAGAAAATAGTTTCTGTAACAACAGACGGTGCACCTAGTATGGTAGCGAAAAACATTGGATTTATTCAGTATCTTAAGCAAAATATTTCACATTCTCTGATTGAATTTCATTGTATAATACACCAGCAAGTTTTATGTGCGAAGCATGGTTTAAAAATAATTTCCAGTGTAATGTCAGTTGTAATTAAATAATCAACTTTATAAACGCAGGAGCTCTTAATAAACGGCAATTTGCACAATTCTTAGAGGAAATCGAATGTCAATATTCAGGGATTTTGACATACAACAACGTGCGATGGTTTAGTTTCGGTAAAGTCCTTAATCGCTTTGTGACGTTATTAGAAGAAATTAAGTTCTTTTTAATTGAAAAAGACAATAGTTTCGATGAGTTATCCGATATACTTTGGTTAAATGATTTAATGTTTTTATGCGACCTCACTGGACATTTTAATGAACTGAATAAAAAACTTCAAGGGCATGGACTAATTGTTTTAACGATGTTTGAAAATATTGAAATATTTATGACGAAACTTGACATATTTACTAAGGATTTGGAAATGAAAATCATGAAATATTTTCCTCAATTGCAAAAACATTTTCAAAACACAATAGTTTTTGCAAACTCGGTTGACATTCAAGAAAATGCAATTAAAAAATATTTAATGATTATGCAGGAAATAAAACAAGCTTTTGAGGGGAGATTCAATCAATTTAAAAGTTTGGAAAATACATTTCAATTTATTTTATAACCATATAAAGCAGAATTTAAAAAAATGGAGTTAACCGAATTTATGTGGCTAGTTATCGATAATTTAGAAATGGAATTTGTTGAATTTCGAAACAGAGTAGTGTGGAAAACAAAATTTGAAGACTTGATTTCTGAAGTAGAAGGAAAAGTGTGCGAAAGTAGTGCAATTAATATTGATCCCACAGTAAAATTGAAAATATTATATTAAACGTATGGGATTCTTTACCAAATAATTTTATATCAATGAAAAAACTAGTTAATGCTCTTTTAACGATGTTTGGGTCCACATATTCGTGTGAAAAATTGTAAAATCTTCTAATAGAAATAGACTTGAAAGGGAATTAACCGCCAAATGCGTTAAACTAATGAATACGAAATATGAACCTAATTTTAAAAAACTATCTGAAAATAACAACAACAGATTTCTCATTAAATACTTTATACTCAATTTTGTTATACCTATTTATATATGTACCATACATATATGTATATACATATGTACATATGTATGTATATTAATAAATAATATTTCATAATATATATTTGTATGTAATTTTCGTTACTCCTTGTTCATTCAAACACTTATTGCCATTTGCACCTAACACAGAATTTGTAACCCCACTAAATTTTTTTCTAAATCGTCATACCACGCCCATATTTACCCGTTAAATTAATTTTAAAGATGTTTAATTTTAAAAATACTCAGTTAAAAATGTTTAAACTTAACTCTGGTGCAAATGGGCAATAATGACCCACGAACTAGTACTAAAAAAAAATTTTACCAAAAATTTGACCCACGTCTCAAAAAGGTTCGCCATCCCTGCCCTAGCGGATCCCGGCGTGATTCGCTACGCATGAATATTAGCATTGAATCAAATTCATTGGTTTTCTTTATTTTTTTTTATTTGGAAAAAAAAAATTAAAAAAAATAATTAATCAATTCAATACAATAATGTATACAACATTTTTTGTTTGATTGCGTGGCGCATGAATAAATCAATTTTCTGTTATATGCTACGTATAATTGTCCGTGAGAAAAGCACGGTTGCTCCAAATTCACTCCACACATTTGAGAAGTTTGTCCTTGAGTCCAGAAACCAGAATGAGACGTGCGTCTTTCGTACGTCTTCCCCCGTAACACCCTGAAATTTTGACGAGATTTTGACAGAGGTTCAGGTGCGTAGCGACAAAACCCGTTACAAACGAGCTTCTATCCGTGAATACGTGTGAGCTCATTTCATTTTACCGCAGTGTACTCCCGCCACACACACTCTTGGAATTATAAAAATATGCGTGATTGTTTACAAAATTTTGACAGCACTTGAGGTACCCACGTGCTCTTTTGACAGCACTTGAGGTACCCACGTGCTCGCCCGAGCTTGTAGGCAAACGTCGGCGGCCATTTTGAGTGGGACGTCTCATTGGTGGTTTCTGCTTGAGTCCTTCTTCGTGTCCTATTAACGGTCATAGCAAAGGATAAAAGCACGGGAAATTGAAGACGTTTGAATTGAAATGGCATGTCTGGTATTAATGATATTCGCGGTATCAGTACAACTTCTTCTTTTGCATTCCGGTGAGAATTGTTGCTTCGATCAAATCGGGCATTATTTTTTTCACGGAAAGTCTCATTCCATTGCAAAGTTTTGGTGAATTGACCAACTTTTAAATTCAAACGATGCGGTGGCATACCGGGTGGTTCCAAAGAATTTAAAAATTCAATCGGATAATTTACCGCGTATTCTTTATTCGTAGCGGTATCAATGGATTTGTATGATTCTAAGTCACCTGGCAATTTCTGTTGAATCTGAAAATTGATATAATTAACATTTGCATTTTTTGGTGCTAAAATTCGGCGTTCTCTTAACCAAACATGATTTTTATGGTTTTAAACAATGTTCTGAAATCAATTTATTCTTCAATTCATCAATCAATTCTTCTTTAAACGTTACGTGATAAAGCCATTTTTATCACTTGCAATTTTCCCATCGCCAATGTACAGCAATTGCTTTGAAAGCTCACGTGCTGGTGGATCATTTTGAAGACGCACACGCATATTTACATACATGTATGTATGTCAAGCAATAACTTCTGTACATTTCCCCAAAGAAACGAACTTTTCAAACATGCATTAATCTCATCAGCTGGGGTTGACCTGGGAATGACGAGCAACGTTTGACGAAAATCAGCAGATAGCAGCCGCTGAACGACTGTTGATTTACACGTACATAGATCCTGTAATGTTCGACTCAATGCTTCCAAAGATTTTTTATGAGCCATCGGAAATTCATCCCATAGAATAATAGCTGCTTCTTGCAAAATGTTGGCCATTCCAGAATTTGTTGAAATATTACACGTTGGAGTTTCAACAGTTTGCATGCTTAGTAGCAATTTTAAAGCGGAATGTGCAGTTCGGCCACTATCCAATAATGTAGCTGCAATACCAGAAGAAGTAAGTGCCAATGCAATTTTTCGACTGGATCGAATTGTGGCTAAGATTAATGAAATAAGAAATGTTTTTCCAGTGCCGCCAGGAGCATCCAAAAGACAGAATCCAACAGTGTTGTTAATGACAGCTTGCATGATACTATCATATGCATTCTTTTGCTGAACATTCAATTGTCGAATGTGTGTTTGCACAAACGCACACAATTCATCACATTCGAATTGCTGTTCACGTTGCAATTCTCGCTCAAATAAATCATGCATTGGACGATTTGAGGCGTACATGCCTAATTGTCCTAATGTTTTATTTGCAATCATAAGGCAAATACCTTCAATCAATATCAAAGCCTCATTATACATTTCTAATGTAAGTACCAAATCAGGATCCATCGAACGATGTTGAAGTCGAATCAAAATGTCTTCAGTCATGAAATCTTTATATTTATTCCACAACTCAAGTGGGTCCTATAACGTACGAATAACGTACGAATTTTATTTGGGTGAGCTGAAACTGATGCATCATGCACGTAGCATCCCAATGCGTATCATCTTCAAGCAATCGCAACCGTTGGCATGCATCATGATATATTGCACACAATTCACCATCAACAGTTATTAAATCCTGAAATGATTGTGGCCCACGTTCGTCCACCAACAACAATCGCAAATAAAAACATTTAACATTATTTGGGCTAAATATATAAATGCGACCTAAAGCATCCGTTGGAAAAATACCTCGGTAACCATCAACAGGACTACCTTGTTTGCGCCGTTGAAATTTTTTGTTAATGCGTTCCAAGTGAAATATCGTGGAATTTCCGAATATTCATCCGTTTCACATAACTTGAAAAAAGCTGTCAGTATAGTTGGTGGAGGCTGTACTGCTCTTTGTGCGGCATTTGCATCAGCAAAAATAAACACGTTGGCGATTTTCAATATGGACTGGTAAATGTATAACAATCGGATGTCCAATCACGTCGAAATCACCGTCTTTAAAGCGACGGAACCGATCACGGCACTTCACTTAGAGCAGCATCGCCGTAAGCTTTTTGGAGTTCTCGATGCGCTTCAGCCGCCGTTTTCTTCGAATGAAAGAAGAAAAGCAAAACTTCCCGAAAATGGCGATTATTTGGCTCAAAATCAGACATTTTCACACAACCAAAAGTATATGACGCAAAATCAAAAGCGGTTTGTTTAGCATATGTCTAAGTTTGGTTCCTTACGTTTTGGATACGTCTCAATCGACCAGCACTTACTACTGGAGCCATCTCTTCATAAACAGCGAGAGCTTAGTTGCACACCTAATATAAACAGTCATAACTCACGAATGCGTTAGCAGATTTCGTTCAAACTTTACATAAACCATCTACACGACCATGCAAACAAACCCTTTTGATCAAATTCGGTTTGGCCATTCGTGAGTTATAAAATCACACCAAAACTTGCAACAATTTTTTGTATACATATTTTTTATATATTGTAGAAGACGATATATTCTAACTACAATACTTCTAATTACAATACCTGTTTATAAAAAAAACATTTTTCATTTCCAATTTCCTACTCGAGAGAAAACTACATATAGTTGACCGTGAGAAAAGCAGGAGTCTTTGAGGTTGATGCCGCAGTATTTCAAAGTTTGTCCTTGCGCCTTGTTAATTGCAAAACTATAGGCTAATTTGATTAGAAATTGCAGTCTTTTAAATTGGAATGGCAGTTCAGTAGAGATCAGTGGTATTCTGGAGATAAATACTGTGTCTCCTTTGTCCTTTCCAGTCATAACTTCGACTTCGATGATGTTATAGCTGTTTGACGATCATCCTTGTTCCATTAAATAGTTTTGGTGATATGAGATTTCTGAGCAGTATGATAAGAGATCCAATTTTCAGTCGAAGGCAGTGTAATGACATTCCTGGTACTTGCAAGGAATTTAAAAATTTTGTAGGGAAGTTGACACTTTCTTTAACGTTTACCATTGTGTCGATCGATTTGTATATTCTCTCTTCACCTGGAATTTTCTTTTGAATACCAAAGTTGATATCGTCGACAATATTTTTTTAGTTGCCATCTTTTAAATTGCCGCCTGAAATAGCCACTCCAGATTGATGTAATTATGAACAATGTTTGAATAAATTTGGTCGATGAGTTCGTTTTCAGTAGTGGCTATGTTGGAGAAATCACTCTTCAGTTCAATAACGCCGGTCGCCTGGTCAGTAGGATATGTGCCTTCGCCTATTTGTAAATGTTGTTGAACAAAATGTGCTGCTGTTTCGTCTTTCGATAGTTCAACTCTCATATTTTTCGTTAGTCGCAGTATTTGTATGTGTGGCCGTCTGTCTGCTGATGTTGACTTGGGGATAACTGGAAGTATTTGTCGAAAATCTCCTAAGAGAATGAGTAGAGCTCCTCCCATCACTTAAAAGTTTCCCTGCAAGACTTGCAATGTTCTGTCCAGGGCTTCAAGTGATTTGTTATGTGCCATCGTGCATTCGTCCCAGAGGATAATTTTCGCTAGTTTTAGAAGTTCACCTCGTCCAGATGCTCTTGAGATTTTACATATCGGGAATTCGGCTATATTCAACGGTAGTTGTAGGACGGAATAGGCAGTTCGTCCTCATTCCATAAGTGTTGTGGCAATGCCATATGATGCCAGTGCAAGTGAAATGTGTTGCTTAACATATATTTCTGCCAGCAATAGATTAATTAGAAATGTTTTTCCGGTGGCGTCTGGTGCGTCAGAGTAAATAATTTCACCAGCGTTTTTGTCCATGATAACGTTAATTTTTTTTATTGTTTTTTTTTTTGTTGTCATTGAGAAGTGGTTTGTTGTGAGCAATGTATTGAAGTAGTTCGTTGGTGTTGTAGCTTTTTTCCTTTGTGTTTTCAAAATTTCGTACACTGAAAGCGTCATGTCCTAGTGTTGGTATCCCAAGTTGTACTAAGGACTGTTTCTTTTAACGCAAAACAATTATTTTCTAGAAAAATTAGTGTTTGATTGAAGATGTTGTCGTTGAATTAGATGGCTAGTTCTAGATTAGCTTGTCGGATTTGGTCATCACACTATACTCTCTTTGAAAAACTCCCATAGATGTTTTGGATTCGATTGATTACATGTTGTTAGAATAATGGTGAATAAGTCAGCTGAGGCTGTGAGTGAGGCTTCTTGTAGTGTTTATACCCAGTGGTTGTCGTTTTCTGATAGTCCTAAGCGTTGGCATGTTTCTCTGTACGTCTGGAACTGGTAACCGTCAACAGTCTTGAGATCTGTGAAATTTTTTGGTCCCCGTATTTCGTGTAGCAGCATCCGGAGATAGAAACATTCGTGCGTTAGTTTTCATGATTCCTGGATAATCCTCTGCTGGAATTCCTTGTTTTCGTCGTTGAAAGATTTTTTTGTTGTGTTCCACGCATAATAGGTAGGGACATCGACATGAATGGATCAGTTCGGCACAGTTGGAAAAAATTGTTAATGTCTGTTCTTAGGTGGTTCACTTGCAATTTTTCTGGCAGTCTCTTTTGTGAAGTAAACTCTCTGTCCATTTTCTAAATGTACTGCTAGAATTTGCACACTTGGTTAGTGTATATAATACCCGAAAATTCGCCACGCTGCTTAGTTACTGTTTATGTATCTTCCGATTTAGTACATGAGAATCTCGTCGTTTCCGCCTTTAGCTATTTGAAATAAAGCCATATCGCTGCCTTTGTTCATATACTTACAGACATATGTAGAGTAAGTGTCCCAAATATGGCCCACCCTTAGCTTTTTTGTAAATAAAAGTTTTACGTTAATTCACTTGGTTTTTTTTTAATAGTTAAAGGAATTATTTTATAATCAGTCTTCAATAACATAAAACATAAAAAAACAGCTTAACAAAAATAAGAAGATAAAGGAAACGTATTTTAACATATTTACATAAAGTGATTCTAATATGGACCGCCTTGTGTTAAATATGGACCAGGGTGGTCCATAATTAATGCAACATAGTATTGTTGTCTATGCATAACAAAATTCACATATAAAATATTTTGCTTCGTTGCCTGAACAATCCTCATGTGCCCACATGTTACAGACAACACATTGAATCCATTTTTCCCCTCCTTTGTCTTCAGCAAATAAACTGGAGCAATAAATGCATTTTGCATCTTCTTGACTAGTTCGATCAGGACTTTGATCAGATAAATCGTCCAGAATAAAATTGTTTTCACTTTCCTATGAAGTTGTTTCCTCTGTGCATTGGTTTTTTCTTTTACGGGAAATGTTGCCTCGCCTTATGTTGCTAAAATTCAAGTTCTTGAGTCACCTTCTGGAATAATTAACAATTACAAAATATTTTGTCTAAAACTATATATATCTAACATTTTTATTTACCTTTTTTTCTAATTTGCCCATTGCTTTTCCAGCCATTTGCTTCTTCAATTCTCGTTCGTGTTTTTTCATTAATGATTCTTCGAGATCCTGTTTGTAGGGAGATGATGAAATAAGTTCTGCCTTTCCTGGTTTTCTTCCTCGGTTTGAAATCTTGTTAACTCGGACAGGAACAGGAGAAATTTCTTGGGGAAACGTATACGAAGATGATCTTATACTAGTTGAAGTAGAAGGTCCTGAGACCTGATTTTCTGTTTCATATTAGTTTGCTTCTACTTGGACCGTCTCAGAAATGCAAGGTTCTAAGGAGCGCAATTCAGGTGAAACTGGATTTGGGTGCATTATTATGGACTCATCAGTTGGTGCAAAAATTGCATCAAGTGAACATAGATTGCTTGTAGTTGTTGGATCTTCATCAACTTCCTCTGCTGCAAGGAAATCCTGTTCCTTAAAGATGTGCCTATCAAAGGGACAAATTCCAGTGGATTCAAACCCTTTCACTGCTATTTCTCCAGTCTGAGTTTTCAAATATGCTCTTCCAAATAACTCAATAATGTCAAAATGTGTCAAGGCTCTTGTATTGTTTATGACCCATCGCCTGATTTCCTCTGTCAAATATTTTTTTAATGGTCATGAACGTTTTATCGAGTGGTTGAATTTTATGACTAGAATGTGGGGGAATCGAAAGAATATGAACATTATTATTTCTAGCTAGGTCTATGAGTTCGATGTTCCTTGTGTGAGTGGCATGTCCGTCCATTATGAGCAATACTGGAGACGACGCAGTAGGTTGCACCGTAGCAAGAAAGTGCTTGAACCATTTTGTAAATAAATTGGTTTGAATCCAACTAGATGGATGATTGGCATGAATTGATCCAGGCGGTGCACCTTTCATAAGAAGAGGATTGTCCCTCTTCCTGGGGAAAATAAACATAGGTGGCACAAGCGATCCTCCTGCACTCATACATAAAATTGAAGTTATTGTAGATCCTCTTTCAGCTGAAGTAAGTGCTCCTATCTGCTTTCGACCTTTCATGGCTAAGACTTTTGGCATTTTTGCTGGGACAACTGAAATTCCCAATTCATCGACGTTATATATATTGTTTGGAGAAAAATTGTGCGTTTTCATTTCTGTTTCTAACAGGTGGAAGAAAATAGTGACATTTTCCTTGGAAAATCCTTTTGCTCGAGCTATACATAGACGTTCCAGTCGGCTGTCGAAATGACAATGATGGATGGCGTTTAAGGAAGAGCCGAAGCCAAACCCTACCTGCAGCTTCTTGTTGCAATGAAAAAGGGTTCGGTATATTATTTTTAATAGCTAGTTGAAATGCTAGCGATCGTATGTTAGACCAAACAACTTTGCTTCCATCAATAGCGTATATTCCACTAAGGAGTGGAATCTTCCATTGACTTTTGTGTCTGTGCAGCCAAACGTCTCAGGGTGGTTTTAGGCATCTTAAATTGTTTCGATGCCTTCAAAAAACCCATTTTTTTCTCCTTAACAGCAACTAATGCTGCTTTCATATTCTCTTTGTTCCATGCCTGTCGTGTTTTTGGTGGTTATGTAGCTTTCGACGTCATTGTTTCCTTAGCAAATAAAACGATTGTAGGATGCTTTATGATAATATAGAAAAAATTAACACACACACATACTTACAAGTTTGTAACAATTTATTTACACGTCCGTGCTGCGTCTTCGCTGATTTACGACTGACTCAGTTTACAGATTGGCCCTCCTTAACGCATATGTACCGGCAGTCGTTTCTTAGTATTAATATTTTAAATTTTTTGGTGGCCTACTACGCGATCATGTTAAGGTTCAAACAAAATAGCGTGTTAAATATGGCCCACTGGGCCATAATAGAAACACCTGTGGTGGGCCATATTACCAACATCGGAACTTTTTACTCTTTTTCAATTACCACACACTTCATAAACCATAAAATAATTTTGATTTCATATGTTTCACATATTTCAATTTACACACTACACAATGTTATAGGAACATTAAATCACTTTCACAAAATTGTATTTAAAAACGCTTAGCAAAACTTACTCGAAAATTATAACGGAATGACTAAAAATCTGCCATGTGCTCTACTGCATACATCTATTGAACCAGGCTAATTATATTATAATGACCGACAACAGCTTCGAGAATGAATCAAATGAATACCTAGTGGCACTTGTGCCCTTTTTCTGTTCTGAGATATTGTGGTGGGCCATATTGCAAACATGGGCCATATTTGCAGCACTTACCCTATTTAATGGATTTCACTGAATTACAATATTCTACGTTTATATGTGCTTGGAACATTTTGGAAAGTAGTGGTTATATCCTTTGATTATCTATTTCCACTTCGTCTTTGTTTCGTAATCGTATTTTGGCTGTGAAGCCACCTTCTTTGGGTGATCGTCTTCTGTATTTGGGATAGCCATCATCTCTGGTTTGTGTGTCATCCAAGTATGGTTTTGGATATTTTTTTGTACATTTTCTATCACTCATACATGGCGAATTGGGGTTTAATGGCCGCATGGTCCGTGAATCATGGTTTTACAACAGCTCCTGATCTTCTTGTGGATTGGAAAATTCGGCTTGGATAATTTTATTAATATCCGTGGGATGAATTCTGTCCTGTACCCATATGAGATTGTGTGAGTTTTTTTTTTTTTTGGAGGCTTTTGCTATCTGTTGGAGCACTCAGGAACAAATATTGGTTCCTGTCAGACAGTAACCTTAAATGGCTTTACAACTCATGCAGAGCCAGAGCCAAGCTTCTTTTTTATTCACCAGTGATGTGTGCGATTTGTTTTTTCACAAGTGAACGGAACCTAGAGCTTAATGCCGATTCCGAACGGCGAGAGCCGAGAAACTTTTCCAAGGCAAGTGTACAACGGGAGGTTCACCCCACTAGGAGAAGCCGCGAAATAATCATTCGACAGCGATGGTGTTATCGAGATCCGAACTCGCTCATCACGCATCAGCGGCCGACATACCACCCACTTAAATGCTCAATGAGTGCAATGCCACCTATAAATTTCATCGAATTATTTGTAAAGCTGTTTCTTCCTCTGCAATCAGGCCGATCATTGTGTCGCCCCCGCGCTTATGGAAAACCTCATTTATCATCCCTAGACACGAAAAAGGTACGCAGAACGTTGTTAAGAACTATCGTCCCATTGCCAAACTGTCACATATACCCAAACTCTTCGAGAGTATTTTGTACGAAACTCTAAGTTTTCGCTGCAAGTCTTGAATCTCCCCTAGACAACATGGTCTCCTCAAATGCAGATCTACACTAACCTTGTTGAATTTGTGCCATTTGCCACTCTCTCCATCCTACGCCATTCTGATTAATGTTTAGAACCTCCAAACAGTTCTCTTCTGCTAATAGGGTTTTCGAACGATATTTCCAGATGCGGTTTTCGCTATTATTTTGAAGACCTCTGTATATTATCTCGCTGCCCAACATATCACACCATAATTTGCAGTTAGTCCATGGTCTCGTCATCACTTCGATTTTGGACGCAGCCGAGAATAGTTGCAGCAACATAAATAAAGTTATTTTGTTGTGTTTCTTGGATGTTACTATCTTACAAAGAATGAAAATATAGTTGGAATAAACTTTCAATTTTGCGTCTTTATTTAGATATTGCTTTACTTTCATTTACTTTTATTAACTGCTACAGTGAAAGTGAAATATTTTTGATTGATATACATAAATACATTGTGTTTTTCGAATACAATATTAACCAGTTAACTGTTTATGAAGAAAATATTCGTCATAAAAAAAATTGTAAAATTTTGTATTACATATGACGAATATCTTCGCCATGCGTCTTCAATAGTGACCATTTATTTTTTATGTTTTTGGTATGTTAATATAAATAAATAAATGTATACATTAAATAAATAACGAAATACAAATATTAAAGTCACATATTAGGTCCCTTTTTCCAACAAAGTCGAAACAGTTAAAATAAAACTAAAAAAACTAAAATAATTAATTGTACACTTATTAATTCTGTTTTCGTTTCGTCAGACTCCTAACACTTAAATTACATATTATGGATAACTGGCTTAGGACAGGACGCCTTTCGCAAAAACCAAAAACAATGTCTGATGATAGAGGAATAGCAAAGTTTCCAGAAAATATAGAAAACATTGTTGCTGGTTGTTCGGTGAGTAAAAAATCTATATGAATACTGGCGATTATGAGTTATTTAGTAACGTTATGGGAGATTAATCCATATGTAACAAGTTATCTTAAAGTCATGCTCATTTTACTTTTTGTGAGTTTGCTTTGTGTTGTTGTGATTTATGTTGAATTTTCAATTTGATTTTTCATTCAAGCTTTTTATTCATTTCATTTTTGTTACTCTTGAAGTGCGTTTTATTGATGCTTTAGCCGTACCATCTTATGTTACCTATTTTAATTTTAAAACAATTTAACTTTAAAAATCCTTACCAGAAAATAAGTACCGACTCCACCACAACTGAACAAGCATTGGGAATATTGGTACAATATTTTCCGGAAGCGGAAAATATATTTCTTAAAATTTTCTATAATTCTTAAAAAAAATAACTTTCATAATATTATTTTCCATTCAATGTCTTCTTCTTTTCCTTTTTCCGGCGTTGTTATGGTCAGAAGTGTAGGACCATAACCTTCCCACTTAACTGCATTCCTGCTGGTCCGCTTGTGGGGTCCGCCGGTTTGACCTCAGAAAGTAGCGGCAGGCTTCCCGGTTTGGGATTACTTCATCGCTGAGGCCAATCAAATGCTGGTGTTTTTGCATTTGTTTGCACCAATTGTTTTTCGGCCTGCCTTTTTTTGTGACACGGGCATGCTCCAGATTTTTTTGTTTGATCTTGCTCTTACAACACCGGTGATCTCCAGTCGTGTCAACCCACTGATTTGCATGTACACTTGTGGGGCAGTTTAATGGTGGTATATGTGTCCCTAGGCTCACCTTGGTGTTTTCTAAATTGCCTAGATGTGATTTTTGTTTACCTTTGTTTTAGTCGCCTTTTACGACAAGCGAGAGGTATCGCTGCAGGGATATTCTTAACCCGCCCCTGCACGGAAATTTTCCATTCAATGTACAATACATATATGTACATACATATGGTATATCATTGAAAATAATTATTCAACCAAATTTCTTCCTCATTATTAAATTTTAGGATGTAAAAAACGAGGCATCATGTTCAACAAAAGATGAACAAGTAAATGAAGAAAAACTTCACTAAAAAAAACGGCGATACGATGACTCTTATTTGTCTTTTGGATTTATACCTGTTGGAAGTTCTGAAGAACCTGATGCATTATGCCTTGCTTGCAAACAAATTTTAGTCAATAGTTCTCTCGCACCAGTGAAACTAAAACCACATTTCGATACATTTCACGAAATTTAAAGGATAAAAACGTCAGCCTTTTTTAAAACAAAAAGACATGCATGAATCCATAGTGTCTAGTTCGGCTACGTTTGCAAAAACTGACAACGAAAATGCAACTAAAGCATCTTTCCTCCTAAGCTATAGCTCAATCTGGAAAGACACACATTATTACAGAGTCCTTAATTAAATCGTGTATGTTAGAAACAATCCGTTGCGTACTTGGAGAAGCCGCGGCAAAAAAAGCTGCAGCAGTTCAATGTTCAAATAGCACTGTGTCTGATCGGATTCACAAAATATCTGACCGTATTGAAGTTCGTATTGACCGTTCGTAGATTGAATGGTTGTGATATGTTTGCAATGCAACTCGATGAAAGCACGGATTTTGCCGGCCTTTCAGTACTTCTTGTATTCATGAGGTATCCCTTCGACACAACTATTCAAGAAGATTTGCTCACCTGCACACCTGCACAATACAACTGGTGAAGAAATATTCAAGGCCATACATTTTTTTGTGAATAAACACAGCATTATTTGGGAAAAATGTATTGTGTATGTAGTGATGGAGCCGCAGCAATGGTAGGAAAAGTTAAAGGCGTCGTGTCCAAAATTAAAAACATTGCGCCAGAAAGTAACAGCAGTTATTGTATTTTGCATCGTTATGCACTTGTGGTAAGGAGAATGCCAAAAAAGTTCTTGATGAAGCTGTGAAGATTGTAAATTTCGTAAAATGTCGTCCTCTCCAGTCGAGATTGTTCAAAAAAGTGTGCACAGATATGGGAAGTCAGTACGAATCACTTCTTCTGCACACGGAAATAAGATGGCTTTCCAGAGGAAAAGCTTTATTTGGATTATTTCAACTTCGTGATGAGTTGAAAGTTTTCCAACTGGACAAAAATATGTCTTCATCTGAAAATGAAATTCAATATTGATGTATTGCATAATGATCAATAGATAACAAAATTCGATTAACTTGCAGACATTTGTGAAAAGTTTAACGAAACTGCAACTGCTTTGAAAGAAAAATCCATAACAGTATTTTTTGCGAGAGACAAACTGGCAGCTTTAAAAAGAGAAATTCATTTCTGGCTTACCTGTGTACAGAATAACAATATCGAATGTTTTCCAGTTTTACATGAATTTTTGCAAGGAAACATGCTAGGGCTCAGAGCAGATATTGGTACTATGATCGCTGGACATTTGGTAAGTCTAGAAAGATCTTATATTACTTTCCAGACACCATCGAGACATCGAGTGGTTACAAACTCCGTTTCAAATGTAAACCCAGGCTATGACACTAAGCATTCAGGAAAACGAGTCTTTTATAGATCAACAGAGTTCTTCTTCATCAAAACATGTATTTGATTCTGTATCGTTGAACGAATTTTGGGTTGGTATGGGAGTGGAAACCCTGAACTTGCCAAAAAGGCTATATTACATTTGCTCCCTTTTGTCACAACATATCGCTGTGAAGCAGGCTTTTCAGCGCATACTTATGCAAAGACTAAATACAGATCGAGATTGGACGCTGCCTCAGTGAACCAAAAAAAAGTTGAACGGCATGTAAGTTGTTTCACGATATATTAAAACAAACAATCGGCTGAAAATGTTATTTCTTAGAACCAAAAAAAAAAATTGGACAGTTCTTCTTCTCTCTAGAATCTACGGTTTTTTTCCTGGTATATCGTATTTTTATGTGTCATTGTATAAATCACAGACATTTCAAGTCACTTCGGGCTTATAGTCTTCAGAAATATTTTCATAAGCGATTATTTACATATGTACATATAAAAATGGAAAAACACGAACATCCATTGATGAAATAACTAATTATAAGGTTAATTAAAAACAAAAAATAGTGTTAGAGAAATTGCTGAAAAAACCTAGACCAACAGTACATTATGTTATTCAAGAGTATCACAAAAATGTTTTTTTTTCGAAGACCCAATGGTAGTGGACGTTCCGGCACGAGTACGATAACTTGGCCGCCAAGATTTGATAACGGGATCTTGTAGAGGGGTCAAAAACAAGCACTTTTTACTATGGGAGGGGGGGGGGGGGGTCTATCTCCCCCCGTTTAGGAGGTAGGGGCACTTTTAGGGAAAATGGTTTAAATTGGGAAGAAAATATATTAAAAAACAACGGCAACACGTACAGTAAAGTGCTTTTCAGCATTTGAAAGCCAGAAGTTTGTTCTATAATCCTGCATTTAAATTAAATTGTTCATGTTAATGGTTTTTGAGAAATTCACATTTAAAGTCCAAATTTTGATCAAAAACCTGAAAAATAAAAGTTTAAACCGATTGTTCTCAAAATTTTGAAATGAAATTGTAAATTAGCTTATATATGTTCCATGTAACTATCAGTTCTTCATCGAACACAAACCGCATGGTTCTATGTCTTCTAGTTTTTGAGAAAATCGAAAATAACTAAAACTACTTTTATATGAAATTTTTATTTTTTGTTTACTTACATAAATAAATCAGTGCTAGCTTCCAACATTACAATATATAAACAGTAAAGTATGTAAGGGGGGGCATGCTGCCCCCCTGCTTGGCCGCTATAGGAATTGGGGTTGGTGCGAGGTTGGGTACATGCAAAGTTTCTTTTGCATTCACAGAATCTGTATTTAAAAAAATTCAAATTTATTCTATTTATCCAATGTCCACTAAATATCTACATATATATGTATATAAGTAGCCCAAAGTTCCAAACTTACAATTTTCAAATATTAAAATGTAATGCATTATGAAAAATTCACATAAACTTGGCACTACTGCTCGACTGCAGAAAATATATATAATTTCTTAATATCAATTTGTACCGTTGGTTTTTGTTCGTTAATGAAAAGGTGGTACTAGTTATTGTTTATTAAGGTCATTCGTTGTTCAACTTTTGAAGGAGCGAAGTGTTTCTTTTTTCTCTAATTAAAAAATGGCGTTTAAACATCCACTACTCCATCCCAAATTGAATAATTTTTCAATATTTTCTTCTTTCGGTGATTTAGTGTCGACCAACGAAAAAAGCATTACTTTTTTCGAAGAAATTGGTTTAATACCAAATAAAAATTCAACTCCCCCATTGTGTTGCAACATTCTTATGAAAGTGGAAAAAAATAATAGTTGTAAGTTTAATTGGAGGTGGCGTTGTGCACAAAAAACTTCTAAAAAAAAAGGGTACAAAAACTGTTATAATACAATAAACCCATCCATCGGCACATTTTTCCATGGGCCTCATTGTCGACTTGAAATTCGCGAAGTGCTAGCTATTATTATTTCTTTTGTAATGAAAATACCTGTGAATACGGTTTTTCAGGTAAATAAATAAAATCTGCAAATTGGGGATTTTTTAATTGTTATTATTGTGTTTTTTTTATTTTAAAATTAGCATTTAATCACTTGGCGCCATCAGGACCAAAAATATACATTAAGTAAATCTACCATAATAGACTATTTCAACTATTGTCGCGAGATAGCCGAAGTGATAACTTCTCACGTTGAGGTAGACATTGGCGGCGAAGGCAAGATGGTACAAATTGATGAAACCTTTCTCACAAAAAGGAAATACCATAGGGGTCGAGTTACAGAACAGATGACCTACGTAGTGTTGGGACTATTCTGCAAGGAAGACAAGGTCGGGCGCTTTTTTAAAGTAAACTCGAAATGCAAGCGAGATTTGTGGCCTTTCATCCACAAGTACGTAAACCACAACACCAGTCGCATTTGTACCGACAGTGCACGCCAGTACATAGGAGTTGAAAGAATGTTTACTGCTTCAACAATCCGACGTGAGTGACGAACCACAGCATAGGGGAATATGTTGATAAAACCGATGCGACCAACACAATAAACGATCTTGAAAACCAAAACAAGCTTCTTAAAAAAAACATTATATGTCGCAAAACAACAGACCATATTCACCAATAGATGGCACTATTTTTCTATCGAAAATACTGCCTGGAAAGGAAATATAAAGATGACTTGGGTTCGCAAATCATGGAGTTTTTATTAGATATAAAAAAAGTTTACCCTTGTTATACCGATGGTGATATAAGTGAGGGTTTACAATTAAAAGACATCGATCCTCCCACCCTTCAGAGCGAAAATTTAGAAAGTGTTTTACCCCCAAAACATCCTCGGCTTCTCACCATAAACGAGGAACTCAACGAACTCGACAGTAATAGTACGGACTTTATTGACACTTACACACCTTTTTAATACATTTTGACGTTTTTTAACTAACTATGACTGACTAACTCCTGACTAACTGACAAAATGACTGACCCAGACGCGGAATGCCTTCCAATTCTACCTCCTCGTGGTGCATTCTGGGTAACGCTAAATGAATTGCTGTACTGAACTAACAAAGATACATTATGTCTATTAACATTAATCCTTAAAATGGAATCACCGTCACCAAAATCAAAAAATTTTTTTTTCATTTTTTTTTTTCGATTTTCTCAAAAACTAGAAGACATAGAACCATGCGGCATAGGTAATAATTTTTGTTTGTTCACTATAACCACTCTAAGCATGCGTCCCTAATTGTACGGGAATGGCTGCTCTATAATGTGAAAAAAAGTTCTTTCCCATCCGCCCCAAACTCTGCTCTAGATGGGTTAATACGCAGCAAAAATGACTTGAAAACCGCCCTTCAGGTTGTATGGGCCGTTTTGGAAGCCAAAGGCCACCATTCTAAATATTAATATGTTTAATTTTTTTCATATGTTCTTAGTTTTTATTTGCTTTGGAAACTACTTTGTGTCTTAAATTTAAAAAAAAAAGTTTTGGAAAAACGAATTAAAGCTATTTGAAAAACTTAAAAAATAATTTTTCATTTCCACTTCCTCTGATTTCAATAGCATTAAGGATTGCGATTTTATTCAATTTTATGATTGCATCTTGTTCCTGTCCAACTTTTGTTCGCTGTATACGAATACAGCTTTCGGAGATAGAAGTCAATTTTTAAAAAATCACAAACCAATCAATGAAACAGATTCATTCATCACACTAACCTTGAAAAAAATATCTTACCATAAACAAAAAAATTGATTTTGAAATGTGTTGTTTTTCATTTTAATATCGATAAGAGTTGGGGTTCCGAAATATATTTGGCCCTTGTTTAGGGTTCCACAGCTTAATAAGTTTGAGAACCGCTGCCTTAGGGTATGGTTGCACCCAGTAATTTAGAAACCCGCCTTACTGTTTCTACAGAGAGTGTATTTTTTTAATGATTCTGGACATCTCTGCGGTCAATAATTCTATCGGCATCTTGAAATTTTGCTTTATTTTCTTGACAATCTCTAATTTTTTTTCTCAATATTTTTTTTTTCAAACTTGTTGATAATATCCCTAAATACAGTATAGAATTTTCCAACAAATTCAGCGGCCTCTCGGTGTATTTTGCCTTCGGAAACTGACTCTAAAGAAAGCTCTTGCTTTTCTAAAGAAGTTTCCGAAATTTTTTATCCCTTCTTGCTTTTTTTTCGTTTTCTTTATTTATTTTCTCAGAAATATCATCTATTCTTCTGCTTGTTGCCTCGATCACAGCATTTAACAAAATGAGCGGTAACACAAAGTTTAAGCTCGTACGGATAATTTTGTGTTTGCATTCCTCTTGCCATATTGGGAGAAGTCGAAAAAAATACCATTAGGCTCTTTCTTACCGGACGGCAGAAGTCCGAATTGTTAATGCGTTCACACTGTATGGTTTGTGTATGATTGTTTTTCGTCAGCAGTTCAGTTATTATGCTGATTTATCATTTCCACAAATCGCACATATCGCTTAATCAAACTGCATTTACTGAGGTTCGAGGACCGTGCGATATAAAATTGTATAATGTGAAAGAATGCATTTGATCACGAAGTTGATGGTCGCCCTCCGACCTTATGTTGAAAAATAATTCAGATGTGGAAAATGATGCAGGACCGTCTCATGATGAAGCACTTCAGGCCCTGGAAACAGCTCTTAAATGGTTCGAAAAACAAACAGAGTGTGGTGCTGTGAGTTTACTACAGTTAAAACGAATTCGCGATGTAGCAGCAATGAAGAGAAAAAGTTGCTTAAAAGATAATTACCCAATATCAATATTTTAACAGCAATTAAGCCAAATATTGTATTTTATGATTACCAAATGAAAATTACCAAATATTGTAATCTACATATATATGTATGTACGTACATATCTACATATATATGTATGTATTGTATCTCCCAATGATTTCTTAATAAACATTGATTTTTTTGATAAGTATAATTTGTTTTTGTTGTTTTTTAATAAACACCTAGCATTATGTTTTATGCTAAATGTAATATGTAGGTTAAAAAACCACTTCTCTTCATACATTCGATTATTCGAACGCCGAACGACAATAATTAGTGCGGTTAATCGAATTTTCACTGTACTCGTATGTATAATGATCAAATATTGTACTACCTGAGATTACTAAAGCGTTGAGCGACAAATGAATGTAATTGTAGCAAATTTAGTTGAAAGTAATTTCGACCGTAATATATTATTTCTCGACTAATTTAACCAAGTTTTCAATTTCGGGATATTGCGAAAAGATCTCTAGTAGAACCAAATTGCTTATGTTTTGGATTCTTAGTAGCATACAGCCAATACTGATGTATTTGATGCTCTAAAGCTCGATAATGTCATTCAGAAAATAGAATTGAATTTCGATAAATATAACCGAGATGGATACATATGTATTTAAAATTTTATTACAAGATGGAGCAAAGATGTGGTTTTATCAATTTTTAATGGTTATATGAAAAATTGTTGAATACAAGAACAAAAAAAAAACAAACAAAATGTATTAATGAAGATGATTCGGTAAAAGTGGATCATTATCATTTTTTAATACATTTTCGAGCTTTTAAGTGTGGTGGCGTCAATTCCAATACGCTTATAATTTCTAACATTTTTTTCAGGACCAACTGGGCGAAAGAAACACATTTTGAAGCTACATCCATTTAAGGTAAAAACAACAACTGCCAAGTTTGAGTCCGTAATGAAATGCCAGTAAGTTTAGAGAGTCAGGTCGTTATCCCCAAAAGATAATAAAATCCATATAATAATCGAAAGAGTAACATAAAGCTTGTGAATTATATTTTTTCGCTGCACTGCTGAAGTAGGATTTATTGGTAAGATTAAAAGTAAGATTATTCGCGATCGAGACACTGACGTGAATCCTTTTTACATAGTCCCTTTAGTGGGTGGGAAGACCTAAGATCCTAGACCGTTTTTCCTACAAACGTAGGTATGAGCAACAAACTAGAGGTTTTGCTCACAAGAACTTTAAATGTAGATTCCATGCCTGATTGATTTTGCTATTATAAAGATTATGTATTGTAAAAGACATATAATTGTTCGAGAAACAATGATCCAATATAGAAGGATATTTAGCGCAACCATGTGACATTTGCTCATCAAAGTAGACTTTTCTGGAGCCCTCGTTTAAGGTTGCTGAGGTATTGGGTAGTATCATGAACCAATAAATTATAAAATTTCACCATACTTAATGGTTGGTTTTACGTAGCATTCTTTAATTATTGTAGCTCATCAGACTTTTTCTGAGTCCATTGACAAGAATCAGATTCAAAAGGTTTAGTTTTCGTTCGTAGTAATGGTAAAAATGTCATACTTTTGAACAGATTTAAGCCAGTTTATAGTGCCTTCGTGTTAGGAAAGTGTTTTTCACCCGTTTTCCCCGAATTTTCCCTTCATGTAGTACAGCAGATATGTACATATATATAATACTTCCAGGTATTTTTCCCTTCATTCAAAATCGGAAATTTACGTGAACAAGCCGCAGTAAGCTCATATCTTAATGAATGCCAAATAAATATGTATCTCGCAATTGCATCTAAACCAAAAGTGCTCATTTTCGATATGATATTTTTCAAACATAAACAAAACAAAAGCTGATTTCTTAATGTCCATTATCTGTTCTATGAGCAGTAGCGAAATTAATCCATATAGTTTGTTGTCAAAGTAATAACAAATCTTACAGAATTTTATGAAAATTAAAAAAAAAATGGAAAACAAACATGAAGAAACCAATAGTAAAGGGGAAGACAAAGAATAGCCAAAATTGTGAGAAAACCTAATATAATATAATGTATATACAAAAACAAAAGTTTTTCGAGTTTCGAGTTTTACTCGTACTCCACAAACTCAAATGTATATTGTCAGGATAGTAAAGTCCCAAAATATGCAGTTTAGGACCTTAGCAAAAACCAAATTGTGCAAGTACATGCCCAGACTGTATGAAAAGATTTTTTTTCAGTTTTACATCTCGAAATAACTGACCTGACTGACCTAACTGACTATTTCTGCGAGCAATACCAAGAAGTATAAGAAGAAAGTTTGACTTTGAGCTTCTGTAATTTTCGTAGACAAATCTAACTTCAACATATCAGATGAGCGAAGTTTGAACTACACAGTTCGCTCTGGTGGCGGTAGTATTAAAGTGTGAGTTTGCAGTGCGAACAAACTGTGTTGGAAACTTTATATTTATTGAAAGGATGATGAAAAATATAGACTACCTTAACATGATAAAATAAATCTATTGCTACAAAATTAGATGTTGGAAATGAGTTTTGCAGCATTCCTTGTTGAGAGTGAAATAATTGTTGCCATGCAACTGTAAAAGAGCACTTCTTCATCCTCCTCAAAGTCTCGATTTAAGTCCAACTGAGCATCCTGTGGGCTCATATGAAAAAAAAGAAAGTGTTGTTCACACCTGCAAAAATCTTCTTAATCGTTCCTAAAGCTTTTAATCGTTTCTAAACTATTGTGACTTGTAAGTTCAGCTAGCGTCTGACATGAGTCATCATAAAGTGATACCACTAATTCTTCACATCCTACATTAGTAAGCAACTTTTTTTACCGTGATTCGCAACTGTTTTTTTTTATACCTTGGCCAAAGATTATTTAAAATATGTGTGCGAAAAATAAATTGAAACATTAATTTCCTTTGGAAAATATGTTTATTGAAAAAAAGAAAGAAATAAAACTTATTTTTGAAGAGAAGCATCTTTTATAAAAAATATTCCGAAGAATTTTTGTTCTTTTGCTGGTCTCTTATATACGATGGATGATCTCGTTTTAGTGTCTAACAAAAATCTGCAAGCATTCTCGGCGACCAATTTCCTTGATATCTTTTTTCCATTTCCATGATATCTTTATGAATTCTTTCCCCTTTTTCGTCGGTCGCCGCATCTAAGTTTTCAGGGAAAAAGGGAAAAAATGTGATATGTCTTTAGAGACATATGCACTTCCCAACGATTATCAACTTCAAGGTTTTGGTTACGAATTTTAATAATAGTCGTTTTACTATTATCATAAGTTGATCGTCGACGATACTGTGAATATCTGTCATTACCGTGTATTGTTTCAAAAATCAATTGTTTTGGAAAACTCCTTGAACACTTGCCGTCGATCATACATTGTGAATTTGTATTAATTTCACCGCATGGACCATGTATCATATTTTTCATGACAACTGCTCATAATCGATGGCTTGATCTGGAATTTAGGCCGATATAAACCTATCAATCATATCTGGTGTTATTTTTAGTACCAACCATATCGAAATGTGAGCATGTGACAAGCCTCTTTTTTGCCATTCAATTGTATACATGTAACAACGCATTTCTCCAAATATACGGAGTTTGACAATTGGATTCATCAACTTTTTCAATTTTTGGTGGAATATGCGAGCAGTTATATCGTATCGATCTGTTGCCACATGAGCAGCAAGTAACCAATGTTCCACTTCAGTCCACAACGGCCCTCAACTCGGCTCGTAAAAACCACACTCAACGTCTCTTGACTTCAAATAATAAGGAACCCAAGTTCCTTGCTTTTTAATCATTCTCAACGCATGCAATCGCTTGGAAATAGCTTGGCGGGTAATTCCTAATACTGAAGCGTGTTCTTTTTGCGTTTGGCATGGATCCTCATCGAGCAATGCCTCTAATTCAGCGTCTTCGAAGTTCTGGAGTTTTGGAGTTCTTGAAGCGCATCAGCCGGCGTTTTCTTCGAATGAAAGAAAAAAAGCAGAACTTCCCGCAAATGACGATTATTCGGCACAAAATCAGACATTTTCACACAACCAAAAGTATATGACGCAAAAACGAAATTACTAATGCGTCAAAGCGGTTTGTTTACCATATGTCTAAGCTTAGTTCATGACGTTTTGGATACATCACAATCGACCAGTACTTACTACTGGAGCCATCTCTTGATACACAGCAAGAACTTAGTTACACACCTTATAAACAGTCATAACTCACGAAAACTTTACATAAACCATCACACGACCATACAAACAAACCCTGAACATTTGATTAAATTCGGTTTGTCCGTTCGTGAGTTATAAAGTCACACGAAAACTTTCAACATTTTTTATATACATATGTACATATATAGATATTTCGATACAATACAATTTATCAATTATTTTTCTGTTAACACAGATGTATTATACATTAATGATACCGAAAATATATGTCGCTAAAAGTCGTGTTTATTAGTGCCATCTTCAACTCAGGTTGTCGTCTGTAGCAGAGTATGTTGACCCTAAGCCTTAACGACAATTCTATCTGCTTCATCTACAATTTTCCTTTAAATAAAATACTGCAACAAAATTTCCTCATTCGCTCTTACAATAAGAGAAACTTCTTTTACACTTCAGTGAGCTAACACTTAAAATTAAGCTTGCCTACAGTATTTCCTTCTAGATACGCTATCATAACAAATTACATGCACGTGGTTCTGGTCTCGTCGTCTGTTGGGAAACAGCGAAAGCTTATTCAAGATCTCGATGCATTTTACGAAAAAAAAAAATATATTTATTAATTTTTTGTTCTGTTATATGAAGTTCTTTCAATTGAGACATTGTTTATGTTGAAATGCTAAATATCATAGTCAATATATTTACGAACCGCTAACAAAAGTTATTTGTTATAAGGTACAAGGTCATCGAATCAAAGGTTAAGCTCTGGTTTTTATTTAAATAAATATTTTTTTTTTAGGATTCATAAATATTCTGAAAGTAGTGTACTGCAACTACAACAAGTTTTGTTTTTTGAGGGCTTGCAGTGTTGAGGGAGACAGCCTGACTGGAATACAAAGGAGTGTATTCCAGCTGGGATACCGCTGTGTGAAATATGAGTTCTAATGCAGATAACGGAATAGCACAAGAAAAAGGTCTGAGCTCTATTGTTACTGGTGGTGAAACGTGAGTGGCTCATTACATTCCGAGGCCAAAGGACTTTCGTCACAGTGATGTAACACCGATTCCCCTTCTATCAAGCCTAAAAAGAAAAACCAATTTCGAGTAAAAACATCGCGGTGTTTGCATTCGAGACGGATTTTGATGGACCAGCTGCTCCAGGGACGATATTGTGAGAGTCTAAAACAGGATCATTTCCAATAACCGACATGCCTCAGCCTTAGACTCCACGGCGGCTTAGACTCATTTAGTTGGGATGTTTTGAACCACCCGCCTCACGCCCTTGATGTGATGCCTTCAGAATACGAGTATCATCTTTTGACTTCCCTGAGGACATACTTAGATTAAATTAAATTTTCAGAAAGAGGGAAAATTGGGGAGTGTTGGCGGGAGAGTTCTTCGAAGAAGACGTAAGAAGCTTGTGCTACAACACATATTCTTATATGAAGTATCAAATATTCTATAGTCGAAGTAGTCACAGTTTATTAACAGTGATTTGAATGAGTCAATATTGCAATGCAAACATCATATTCTATAATCATTTTTCTTTGTTATATTCTAAAACTGTTCCTGTGACGTAGTAAATATTATTTTACAATTGTGTAATATTAATATAAGCGTTGCGTACTGGTACCTTACTTTGTCTTTAAAAGTGACATTACTTTCAAACCGTTTCATTTTTTTAAATGTTAATTGATCATATTCTTTAAATGTTTCCTTAATTACTTATTATTTTATACGATAACTATAATCCTGCTGCTAGAATCTTAGTGTTATTTAAATTTGATACAGATCAATTAAAGTATTTATTTGTCACATTATACATGCATAAATATAGGTAATGAGGAATCATAAAAAAATATATTTATTTAGAATATATAAGGACAGCGACTTACAATTTATTTGGTGACTTATTTATGGTAATTTTATCGCAATAGCCCTCTGATTTTTATAAAAATATGACAAATAATTTTGTCCGTTGCTACTACATTTCTTCTTTTTCTCCTATTGCCTCGCCTTCCAATTTATTGCCAGTTTGAAATGCGAAATTGCCCCAATATATTGTATATGTAAACCCAATGACTACGTTCTTGCTGTGAGTCGATACTGAGCCGTCGAGGTTGGGTGTTTAAATATTGGGATTAAATGTTATTCACTGTGCCAAATTCGATGAATAAGGTGGATGCATGACCAATTTGCTAGTAGTTTGTTTAAGAAATGCTTCATTTTCTCCCAAAACTAAATCCATGGTACCGAACCACAGGTCTCTAACTGAATAAAATAATCAATGTCACACCGAACAGTTGTATAAATATGAATAGACTTGGGTTTCTGTCATAGAATTCCTCAGAATTATTAAAACTTCGAAAGAGCCTAAAATGTTTTTTGCTTAATACCTAATATATTTCATATCAGTTCTGATAGATATTTGCTTCAATTTTTTTATTTTCATTAAGTTAATAATACCTTAACCTTTTTGTGTAAGATTTTATGCCACGTAAAATAGGTAGGTTACAAGGTTTGATTACTTTCACCACTTTCAATACTAAATAGATTTGTCAATAACTTTTACTATTTCAAAATTCGGGCAATTTTTTGCTTATCATGGCTTTCCTGTTTTATGCGAAATCAAGAAAAACAAATTCTATAGAGAAGCTATTAATGCACCGAATATAGTACTTATTTGCCAATGCCGGCAGATTTTAATATGGACACATACCATAGATGTTAACACAGAAGCAATAAATATTCTTCTTATCGAATACAAGGTGCCAATCTCCTTGTAACTTAGAAAAAATTTGGTTCCACCTGTTTGAATAGAGCGACCACCTTATAGAACGAAGAAATGATATTTACATCACAGGCGGTAAAAAAAATACAAGAAAACGTCAGATGATGAATATAAATAAACAGCAAGATATAACATAACAAAACCATTAAAAGAAGGAGGAGCAGAAATCTTGCATCACGAACGATCAACGAGGTATAAATTATAAAATGGAGTCATTTGGGCGTTCTCAACATTCTATCTCATAAAGTAACCAATGAGAAGACCCATAGCGTTCAAGAAAGAATGCATTATACTACAACAACTTCTTAAGCCACTGCTGTTTTCACGCTCGCACTTATTAGTTTAAACGAATGATCAACACATTCAAATCAGCTACCTGTTGAATTATTTAACCTTTTTCTCACTGGAACCACACAAATAATGTTAAGAGTTTACTTTCAAAATTTGGAAGTGGAGGCTGTACCTGATCAGTTGAAAAACGGACCTCGTTTTGTTCGGATGTCGCGTGTAGTTTTCATATAGTCGTAAAAATTCCTTTTCGGATTATTACATTATACCTTAATAGAAAACAAGAGAATATTCACGTTAGACCATTGTTTTATTAAACTGACTTAAATATTAATATGTTAGCTATGAATGAATTTGTGGATTTAAGGGTGCAGCAACATATTGCAGAGGAGATATATCGACATCAAATCATGCAGCGTATCCCTGGTAAGCGGATCGCCGACGGTAACTTCTGATTTAAGAGAACAACCGACGGTCTTGCGTTTTAAATAAAGCAAATAAACTTATAATATTGAAGTAACACGTTAGTGATACAAAGTGCATTTTGTCCGTTTTGCTTTTTTGCTTTTAATTGAATATTAAGACCACCAAAGTTTGCAGATTCAAAAATCGGAACAAACGCTATTATTGCCATAATATTATCCGAAAAACGTTTTTAATAATAAACACAACAAAAAAAAAAACATTTAACACGTTTTATTCATAATTTGCAGATCCTTTTCCGCCCATTCTCCCAATACCTGTTCCTAGGCATATAGTTTTATCACCTCGAATAAGCTTATCCGGAATCAAAGTTTCCCTTCAAAATAATGAACTATGGAAGCAGTTCCATCATATCGGCACAGAAATGATTATTACAAAAAGTGGGAGGTAAGTGCAACTAAGATATATATTTGCGGCTTTTTGTCTTATTTTGAGTTAGGTATTTGTTATTTGTTTTAAGTTAAGATATTTCCTTAACCGGTCAGGGTTTATCTTACGCAATTTTTCCATCTGTATGTCTCAGAGGTAGGTGTGTTGGCTTTTAATGCCTTTGACACGAAATTCGAATTTCCCAATAGCCGGCCCAGCAAAGTACCCACAAAATCCCATCTAGTGTACTTGTATGAATAAAGCTCCTGAAATTTATCGTTCGGAGTTAACAATAGTAAGGCCTTATAGAAAAATGGTGATTGGATGAATATGAACAATATGAAATTAATCTTAATAAGGTTATCATTTTAGTTCATTTCATTTTGTAATTGCTAATCTATTCCCACTCTACGGTCAATGAACAGAGAAGTCAAATTATTATTTGTTTTCGTCTTAACATAAGATTTATAACATCAATTTCATTAATTTCAATATTTGTTATATGAGTAGAAATCGTATCAAATATTCTATTATGTTGAAAGTTTATATCAGAACAATTAAATCCTGAGCGCACAGCACTTCCGTCCAGTGCATATGTGTATAAAACTGTCGTCGGGACCAAAATACTCGTATGCCACCTGCTGACTTCCTAACTATGAAAAATTTCGACCAAATCAAACAACACAGTTCATGTCTTGGTGGCATCCCTCGAAATACTTAAGAGAATTTTGTGTGTAATTTCAGGTATATTTCGTCTGTTTGTTTTTATTTATTGTTGATACACTTAAGCTATCACGACCTTTTCGATACTATTCACATTACAAATAACCTCAATCATTTTATCTGCAAACATTTTAGGCGCATGTTTCCCTCAATGAGACTTTCTATATCTGGAATGGAAGAAGAATTAAATTATTGTGTCCTGCTAGAAATGGTACCAATAGGCGATTGTCGATACAAATTCTCAGGTTCGCAATGGGTCCCAGCCGGAGGTGCAGAGCCGCAGAGTCCGCAAAGAATGTACTTGCACACAGATAGTCCAGCTTCAGGCTCACATTGGCAAGCTCAACCAGTTCTGTTTAATAAAGTCAAGCTAACTAATAACACGCTGGACAATAATGGACACGTAAGTCAATGTTTATTTTCCAACTAAACTTTCATTATAAATAATTATATACGTATATACATACATACATGTATATACTTATCTAATTATATTTTACTAAACAGATAGTTTTAGCGAGCATGCATAAATATCAACCGAGAATCCATATAATTCAAACTTCAGATCCGACACAAATTCCTTGGTCCGCACAACAAGCATTTGTGTTTCCCGAAACAGAATTTGTTGCTGTTACGGCATATCAGGTAAGCATATATGTATCATCAATTGGTTATTTAGATTCAATTACTTAGATTCAATTCAATAGATTCAATTTAAATTATTTTTCTTTAACTAGAACGATCGCATCACTAAATTAAAAATTGATAACAACCCATTTGCGAAAGGTTTTAGGGAAACAGGGCAGTCACGATGCAAAAGGAAAATGACATCATCACCAGTACAATCTGTTGATTTAACAGCAGTTGTATCTATATCACCAGGGATTAATATATATGAAACACAGCCAAACGAAGACGACAACGAATCTCCATCCACAAAATGTATAAGATCAAATGATTCAACTTGTTCCATTTCTTCATTAGATGAAGTTAGTTTTCCAACGTCAATAAGTAGCGGCAATTCAAGTGGAAAAAATTCTCCAAATATTGATAGCAATACAGACACACAATCTTATTTTTCATTCAAGCCAACCCTTTTAAATGAAAGTGTTATGAATAACCAAAAATCATTTATAAGCCCATTTGTAGTTGACTTAGCGAATTCCTATTTTGGAAGGACGCACTATCCCATACATCTCTATTCAGCAGGTACCTGTGAACCACCAAATGAGCAAATGAATACAAGGATAGATTATGATAATACTTTACTAATTAGACCTTCAATATCAAAGAGAGTTAAAAAAACGATATCTTATTCACCTAAAATCAAGTCAGACATGAATACGAAAACAAATAAATGTAATGACTTCTCAATTTCATCAATATTAGGCAGTAATAGTTAAATACTACACATTTTAACTCTCTGTTTAGTTTTACAATACATGTATTACACGTTTTATGGCTCTAAGCCCTATTTAAATATATACTTATTAATTATATTTAAGACTATTTGAAAGAAAATAAACTTAATTTATTTTTACAAAAATGCTTTTATTTTTATTTCTATAATTGCGTCTCTAATTTGGCATAATGCATAATGCACTAAACATTATGGACCGAAAAAAAAAATTATTACAATCAATCAATATTTTGTAAAACATCTTTCGATGACGTTTGAGATACATATGTACATATGTACGTAAAGGTCTTTAATGCTATTTTGTTTTAATCAGGCTTCATCCTTTTGCCGCACTTGGACCGTTTCCATTCCTTTCATACCACTGTCAAAACAGGTTTTGAGCGTTGAAGCTAATTAACGCTTTTTAAATAATATGTCAATATCTTTCTCAGATTACAATACCAGATTTTTCTTTTATTCTATTTGTTTGAAGCTATGGAATTTTTTTGATTTCATTTCTCAGTCAGAAATACTTTTCATGTGAAATATTTCAATGTGGTAAACCGAATCGTACCGAATACCGAATAAGAGAAAATTTAATATATTTTTTTCAAGTTTCAGGCCAAATTGCTTCAGTTGTGAATTTGTTTAGCCATATCATAATTAAAACTGTTCTGTCTACTGTCATCAACCATTAAATCAAGGCCGTTAAGTACATATACACATTACTTTTCAATAGGTATTCATAATTTCATAACAAATACATAAGTTTAAAACAAAGTCATTATGTCTCGCCTGCCAGACGCACTCGATGCCACATTAATTTTATGATGACATGCGGACCACCTCTTTTTATTATTCTTAAATAGGTATGTTTTATAAAAAGGAAGCAAATATTTAATGAAAATATAAACTACATATATTCATTCAATCTCAATATTTGGAAAAAAGGAAGAAAATAAAAACGTATGTATATATAATTATATGTAGATATATATTGAATTGATCAGTGTATTATAGATTATGTGAAATATACTGCACTGATTATACTGTGGTATTTAGCAAAAAAACTACATCCTTCATATAATATACACCCCTTAACATGTTAACATGTGTAGGGTGAAAAATCTACACAAATAATAAAAAAAAAAACACCACGGGTTTCAATTAATAACAAAAAAGGGACCCAACAAAAAAATAACCTGTCGCATTAGGAATTGAGTTCGGCTATCAGCTTTTCACAAGAGACCGCATCTTAAACACTGGCGCCATGTCAAATGGTGAGATTGGGCATATTTACTCATGTTATGTTTCTCAACCTTCATCACGTTCAACACAAAAATGTCTTCTATCAGATGTTTTTTTTTTTTCTTCTTCTTTTATTGCCTTCTGTTTGTTCACCCAATGTATTTAAATCGTAGCCACTGTTCCTTATCTTCTTCGATTCACAGGCGGAGGATTTCAAATATATGTTGTGTGTTAGTTGTATCTTTCCATTTCACTGTGTTTCTGATTTTAAAGATCTTGTCATACAGGTAAATCTTATTCTACAGCATCAATTCGTACAGCATATCTGCTAATGTACATGTTGTTCACGTGTATATTTATGTGCGTACATTTCGCACTGATTTGCTCCGAAAGATAGACGCGATTATATCATAAATTTTAAGATGTGCAATAATTAACATTATCAAAGGAAAATAATCATTATTTTTCTATTTAGTACTTAAACTAACTTACATGTATGTTAATCTTAATTCCAATATAAATTTGTATTTCGCTTTAAAAGTTTTTAAGTTTAAAGGAGTTTTTTTCGGTTAAAATTGTTTCACCATATTGAACTACGGAGGCGATTAGGGAAGATGTGCCGCTTATATCTAGAATATAATTACTAGGACATAGGGATTCTGTATCATATGTTCAACAATTTTTTATTTTGATACTGTACGATTGCAATTTTATCTTTTTTAATCAGTTTTAAAATGCTCCCCAGTTGTATTAGGTAAACTTTATAGATAAGTGTGCTTAAATTTATTTCGGCAAACCCTAAATCTATTTTCTAGAATTTCTTTAACTTTTAACAAGTTATTTCTTTTAACTTTTTTAACACGTACAGTACATATATGAATTTACAATACCCTTCTTTATTTCAAGGGTTTAAATTTGCCAGGATATTGCGGAGTGGCTGTCACTTGGAGTTCGGGTTTGTTTGGGTGCTTAATATATTTGAAAGGTTGACTTATTGCTTCTCGTGTTCATGTTTAGAAACTAATATTTTTCTAGCATCTGTATCGGGTAAACCATGAAGAGTAGATTTTGTGAATTTTGCCCATGACTTCATGTTGTCATAATTCCATTTATAGCATGTGGGTCAGATATGCACCTTTAGGCTAAGGCCACGCACTGAGCGGCAAGCGGCAGAGCGGCAAAGCGGCAAAAAGCTGAGCGACAAACTTAAGCGGCAAGTGGCTATTTACTGAGCGGCAATTTTCTAAGCGGCAACTCACTGAGGGGCAATTCTTAGCGATTAGTTCTGAAAATGTCGTTAATGAGTGCTGTTCGCCGCAATATTTTACAAGAAAGTCGTTTTAACATTTACAGAGTTATCTCAAGCTTAAAAAAAGAAGATTTGGAGTTCATCCAATAAACCGAAAAAGATCAGGTTATGGCGAATTTCACCATTTGTATAATAATCTTCGACAACACGAAGACCGATTCAGACAATACCTACGTATGTCAATACAATCATTTGATTTGCTGTTAATATTTCTTAAATTTGCCATTATTCCTTCTTGCCGCTCAGCACTACCCTAAAATAATAGAACAGAATTGAAAGCTGAGCGATGCCGCTCTTCCGCTCAAAAACGTCGCTTGCCGCTCAGAGACTGTGTGGCCACAGCCATACGATTTCATGTGTTTTAAATTTTTTTTGCCGCTCAGCTTCTTGCCGCTCAGCTTTTTGCCGCTTGCCGCTCAGTGCGTGGCCTTAGCCTTAGACACTTGAAACGTTGTTCTCTTTGCTATATGTGGGTTAGATAAAGAAATATGTATTTATGTAAACATTTCGGGAAGGGTCTTTTGAATTTGTAACCGTTTTCTATGAAGAGAACTATCTTTTGAAAACATTAATAGGGGCCTCGATATAGGGGATGAGATCGTGTGGTGAACTTTTGTGGTTGCCTTGTGCCGTGGTCATGGAATTAATTGGTGATTTATGAGGAGCTTTGGACAGTGCGTCGACAACGAAGTTAGTCCTGACTGTTTCAACTCATATGTAGTTGTATCCTTCTAGAAACGCCTCCCAGCATTTCATTTTGCTGTTTTGGTTCTTGTGCTCACAGCGAAAGTTAAGGGCTGGTGGTCAGTAATTATCTTTACCTTGGCTGAACTGTAGGGAGCCAAGTGCCCGGACTATGACCAACATTTCCTTCACGTTGTTTGCATAGGCTTCCTCCGACTTATTGTGAGATGAAAAACTATATTAAAGTCCAGGTATGAGAAAATTAGTACTCCCGAATCGAGTGTTTGCTTAAAGTTTTGGAATGCTTCATCAAACGTCCTTCTTCCCCTCTCAAGAGGGAAATTAACGGCTTAGCCAATTTGGCATAGTCTTTTCCGCAGTAAATTGCCTGAAAGTCCGAGAATGATTGAAAATTTAAATTTCAGAAAAATCTAAAATTACTTTTACTTTATTTGGATTCTTTTTTATACCATTAGGGGAGATGATGAAACCAAGGAACGAGATCCAGAGAGGCATAAATTCGCTTTTTGTATGATTCGCGGAAAAAGCAGTCTTGTTTATATCGGATTCATTTAAAGGAATCTCATGGAAGCCAATTTGAATTTGAGCAATGTGAACCCCTTCTTTTGTCCGAGTTGTGAAAGATCATCGTTGATTTCCAATTTCGGTAATCAATCGGCTATAGTCACAGAATCGGGTTTCCTGTAATCTACGACCAATCTACACTTTGATTTCTTCGAGACGACCCACACCGGTGAGTGTATATAATTATATACATATGTATATTGCTTTATTGCTAAATCACGAAAATTCACTTGGACTGAGGACATACATATAGCTAGTTCAGAAATAATCTTAACGTCGTGGGACTTTTTTTTATGTAATTTTGATTTTAAGCCCGATTCCTAATTCCCTAAATTTTTTCTTAGTGTGATTGAGAGTTATTTTAGTGTGTCGATGCCTAGTGTGACATGAAATGATTTTAGAGAACGTAGAAAAATAAAATAAATTTTAAAATCATTTAATCCGAAAAGAATATTTTCGACATAGTGAGTGACCTTTGTGCTACCAGCTATTGATATTGCATACAAATATTCATTATTGGATAAAGTGTTGTTTGTGCCCATGTCCATTAATATTTTCATTGTTTTCAAGGTTTTTTTTTTTTTTTTTTTTTGTTGGAGGCTTCTACTATCTGCTGGAGCACTCAGACACAAATACTGGTCCATTGTACTACCAGACAGACACCTTGTCTTTATTGTATTTTCCCCGTTGTCCGGAGAAAAGTGAGGAGGGGCTTCAGTGATGTTGAGCTAGGAGATTCGGCACCCACCACGTCGGCCCCAAGGGTGCGCCACCGTGCACGAGCGAAGGCGGGACAGTCGCAGAGAAAGTGTTCCGCTGTGTCGTCCTCCTCGTAACAAGCAGCACAGGTAGGCGTCTCACTGATGCCAAGCACGTAAAGATGCCTAGCAAAAGTGTAATGGCCCGTAATGACGCCCGTTAGCCTTCTGCAGTCATTTCTTCTTAAGGATAAGAAGAATGTTGCGGACTTTTTACAGACGTCAGGGCGTACGCGCTTAGTCATCCTGCATCCTGGATATTCCTTCCATCTGCGACTGTGTACGTTAAAGACCCAGTCATTGATGTCAGATTTAACCGTTGAAGCTGGTGGACCTAAGGCGGGTTCAGGCCCTGAGAAACTCTCCTCTGAGCCTTTTCTAGCGAGTTCATCGGAGATCTCGTTTCCTGGGATTCCAGAGTGACCTGGAACCCATACAAGCCTAAGTGAATTAAGTCTTCCGACTTTGTTCAACAAGGTCTTGAGTTCATGCACTAGTTTGGAGTTGGACAGAGGATTGGATGCAGCTTTGAGTGCAGCTTGGCTGTCACTGCAGACACATATGCTCTTTCCCCTCCATCTGTGTTTCACAACATAGTGCATGGCCATTAGGATTGCGTAAATCTCCGCCTGGAAGACAGACGCATATTTTCCTAACGAGAAGTGCAGTCGAATGTTTTCGCGCTCGAAGAAAACTCCGGCGCCGGATCCCTGATCAGTCCTGGAGCCATCTGTGAAGATGCGAAGACATTCTATTCCAGGTTCAGTGTCTGGCCAAAGCCAGTCCTGACGCCAAGGAAATGTGACTGTGTAGTTACTGCGCAGTAGGATGGCAGGTGTCATTGCGTCAGAGGGCATATCCATGAGACAGTGATCGTAGGATATTTCTCTCTCAAGTACACCCTCACTCCACTGCGAGTTGTACCAAAGGCCATTCCTCTTTAGGCGAGAAATAGTTTTCAGTGCACACCCTCTGATATATATGTCAAGGGGTGGAAGGTTCATCATAGCATCCAAAGCAGCTCCCGGTGTGCTGGGGAAAGCCCCCGTGCAACTGAGGCAGACCGCTCTTTGGAGTTTGGTGAGTGAAGCCACAACGTGTTTTCGTGTCAGCCTGCTCCACCAAACAACCGATGCATATGAGATTATCGGTCTTACCATTGCCGTGTAGATCCAAAGGACCTTTTTCGGCGATAAGCCCCATGTTTTGCCAAAGGCACCTTTGCATTGCCAGAAAGCTGACAGCGCTTTGGTGGTTTTGGACTCAACATGTTTTGACCAGAGAAGTTTGTTATCTAGAATGACTCCCAGATACTTAGCTTCCTTGGATATAGGGATGGGAATGCCTTTTAGCACCAGCTGAGCAATGCCAGTTGTTTTCCTCCTTCTCGTGAAGAGAACGACATCGGTCTTAAGAGGATTAACCGACAGCCCATTTCTCGTGCACCAGTCATCGATCACGTTTAGCGCCGCCTGCGCTTTGAGACAGACATTCGCTAAACATGAGCCGACAGAGAGAACAGCAACATCATCCGCATAGGCCTGGGCATAGATTCCAGAGGCATTGAGAGCATCTAGCAGAGAGTCGACCACCATGCACCATAGCAGCGGAGACAAGACGCCACCTTGCGGGCAGCCCCTGTTTACTCCAGACTTGACACATTGTTCGAGGCCTGTATCAGCGATCAATGTCCTGTGCACAAGCATTGCTTTGATCCACAAAACCAGTGCTTCATCTACGCCATGCCGTCTAGCAGCGTTACACATGCTGTCGAAGGTAGCGTTATCAAAAGCTCCCTCAATGTCGACGAAAATGCCTAGTACGTACTCTTTCCTTTCAAGAGCGCATTCAATTCTCCCAACTAGGTTATGAAGCGCAGTCTCGCAGGATTTTCCGCGCTGATAAGCATGTTGCATGTCCGACAGAGGATGCAATCGAAGGGCATCTTTGCGCACGTGCAACTCTACTAGTCTTTCCATGCTTTTCAGCAGGAATGATGTTAGACTTATTGGTCTGAAACTCTTGGCTAGTGAGTAATCCTCTTTCCCTATTTTGGGAATAAAGACCACTTTCACCGCGCGCCAAGGGATAGGTATGTAGGCAAGTGCCAGGCTAGCAGTGAAAATTCTTTTCAGTGTAGGAAGCAGCTGTCTTATACCTTTTTGCAGCATAACGGGGTATATCCCATCAGTGCCCGGCGACTTAAAGCCATCGAAGGATGCCACAGCAAATTCAATGGCCTCAGTGGTTGCCACGCGTGACGCAACATACCAGCTACGCCGAGTTGTTTTCATCGCTACAGCCGCAGTATCCAATGAGGGAGTGTGCAACGAGCCGATGACAGTCTGATTTCCCGGAAAATGGGTCTGAAACAGTAAACTAAGAGTTTCTGCTTTAGACTCGGTAAAGGTACCATCAGACTTTCTGAGTACCTCCAGCCTTGTCGATTTTCCTCGTTTGAGGACTTTAACCAACTTGCTGGTCGCGCTCAGGGATTTGATCTCTTCGCAGAAGGACTTATAGGAATCATTCTTCGATTTTCGAATAAGCTTCTTATATTCCTTCTGCTTCGATCGGTATTTATTCCAGTCATCTTCCGAGTTCGATTTAAGCGATCTGTTCAGAAGACTTCTGGCTTCCCTACGAAGCCGTTGGAGCTCAGCATTCCACCAGGGAACCGGCTTCCTGTTGGGAGGTTTTTTGACAGGACATGCGAGTTCAAAACATTTGGTGATGGCGCTGTTCAGGTTATGAACTGCATCCTCCACCGATTGATTAGTTTTGAGTTTAGGCGGGGCTTGAGTGGATTTCTCAAGCTCCTCCCTAAATCGCACCCAGTCTGTTTTTCTCGGATTCCGCTTGGGCTGCGAGGGGGAGATCCCGCACTTCAATTGGAATTCGATGTATCTATGGTCTGACAGCGTAACATCTGGTGAGACTCTCCAGTTAGTGATGGCCTTCGCATGCCTGTTAGATAAGGTTAGGTCAATCACTTCCTGTCGTCTCGCCGTCACAAAGGTTGGTAGAGAGCCAACATTGTTGATGAAAAGGTCAGACGAAAGAATGAAGTTTAAAAGATGGTCTCCTCTCCGGTTGCATTTGCTGCTGCCCCAAAATGTGTTTTGAGCGTTAGCATCGCAACAGATGATGAGTCCAATCCTTCTGGCTTCACAGTACTCTACGAGTTCGGAAACCGCCTTAGGTGGCGGGGGTAGTACCGAGTCGTAGGGGAAGTAAGCAGACGCCACGACGAAGTGTTCAATTTCTCCGTGCGCCTTGTAGCTCACTTTCGCAGCTACCAGATCTTGACCACAGAATTGACCAAGTTTGGTTGCCGATAGCGTATTCGATATGATGAGGCAGACCCTGGGCCTTTCGGATCGCTCATCATAAAGGATTGTAGCATCACGTATGCCACCAAGACCACACAGGCGTTTGTTCCACACCCATGGTTCTTGAATGGATACAATGTGATGATTTGTACTACTGCATGCAATTCTGCTACTTAGAAGAGCGGTAGCAGCCTTGCAATGCTGTAGGTTGATCTGAGTAAAAATCATGGATTCATACTGGGGAACACGTTCCATCCTTCGACTACTTGACATCAAAATGGAATACAATCCTACCAAGGCCGAAGTAGGGACGTGAGTCGTACGCGGTTTTCAGGGCCTCAACAGAGCCATTGTCCATTCCCACTACCAGAGTGAAGCCCTCTTTTTTCAGAGAGTTCTTTTTCTCCTTGTAGGAATAGACAGTCCAGGCCCTCGTGTCGAGTCCCGGGTTCTGCGCACGTATTCGCGTCAGCACTTTCAGCTTGTTTCCGGGTTTTCCCGGAATCCAGCAGATGGCGCGCGTTAGTTTCGGGAGACTAACTACTTGATAAGTGCTAGTTCCCAGGGGGGGGATTTTCGGCACCATGCTCCTGATCCAGGCAGATGTCTGCTGAGAGGAACAGCTCACCACGAAGGTACCATTCATCAAAGCAGACCTCTCCGCTTGAATACAGAAGCCTGTTGCTGAAGCTAGCTCCAGTAGATGATCCTCGCAGTGTTGGCAATCTGCGCTGGTCATTCTGCTGTCACTGCCAGCCTTCCCTATTCTGACCTTTTCGGAGGAGATGGCTGCCTCTTTGTAGGAGAGGTGCTTGTCTCGACTCTTTACGGTCATTTGTGTTGCCTTTCCAGAGGAAGGGGTTTTTTCAGGTTTTTGCTTTGATCTTTATTGATCGCCGCATCTGCCTTTGGACTCCGATTTCCCGCCGCCATATCAGAGGAGGAGACATCACGTTCTCTCTCCCCAGCAAGATTGTCCCCGGCGGCCATCTTCCGCTTGCAAGTGCTCTTACCTTTTTCGGTTCGAGCTCCTGCTCCCTTCCGACGCCGCTTTCGAACAGCTTTGCCAGCCTGAGGGTTGTTATGATCCAAGACCGCTTCGCCTTCTGCGATCAGAGTCAGTCTGCCAGCATCATCACCTTTTTCGGCGGTGGCACCGACCATGACAGGACCCTGAATATCTTCAGCTCCGTCAGTTTTGGAACTTGGCACGCTCTTATTGGGAGTTTGACCGTCACCAATAAGAGGAGGAGTGTTTGAGGCGCATGCCGAAAGTGCTGGCATGCTTGTGCCTCCAGCAGCAGCCTTTACTAGCCGCCGACGTTTTCTGCGCTGCGCGCCGGCAAGAAGTGCGGGATCTGCAGGTGAGAGGGTCGGATGGGCTTCGGTAGGGGATACCTCCGCCGATCTGATCCTCTTACCTGCCTTTCCCAGAGGTTCACCCTCAATCTTCGTGCCTTCGGCTGTGCCAGCCTCTTTGCACGATTTTCGGGCACGCCTTTTCCTCCTTCTTTTTGGGCACTTAGCAGTGCAATCTACAGCACGTCCCAATTCTGGGGCTCGTTCAACCTTGGCGGTTTCCCGTGCCGCACCATCGTCGGTGTCGCCTCTGTCGGTTGCACCGCTCACGCTCAGTCCAACCAAGTGGTCGGACAATGAGCCGCAGGAGTCGGTGTCGTTCCGGGCTGCCGGAGAGTTGAGAATGACTGGTGGGGCCTCCAGAATCCTTGCCCCGGCCGCGATCAGGGAGATCGCGGGTGGATTTCCGCTATTGCGGGTGCCACCTGGAGTATTTCCATCCATTTGGTTGTCCATTCATTCATGACTAACTCGGGGTTCTCCGGGTCTTAGTTCGAGGTCATGGACCTCTTAAGCCCCTCCGCCGCGACAAGGCGCCCGAAGAGCGAAGGGGCAAAAGGGGTTTTCAAGGTATTCCTCCAATGGCTGATCATGACTACAGTTTTCAGAGTTCAGTATTTGATGGTAGGAGGTTTGATCGGCTTCACGTCACGGATGATGTGACCTGAACTGAAAACGGTGTAGCCTAGATGGGGTTTGTTGTGGACAGGCTTGATGACTTCCTTGAGACTAAATTCTATTTTGAATGCTTTCTCTATTATATAACTATGCCTTGGTGGCATGATGGGGTTTTATATTCTAAATGAGCCTCGATTTTTTGGACGTTGTTTAGATGCTAATTTCTTTGGGTTATATGGGAATGAATAAAAAATGGGGCAGGTCGTAGAGTGTTGTAAGATGGGTATTACTTTGTACAAAAAAAAAAAACGGAACGGAATCGGCTATACGTTTGTTAGGCATATGGTTCAGGTGTACGCGCTGAAAGCAATTTTGTTGAGTACAAGAGAGAGATGTACATAGGTAATCTGGTAGAAAGTTGATATGATATTATTCCCTAGTACCAGTGAGTTCCTTTGGAACTCTGGAGAAGTTGGGTCACTTTTCTCATCACAATGCATGACGACATCGCGGGACATATCCTCCCAATGTAAAGGGATATTGTATGACTCCTAATGAAACTATTATATTATCCCATAATGTTTTGGGGGATCCTTTTATGGAGTCGTATATCTGAAATATACGGTAGACGCTCTCCTTACACGAGATAAATTCTCCTGGGTCTCTGATATTTTGTTTAGATCCTGTAAGTTGTTACGATGGGGCGATCGGCTGGTCTATGCCGAAAAAGATTTCATCATTAGGATTAAGGTTTTTGTGGAAAATATCTTGAAGTTGTTTATCGAGGGTGCGTTGGACAATTTACCTGATTAATAGGTCTTATTCGTGACTGGACCTTATATTCGAATTTGGGTCAGTACGAGAGGTACTTGATTGGAAAGAAACATCCGGGTTATTATTTTGAGCACTAATTGCGCCAGGATGGCCGGATTGGATCGTGGACGATTCGGAAGTTAAGAGATTAAGTGATATTGTGGCTCTAGTAGTAGGCATGAAAAGATGATCTTTTGGGTTGTATAAACTAACAGGTATGAGAGCGCCGTGGTGCAGTGGGTAGTGTGTCGTCAGCTGACGCACGATGAGCGAGTTCGGATCCCGATAACACCACCGCCATCGAATATTCACTTCGCGGCTACTCTTCTCGTGGGGTCCTGGCAAAACCCCCCGTAGTAAACTTGCCTTGAAAAAGCGTCTCCGCTCTCGCCGTTCGCAATTGGCATTAAACTATATGTCCCGTTCACTTGTGTGGAAAAGAAATGGCACACGACGAAAGTGAATGAGAGAAGCTCTTCGTGAGTTGTAACGCCATCTAACTAACAAGTATATCTTTCAAATTTATTTAGTACTTTTTATACTTTTTATAACACTTGATCGTTCTTTCATTAGAAAAAGGAATACTTTAGAATATTGTTGTTCTTGTTGTAAATAATATTTTCTTTTTGCAGTATTTATATAAAACGAATATAAATCTTACTTGACTATTCTTACATTTATGTAACTGCTGTCTTCATTCTGGTGGATTGGCAGAAGTCTCAATTGCTAAAGTCTACTAGGACGCCTTCCTAACACTTTTCTCTTTTTTAATGTTTTTGTTTTTCCGCTGCTTTCACTTCATCGCATTTTCGCGACCCTTCTCAAGTGCCTTATCCTTTTTTACAATATATCTAATTTTTTTTCACTTTAAGATTTTACTTGGGTAGATGTGCAATTTATAATTTCAGGTTCAGGGAACCACTGAGATAAGTGTACGTACTTCCCGCATTAATTAAGGATACGGCTACGTTTTTCACGAACTAACACAGGCACTTTTTAAGGGGAATGGTAGTTTGTTCGCGTTTCAGAATTTACGCAGGCACTACTTCAGGACATTGGTAACACTTATTATTTTTGTGCACAGTGGTCCCTGTTCGGTCGCTATTATTTTGCTATTGTTTTTTTTTTATATTTTTTTTTCTGAACCAGCTCTTTAATTACTTATAACTTACATTATAATAATGAATTCCTAATTTCAAATGCGGCTGTGGAAACAAAAGACAGTTGACGTGAAATATAAGGCGTATATTTTAGGAAGATGTCGGATCAGTATGTTGGAAAAGTGCAGTGGTAGCTTATATATTTGTGATTCCAAGAATACTCATAGGACACAATTACCAGATTCATTGAAATTCATAAAACTAAATCTAATCTTCTTCTTTTCCTTTTTCCTGCGTTGTTATGGTCAGAAGTGTAGGACCATAACCTTCCCACTTAACTGCATTCCTACTGGTCCGTTCGCTTGTGGGGTCCGCCGGCAGGCTTCCCGGTTTGGGATTACTTCATCGCTGAGGCCAATCAAATGCTGGTGTTTTTGCATTTGTTTGCACCAATTGTTTTTCGGCCTGCCTTTTTTTTTTTTTTTTTTTTTTGTGACACGGGCATGCTCCAGATTTTTTTGTTTGATCTTACTTTTACAACACCGGTGATCTCCAGTCGTGTCAACCCACTTTGCATGTACACTTGTGGGGCAGTTTAGTGGTGGTATATGTGTCCCTAGGCTCACCTTGGTGTTTTCTAAATTGCCTAGATGTGATTTTTGTTTATCTTTGATTTAGTCGCCTTTTACGACAAGCGAGAGGTATCGCTGCAGGGATATTCTTAACCCGTCCCTGCACGAAATATAAAACTAAATCTAATGAATATTCCAAATCTAGAAGCACGTATATTTTCTTTTACGAACAGGAAAGCAAAATAAAAAAGAAAGAACAATTATCAGCGTAGATCCATCTAGAAGCACATATATTTGCTTTTACCAACAGGAAAGCAATATATAGGTAAAAAAGATAGAGCATTTAACAGCATAAATCGTCCATTTTCTGAGCAATTCAAACAACGCGAGTTGGATAGAAATGGTAGATAAGGTCGCTGAAAGACGCAACCAGCAGGGTGACCACTCAGAACTAAAGACGCGAGTGTTAGTCAACCTTATTATATTTAAGGCTAAAAGAAATGAATCGCACGGGACTTTTAAGTTGCCAAGTACTGATGGGAAATATTCTGTTATGCTGCAAAAAGGTATAAGACATCTGCTTCAAACTCTGGAAAGAATTTTCACTACGGTTAAAGTGATCTTTATTCCCAAAAGAGGAAAAGAAGATTACTCACTCGCCAAGAGTTTTAGACCAATCAGCCTAGCATCCTTCTTGCTGAAAAGCATAGGGAGACTAGTAGAGTTGCATGTGCGCAAAGTTGCCCTTCGAATGCATCCTCTCTCGGATATCAGCGCAGTTAATTCTGTAAATTGAATGCGCACTCGAAAGGAAAGAGTTTGTGCTGGACATTTTCGTTGATCGAGGGAGCTTTCGATAACGTTACTGTCGACAACATGTGAAACTCTGCTAGACGGCATGGCGTAGATAAAGCACAGGTTGTGAGGATCAAATCAATGCTTGTGAACAGGACATTGATCGCTGCTGCAGCCCTAGAACAGTGTTTCAAATCTGTCGTAAATAGGGGCTTCCCGCAAGGTGGCGTCCTGTTTCCGCTGTTTTGGTGCTTGGTGGTCGACTCTCTGGTCGATGCTTTCAATGCCTCTGGAATCAAGCCTATGCGGATGATGTCATTTTCTCTGTCGGCTCATGTTTAGCGACTGTCTGTCTCAAAGCACAGGTGGCGCTAAATGTGATCAATGACTGGTCGCTGATAAAGATCTCATATGCATCGGTTGTCTGGTGGAAAAGGTTAACACACAAACATATCGTGGGCTCTTTCACCAAACTCCAAAAAGCCGATTGTCTCAGCTGTACGGGGGCTTTCCCCAGCACGCTGGGTGCTTCTCTAGATGCTAGGATGAATCTTCCATTCTTTGACATATACATATATGAGAGGGTGCGTACTGAAAGCCATGTCTCGCTAAATAAATAGTTTTTGATACAACTGGCATTGGAGAGATACGTATATACGCAAACCTAATAGACATGCACTATGTTGTGAAGCGCAAATGGAAGGGAAAAAGTATATGCGTCTGCAGTGACAACCAAGCTGCACTCAAAGCGGTGTCCAATTCTTTATCCAGCTCCAAATTAGTGCATGAACTCAAAACCTTTTTAAATAATTCAACTTCACTTTGTATGGGTCAAATCCGACATCAACGATTGGGTCTTTAATTCACACAATCGTAGATGGAGGGTATATCCAGGATGCAGGATGACTGCAAGAAGTCCGCAACATTCTTCTTATCCTTAAAAAGAAATAATTACAAAAGACTTGCGGGCGTCATTACAGACCATTACACTTTTAAGCCATTCTACGTGCTTGGTATCAGTGAGACGCCTAGCCTGTTGAATGTTGCATATTGCGAGGAGAGTGACACAGCAGAATAATTTCTCTGCGACTGTCCCGCTTTCGCTTGCGCATGGTGGCCCACCCGACGTGGTGTGTGCCGAATCTTTCAGCTCTACATAACTGAAGCTGCTCCTCACTTTTCTCCGCACAACGGGGAAAATACAATAAAGAAAAGTGTCTGCTAGTACAATGGACCAGTATTTACGTCCGAGTGCTCCAACAGATAGTAGAAGCCTATATTAGAAAAAGAATGACCAAAAGCGGTTTCTTTAAGTTCAGAAGGTAATTTATTTTGTCCCTCCCTCCATAATAGTTCCGAACCATAATAGTCCCGAACCATAATAGTTCCGAACCATAATAGTCCCGAACCATAATACTTCCGATATACAATAGTTCCGAACCATAATAGTTCTGAACCATGAACTCCGCACGACGTTTAGTGACTTGGGTTTAAAGATCCTTTGGCTAAAACTTAAATAAGGCGATACCAAGGCCTCAACACGGAAAGTTTTGGACTCAAACACTGGGGGACAGGGTGCCGAAAAGAACATCAATTCAACAAGAAGAAATAAAATCAACTTTTATTACTGAGACTCAAATTTTTTATCTTTATGACCAACAGTCCTGATTACTTCGAAATGGGGACTCTGAGAAAGCTACACATTGGGACGTTGCCAAAATTTATCAATGATGAGGCTATTGGTACAAGTAACTAGGAAAAATGCGTCCAGAAAGATCTATCAAGTAAACCAATTACGCGACTAAACTAATTAACCTTGTCAAGGAAGTTGAAGGCTGATATCCCAGGAAAAGAAAAATATTTCTCAGAAGGTACAACTTCTTTGAGGAAGACACTCTTCCCAGTTCTTTAGATCTGCAATTTTACCACTGATGCAATTTTACCCCTCTGAGAAAATCATCTAAGGTAAGTGAGCGTTCTAAGTGCAGCTTGGCTATCGATAAGTATATTTATAGTTATACTCCTGGTACCAGACTCAAAATTTATTTTTGGATATGTCAAAATGGCGTTTACCTTAGCTTAAAAAACATTACGGTACAGTCCCAGAGCATTAGAAACATTGCAGCTTAGGAAAATAACACCTTTGCCAACCCCTGATTCCAACTTCAAGCCATTTATGTACCATATGATATCCTCGGCGTTTTTCAGGGAAATAATACTTTTCTAGGTTAGACGGGATAAGTTTGTGAATTTTTTTTTCAATGACATGCGTTTCGAGTTCAGAAAATTCACGAGAATGCACAATTGACTCGGGAGTCTATATGCTTTTCAAGTGAAGAAGTCTTACCACATTGCGTATTTTTCATGTGCGTTTAAAGTTGAATAAGTCCAGTCAGTGTGTCTTCGCTCCGCTTTGTCCCTTCAAAATAAACGCGTTCTCCGTTTCAGAGGTTTATTTTCTTAAAGGAAAATTTCATAAAATGTGTTTAGAAATACAATGTGAATATGAACTTACTTATTGGTGACTCCTGGCAGGCGGTTGCGGCGAGCGAAGACAGTGAACCGAAGGCTACCACACAAAAAACCCAATTGAATTATTGCCTGCCTTGTCTGTTTGACAGATCGGTTAAACGACGATCTAATTCGCTCTGTTCGCTTTCGCCTTCCAGGAGTCACCAACATCACATACGTTCTGTTTCATTTATCGACATTTATCGACATTTATCGACATCCCACCCCCCGTGAGGCGCTCGAGTCGCGACTCCAGCCTCACTCACATCTAACACGGCGAGTCTCACTGCTGGTCGTCGTACCACCCCTGAAGCAGTCATCACCTCGGCGGAGCGGACCTGTCCATCTGACCCTGGAAACACCTTGATGATTCTGCCCCGTGTCCATTGGCTCCTTGCTTTGGTGAGATCGCATTCTAGTACCAGGCTCCCAACTTCCAGCGGCGGCACCATTTGAAACCATTTGCAGCGTCTTGTCAACACCGGGAGATATTCACGTATCCATCGTTTCCAAAAACGGTTTTTTATCTGCTGGCTGACCCTCCACCGCTTTCGAAGGCATAACGTTCGCTCGTCAATGGGGCCAGGGGTTTGAGTTGAATTTGGGACCCCCAGAAGGAAGTGGTTGGGCGTAAGAGGTTCCTCGTCTTCAGTTGTGATCGGCAGGTGAGTCAGCGGCCGACTATTGATGATGTTTTCCGCTTCCAACAGCGCACTATGCAAAACTTCGATTTTCGGCGTGATCTCCTTGAGCGTGTACGCTAGAGCTCTTTTCGTTGACTAGACAAGCCGCTCCCAGCATCCTCCGGCGTGTGGGTTCAGTGGACAGTTGAACACCCACTCTATACCAACCGAGGAGAGCTCCGCTTTAATGGCCTCCTTGTCAAAGATGTCGCTGGTTAGTAGCTCTTTACTGGCTCCCAAGAAATTCGTCCCATTGTCAGTCCTAATTCGCCACGGAGTCCCTCGACGGTTGACAAAGTTGCGGATGCATAGGATACACGCATCTGTGGACAAATCGGCTGCTATCTCTAAGTGAATGGCTCTTATTGTGAGGCAGGTGAATAGCGCGACCCACCGCTTCTCTGTACGACGGCCTATGGTGACGTTTACTGGACCGAAGTAGTCGAGGCCTGTATACGTGAACGGTCGGACGAAGGGGGTCACTCGATCCTCAGGAAGCTGACCCATCAGCGGGGGATGCGGCTTAGCTCGCCGAATTCGACATAACTGGCATTTACTCTTCGCTACCTTCACAGCAGAACGAAGTCCAGGCACCCAAAATCGTTGTCGTATTTCATTCACTATGGTGTCGTCATTTTGGTGGCGAAGGCGACGATGATATTCCATCACGAGGAGCTTGGTTACTGCGTGGTCTTTCGGCATAATAACAGGGCGTCTGGTCTCGAATGGCACGGTTGTAGCAGCGTCGATTCGGCCGAGTGAGCGGATAAGTCCGAAGTCGTCCAGGTATGGCGTCATCTGGAAGAGCTGGCTACCCTTCCCTACTAATAAATCTCGTCGTAAACACTTGATGTCCTCACCATAAACCTCGGCCTGCACCTGACGGTATATCAGATCCTCTGCCTCCTTGAGCTCCACTGCGGTTAATTCACCTCGCTCCGTTGGCTTGCGTCGGCACGCGTTGATGAACCGTAGTGCCCAGGCCATAGCTCGTCGCAGCTTCAGGAAACTTGAAAACCTAGTGGCGTCGAAGGGTGGCTTGCTCGTACGTAATGTGCTCAGCAGATACTTCGGACGGATCTCCTCTCTTGGCACGTAGTCGGAGATATCATTAGGTTGTTGGGGCCACTCTGTTTCAGGCATTCTCAGGAAGGCAGGCCCCTTTAGCCACTTGTTGTCACCACGGAACTGCTGTATGTGACCGCCGCGGGTAGCGTCATCAGCGGGATTGGATTTTGATGGCACCCATCGCCACTGAGCAACTGTGCTGCCCTGCAGGATCTCGGCTATGCGGTACGCTACAAACTCTTTATGGCGGCGAGGGTCCGTACGTAACCAGTGTAAAACCGTTTTGGAATCACTCCAGTATATTCGACTAGCTGTGAGCAGGGTATGACATTCAACGACGGAATTGCAGAGTCTCATCCCGAGCAGCGCTGCCGACAATTCTAGACGGGGTATAGTTAAAAGTTTGTTAGGACTTACCCTAGTTTTGCCGCAGACGAAAGATACGTGGACCTCCCCATAATGTTCGATGCGAAGGTACGTGACGGCACTGAAGGCTTCTTCGCTGGCATCCACAAAAGTATGCAGATCTACCCGTGTGGCTGTTGACAGGTAGTGGCTGTGACATCTGGGAATCTTAAGTGTGGTTAAGCTTTGCATCTGCAACTTCCATTCCTTCCAACGTGCGAGTGATTCATCTGGTATTGGTTCCTCCCAGCCAATCCCAAAGCGCCAGATTGTCTTCAATATGAGTTTTAGCGGCAGCGTGTAGTTGGCTATCATTCCAAGAGGATCGAAAACCGACATGGTGAGGCTGAGGAATTCCCTCTTGGTTGGGCACCTGTTTCCTGTGATGATGTCTTGGCTGGCTCGGGCGAAGTTTAGACGAAACATAAACACGTCCTCTTCACTGTTCCAACATAAACCTAAAACCTTTTCGTTCATGGCGGCCTCCATGTCCAAACTGACCGTTTTGGTGGAGCTGCATGCCGCAGTGACCTGCAGCAAGCTGTGAAGAACTTCTTTGCTATTTGATGAGAGATTACGTAACTCGAACCCGGCTTCACGGTGAATGTCGATGACTGCCTTTGTGACAGCGATGGCCTCTGACACACTCTCAAAACTGTCCACGTAATCGTCTACGTAATGATGGTTCACGACGGCTTCGGTGGCTCTCGGATGTTCGTTTCGGAACCTTTCGGCGTTGAGGTTCTTTATGTAATTTGCTGAGCAGGGGGAGCAGGCGGCTCCGAAGGTCATAACCCTCATGACGTAAGCGTCTATCGGCCTCCCTTCTTCCTCTCGCCAAAGGAAACGCTGTGAGTGCTGGTCTTCTGGGCGTATCAGCACTTGATGAAACATCTCCCTTATGTCACCTGTGACTGCGAGGGGTCGAACACGGAAGCCGAATAAGACCTTTACCAAAGGCACGTAGTCGTCCGGTCCCTTCAGCAAAAGCGAGTTTAGAGACACGCCTGCAACCTCAGCAGCAGCGTCGAAGACTAGTCGGACCTTCCCCGGCTTATTGGGGTTTTTCACACCGAAATGTGGGAGATACCAGGTCCTGGGAGTCAATGTACCCGCTTCAGACGGCGTCAACTTCACTGCATACCCCTTCTTTAGGTAACTTGCGATGATACCCTTGTACGTGGTACTAAAATCGGGGTCCCTTCTCATCTTTGCTTCTAGGCTAAGAAGTCTTTTCTTGGCTAGTTCGTAGCTGCTCGGTAATTGGACATCATCTTCCTTCCACAACAGGCCAGTTTGATACCGCTTGCCCAACCTTTTCGTAGTACTGCATAACAATTGATAAGCCCTTTTGTCACTCTGGGATACTAGTTTTTCCGTCGGCCTTCTCACTCCAAAGCTTTCGATGCCGAAATACTCTTCCACTAGTTTGTTTAGTTGTGCACACTGCTCGCCAGTCCGATTACTGCAAAGTACAGCATTTCCCTGCGGGTCCTCTCCCTGTCCCGAAGCCAGTGTTCCGTATACGACCCATCCAAGCTTCGTACGCACAGTTATCGGTCCCCTTTTTTGAGGATAGATTACCTCTATCGGCGCTCCGAGATGGCTGTTGTCCAGTCCAATCAATATCTCCGGTCTGGCGTTGTTATAGTTGGGCAGAGAAATGTTGGGATGGCTGCGCAGGAACGAGTCCGAGGCGGTGAAACTTTGAGTTGGCAGGCAAAGTTCCTCAACTGTCTGTACTTCGCTCAGCCTGAACTTCATTGCATTTTCCTGATCGGCGCTTACTTCCACATCGACTGCAAAGGATTTCTTGGCTTCTGACTTGTTCTCGATCCATCGCAGATGAAGATCCTTTGGCTTCCCCCTAAGGCTCATACGGTTGGCTAGCTCCTGGCTCATGATTGTGACGGACGAGCCTTCATCGAGTAGGGCAAATGTTCGAACCATAACATTATTGTTATAGATCCTGATAGGCAGAACCCTGAAGAGGATCCGTACGCTTCTGGTGTCGTCGCAGCTTAGCAAAGTTTTTTGAGACCTCAAACCTTCATTCTCTACAGCTGGTAACTTCGTGGTGATTTCGCTTTCATGCAGAGACTGGTGGTGCATTCTTCGGCAATCGTCGATGCCACATGTTCGTTTTGTGCGACAGGACTTTATGGTGTGCCCAAACTTCAGGCATCCGAAACAAAGGTTATTTCGTTTCACGAAATCCCATTTAGCTGGCGTATGCAATTTGGTAAAGTTGGCACATTCTATGACTGCATGCGGCGTACCCTCGCAGTGACGACACTTTTTGTTTTCAATCTTCCCTTTCGCTTCAACAGCATGAAGGACATTTCCCCTCCTCGGCCTCCCCGAACAGTCGCTCTGAATTGACGATGGCGACTGATTCGATGTTACGATGCAAACCAATCGAGCTACTCGGTTCAGCCACTCGCTGAAGTGCTTAACGGTGGGGTAGGGTTGTATACAAACGCAGCACTGTGCCCACTCCAACCTTTTGTTCATCGGTAATTTTCCGACCAGCTCGTCTAATAAGGTTGGGTTTGCCAAGTGCTGGTGCATTCCACTGGCTTCCAAGAACACTGTTAAGTTTTGCACCTTCGTGGCGAACGGCACTATTAACTCCAGTTTGTTATCCGGTATCGGCGTGAATCCCCTCACCTTCCTGAGCTGGCTCTGAACAAGTAGTTCTGGACGTCCGAAGCGAAACTCCAGGCTGGCCATCACTTCGTCCACATTGTTCGGGTGGATAAGCAGAGACTCGACTACGTCCCTGGCCTCCCCTTTTAGGCTTTTCTGTAGGCGGAACATGTTCTCTGTTTGGCTGTAACCGAACATGTTCGTAGACTCTACGAAGGCTGTGCAAAACATGGGCCATTCTTCCGGCCTCCCTCGAAACTCCGGCAAATCGTGGAGCTTTCGATGCAATGAATTTGTGGCTGATGATGACGATGGCCCTTGGGCGTGTTGTGGCTGTCTGGCGGTTGACGGGGAAATTCGACATTGACGTTCCATTGTCTGGAGACCATTCAGCGGTGGCAGGAAAGTCGGCGTACTGCTCTGTTGACGGTGGACTGGGCTTGCCGGTATTGTCTGTGAAAATGACGACGAAGTCACGGGTGGCCAATAATAAGCTGCACGTGAGGTAAACGGCACGTGTACTGTCGTAGCGGTCTGCTGTGAGGTGGAGTTGTCTTGACTAACGGCATGTGGCACAGTTGCGACAGTCGAAACGGCTAAAACAGGCGCAAGAGTAGCTGACGTAACTGCAGTGGTTTCGGCAGCATCAGACGTTACCGCACCATTGGACGTAGGGACACTGGGTGTCAGCAGTTGCGCTCGTAGTAGTTGTTCATACCGCAGGCGCTCTTGTTTTTCTTTGTTCGTTGCAGCTTTAGCCGCTTTAAGCTGTCTACGAAGCTGTTTTAATTCTTCCTCCATCGTTGGATCCTGAGCTTCAGCTTGCCTTAGGCTACGGTTTTCTTCTTCCAATGGAGTACAATCGTCGAAGGAATCCGCTTGGTCGTCAGACTCCTGGCGCGTCTTCAGCGTTTGTCTTGTTGTCCTTTTCTCGATTGGCATTGACTCGGTGTGATGAATTTGGTTTAGGGAAAATTCGAATGTTTTTTTTTATTTTATTTTATGGTAACGGACACAGATGTAGTTCAACGGGTTCCGTCCGCTGGCTGCGGGAATACTATAAACGGGCACAGATGTAGTTCAACGGGTTCCGTCCGCTGGCTGCGGGAATACTATAAACGGGCACAGATGTAGTTCAACGGGTTCCGTCCGCTGGCTGCGGGAATACTATAAACGGGCACAGATGTAGTTCAACGGGTTCCGTCCGCTGGCTGCGGGAATACTATAAGCGGGCACAGATGTATTTCAACGGGTTCCGTCCGCTGGCTGCGAGAATACCGAGATTTGAAGTGTTCCGTCCGCTGTCTGCGGGAAATACTCCGCTATGTTGAACGGCTTTCGCTAACTGTTGGATGGTCCCGTTAGCTTGTGGCGTGATTCTGTCCGCTGGCTGCGGGAATTATCTTCGCAATAAAAAATAAAGCTTGTCTTCGCTCCGCTTTGTCCCTTCAAAATAAACGCGTTCTCCGTTTCAGAGGTTTATTTTCTTAAAGGAAAATTTCATAAAATGTGTTTAGAAATACAATGTGAATATGAACTTGCTTATTGGTGACTCCTGGCAGGCGGTTGCGGCGAGCGAAGACAGTGAACCGAAGGCTACCACACAAAAAACCCAATTGAATTATTGCCTGCCTTGTCTGTTTGACAGATCGGTTAAACGACGATCTAATTCGCTCTGTTCGCTTTCGCCTTCCAGGAGTCACCAACATCACGTACGTTCTGTTTCATTTATCGACATTTATCGACATTTATCGACACAGTGCCTCTCAGGCTTCTGTTCAGTAGGATTTCATATTCTGTCGGGACATGCAAGTTTTTAAAGTCGTTGTGGCTTGTTGATTTTAATCTTTTTCCACTAACTACAGAAGCATGGGTGATGATAGTTCTTACGATCTTATATAACCAAAAGACGATCAGAAGTTTGTAGTATACTTTCAAATACTCACGTTCTGCAGCTATATATACGTATACAAGTATCAATCAGTTATGTATGCATGTACATATATTTGGATTTAGATTTAGATTAAAGTGGGGGGAAGGATAATATCTCCTGACCACTGCGGCCTCTGATGGGCCCATTGTGATATCCCCATTTAGAGTTCCCTCAAAAATCCTGAGTTCATGATAAAACTTAGTATGCTTTTGAGTGAGCTAGCAGCAATTTATTCAGCTTCAAGATAATACCTGCCTAGGTGCTTGTGTCGTGTACTGATGAAGCAGTTACAGTGGCACAGTATGTGCTCTGCTGTTTCTGCCTCTTCGTTACACATTCTGCAGGTGTCATCTTGTGTGATGGTCTTAAGATGTTTGTCTTAAGATGCCCGGTCTGACCGGGCGGTGTCCAGTGAGGAATCCTGTGACTATACGAAACTGATTCCTAGAGAGTTTAAGGAGTTGTTTCGTTCTTTTGAGGGAAGTGGTTGGTAGGAACATCTTGGCTTGTCTGCTACCTTCCGTTTGTGTCCAGTAGTGGTTGGCCGTGTTCCTCAACCATTCCTTTATGTAGCTGATAGGTACGCCGCAGACTGGTCTTGGCATCATGAATGGTGATGCAAAGACTTTTCTTGCTAATGGTCTGCTTTTTCGTTTCCTATATGGCCACTGTGCCCAGGTATCCACATGAGGTGATCTCTGTTTGTGTTGGCCAGCTGGCGTAATATTTGTAAGCAGTCCCATACGGAGTACGGAGTACTGTCTATGCTGTGATAGATCTGTGTTTCAGTGTTAGCTCCGTATACTCCAGTCCCAACACCTTCGTTCGTTTTGGATCCATCCGTGTACCATACATGGGCGATGGAAGGAAGGTCTATTTTGCTCCCATGTGTGTCGAGAGGGAATTGTGACCTTAAAGTTTTGGCTGAAGTTATACTTTGGAAGACAATGTCTATAAGGGGTATTTTTAGGATTTCATGCTTGTTTAGTTCATTAAGAATGTCAGGATGAGAAAGCCTAGAATGAGTCTATGGGCAAATGTGATTGTTTCTTTTTTAAGTTGGAGGTGGACGGGTGGTAGATCCGTGATGACTTCTAGCGCTGCTGTAATACAGTTACAAGCTAGTCTTTATAGTTTGTTGAATTAGGCTTGTACTGATGTTTGTTTTGTTTTATTCTACCAGACGGGCGCAGTGTATGTGAGAATTGGTCTGGTAATGGCTGTATAAAGCCAGCGAGATATCTTGGGATTAGTGCCCCAAGTTATTCCAGTGAGACTTTTGCTGGTCCATAGAGAAATCCTGGCTTTCTCAATGGTCTTTGTGATGTGAGAGTTCTAAGTGAGCTTTCCACCTAGTGTTACACCTAGATATTTGGCTTCGGTTTAGAATTCTATGACCAGATAGAGTGGGTTTTTTAAGTTTATGTCTCCTTATTCTTTTGGTGAAAGCGACTATGGTGTTTTTTTTTTTTGCGTTGACATTGAGTCCAACTTTTAAACACCATCTCGCAACGAGGTTCCGAGATTGGGTCCTCGAATTTTCCTCTAATTAGGATCACAATGTCATCAGCAGAGTCTTGGACATAGAAGCCATTGTTGCTGAGTATGCTAATCAGTTCGTTGACTGCGATGGGCCGTAGGAGGGCAGCCTTTCGTGGTTTTTACACTGATTTTATCATTGCCTAATGAGGTGTTTATTTTCCTGTTACTAAGCACGTGTTGAATCCATCTGCATGTGGTATTGTCTACCCCTGTGCTGAGGATACAGCGTTGTGATCGGTATTATCGAAGGCACCCTCAATATCAAGAAAGCAGCCTATCGCAATTTCATTATCGCTTAGGGATTTATTGATTAAAGCGGTTTATTCCTGAAGAGCATGGGTGGTTGATCTTCCAGGCTGGTAGGCGTATTGTATGTTGTGAAGCGGTGATCTTTTCAGAGGAACGTCTCTTATATGTCTATCCAGTATTTTTTTCCATTGTTTTTAGAAAAAATGGGTAAGGCTTATCGATCGGTATGATTTGGGCAGGTTCGTAGGTCTGCGGCCTGCTTTGGGGATACATTTTGCCATTACCTCGTTCCAGCTTGTCGGTATATACCCCCATATAACTGGTTCTGACGATGTTAATTAGCACGAGTACATACTCGTAGATCTCTCAATAAACAGTCAGTCATCAACTTACTCTTCTTCTTTAATTTGTTTTAATAAAAAAGAAAAAAACAAAAATCAAAAAAAAGCACAATAAAATTGGAAATGCAACGAAAGGGTTTGCGAGACCTCCGAAGCCTCTAAAAGTTACGGGGAACATGGCTTAGAGGAATTGGTTACAGCAGTATGACTGGTTTGCTGCAGCACGAGACCGGGATAAAAAATCAGAGCTCGTCCAAGTAGGTATATTTATGCCATGCATCGGTTCAGATGCTATAGACATATATTATTTGTTTACTCTAACAACTGAGGAAGCAAAGTCACTTACAACAGCCATTAGAGCAAAATTCGAGGCTCGTCTTTTTTTTTTTTTTTTTTGTTGGAGGCTTCTACTATCTGTTGGAGCACTCAGACACAAATACTGGTCCATTGTACTACCAGACAGACACCTTGCCTTTATTGTATTTTCCCCGTTGTCCGGAAAAGAGTGAGGAGGGGCTTCAGTGATGTAAAGCTAAAAGATTCGGCACCCACTACGTCGGCCCCAAGGGTGCACCACCGTGCGCGAGCGAAGGCGGGACAGTCGCAGAGAAAGTGTGTCATCCTCTTCGCAACATGCAGCACAGGTAGGCGTCTCACTGATGCCAAGCACGTAGAGATGCTTGGCAAAAGTGTAATGACACCCGTAAGCCTTCTGCAATCGTTTCTTCTTAAGGATAAGAAAAATGTTGGGGACTTCTTGCAGACATCAGGGCGTACGCGCTTAATCATCCTGCATCCTGGATATTCCCTCCATCTACGACTGTCTGCATTAAAGACATAGTCATTGATGTCAGATTTGACCGTGGAAGCAGGTAGACCTAAGGCGGGTTCATGTCCTGAGAAACTCTCCTCTGGGCCCCTTCTAGCGAGTTCATCGGAGATCTCGTTTCCTGGAATCCCAGAGTGACCTGGCCTAAATGAATTTAGTCTTCCTACTTTGTTCAAAAAGCTCTTGAGTTCATGCACTAATTTGAAGTTGGCTAGAGGGTTGGGCACAGCTTTGAGTGCAGCTTGGCTGTCACTGCAGACGCATATGCTTTTTCCCTCCACAACGTAGTGCATGGCCATTAGGATTGAGTAAATCTCCGATTGAAAGACAGACGCATATTTTCCTAACGAGAAGTGCAGTTGAATGTTTTCGCGCTCAGAACACAAACTCCACCGCCGGATCCCTGCCCAGTCCTGGAGCCGTCTGTGAAAATGCGAAGACATTCCATTCCAGGTTCGATGTCCTGACGCCAGCCAGTCGTGACGCCATGGAAATGTTACTGTGAAATTACAGCGCAGTAGGATGGCAGGTGTCATTGCGTCAGAAGGCATATCCATGAGACAGGGATCGTAGGATATTTTTCGCGCAAGTACACTTTCACTCCAATGCGAGTTGTACCAAAGACCATTTCTCTTTAGGCGAGAAATGGCTTTCAGTGCATACCCTCTGATATATATGTCAAGGGGTGGAAGATTCATCATAGCATCTAGAGCAGCTCCCATGTCAAGGGGTGGAAGATTCATCATAGCATCTAGAGCAGCTCCCGGTGTGCTGGGGAAAGCCCTCGTGCAACTGAGACAGACCGCTCTTTTAAGTTTGGTGAGTGAAGCCACAGCGTGTTTGCGTGTTAGCCTGTTCCACCAAACAACCAATGCATATGAGATTATCGGTCTTATCATTGCCAGGTAGATCCAAAGGACCTTTTTCGGCGATAAGCCCTATGTTATGCAAAAGGCGCCTTTGCATTGCCAAAAAGCTGACAGCGCTTTGGTGGTTTTGGACACAACATGCTTTGACTAAAGAAGCTTGCTATCTAGGATGCCTCCCAGGTACTTAGCTTCCTTGGATATCGTGATGGGAATGCCTTTTAGCACCAGCTGAGTAATGCCAGTATTTTTCCTCCTTCTCGTGAAGAGAACGACACCAGCCTTAAGAGGATTAACCGACAGCCCATTTCCCGTGCGTCCGTCTTCGATCACACATAGCGCCGCTTGCGCTTTGAGACAGACATTCACTAAAAATGAGCCGACAGAGAGAACATCAACATCATCCGCATAGGCCTGGGCATGAAAGCATCGAGCAAAAAGTCGACCACCATGCACCAAACGCCACCTTGCGGGCAGCCCCTGTTTACTCCAGATTTGACACATTGTTCGAGGCCTGCATCAGCGATCAATGTCCAGTGCACAAGCATTGCATTGATCCACAAAACCAGTGCTTCATCTACGCCATGCCGTCTAGCAGCGTTACACATGCTGTCGAAAGTGGCGCTATCAAAATGTCGACGAAAATGCCTTGTACATACTCTTTCCTTTCGAGAGCACATTCTATTCTCCCAAATAGGTTTTGAAGCGCAATCTTGCAGGATTTTCCGCGCTGATAAGCATGTTGCATGTCCGAGAGAGGATGCATTCGAAGGGCAACTTTGCACACGTGCAAATCTACTAATCTCTCCATGCTTCTCAGCAAGAAGGATGTTAGACTGATTGGTCTAAAACTCTTGGCGAGTGAGTAATCTTCTTTCCCTATTTTGGGAATAAAAACCACTTTCACCGCGGGCCAAGGAATAGGTATGTAGGGAAGTGCAAGGCTGGCAGTGAAAATACTTTTCAGAGTAGGAAGCAGCTATCTTATACTTTTTTGCAGCATAACAGGATCGAAAGATCCACAGCAAATTCAATGGCCTCAGTAGTTGCCATGCGTGACGCAACATACCAGCTACGCCGAATTGTTTTCATCGTTTCATTCGCAGTTTCCAATGAGGGAGTGTGCAACGAGCCGATGACAGACTGATTTCCCGGGAAATGGGTCTGCAACAGTAAACTAAGAGTTTCTGCTTAAGACTCGGTGAAGATACCATCAGACTTTCTGAGTACATCTAGCTTTGTCGATTTTCCTCGTTTGTGAACTTTAACCAACTTGCTGGTCGCGCCCAGGGATTTTATCTCTTCACAGAAGGACTTATAGGAATCATTCTTAGATTTACGAATAAGTTTCTTATATTCCTTCTGATTCGATCGATATTTATTCCAGTCATCTTCCGAGTTCGATTTAAGCGATCTATTCAGGAGACTTCTGGCTTCACTGGAAAGACATTGGAGCTCAGCGTTCCACCAGGGAACTGGCTTCCTGCTGGGATGTTTTTTAACAGGAAATGCGAGTTCGAAAGAATTGATGATGCCGCAGCTCAGGTTATGAACGGGGCATCCTCCACCAATTGCTTTGTTTTGAGTTTAGGCAGGGCTTGAATGGATTTTTCAAGCTCCTCCCTGAATCGCACCCAGTCCGTCTTTCTCAGATTCCGCTTGGGCGAGGGGGAGATGCCTTCAATTCGATATATCTAAGGTCTGACAGCGTAACATATGGTAAGACTCTCCAGTTAGTGATGGCCTTCACATGTCTATTGCACAGGGTTAGGTCAATAACTTCTTGTCGTCTCGCCGTCACAAAGGTTGGTTGAGAGCCCATATTGTTGATGATAAGGTCAGACGAAAAAATGAAGTTTAAAAGATGGTTGCATTTGCTGCTGCTCCAAACAGTATTTTGATGAGTCCAATCCTTCTGCCTTCACAGTACTCTACGAGTTCAGAAACCGCCTCAGATGGCGGGGGCAGTACCGAGTCGTAGGGGAACAAGCAGACGCCACGACGAAGTGTTCAATTTCTCCGTGCGCTTTGTAGCTAACTTTCGTAGCCACCATATCTTGACCACAGAATTGACCAAATTTGGTTGCCGATAGCGTGTTTGATATGATGAGGCAGACCCTAGGTCTTTCGGATCGCTCATCATAAAGGATCGTAGCATACCACCAAGAGCACACAGGCGTGTGAACCCATGGTTCCTGAATGGATACATGGATACAATGTGATGCAATTCTGCTACTGAGAAAAGCAGTAGCAGCCTTGCAATGCTGTACGAGTAGATTAATAGAAATAAAAAATGAAATTTCTTACTATATAAAAAATTATTTTACTAACCCTTGTGTTACCATCGACGTACATTTTGTTGAATAATTTTTATGCAAAAAGGGAGTAAATAACTATAAATAAATAAATAATATTCATTTCCAATTATTTATTTATTAAACTCATAATCTTATTCCTTTAAATCAATAAAAAAATCTAATGAATTGTTACATTCTATACATTTTGTTATTTTCACAGTATGCTCATCGCAGACTGGTCTTTCATCGTTTGCGAATAGGTGTTTTGTTGCAAATGTAGCACGATTCAACAACAAGTTGCCAGTGTTTTCACGTGGTTGATTATCAACAGTTGATTGAACTGCAATCGGCCTGTCATAGTAGTTTTGTTGAATATTGTCACAGCCTTGTTTTTCTTTGGCACATAAGAACATATCGTATTTTTTTCATAAAAGCCAAAAAGAGTTGACAGGGGTTCTCTTGTTTTCGAAGCTTTCATTTCTTGAGGAATGTATGGCTTGTTTTTTTTTCAAAGTACCAACGATAGTGAGGTTCTACGAAAGAAGACTTTTAGCTAAAGGCAAAGTCGTGAAAAATCGATCCATACATATGTTTCGACCAGATCCTTTGAAGCCGACTGCAAGTTCTTTGACAACTCTTTCTCCTTGATTGACATCTCGAGTATTACCTATTTTGCCTGTATAAATAATTCTTTTGAGCGGAAAACCATTATCTGCATCACATATCCACCATACTTTTATGCCATATTTAGGAGGCTTCGTAGGCATGTTCTGAGTGAACTTCGTTTTCCCTCGGAAAGGAAAAAGTAGTTCATCGATAGTCAAATTTTCTATTGGTTTGTAAATTCCAGCCAAGTTTGCATTTAGCATATTCCAAATATCAGGAATTGGTGCAGCTTTATCATTAGCTGTTCGTGCACGCCGTGTGTTCTGATCATCAAATCGTATAAACCTGATAATCGATTGGAATTGTTGTCGTCCCATCGTTGCACGGTACAAAGGGAATGATGCTTTCTTCCACATATCTTGTACATGATGTACATGAATTATTTGCACCAGCACAAACCAAAATTGAAAAAAAAGAATACATTTCTCCTTGTGTTACTTTCTTCCATGTGCGTTACTCATTTTCAGAATGCTTACTGTTATAAAGTTTCTGCTTTTTCATTCGTGTGACGTACGATGATATCGACTATTCAATGGACATCATTTTCTTGAACGAATCGGCAATCGATAACATTTCTGTACTTCTGTGAGGCCCAGCTCTTTGCCTGACAATATTCCTTGAAGGAGTTTGATGATTCCGTTATATTCTTTTATTCCAAATAGTTTTTTTCTTTTTTGTTACATCAGTATATGCACTATATCCATACAGACACAAACACGCACAATAATAAAAAAATATTACCTTGTGATACTTCAGCAGCCTCATCATCATCTCTTCCTCAGATTCATTTTGACTTTTATCTACTTGCTCTTGCATCTGACATTCATTTCCACGATCTGCGTGCTCAACTAAATCTTCTTCATGACTGTTTTCATCATCAGTATGCGGTGAGATATTCTTTAGTCCGAGAATCATGGGACAAATTACGTATGGGAAACCAGTCGTCGTCTTCACTGTCTTCCACGCCCAATAACTGTTTCAAGTACTCGTCTTTTTCTGCCTCACTCAATCTTATCAGTAAATAAATGTATGCATAAGCCGAAAAATCGTTTCGCGTAACTTCAAATTAGCGAATTTTTTACTGGGAGCTTTACTTCAAAAATTCAGCTCTCGATAACTCCTCCAACTTTTATATTCCGTATAAAAACCGTAATTGAAACTGTTGTCTTGAAAAAAAGAATGAACTGAAGAAACTGCTTATAAGTACCGTTGAAACGCACGAAAATATTCAAACTAACGGATTGTTCGAAGCTATACGCTACACGTCTCTCGAGGGATCAGTACGAACTAAAGTAAACTGCTTTTCCAATGCGTATGTTCGTTTCCAATGTTCCTCTGGTATAAAAGAATATAGAGACCCTCATTTCCTTTATTATACATATATTAATTTACAAATGGAGAAATTTAAACCGGACAGGGTTGTAAAGAAAAATATATGATTAGAAACTTTTCTATATAATTCTACAATTTTCATTAACAGACCAAAGCGGTCAAATGACCGCAATCTTATTTATGATCGAACATATTTCCAGAAACAAGGCATTGTAATCGTTTTTATTTTACGACTTTATGACTTTGTTTACTGTATTTACTGAATATCTTCTTTAACTATAATGAGTAACCATATGAAACATTATGCATCTAATGTATAAGATAATTTTGAATTACAGTGGAATTTTACTTACAAATTAATATACATATGTGACCGCGTCCGAGAAAAGGGACCTAGTGTGTCAAAAAAGGTGTTTTTTTTTTTTTTTTTAGTTTTTAATTAATTTTTATTCTTAACTACTTAGATCTATCTTACCCTAGACAAAAATGCTTAAAAACTAGCTTAACTATCTTAACAATCTAGATATCTTACTGGCCCTAGGCGAACACTCTAAAATAGACGTAACAACTTAAATCTATGTCTTTCGACTACTATATCAACTTACCACTAACATTACTATATCTAGCTGAAGCTAAGAAAAATGTTTTTTTTATTAAAAACTTAGCATATGATCATTTGTATTATATATAAAACTTAAGCCTACCTTAATGTAACTAAACCTAACTTATTCTACCTTAACTAAAATATATATATATAAATTATATACATAATATATATATTTAATATATATATCTTTTTTTTTTTTGTTTTTTTTTTTGTTTTATATACAATATATATACCCTACTACTACCTACCCTACCCCACCTTACCCTACCTTAGCCTATGTAAGCCTGCCATTGGTGTTATGCAGGCCATGCCTTGAACAGGCTGAAGCTCTCAAAGTCTCCACTGGCGTTGCTCCTTCTAGCCACCAAAAGCGTTGATGCTGTGGGACTACGTTTCCTCGATCCCGGCGTGAGACCGATCTACAGAACCTGAGGCGCTCGGGCTCACGGAGCGCGACATCGGGTTCGTAGAGGAATCGCCGTTCCACGGAATTGCGACCCACGTGGAAGATTAGCGGTATCGCCAATCTATCCTGGATCAGCCCACATCTATCTAAATAGAGGAATGCTTCTGGCGGCACAAAGCCATTAAGGCGCACTCTCTCGTGATATAAATCGTTGGGGTAGTAAGCCCCGAAGATCAGGCTATTGACCGAAGTCATTGCTCTCGCAACGTGGCTTCGAATCAGTTTGATCAAAAAATTATCTATCCGTACAATCCTGGCCCTATTGTATAGGACCTCGTTCGGGTAAAATTTCGTGTACTCAGATTCTGAACAATATAGATTCTGATTTCTGGAAGTTGATTTTCAACTTCCAGTCATCACAATACTGCTGAATTTTTTCGAAGTCACGCTGCAGAAGAATAACAATAACGTCGATCGTTGGACCTGATCTGTACGCGATTAGGTCGTCTGCGTACGCTATTGAATGGTGAAGAGAAACTAGCAGATCGCTTAGGTAAATGCTGAAAAGGATCGGCGAATTTACCGTACCCTGTTGCAGTCCATTTTTGATTTCAAATGTTTGGGTAGAAGTCACGTTGGCAATTTTCACTACGAACTTTCTACCTGTTAACATGTCAAAAATCATATATAGCAGTGGTTTACTTATGCCCAGCCGACTGAGCTTGTAATAAAGACCTTCTAACCATACGGTGTCGAAGGCTTTTTCTAAGTCAATCGGACAGGCACCCGTGCATTGGTTCTTGCATTTATTCCATTGGACATCCGACACAAGCTTCGACGCGGCATGAATAGTGTCATGCCCCGCTCTGAAACCGAATTGGTTATCCGGGATGATTTTATTGTCCTCAACCCATTTAGACAGGGTCCTATGGATCACCTTCTCGAAAACCTTGCTGATACTCGGAAGGAAACTTATTGACCGGAGATTTTCCGGGTTAGATGTGTCTTTACCCCTCTTGGGAATTGGTTGCACCACCGCTGTCTTCCAGTGCACTGGATAATATGCATTATTCAGTGCATTGTTGAACAGGATGGTGTACCTCTCTACAGCCACTGGCGAAAGGTGCCTAAGCACAACATTGGATATACCGTCGACTCCCGCGGATTTTTTCTTCCTCAATGACTCGAAGATCATCCGAAGATCCTCCGTCGATATGAACAGGGTATTAAGCCCCTCATTGGCGATGACATTGTTTGCCATGAAATCTTCATTGAACCTTGTAAAACCAAGGTTCTCTGATCGCCAATGATCGATATCATTTCGAAGATAGAAGTGATGAAGCAGGGCTCTATCTTCCAGGTCGTGGTTCGGGCGAATACTGTCATTCACCTAGTACACTTCCTGGAAGACAGCTCCTACTGTCGCCACCTTCTCCCGAGGATCCTGGATCACGAAGAAGTCGTCATCCAGGATGGCGCTCTCCCAATCGATGCTAACTGTTCGTAGCAAGCGTTCATTGTCTGACGTTCTCGGAAGTTTCAGATCCTGAATGTCATTCTGATTGTTTCTCCGAAATATTTTATATATTTGCGGGAACATACTCGCGCTGTTGGATTTTACAGCACGAATTCTGTTGTTCCAATGCAAACTTACAGATATTCTGTAATTTTCTTTGATTAACTGTTGGATATTTTTAATCAGTGACTTCAGTGTCCTGACCTCCGAGTTTTGTCTGTCGGTAAACCGCCTGTACAAGAGTTTGAGTCTTGTCAGGAGTCTACTTTTTGTCTGTGCAGTGCGTCGATTGTCGCGTTTCGGTATACGTTTGCGGTATCGTGCTGTCTTTGGCGTGGTATCGTACTGTTCATTGTCTGATTCATGACATCGTCCATTTGTTTGAGATACCTGTCAATCTCGTAGTTTGACAGGTTCCTATTAGGCGGTGAAAAGGAGGCGCTCGAAGTGAACGCTCTCGTCAGGGAATTGGCAAACCGCGGCCAGCACACCCTACTGTAATCGTAGGGGTGCGTTTGAACACACTCTGCCATCTCCGCGAACTCGTCAGGTACTGTGATCACGGCACATAGTCCGCAATGGTCACTGTCGTATACAATGGTCCGTAGACAGTTAATAGACCATTCGTTCGTGTCTGCCAGTCTCAGTCGAGAGTCTATTAACATGAGATCCAGATAGGAGCCGCTCCTAGGATACGACGGACTATCCGTTGCGAGCAACTTGACTCTATATTCAATGCTGCGAAGAACCCACCAATGTCTTAGTAGGCTCCCCCTAGTGGTGGGAATGTTATTTCCCCAATCACTATGTTTGGCATTTAAATCGCCGGCCAGAATGTAAAAGTTTTCTACTGAGTTTAAGCGCAGAGATCGAAAAAGTGTCTCGAGCTCTGCGATAAAAATATTGGGTTGAGGTGCTTCAGGTGCATAGGCTGATACAATGTACATTCTCTTTCCGTTTCGGAGAGGAATGCACACAATACAGGCCTCTAGCACCTGGAACCTCCGCACTTCACCGCTATATATGACTTTATGTTTAAAATTGTTTTTAATAAAGATCGCAACTCCCCCGCCTTGAATAGCGTTGGGTCGGTCCCTTCTAATTATTCTATAAGAACTGTGCCGGATTTTGTGCTTCTGGTTTAGCTTTGTTTCGCTAACCAAGAGTACATCGGGGCTTTCGTCCTGCAACAGGTTAAAAAGTACGGCTCGTCGCTCGATCCTTATCAGTGAATTTACATTCACCGACAGGATCCCCAAGGGCCTCTCTACCAGCGTACCCATCACGACCTAAGGTGCGCTAGGCCCGGCAGAAGCGAGTAGATACTATCTACTCGGGTCGCCGTCTCCAGGATGTGACGGCTGGTGTTTGGAAGCGACCCGAGGGACGCTTCTCCTCGACCTTCTGCTTACGGGCCAGGTTTTCTTTCTTGATGTCCTGGAACTTAGAACATCCCCTATAGTTTGCAGGGTGCCCTCGGTTCCTACACAAGACAAACTCGAGCTGCTCTCTATCCGCCACCTTGTCTTTCCCAAGGTCGCATTCCTCGTTCTTGTGGTTCTTTGCACACTTAACGCATCGAGGCTGCATTTCGCAGTTCGACGCGGCGTGCCCGAACCTTTGGCAGCGGATACATTGCAAAATGTTTCCGCTCCTCTTTAATGTTTCCCATGTGACAGTCTGGGACGCTAAGGTGGTGATAGTCCTTAACCTCTCCAGCTTGCTGCTGGGTGTGAGCTGTACCAAGAAGAAGGGAATAACTCCCTTCTCCCGTCGTTAACCCCCACGAATTTGAGGTCGTCACTCTCGAACTCTTTGAGCTCTGAGAGCATTTCCTCGGGGTCTGCAATCGACTCCACGCCTTTAAGAAGCATTGTCCGCAACCTCTCGGCCTTCGGCGTGAAGGAGAAAAACTCCGTTGTGGACTCCTTTAATAAGCTTTTTATACGCTTATGCTGCTCCAGTGTCTTGCACCGAACAGCATAGCGTTTTTGGCCTAAACATTTGATTTCAAAATTGCCTACACCAATAGCATACTTACAGAGATCGATGGTCTCTCGTAGGGCCGTGGTATAGGTGAAGATGGGTGGCACTTTTTCCTTTTTAGGACGTTGCTGCTGCTTTCTCCGTAGCCGAATATAAAATGGGGGCAAAGGGGTTATTGTCCCCCGTGTAGCGACCTTCCCTACCATAGGAAAGGTAGGCAGTATCCGCTTCCATCCGGGATGATAAATCACCCGATTCCGACTCCGTACGACGTACGGTTTCTCCTGTTATTTCCAACTAACTGAGAAGCAGCAGAAAGAAACAGAGAAAAACGCACACAAAAAACTGTCCTCCCGACTTGGGATCCGAACCGACGATCTTCCGACTGCGGGTCTGGCACTTAACCACTGGGCTAATTCGAGTTCCGCGAATATTTCGCCTAAACGCGCACTTATATTGTTTATACTTGTTTTTACACTTTGCTAGCCGAAACACTACCTACTCCTTCACTGGTCTGTGATCAACTGTCAAAACTCTCGAAACTACATTTTCCCACACTAGATCCCTTTTCTCGGACGCGGTCACATATGGGTACCCGGGTACCCTGGTTGGCCAATAGTGTAGATTAATTTGGTTGGTAACACAAGGGTTAATAGGAAAACTCACGTCCGGACAGACTAAGAGTCGGAACCACAACACACTTTGGGAGAGTTCTGTTCTGGGCTTTTATACTGTGCGATGACACCAAAATGCGTGGTGTGGGGTCATGTATCGACTCAAGTGTTTATGTCATATGTAGGGCAATGGACAACGGACATTGGCCTACGTTCGGTGTTTTATGCTTGCGTGTTACTTTCGTTCTTCCGTAAGTGTACATACCTTCGGTGTTTTATGCTTACTATGCTGTTTTGTGTAGGGTAATGCGGAACTACGGACGAACGGACATTGGCCTATGTTTAGTATTTTGTGGTTGTTTGTTTTGGTGGAGTTTGTTGCTCCACTTGTTTACACAGCAATGTCAACTTTTTAGGTGGGCATTGGTATGTCGCAACAGTTTGGTGTAATTATATTATGTTGGGTGCAGTGTGCTTGGATGTAACTCCCCCCTCGTTAGTGTGAGGCTCCGACAAATTTTTTACATTCTTTGAATTCTTCACATTATTGATTACGTGTACTTTTCTTTTGTTTAAAGAATTTAACATAAAATATATAATAAAGATACTAATTACTACAATAATCAATGCATCGGTACTCCAACTAATTATATTGTATTTCTTATTTTGAATAGATATTTCTTCAATGGTTTGTCTGTTTTCGATTTGCTTTAGGTGTAAGTTTTCTAATTTTAATGTAGGGATTACTCTATTAATTTGAATTTTTGTTCCGAAATTAGGGAAGGCAAAATGTTCGTGTATTTTTGTTTTTTCGTTATTAAATGTGCTTTCATGGATTTTTATCTTACAATTTTCGTATTTGATTAAAGTGTTTCCTATAATGGTTATATTTAATTTGTTGCAATTTTGGTGGAGTTTACTGCTGTGTTTAATATTTTTTTGTGACAACCGTATCAGTGGTAATTTCTTTTATTTCTTCTTGATTATAAAAGGACATTTTACAAATTGCTTCTTTGAAGTTTACAATGTTACTTATACAACTATCGGTAATTTGTAGTAAATTCCTTTGTAATTGTCTTTTACATTCGGATAGAAGATTCAATTATTTTGATCTGTTAAGATTACATTGGTTTCGAATTGTATTGTCATTTTTTGAGCATTAGGAATCTATATATATAATACGCCAGTGAAGACGCTTCTCCTCCTAAACTAAAAGTCGCACAATCAAGTGCGATACACCGTTGGAAAGGTATTTGTCTGAAGTGGTGCACTATGTAATAAAATTTAGCAAAAACTTAATGCTGGAGTGATTTAAACCGGATTTAATTAAATATTCCTTTATGTAGTTTATTTTATATTCCGTCAAATACATGAACCACATTGACCACTAAACCCAATTCCCCAACCGCCAATTGATTGTTGCATTGCATATTTTTAGGAGTTAATCGCCATCTAGATAAATTGAAAAAGGATACATACAGGCACTATCCTATTAGCAATAATATTTGGTGTATCTAGAAAACTGGACCGAAATTGCAAAATATTTTAGTTTTTCCTTGATTTATACACTAAACACTAATTGTATTCTAAATTTCAAGCTTCTATGTCTGCTAGTTGGTTCTATTACTACATTGGAGTGTTTAATTTCTGTTGAGGTATCAGTAATATGATAACTATTTGTTCCTGATATGTATATTGATACAACCGATTTAATATCGCTTAAGCTTTGGAAGTCTGGTAACAAGCCTATTTCTTCGGGTGTTAATATATTTTTGGTTAATATGCCTAGTATACTAGTTAGTATTATTTGTTTTATGTTATCTACTTGATTTTTTAAAAGGTTTATGTCATAGACTATTTGGTAGATGTTTTGCATGAATTTTATACTACATACATATCTTCTAACTTGTTGAGTTGATCTTTCATCTTGTTATCGTAAGTATTTATGTACTCGTATTTCCCTAAAGTTTCTTGTTGTTTCGTTATATGTACTATCTTCTTCTTTTCCTTTTTCCGGCGTTGTTTTGTTTGCACCAATTGTTTTTCGGCCTGGCTTTTTTTTTTTTTTTGTGACACGGGCATGCTTCAGATTTTTTTGTTTGATCTTACTCTTACAACACCGGTGATCTCCAGTCGTGTCAACCCACTGATTTGCATGTACACTTGTGGGGCAGTTTAATGGTGATATATGTGTCCCTAGGCTCACCTTGGTGTTTTCTAAATTGCCTAGATGTGATTTTTGTTTACCTTTGTTTTAGTCGCCTTTTACGATAAGCGAGAGGTTTCGCTGCAGGGATATTCTTAACCCGTCCCTGCACGGAGGGGTTATACATATGTACTATATGTGTCGTAATGTTTTTTATTTGGTCCATGAGGTTGCTATTGATTGATACTTGCTTGTTATTTTCGTTGATTAGTTGTTGGTTATTTGCCATGAGAGAGTCTAGTTTTCTTATGATTTCCTCTTCGTCAGTGCTGTCCATAGTACCTGCAATGAATTTTAGTCCGGATCCTAACATGTTGATTAAACCTCTTTTAGTTTTGTGGTGTAATTTCAAATTCCCTATCTGGTTTTCCATCAAATTGAAGCTGTGTTTTGTATATTTTGTATATATTATACACCCTGTATAATAGGGTGTCTCACGAGTAGTGTGCCAAAAAGCTAGAGCGTGTAGGTCTGGTCAAGACAAAAAAAAATCGTATGGGAGGGGAGAGTTATTCCCCCCCGTTTAGCCGGAGGGGGCAATTTTCTAAAAAATTGACTTAATTTGGAAAAAAAATTATTAAAAATCAACAGTTACATCCACAATGCCGTGATATATTTTCTTGTAAAGCCAGAGACCTCTTCTTTCATCTTCTTTTTAAACGAAGCTGTTTCAGGGAATAGTTTTTGAGAAATTAATTTTCAAACTCAAAATTTTGAAAAAAAAAATTTCGAACTATTTTTTTTCCAAAATTGTATGTATGTAATTAAGTACTAATTTTTTTTCAAAAATTCAATTCTCTTATTAGTTTTTAGTTAAAGACAGAAGACCGGATGCAAAAATATCTTGTAGTTTTTGAGAAATTAAAAAAAAACCCGAACCATTTTTTTTTAAGAAAAACCTTTTTTTTTGGTTTTAACGCGGCTGGACTTGTGGCAAATTAATGTATGAAACATTGACCTCTTTTTTATTATTTTTAAAAAATTCGGAGTTTTATGAGGATACAATAAAGTGACACAGTATTGGAATAACCCTGGATTAATCCTTTTTTTCATTGATAACGCCTGAAAACTGACCTGCCACCAACCGCTTCTACCCGCTAGGACCTTAAGACAATAAAACCGCAATTTTTCTTTATTGAAAAACAAAATATTTGCAACCCCAATGTAAATAAAAGGCATCGCATTTTTAATAAAAAAACATTTCCAAATTGGATGTTAACTCATCAACACATTACGATGTCAAACTCATACTCTCGAGAAGAATTAACGGACATGCACTTCTGCTACGGTTTAGCTAATGGTCGTGAAGCCGAAAGACTCTACGCTGAAAGATATCCCAATCGGAGGTGTCCCAATCGTAGCATGTTTTCAAGAATCCACCGACGTCTGCGAGAGCACGGAGTGCTAGAGCATCGAAGAAGCCAAAGATCAGTTACAGATGAATCAGGAATCTTAGATGAAAGAATTTTGGATTTGGTCCGACGTATCCCTCCCTTAGTACAAGGAGGATATTATGCTTGGAGTGCTCAAATCTAAAGTATGGAGAGTGCTTCATACCGAAAACTTACACCCGTATCATTTTAGGCCAGTTCAGGAACTCACCTCAGATGACAAGTTTTTGAGAGCAGAATTTTGTCGATCATTACTGTTTCGAGATGAAACTGAACGAAACTATTTTGCAAAGATATTCTGGACGGATGAAGCACAGTTTACCAGAGATGGGGTTACTAACTTCCACAATTTGCGTCATTGGAGTAGCACCAATCCACACAACAAAAAACAAAATAAATCACAACCTTGCTTTAGCTGTAATCGGGCCCCATGCCGTTATTAATGGAGAATCATACCTGCAGTTCCTACGAGACCTTTTGCCCGATTTGATGGACAACGTTCCTTTGGCCATAGCAGATAATTTAATCTACCAGCAAGATGGAGCACCAGCACACTACAGCTTACGGGTTAGAAACTGGCTGGATGATCATTTTAGTGACCGTTGGATCGGAAGAAGGGGCCCCACAGAATGGCCACCTATATCACCAGATTTAACTCCTCTAGATTTTTATGTGTGGGGATTCATGAATAATTATGTTTACGAAATGGAAATAGTATCTTTGGAGCAACTGAAAGAACGGATTGAAGTCGCTGGAGTCAAATTGCAGGAAAATTTGTCAAGCATAGACTTATGTGCAGCCATTAGAAGGAGATACAATCTTTGCCTTCTAAAAAATGGGGATCATATTGAAAATTTATTATAATAAAACTCCGAATTTTTTAAAAATAATAAAAAAGAGGTCAATGTTTCATACATTAATTTGCCTACAAGTCCAGCCGCGTTAAAACCAAAAAAAAGGTTTTTTTTTGATTTCTCAACAAAAACTACAAGACATTTTTGCATCCGGTTTTCTGTCTTTAACTAAAAACTAATAAGAGAATTGAATTCTCCCCCCTCCCATACGATTTTTTTCTTGTCTTGACCAGACCTACACGCTATAGCTTTTTGGCACACTGCTCGTGGGACATCCTGTATATTGGACCTATTGTCTTCCGTAACGCCTATTGATTTCGGTTGCAAGTCTTGAATATTGTTTTTTATGGAGTCAGTTACGTTGATCACGTGGAGTAGTTTCTTGTAGTTCCTAATTAATCGAATGTCCTCTAGTTTTATCAGCAAATATCCATTGTTGTTGTTTAAATTTTGGATAGAAATTTGTTGGGGTACGATTTTCATGACGCTGATTAGTATAAGAATTATTGTCCTCATTCTAACCTGAAATTGGTAATTTATTTAGTTTCAAATTTTAAATCTAGTTTTTGTATTGTCTTGAATTTCTTTTTTTTTCTGACATGGGTTTTATAATATTTACATTTTGACTTTTTGTCCTCTAAATGTTCATCATCGATTAGATCAGAATCTATTTTCCTATATTTATAGTGGTTTTTTCCTCCACGAATTTCTTTTATGTGGTTAATTCCTGGCTCTAGTTTTACATCTGTTCTATTCCTATTTAATTTATGGATAACTTTTTCCTTTTTGTTTAACATTGCTTTGTATATCGTTTCGAAGTCTTCTTCCTTAACTTTACCTAAAACAAAGTCGATGGGCTTTCGCTTTCTAGTGGTGTGTATGGTGTTGTTGTAATATATGTTTATTAAGATTAATCGTTCTTCAATTGGTGTCTTTTTGTGTGTTTAAGGAGTCGTAGGTGTTCATTAATAGTGTTGTGGAGTCTTTCTACGTCGGAATTGCTATTATGGTTGGAATTAGAAGTGAAGTGGATCTGAATGTTTCTTTCTTGAAGGAAGTTCCTAACTGCTTTTGATTTCATACCTAGTTCGTTGTCAGTTATCATTTTGCCTATATTCCCATATGCGCTGATGTATTTGAGTATTCTGTAATTCTGTACCGTTTCTGTGATTTATTTTAGTTAGCATGGCTATTTTGCTAAACTTACATACATATCATGGTTACGAAGAGTGATTTGTTAATTGAATAAAAGACGTCTGGTGAACTATTTCATGAGGTTTGCTTGGTGTTTCTGATTTTTTTAAGAGGAGGTTCTGTGGGGTTCCTTTCATATTTCTCTAGCATGCAAATCTCACAGTTGTTAACAAATTCTGTGATTGCTAATTTCATATTGGGGAAGTAATATTCTAGTTTGAGTTCTTCATAGAGTTCATTAATTCTGCGATGGTTGTTTTCTAGATGCTTTTCAGCTATAAACTTTTCCAAATCCATCTCATTCGTTATATCCTTTAGTAGTTTCTTATATCTTATGATCTTATATTTACTTTTTAAAGTGTTCTAAGTAGATTGAGTTTAGATTTGAGAATATTTCGTCGTTGTTGACCATAATGGCGTTTGTGGATTCGGGGTTAAAATGTTTTTTTATAATTTGGACGATACTTTGTTTATCAGCTTCCTTTATGCCTATTATTTTCCGTTGTTTGTTGAATACCTTTTCGTTCTTTATATATAAAGATCCTGAATTTATTTTGTTAATGATGATTTGATTCGTATAAAGATTAATAGGAGTTGCTGTTTCAGGGATGGATTTTACATTTTCTAATTTCTCGTTGGTATTCGTTTCTATCTTAAGTAGGATAGAAGTCGGCAACTTTGTTTCCTTTCCCTTTTTTGTAGAATATTTTGTAATCGTACTCCTCTAGTTGCAGTTTCCATCTGAAAAATTTGCTGTTTGGTTCCTTAAGATTGTTGAGCCATACTAAGGGTTGATGATCTGTAAACAGATGAATTTTTCTACCAAAAATATATGGCCGGAACTGTTTTAAGCAACAAACTATTCCAAGCAGCTCTTTTTCTATAGTAGAGTAGTTGGTTTCGTGTTGGTTGAGGGTTCTGGATATATTGGTTGATTTTCTTGTGATAGTACTCCTCATATTGCGTATTGGCTACCATCTGTAGTGACTTCAAAGGTTTTATTAAAGTCGGGATATACATACTAGTATTGGTGTAGTAGTTAGTTTGTTTTTTAGTGTTTCGAAGCTTTGAATGTAGTTCTCGTTGTTGATATCGATTTTAGCATCTTTTTGTAAAAACATGGTCATTGATTTTGCTATCTCGAAATTGTTTATGAATTTCTTGTAGTATCCAGCTATTCTTAGGAATCTTTTAATTTTTTAGGTGCCTTAGGTATTGTGTAGTTCTTTATCGTTTCTATTTTCTTTTGGTTGGGTGATATACCCTTTTCGTTGACTACGTGCCCTAAGAACTCAACTTCTTTTCTTAGAAATTCGCATCTATTTAATTGGACCTTGAGTCTGACTTGTTTTAGTTTATTAAAAATCATTCTTAGGTTTTTGATGTGTTCATCTAATCCGTTTGAAAATATGTACTATAATATCGTCCATATAGACCAAGCATTGTCTACCTATGTATATAATCCCTTAGTATTTTATCCATTAATCGTTGAAAAGTACTCGCTGCATTTTTTAATCCGAATGGCATTCGACGAAACTCGTAATGCCCATTATCTACAGAAAATGCAGTTTTGTCTATATCCGATTTTTCCATTTCGATTTGATGGAATCCGTTTCTTAGATCGATTGTCGAATAATAATAGCTCTTTCCTAGGCTGTCAAGAATTTCTGCGATATTGGGAATAGGGTAACGATCATCAACTGTTTTCTTGTTCAAGTGCCGGTAATCTACAACCAATCTCCATTTGGGTTTACCGGATGAATCAAGTTTTTTGGGTACAACCCATACTGGACTGGGGCTGGGGTAGGGGCTGTTACTAGGTTGGATGATTTCGTTACTTAGCATTTCTTGGATTTGCTTCTGTATCTCTGGTACTTATGGGTACCTGTATATTTTGCTCTTTATAGGTATATTATCAGAGGTCCTAATAGAAGGTTTGATCGCATTCGTAAAAGTTAAAAGTCCTGATGTGTCGAAGATTTGCCCATTTTCTAGCAGGATGTGTTCTAGTTTGGATCTTTGTTTCCTTTCCTTCGTGTAGTGCACAGTTATTGAATTGGTAAATTAATTCGGTTTCTGTTATCTCAAAATGTCTATTGAAGTTGACTATATGCGGGGTTGTGTCCGTATTCAGGATTCTTGCTCTTGCTTTAAAATTTTCTATATAATATACTCCTTCCACAATTGTTACAAAGTCGTTTATTTTTTTTTGTTTTTATTAACCCATGGCTCGTTCTCTTGTTTACCGGAATCTTATAAAAATGTTCCCCTGGGTCTATTTGGTAAGTAATGTTTTCTATCTCGTGGCTAAAGTACAGTTTAAGTTCTTTGTTGTTGACAGAAATTGTTTTTGCTTTATAGTCAATGATACTTGCATTTTTCATAAGGAAGTCGTTGCCTAATAGACCGTCAAATTTGTCATGAAATTTGAATAGATGAAAGTCTAGTTTATGGTTTTATGGTTGAAATTTTGGTCCTTCGAGGAAAGAACAGCTACCTATACAGCGTATCCAGGGCTCACACTGGTAGTGAATACAGCGTATCTAGGGCTCACACTGGTAGTGAATACAGCGTATCCAGGGCTCACAATGGTAGTGATTATAAAATTAAATCCAAATTTAAAAATGGTGTTAGATGAAACAGAGGTTCATACCATCGTAGCTAGACAAAAATCTCTAGCAGAAGAATTAGAGAAAACTAGCAGAAATTTTGCAAAAGACAGTCCAGTCCGAAAAACTGCTAAATATTTGGAAGAAAAACTACAACGGATAGAGGAAATCTCGACAAATTTCCTCGACAATCACAAAAAAATTGAGGAAGTAATTAAGCATGACACCCCGTACGTGCAAAACAATACGGTAAAGAAAGTTCAACAACTGTATGAAGAATTAAAGGCAAAATTAAAGAAAACAAGCCCATACGTCAGCGAACCAGCACACTCAGAAGATAAAATAGGGCATGAGCAATCACAGAGGTTACGCAAATTAAAAATAAAGATAAACGCCATTATCAACAATGTAATGAAATTTGAAGAAGCCACTCTGATAGGCTATACAACTGAAGTCCATGATTTCCAACAAAAAATATTGCTGGAGCAACCTAGAAGCTTCACCGAGTTGCACGAAGAATTCATGATTAACGCATCAGAGGATGATCTAAAAACAAGCTATGTAATAGAAGATGAGTACATGGAAGTACAGCAGGAACTGAAAGATGTCTTCATAAGTTGGCTTCCAAACTCAGCGAAACCAACCAATTGAAGGTTGAAGAAAGATATCAGCAAGTGGAAGTTAGATTGCCCCAATTAAAAATTCCGATATTTAAAGGAAACTATTTGGAATGGCAATCGTTTTGTGACATATTCACAACAATTATACACAACAAAGTCACACTCAGTACTACAGAAAAGATGGAGTACCTGAAAACGCATTTGGAAGGAGAACCAATGCAACTTATCCAGCATTTAACAATTTCAAGTGCAAATTATACATCAGCCTGGGAAATTTTCATGGCTAGATATGATAATGAAAGGAAAATGTTTGGAGTACATATTGAGAAAATGCTCAAATCTGTTCATCAAAAAACCAGTCACCATCGAATTCCATTAAAGAAATCTTGGATGCAACAAAGGAGTGCCTATCAGCAATAACCACCATGGGCTTTGACACATCATCGTGGGGTCCTCTTATTGTTCATTTAATTACAAAAGCGTTAGACCAGGAAAGCAGAAACCTATTTTAGCAAGGTCTAAAACAACCGAATAAGATGCCTTCCCTTAAAATCTTGTACGACTTTCTACAAAGGAGATATCAAGCATTGGAAGTGATGGGATCCTCACAACAGAGGCATTTCAAGGAGCAGCTAGAGCTAAATGCATATTTTGCAAGAGTGACCACAACTTTTATTCATGCAGTACATTTTTAAACTGCACTCCTAAGGAAGGGTGCGAACAAGTAAAACTTGCCTACGTCATGATATGAACTGCCTACGTCATGATAAGAAAAGTGCATGCACTAGCTAGTAAGCAGTGTAATAAAAAACACCATACTCTGTTGCACCAAGAGAATTATACATCAAAACGACAAGCTGTTAATCGTTCATTGAATAATGGACATAAACAGTTAGAGGAGATACAATCCAATTATGGACATAAAAATCAAGGTGTATTTGTGGCCACAGCATTGATAACATCGACAAACTTGATGGAAATCAGAGAAAGCTGAGAGCTCCTATCGATCCAGGATCGGAGGCAACACTGATCACTGAAGAAGCAGCCCAGTCATTATGCCTGCCAAAACGAAAGATGCATACGGAAATTAGCGGCTTAGGAGCAACTAATGCCAGTACAGCACGCAGTAAAATAGAAGTGGTAGTAACTCCAAGATTCACGTCAGAGCTCAAATTGCTGGTTTCTGCGCTTGTACTACCAACGCTCACAAGACTAACGCCTGACAAAAACGAGTTTAATGAAATTCCCACCTTCGCGTGGCTGCACACCTTGTCGCGGTGCGAAGGCTCAGTAATTGTCAATGACTCTTGAGAATTCACTCTCCATGACGGGACATAAAGCTAAGCTGCAGCCATCACCTCCTCCTCCCTTCCCCGGGTATCCCCTCCATTCCCCTCCCTTCCCCTGGGCTGGACTAAGGTGTAAACCGTACCAGTTTAAATACTATCCCAGTCGCTAACGGTATATCCAGGATACCAGGCACCCTCCTGAATCAAATAGCCTACTGCGGGGCTCTGTACAGGTCGACCATCCATTTTTGCGCGACTCGTGGAAACACACATGGAAGAAGAAAACACTGAAAACAAAAATAAAAAAATGCATCCTCTGAAGAGGCAAGCAGCACAGGTTGCCACCGCCGAAGGCGCGATCGATACAGACAGCGTAACCGGGACTCTACTTCAGGGACTACTGCGATGAATCCTTGGCTTCATCACAAGTAAGCAACACCATGCAAGTGGACTCTGAAACTGAGGGTCAGCTGCTGAAGAAAAGATCGACCCTAAGGCCACAGGCAAACCTGAAGGAACGATCAGGGCAAAAACATCGGCCCAGAAAACAAAGAACAGCTAGAAAAGGTCGGTGCAGTATATCAGGAAGATGAGCGCGAGAGACCCCTCTACGCTCTCCGAGCGCGAAAAATTCCTGATTAAGAAGCACAAGAAAGAGGTAGCCAAATTCGAGAAGAAATCGGCTCCCACCTCCACTCACGCTGTTAAAAAGAACACAGGGCGAGAGAAGAAGCCATCGAACACCAAATCCAACGTCCCAAAATTGACTCGACAACAGCCAACACAACCGGCCACTGTCGAAAAGAGCCCACAGCAAACGAGCACGTCCAAAGGACACACTTCCTCAGGATCGAAGCAGAACGTCAAGAGGGGGTGCTCCGGAGAAGAAACTCTTAGGGAAGCGAAAAAGGCGAAAACATCAGCCAGCTTCAATCTTCCCTTGAATCTACAAGTGGCTATTGTCGATCGTTCCAACCCGGATGGGAAGATTACATCCGACAATTGGCTCACAGTTGAAGTCAAAATACTAGAAGCGATGCTTATCGCAGTTAACAGCGATGAGATCAACTTCGACGGAGCAGGCTGGCAGAAAGGAGTCAAAGTCGTCGGTTGAGACAATCAGAGGTCCCTAGACTTCTTAAACCGCACAATCGACAATCGCGACGAAATCTGGCAGAACGCTAAACTCGAGGTTATCCCTCGCTCGATGCTTCCGCTTCGCACGTTGGCTTCAATATGGATCCCTCCACCGGTTCTCGAAAAGGACGAATCCAAATTGAAGCTAATTGACAAGCAGAATAAAGAGCTTGACACTCACAGATGGAGAATAATTTCTTCAGCCAAGAGTAAGAACGGAGTGGGAAAGGACCTCATGGTTACCATTGACCAAAAGTCACTCGACCACATCCGCAGCAGATCTGGCAGCATCAAGTTCGGGCTGGGAACCCTGAAGGTAAGGCTCCCCAATGAACGCGACAAGTCAAAGGAGGCTGCTAGTGGTGCAAATTAATTTACACCACTGCAAAGCAGCCACCGACGACTTGATGATGTATATGCTGCAGGAAGATGTGGATATAGCCTTAATCCAAGAACCTTGGCTCCTTAGGAACAAAATTCAGGGATTAAATACTAAGGTATATAATTTATACTATCCACATACTGAAGGTAAGATGCGAACCTGTATAGTCGCCAAGAAATACTTAAACATTTTTCTCCTAGGTACATACAGCAATGGAAAACTCACGGTGGTAACGTACGAACAACAGGACAAATCAATTTTGCTCCTATCGTCCGCATACTTACTATACGATGAGGAGGATCCACCTTCAGACGCAGTCCGAACACTCGTGCGACACGCCAAGTCACGCGGACTGTGTCTATTGATAGGCTGCGACGCCAATGGACACCACACTCAATGGGGAAGCAGCGACATTAATAAAAGGGATGAGTCCATTTTCGATTTCATTATATCCACCAACCTCAACATATGCAACATAGTTAATACACCAACGTTTCGCAACCGGGTTAGGGAAGATGTAACTAACCACACTTTACTAAGTGAGTCTGACTCCATCCGAGTAGAGAATTGGAGAGTGTATACTAACTATTCCTTTTCGGACCACAGCCGAATACTCTTCAGCCTTAACGTTAATAAAGGAAAACCGAAATCTTTCAGAAACCCTCTTACAGTTAACAAAATCCTTAAGTTCTTTATGGAGAAAGACACAAAGACAATAGCGTACGCGGATGACCTGGTTATCTTGATAAAAGGTAAATTTCTACCAACTAACAGTGAACTAATAGAAACTGAGTTGAGGGAACTCTCCTCGTGGTCAAGACAGAACGGTATGAGAATAAATCCCCAGAAAACCTTGTTCACCAGAAAAAGGAAATTTCCGATATTTGCTCCCTCAAAGTTAGAGGACACTCCACTCAGACTCAAAGCGGAAGCCAAATATCTAGGCATCATTCTTGACTCCAAACCTGGAAAAGGAACCTGGAGGAAAGGATGCAAAAAGGATAGAATGCTTTTTATCCCTGCAAAGAGACCATCGGAAAAAGATGGGGGTTACAACCGTACATCATTCACTGGATGTACACAGCAATCATCAGACCCATTTTAACTTATGGGGCCCTAGTCTGGTGAACTGCTAGCAGCACGAAAAGCTATATGAACATGCTCAACAAAGTACAAAGGTCAGCCGCTGTTTGTACAACGGGAGCCATGAGAAGCACGCCGCAAGCAGATTTGGACATGATACTTCATTTCCTCCCCCTGGATATATTCATAAAAGGCTGCGCTGCAAAGAGCGCTCTCTGACTAAGGGAGTCCTCTCTGTGGAAGCAAGCCAACTATGGACATGCGGCCATACTTAAGATAATAGACGACCTGGGAAGGAAACATGGTTTTAGTCTTCACCGACGGATCGAAAGTGGACACAGGCACTGGGGCCGGGTTCTACTCTGATACCCTCCACAAACAGGAATCATTCAGACTCCCTGATCTGTGCACCGTTTTTCAAGCAGAAATCCTGACAATATAGAAAGCAGCCAAACACCTACAGGTAACCGATATCCCATTATCGGATCTGTCTATCTTCGTAGACCGCCAATAGTCAATAGAATCCTGTATAACGAGATAAAAGGCTGTCATGAAATGTCGCGACTCAGTTAAACAAACTGGGTCCCGGGCCACAGCTCATTCGCAGGGAACGAAAGAGCAGACGAATAGGCCAGGCAAGGGTCTGAACTGGACATCAGCGAAGCGGACACGTCATTGCAACCACCGATCAGCGCATTATTCCGGATCATAAACGACACAATCATCAAAGAAGCCAACTTGTATTGGCTTACAAGAAACGACAGCTACACGACAAGATCATCGTGGCCAGAGCTCAATATCGGAAAAACAAAGAAGCTCTTGGCGCTGGACCGTAACTCGATCCGTATGCTCGTCGGAGTGATCACAGGACGCTGTCCCATTGGAGCAATGCTCCGGAAATGGGACTCGGGATCCAGCGATCTCTGCCGGAGCTGCGGCGATGAGGAAGAAACTGAGACGATCCAACATCTGCTTGCCACTGCCCAGCTCTCCAGAATCGACGTCTAGCTTCGCTAGGAAAAAGACTCTTTACAGAGATTGCAGATGTGGCAAATGCAGGAATATCGGATCTTTTAAAATTCATAAAGAGCACGGGGTGGTTTCAGCCACCACGTGATAGGACAGGTTAATTATATGTGTACCCCCACAAATGAAGGGAATCACAATGGGCCTTTTGGCCTCCGAGTGGAAGTGATGCTTAACCATCACACTCCCCTTCTTTAACCTAACCTAATGAAATTCCCAACAATTTCAAAAATTTGTTGCTAGCCGATCCATCATTCATTATTACTGGTAACATTGAAATGATTCTTGGAGCTGATGTTTACGCGGACATCATTCTTAATGGCATAAAGAAGGGTCCACAAGGCTTTCCCATTGCACAAAGGTCTCAATTTGGATAGTTTGTTACTGGGCGCACATCATCCAAATGCGCTAGTATAGCAATCATGGGAATGGTTGCCCAAACAACACTAGAAACTCAACTCAAACAATTCTGGGAACAAGAGGAGGAATTGCGAAAAAAAATATATGAAGAAACGCATTGTCGGGACATTGATGGCAGATATATAGTGAATATTCTGTTCAGTAAACAATTAGAACAGAAGTACAGTCTAGGAGCCTCACGAGACCGAACAGTGGTAAGATTATTCCAACTGGAGAGAAAATTTAAAACAAACAACTCGTTGCAACTTGAATATACCGAATTCATAAAAGAATTTATAAGTCTTGGTCATATGGTAGAAGTTCCTTTAAATGAAAAACAAACCGAAGATGTGTACTATATGCCACACCATGCTGTCATTAAACCCGACAGGATTACAACAAAACTAAGAGCAGTGTTCGACGCGTCATCGAAGACATCAACCGGAGCTAGTCTCAACGATCTTATGTTGGTGAGCCCAAGGCTACAATTTGATTTAACCACTATTATTATGCGTTGGAGAAGACACAGATATGTCTCCACGGCGGACATCGAAAAGATGTGCCGTCAAATTAAAATTAACGAAAAGCATCAAAACTATCAGCGAATAGTATGGAGGAACTCATCAAATGAAAAAATTAAGGACTATAAACTTACCACTGTTACATACGGATCAGCTTCCGCACCGTACCTTGTTGTCAAAACACTCCATCAATTAGCATCTGATGAGCAACAAGATTATCCAATTGCTGCAAGCACTTTAAAGGAAGACTTCTACGTTGACGACCTAATGTCCGGATGTGACACTTTGAGTGATTGCAGATACGCTCAGAATCAGCTCATAAAATTATTGAAATGTGGTGGTTTTCATCTTCCAAATTGGCCAGCAAATCACAAGGAACTTCTGGATGTCATTTCAGATTCTAATTGCCAATCTGTCATCAACCTTGACAAAGAAAATACCCTAAAGACACTGGACATACATTGGAGTCCATCAACCGATACCTTCCAATTCAAAGTTAACATAAAAGAACAGACGGCCAACCAAACGAACAACATTGTCGGAAATAGCTAGACTTTTTGATCCATTAGGATGGCTGTCACCACTGACAATCATTGCAAAGTTACTAATGCAACGGATTTGGAAGGCTGATCTCGAGTGGGACGAACCGCTTACTGTAGAACTGCAGCAATGTTGGACCAACTTTAAAAAAGAACTTCCAGATGCAGAGGCCATAACAATTCATAGATGGATTAATACGAACAGGGTCCATAAAATTGAGTTGCACGGATTTTGTGATGCCTCGGACGGAGCTTACGCAGCTGTGATTTATTCCAGAGTCCCCTATGGTAATGGATATTCAATTGCACTGCTAACATCAAAAGCAAGAGTTGCGCCGTTGAAGGCAAAACTCACTATACCAAAGCTAGAGTTGTGTGGCGCGAATCTATTATCAATGCTTTTGAAGGAAGTAAAGGGTCCGCCAAATAATTTTTTTTTTTTTGAAAATGTTATAAAAAAAACTACTGAATATTTTCTCAAATTACTTTTTTTATTTGAAAGTACAATCCTTCCGGTTAATAATGGAAAATAATTTCATTCAAATGGCTGCCTCGGCTGGCCATGCAGTAGCCTACACGATCGGTCCAATTTTTAAGCACATTATCGATTGTGTGCAGCTGTATTTCACCAATGGCTTCACGAATATTGTCCTTTAAAGCGTCAATTGTCTCTGGCTTGTCGGCGTAACACTTATCTTTGACGGCACCCCACAAATAATAGTCCAACGGTGTCAAATCGCAGCTCCGAGGTGGCCAAACGACATCAGCTCTGCGGCTGATAATGCGATCTTCAAAAACAGGGCGCAAAACATCGAGTGTAGCTTCGGCTGTGTGGCACATAGCGCCGTCCTGTTGAAACCAAATGTTGCCAATATCCTCCTCTTCAGTTTTTGTGAACAAAAATTCGTTCAACATGGCCCGATAACGATCGCCATTGACTGTAACGGCCACTCCTCGCTCATTTTCGAAGAAAAATGGCCCAATTATGCCTCAGGACCAAAATCCGCACCAAACAGTGGCTCGTTTTGAGTGCACCGGCTTTTCAATGTATGCGTGCGGGTTTTCTGTGCCCCAAATGCGACAATTTGGCTTGTTTACATACCCGCCAAGATCAAAATGAGCTTCATCTGAAAAGATGATTTTTTTTGGCAAAATCGGCATCTTCTGTTTCAAAGTAATGTCGCAATATTTCCCAGCATTGTTCAAGCGTATACACAACCATATTCGTTCAGCGGAAGGATAAAACTAATTATCTGTCAAATCAGACATGAGCTAAGTGTTACCATTCACGAAATAAGCACTACTTGAAAAAAAAAACGTTAGATGGCGGACCCTGTAAAACAGAATTTTGGAGCACAAGTAGATAAAGTGTTTGCATGGACTGACTCTACTATTGTGTTAGCGTGGATAAGGAAAGATCCCTCCAACAAGACAGTGTTCATATCGAATAGAATATCAAAAATACGTGAAATGGTAGATGCAAATTCATGGAGGCATGTAAGATCTACAGAAAATCCTGCTGACTGTGCTTCTAGGGGATTAACACCAAAACAGTTAATGAATCATTCTTTGTGGTGGAGAGGACCAGACTGGCTAAAAGACAATAAAGAATCCTGGCCACTACAGCCAAAGTTGTACCAGAATTTCGAAAGCCCTATTGATCCACCGATTGTGCTAACATCGTTAACATCGAAAGTAGAGGAAGGAAGCATCTTCGAGAAATTTTCATCGTACGATAGACTTGTCAGAGTAATGGCGTACTGCAGACGGTATGTGTACAACTCTAGAAGTACTATAGCAGAAAGACGTTCAGGATCACTTACAATAGATGAAGTCGAAGAGACAAGAAAAATTATAATCCGATTAGTTCAAAGAAAGAAGTTCTCTGATGAAATAAAATGCTTAAACAATGGAAACAGCGTTCCGAAGAATAGTACACTGCTATTATTAGACCCCCAAATAAATGATGATGGAATTTGAACTGTTCGGGGTCGTTTGGAAAACGTAAATCTTCCACGAACCCAGCGACATCCTTACATCCTACCATACGCCGATAATTTCACAAGACTAGTGGTGGAGAATGTACATAATAAAACACTACATGGCGGAATAAAACTAACAATGGCCACATTGAGGCAATCATATTGGGTTCCCCATGCGAAGCGATTAAAAAGGAAGATTTTACACAACTGTATTCGATGTCATAGATTTAAAACATCAAGTAGGTAGCAAATAATGGGAGTATTACCAGCACCAAGAGTATCCCCATCAAGGCCATTCACCCATACCGGAGTGGATTATGCAGGACCATTTCATATAAGAATAGCAAAAGGAAAGGAAATCGATCGACAAAAGGCTACGTGGCAGTTTTCGTTTGCTTCGCCACTAAGGCAATACATCTCGAATTAGTCAGCGATCTTACACCGGAAGCATTTTTGGCCGCAGTACAAAGATTCGTGTCCCGAAGAGTCATCTGTTCAAGCTTCTACAGTGATTGCGGAACAACCTTTATAGGTGCTAACAAGGAACTAGAGAAAATTGATCAGCTTGTTACCCAGCTACTGAAAACAGATGTAGCAGATAAATTGCTCTTAGAGGGCATAAAATGGAATTTTATTCCCCCAGCCGCATACCACTTTGGAGGATTATGGGAAGCCGGATTGAAATCAATGAAATACCACCTAAAAAGGGTCATCGGTGATACTATGCTCAAATTTGAAGAATTCACTACAACATTAACCCAGATTGAAGCTTGCCTGAACTCTCGCCCATTGACCAGTATTAACAACGACATCGACGATAATCCGATTTTAACTCCGGGACACTTCTTAATTAGATCAGCATTACATGCCTTACCAGATCCCACACTGGATCGAAATAAGACTTATCGCTCCCGATAGTTTCTGATCCAAAAAATGGTTCAAGATTTTTGGCAAATCTGCAGAATATCTTACACAGCTACAACATCGCTGCAAATAGAAACCAAGGAGAGAAAATATTAATGTTGGGGATATAGCAGAAAGTCACTGAGATACATCCTGGAACAGATGGACAAGTTCGTGCAGTCCCTGTGTACTCAAACAAAAGATTCGCGAAAAGACCAATAACAAAACTATGTCCTTTGTCCATTGAAAATAGTGCCGAGACAATAACTTCGACTGAAATTAAAGCAAGTTCCAAAGCTGCTGTTTTGTTAGGAAGAATGAGTTTCAAGCCAATTCTTTGGATGTGTATGTTAGCACCGGCCATAAGTACTATATCTGGCCAACAACTGACTGCAAACTACAAAGTCACAAGCTTCGAAACAACCCCAGGATTATATTTCGAAGATATTGGAGATGCAAATATGGTTGTTGGTTCATGGAAGAGCATAGTGTTCTTCAATTTGACGAACTATTGGGCTGATGTCAATACATACCGGAAATGCATAAAACACATGAAAGAGATCTGCCTGAACACAAATCTGTCGAAATCAAATGCTCTGCTGTTTGAGAGCAGTTTACATCTACATATTTGATTGGCAATGATAACAAATTGAAGTAAACAATGATGTGCTACGTCACGCCAACAACGATTTACCACAAAGGATAAAACGATCACCCTTTGATTTCATCGGAACAGTCAGCAACAAATTATTTGGCATACTGGATCAAAACTTTGCTCTTCAATATGAACAGACAATAACCGAAATGATAGGAAATGAAAACCATCTGCTTAATCTGTTGAAAAGTCAAACCAGTATAATAATTCCACCATCAACCTAATCAAGAATGATCGCGCAGCAACTCAAAACCAGTTAAAGACAATATATAAAGTGATTTCCAAGTTAGAAAAGCAAGAGGATAATGAACATGCCTTTCAAATGTTCATATCAACAGCCTTTCCTGCGATGTTAACTATGATCAACTTCTACAATACGCAAAATACATTACTAGACATAATACTGGCGACGCATAATGGACAGATTAACCCGTTAATTTTGACAGTTAATCAACTGAAAATGGAACGCTCCCGAGTCCACGACAACATACCAAGAAGCATGATGATCCCAGGGGAAGGAAATCACGAGTCCATAATTCAACTGTACAAGACGTTACAGCCAAGGGCAAGAGTGATGTAAAAAAACGTCATCATCGAAATAACGCTGCCACTCTTGTATAACGAAGAGTTCAAAATCTACAAACTGCTTTCAGTACCAGCTTGGCGAGGTAACAAATTCGCGTTTATTGTACCATCATCAGAGTATTTAATGGTCAATATGGAAGGCGATCACTTCTACCCTTTGAACGAAGTGTCATTTTCGATGTGTAGGCGACGATCGTCGGGATCGTTCTGGTGCGACATGAAGCACCCTTCGTACCTAACAGAGTCCACGATTAGTTCCTGTGAAATGGTGAGACATACGAAAGAGATTCCACCTTCGCACGACATCCAAAGCGTCAGTCCTCAATTATATTGGGTACAAATGCACCACACGAACATAGGGATATATAGCACACCAAGCGCGGTCAATGTAGACATAGCATGTGGCGAGGTATGTTCGACAGCCCAAAGTATGTCAACATGAATAGTGCAGTTGCAACCTAACTGTAGAATTCTCCAATCAATCATGATCATGTTTGGCAGGCAGTCAGTAACAACGAGAATAACTTCATCCTATTTGCCGCTGCCGAACATCACCACGAAGAACCGGCTGTTGTAGGAACAAAGGTCTCACAGCAGATCTCAAAATTACAACACGATATTGCTCTCCAAAAAAGCCAAGAAGTACTATTGAACCAAATCCGAAGCCACAAGATCCAGCAGTATTCAATAAGCGGTGCAATAACACTTTTCGTCATCATAGCATAATGCATCGCTGTACTGAAATAACTTCGAAAAAGGAGGTCAGCCAATATTAAGCACCACCCACAGAGACGACGAAGTGAACCAGTTGCCTCATCAATATTCTGTGACGAACATTTTACCGTATAGGGGGCCCTAGCATGTTGTGTTCAACCACAACAATTACAGACACTTGACGCCTGAGAAAAAGAATTAATCAGCAAAATTTTATACTTTGTTTTCCTCTTTCGTTCACCTGGGGTGGAATCGGCTAAGGTGATAGGGGATAAGCACTTTGGTGACAGTCATTTGTGACTATCATCATCTTTTGGTATCGGGTAAAATGATCACATAAAAAGTTCAGAACAGGAGCAACACTTGCTTGTTCGGAGTTGATGACAGATAGGGCAGATGTCAAATGATCAAAAAAAAATTCAAAAATTAAAAACAGAGCAATAAATCGAATTTGTTGCAAAATAATTGCTTTCTTTTATTTACAATATAGTGTCTCTAAGAGCATCATTGTTGCAACACAACATGGAGCATCAAGGAGTTCAACGACCTCATACCCAAAACACATTCTCCGTCAGCAAAACCAATTCCAACTACAAATGCCGACGGCAAAAAAATGATCGTATCGGACTCAGCTGATTCGAAAAATTGGGAGCGCAGAATAGTCATCTATATTGTGGGGGAGCTAATGCTGAGAAAAAAAAACAAATCACCATTTGACTCCGCCCACTGAGCTACAATGCTATAACAATGCAATGATATTCGGGTTCAATGACCGCAGTCCAATGGTCAACGGCAAGAACAGAACAAAAACACAAACCACAATGATTGTCTTCCCACTGCTCAGACCGCAGAGCTCAACCGACATTAAATTAAAATCGTTTCCACGAAGAAGAAAATCTTTTCGTTTTATTTTCTTCTTTCAATTACAGTTGTTAATTCTTCTTTCTCCCGCCAACTTATTATTTTTATTATTTTGCGAGTGTCCTTGCGACAATCATAAATTTTCGCGGCTTTTCTGTTGGATGGGAGGTCTTCTTGCATATTGGAGTGGTGGGTGGAATTGGTTGGTTGTTGGGGAAGGTCACTTTCATTCAACGGCACCTTCAAATCATAGCAAATGTTGTGCAGCGCAGCACAAACATGAATCTAAAAAAACAATCATTTAGCATAATTTTAACAATATGAACTGCGAAATTATTCCCACTTACATGTCATTTGCAAGCTCAAGCATGTTAGACCGATTACTCAAATTCTTCTTCAGAATTCGAACGTTCATCACTGTCTCATTGACCTCTTCATCCTCACTTGAAAATAGCTTGAAAGACGAAAACATATTTTTCATTTTAAATAATACACAAAAGCACAAAACATATGAAAGTGATAGCTAAAAAGCTGTCACCAGAAAACTGTCACAAAAATCACAAGCTGTGTTCAATGACGAAAAGATCAGATCAGAACAGGACAGGACAGCACAGATTCGTTAGTCAAAAAGCGGAAAACATCTTATATGTCAGATTGTAATAAACATGTTTTAGAATTAAATAATAAACAAAAGTGAATTCACATAAAAATGCTTTGGAAGAGTTGTGGTGGGCACTGATAGTGAAATTACTGTGATTAGTGGTTCGTCAACAACATTTTTCATTGATGATATGTATGTTTTAGCGTGAACTTTAGCTGACAGCTGCTTTTGACACTTTTCACGAATATGTTCTGACTCCAGAGTAGGTGTAGGAAATCATGTTCTGAAGTGTCCGAAACACCGTCACTGAACTCCAAGCAGAACACTTTCGGACAGACATTTTTCTCATTGAACAGCAAAACGTGTACTTTTCTGTCCAGAACTGCCTCATTGAACAGACGAACAGTAACTATCACCTTATACGATACCGAAACCGAGAATCTGACTGTCAGTTATCACAAATCACCTTAGCCAATTCCACCCCTGTTCACCTCTTTCGATTCATATATCTTTCCTAGAATAAGCAAATTTGTAGTATCATATTTATTGTAGAATAAGCAAAATTATACTATTTAAATAGTATTATCTGAAAATAAAATTCAGTTCGTCAGAACCACACACCATTCGTACATTGAATGAACAGGGGCTTTCCTTAAAGAGATCTGGGTTTACTACGGAATTTGAAGCACCAGTGTCGATCAGGAATTTAAAGTTTGCAACGGTTATGAAAGGGAGTTTGTTGGGCTCTGTTCCCGAAAATTACCTACATCTATTTGAGTCTGGTTGTTGCAGTCCATTGGATCAACGGATTCTGTGTTGGTTTTGAAAGAGATATTTCTTGAACGTTTCCAGGTAGGTTATGATAGTTGGGGTTTGGGTGATAAGGCCTTTTTGGTTCTTGGGATAATTGCTGTATGAACTCCTATTGATGGAATTATAGTTATGAATAGGGATTCCCATGGCTCTGATTGTTATAGTTAGATGGGCTTCTGGAGTGGGTATTGGAGATTTTTCGATTTCTGTACCCGTTATTCATTGAACCGTTATTCATTGAACCGTTGTTCTTGGGGCTTTGATAGCGAGAGGAATTACCGAAGGATCGGTTTCTCGAATTCTGATAAGAATTTTGTTTGTGATTGGGATGCTTATTATCTGGGTGGTTGTTCGTATGAGGAAACTTGGGTTTATTTTGGTTAGTGGGGGTGTTAATATTCATGCAAGATGTTCATAGCTTCTTCCAGGGAGGATGGGTTTCGGCAGTGAAGGATTGATTTTGTGGGTTCTGGAGACTTGGATTTGAATATGTGAAGAGCGGTCTGCATATTCGCAAAAATGTTAGTTTGGAGTTTTTCTATATCTGTTTCGAACATTTGGCCGGTCTTATTGTTGAGTCTTCTTAGGAGAGTTTTAATTGCGTTGTAGAAATCTACGTTGTTTGTTGTTTGTTTTGAAATTGGCTCCTCTTAGCTCGTCGAACAGCTCCTCTAAGCTCATTCGATCGCCAAAGTTGTTAATTAACACATTCCTCATGTCTGTCCATGTGGTTATATGATTATTTATTTCTATGACTTCTCTAGTTCGGCCCTTTAGTTTGGATTTTATCATATCGCAAAAAATGCTTTGTGCTAGCGGATCATATTTGGTTAGTAATGGGTGTATTTTATTGACCAGATTAAGGAAATTCTGTAATTCCCTGTAATCACCGTAGGGGGTCTATGTTAACAGATAATATTTCCGTGGATGGCATTGTATTGCCGCTTTCGTGATCTCTTGACTCAGACACTAAACTATTAACGATTTCGCTTATGGTTCTAGACTGATTTCTTAAGTTTCTAGACCAAATTCTAATTCACTTATCATACATGTATATGTATAAGAATCGAGTAGTTTTACAAAAAAATTGTTTCATTCAATAGGTCTAAAAAGGCATATGTATGTATATCTTTACAAGGGTTAGTACCTAAAACCCTTTTTTTTTTTTTTTTTTTATATCTAGTTACATACGTATTTTGTCGATGTGTTGTTTTCTTCATGCTGGGTTGGTGTTGTCATCTGCGTTGACTTGTGGTCCTTAGCCGTTTTCTTCTGAGCCTTTGTTGTAGCGCCCTGAAGTAGTCTTAGAAGTCGGCTGTGGCTTCCTCGTCGTTCCACGTCTTGGAGTTGTCCTCTGTCTCGGGTGTATGTGCCTCTTTTGCTGGTCCCTTTTGAAGACCTGCTTCTTCTGGTAGCATGTGTGTACTTATGAGTCTCTTTTCCGTAATCACTATCGCACTTTTGATCTTTTACGTAGATCGAATCAAACTTCGAATCCTACCGACTGCGCCAGAAATAAAAAATGAAATTTCTTACTTTATAAAAAATTCTTTTATTAATAGGAAAACTCACGTCCGGACAGACTAAGAGTCGGAACCACAACACACTTTGGGAGAGTTCTGTTCTGGGCTTTTATACTGTGCGATGACATCGAAATACGTGGTGTGGGGTCATGTATTGACTCCGGTGTTTGTGTCATATATAGGGCAATGGACAACGGACATTGGCCTACGTTCAGTGTTTTATGCTTGCGTGTTACTTTCGTTGTTCCGTAAGTGTACGTTCGGTGTTTTATGCTTACGTGTTGCTTCCGTTGTTCCGTGAGTGTTTTCTGTTTTGTGTAGGGTAATGCGGAACAACAGACGAACGGACATTGGCCTATGTTCAGTACTTTGTGGTTGTTTGTTTTGGTGGAGTTTGTTGCTCCACTTGTTTACACAGCAATGTCAGCTTTTTAGGTGGGTATTGGTATGTCGCAACAGTTTGGTGTAATTATATTTTGTTGGGGGCAGTGTGCTTGGATGTAACTATTAATCTGAGTGCAAATCATAGATTTCGACTGCGGAGCACGTTCCATCCTTCGTTTACTTGACATCAAAATGGAATAAAATCCTACCAAGGACAAAGTAGGGTCGTGAGTCGTACGCGGATTTCAGGGTCTCGACAGAGCCGTTGTCCAATCCCACAACCAGAGTGAAGCCCTCTTTTTTTCGAGAGCCCTTTTTCTCTTTGTAGGAATAGACAGTCCAGGCCCTCGTGTCGAGTCCCGGGTTCTGCGCACGTAGTCGAGTCAGCACTGTCAACTTGTTTCCAGGTTTTCCCGGAATTCAGCAGATGGCGCACGTTCATTTTGGGAGACTAACTACCTGATAGGTAGTAATTACCAGGGGAGGGATTTTCGGCACTATGCTCCTGATCCAGGCAGATGTCTGCTGTGAGGAACAGCTCACTACGAAGGTACCATTCATCAAAGCAGACCTCTTAGCCTGAATACAGAAGCCTGTTGCTGAAGCTAGCTCCAGTAGATGATCCTCACAGTGTTGGCAATCTGCGCTGTCACTGCCAGCTTTCCTGACCTTTTCAGGGGCATGGCTGCCTCTTTGTAGGTGAGGTGCTTGTCTCGACTCTTTACAGTCACTTGTATCTCCTTTCCATGGGAAAGTGTTTTGTTGTGTGAAGTGCCCGCCTCCGAGGAGCAGTTGTTGATGGCCGCATCTACCTTCGGACTCCGATTACCCGCCGCCAAGTCAGAGGAGGAGACATCACGTTCTCTCCCCCCAGCAAGGTTGTGCCCGGCGGCCGTCTTCCGTTTGCGAGCGCTCTTACCTTTTTCGGTTCGAGCTCTTGCTCCCTTCCGAAGCTGCCTTGAAACAGCTCTGGCAGCTTGAGGTTTGTTGGGATCCAAAACCGCTTTGCATTCTGCGATCAGAGTTTGTCTGTCAACATCATCGCCTTTTTCGGCGGTGGCGCCGGCCATAACAGGACCCTGAACACCTCCAGCTCCTCTAGTTTTGGAACCTGGCACGCTCTTATTGGGGATTTTACCGTCACCAATAAGAGGAGGAGTGTTTGAGACGCATGTCGAAAGTGCTTGTGCCTCCTGCAGCAGCCTTTCGCGCCACCAAGAAGTGCGGGGGCTGCAGATGAGAAGGTCGGATGGGTTTCGGTAGTGGATACCTCCGCCGATCTAATCCTCTTGACTGCTTTCCCTAGAGATTCGCCTTCAATCTTCGTGCCTTCGGCTGTGCCAGCCACTTTGCACGATTTTCGGGCACTCCTCTTTCTCCTTTTTTTTTGGCACTTAGCAGTGCAATCTACAGTACGTCCCAATTCTGGTGCCCGTTCAACCTTAGCGGTTTCCCGTGCCGCTCCTGTTGGTCAGTGTCGCCTCTGTTGGTTGCACCACTCATGCTCAGTTCAACCAGGTGGTCGTTCCGGGCTGCTGGAGAGTTAAGAATGAGTGGTGGGGCCTCCAAAATCGTTGCCCCGTCCGCGATCAGGAAGATCGAGGGTGGATTTCCGCTATTGCAGGTGCCACCTGGAGTATTATAATCTATTTGTTTGTTCATTCATCCATCAAACTCAGTTTTCTCATCTCATCTTACTCACATCACGTTTGAAAAATATGTGTTTAATAAAATCCTCCAATCGGAAGCCGAATCTTTTGATTTGGCAACTCTTCAGATCAAAAAGTGTAGTTTGCAAGACAGTATATTGAAAGATAAAATAATAATCGGCATTAAACACGATTCTCTTGGAGAACAACTAAATTATTTTTGCTTTGAAAAAATGTAGAGCAAATGAATTACCACTAACAAAACTTCATTACTTAATTTGCCAATAAGTACGGCCAGCAAAAGTGAAAGACCCCTTATGTTAAAGAGGTTTTCATCATTACCATTGGGGATCGTTGCATGTGACATATTTAATTTGTTTAATAATGATAATTGTAGATATTTTTTAATTGTTAATTGTAGATAGCTACTCTGGGTTTTTCGACTTCGTTGAACTCAAAAGGTCATCTTCAGCCGAAGTAATCCAGAGGCTTAAAGTTTGGTTTTCCACCCATTGCATTCCCTTAGTTTTTGAGTCAGATAATGGGCCACAACTCTTAGCAAAAGATTTAAAGTTTTTTGCCAGTACCTGCGAATTCAAAAATCAGGCATCAAGTCCTTATTCGCTCCAAAGGACTTGCGGAAGATATGTACAAACGGCTAAACAACTTCTGGGGAAGTGTCAGTTGGACAGTTCAGACATTTACTTGGCGCTTCTGAATTTTCAGAATACATCAAGATCACCCGAATTGAAATCTCCAAGCCAACGTCTACTTAGCGGACATGTAATTTACATCTCCAACACACAAAAGCATACATAACTCCTGAGCGAGCTATTGTTCCACAAGATAACAACAATATGTACCTATTCCAAAATCGACGAAAAACCCGAAAATTGTCCACCACCTCAACAGCCTATACCAACAATAGTGTTACACTCTGGCAAAACTTGAGAATTCAATAAAACCTCAAAAGAAGTTTGTTTTAAATCAAATGTAAATTTTGTAATTTATTATAGTTTGTACTATTATCATTGGAATTAGAATTTTATTTTTTATATCTTACTCTGATTGATTTAAATATTACTGGCACAAGTACGATCATTTTAGCGCCAAAAATTGATAACGGTTTTTTGCAGAGGGGTCAAAACAAGCATTTTTTACGATTTGAGGGGGCTCTATCTCTACCCGTTTAAGAGGTAAGGGCTATCTTGGAAAAAAAAAAGACGTAAAACTAAAAAAAAAAGTTTAAAATTTTTAATTTAAATTTTTTTTTACAAAATTGTGAAATGAAGTACTAAATTTGCTTTTCGTGGTCAATGCTTATATCAATTCTGAATCGAAATGTCTTTTAGTTTTTGAGAAAATTGAAAAAATACTATTTTTGCATTTACGTGGTCTTCCTTTGAAGTAGGTGAATGAATAATAGATTAAAAATCTGACAGGCGCCTATATCAAAAGTTTTCTTAATTAACAGTACCCCGATGGCCCGCTTCGTCCGACTTTTGTACCGTTTTTTTTTTTCATACATATGTGGTAAAGCGTGCAGTTATTGACACATATTAACAAAGGTGCTTAGAGCGAACCGAGTGGAACTTTTTTGTGAATAAGCAATGGCGGCTAACCATCCTCTAAACCATCCTAAACTATATAACTTTTCAATATTTGTTCGTTCAGGGATTTAGTATCGACCAACGAAAAAAGCATCGCGTTTTTAATGGTCTAATTTTCATTAAAACGTCAACTCCTCCATTGTGTTGCAACTTACCGATGAAGGTGGAAAAATTTTAAAATATTATTATTGGTTTGGATCTGACGATGCTCAAAAAAAAGCTCTAAAAAAAGGTGACAAAAATTGTAGGAACACAATCAATCCATCTATAGGCACATTTTTCCATCTGTCGGCTAGAGATTCGCGAGGTGCTTGCGATAATTATCTCTTTTGTGATCAAAATGCCTGTGAACTCGGTCTTTCAGGCAAATAAATTAAATCTTAAGCTACAACTTAAGGATTTTTTTAAAAATATTTTTGTATATTATTATTTTAAAATTAGCGTTTAATCGCTAGGTGCTATCACTACAATAAAAGTGAACTTAGTGAATCTACTATAATAGATTACTTTAAATATTGCCGTGAAACAGCCGAATTTAGCACCGAATTAAAACCAGTAAAAAAAATACCAACAAATAAAAATCTCATAAAAAAGTAGTTTTAGTAATTTTAAATTTTCTCAAAATTTAGAAGACATGAAACCGTTCGGTTTTCTGTGTTCGATTCAGAATTGATATAAGCATTGACTACAGGAAGCCAATTTAGCACTTCATTTCACAACTTTGAATGCAAATTTTTCAAAAACTATTGACATAAATAATTTAATTTAAATTTAGGGTTAAATAACAGGTTTCTGGTTTTCAAAATCGGTAAAGTACTTCATATAATTGTTGCATTGTTTTTAAATAATTTTTTTTCATTTCAAGATATTTTTATTCATTTCAAGACATTTATTGGAAAAATTAAAAGTATTAGGACATAAACACAAATCAAACACATGTTATATAGTTTATTTAGTTCAGTATTTTGTAATGCAAAAATACAACCACAACATTTTTAATGGCATGACCTCAGCAGAAGCCAGCAGTACAGTGTCCAATATTTGTACGCACTCCACAGCACACATAAAAAGCACCCCCACAACTACCTCCACTATGTTTAATAGTCATTTTTGTATATTTTGTATTATTTCCTGAATTTTTTGGTCGTCTGACGTACATCTTGCCATCAATTTATTTTGGTTTCCTCCGACCACAAGATATTTTTCCAGTTTTCATTATGGAATTGCTTGTTAGCGAAAATGAACCTTTAGTCAATATTTTTTTTGTTCAAGTACGGAACTTTTCTGGTATCTCTGCCGAAAGACCTGCTTCAACTAATCAGTTTCTAGTTGTCCGACATTGGCACATTTAATTCATATTTTAGATAAAATATGGATATTTTTACAGCCGTACCAGCGCTGAAACAAATTGCAGGGTTGTTTTCCTTTTTTTGCCCCTCATTTCTGCTTTTGACTTAAATGAAGGGCTGTGAACACCCTTTTCTTCGAACATTTCTTGATGCTCAACTCAGTCGGCTGGGCATAGTAACCCGCAGAAAGTTCGGGGTTCAAAAATTGCCGTCGTTTTTTTTTTCAAAGGATTGCAAAGGCTTTTTCAATGAGAGCGGGTAGATGTTGAACTGGAATGAAACAAGTTGTGTGTGATCGATGACCGGTATTATGTTCACCTTAGGGGCATCAACCGATTGTAGTTAATTCGCATAGATCTGGAAATTCAGGAATTCCCACAAGAAAAAGTCTAGAGGGTTCAAATCGTATGACCTTGGTGGCCAATTCACATCACCTCTGCGAGAGATAACTTACCCCCAAATTGTTCTTATAAAATGTCTAGGTCTACGTCTAGCTCCATATGGTTCAAGTTGGGCCATAAGAAATTGGTTATCATCGTTCTGTAGCGCTCACCATTGACGATGACCACTTCACTAACGTCTTTTTCGAAAAAGTACGGACCAATGGCGCCAAAATTCACACCAAATGGTAATCTTTTGAGGATGCATTATCATCTGGTCAACCTCGTGTGCGTAGGTGGCGTCCCATATATGGCAATTTTCCTTGTTAACACAGCCATTCATCCCAAAATGAACCTCGTTGCTAAAGATGATTTTATTGTCAAAACTGGGGTCCTCTTGCAAACGCTCCGAAGCCCAGTCAGCGAAGAAACAGGGTTGTTTATAGTCATGAACTTTGAGCTCCTGCGTCAGATGGGTCATATACGGGTATTAGCTCAAGACCTGACGCAAAATTCGCCAAGTTCCGCCAAGAAGGGCGAGTTCTTGTGCACGCCGAGGAATCGACTGCCTCGGGTTCTGCTGTCTGCTTTCACCGATCGCGGCGATCTTTACGGCAGATTTTGCGTTCCTTTGAAGTACGAATGTTGGCTGATTGATTACCGAAAAGGTAGTCTCGAATTTGGCCTCCAAACGGAGAAGGGCTACCACCATAAAATGGGCGCAACGCGCGTAACGTTTGCCCTAACGGACACTCATTTTGATAACTAACTTGTAACCGTGATTTGGACTGGGCGGGTGTCTACTGGCGAAACAGGATCAAAACACATTCAAAAACCTTGGGTTCTGGCTACATCAGTATCTATATTTTGACAAACATGTGGATGTTGTTCTGGCAAAAGCCCGGGGCGCTTTTTTCATAGCAGTCAATTGGATTCCAGCGTGAAGCTAATCTGCTACATGTTTCCAGTCTGGTTCAGTGTGAGAGCCAGCTTAATGAAAACGATTCGGGTGTTTGAGAGTCAATTTCTCAGGACCTGTCTCGGGTTACATAGGACCCGCTTATCTGAATACAAGAAACTTTACCCGAACGAGGTTCTATACAATAGGACTAGGATTGTACGGGTTGATAAGTTCTTGATTAAACTGATTCGACAACTATGTTACAAGAGCAATAACCTGATGGCCGGGGATTGCTACCCGATTGATTTATAGCACGAGAGAGCGTGCTTTCAATTCTTTGTTCCGCCAGAAGCATTCCTCTATCTAGAATGATGTGGGTTGATCCAGGATAGATAAGCAGTGCCGTTAATCTTCCACGGAGGTCGCAATTCCGTGGAACGACGATTCCTCTACGGACCCGGTGTCACGATCTGCGAACTTGAGCGCCTCGGGTTCTGTAGATCATCGGTTTCACGCCGAAATCAAGGGGGCATCGTCCGTCAGCGTCAACATTTTTGGTGGCTGGAGTGGAGTGCGTTCAGCAGGGTTGCTTAAATGTCACACTTTGTGGTTTTCATACATTTTACCGTAAAAAAGCGTATAAAAGTGTATTAAAGTGTATAAAATTGTATTAAAATGTTTAAAACTGTATTTAAATGTATAAAAGGGTATAAAAGTGTATAAAATTGTATAAAAGTGTATAAAAGTGTAAAAAAAGTATCCAAAAGTGTATATACGAAGGTGGTCCGATAAGTACTTAGCCTCACCGCCAAATGGCGCCAGTATCGCAAGAGCAACTTACTTTCGTATAGTACATTATAGTACACGGCTACTGTCGAAATTTCAGCTGGATCGGACTCGTAGTTTTGTTTTGACCGCGTGTGGAAGCGGGAGTGTCCGCGGATTTTAGAAAAATGGAAAAAGAGCAATATCGGTCGGTGATTCGATTCTTGATTTTGGAAGGGAAATCGCGCAGCGAAATCAAAGAGCGTTTAGATGCTGTGTACGGTGACTCTTCTCCTTCGATGGCGACCACCAAAAATTGGTTTAACGAGTTTCAACGTGGTCGCACGTCGGTTTTTGATGAACCACGTCCAAGTGCCCCGAAAACTGCTACCACGTGACAAAAATCCACGATATCATGTTGGCAGACCGAGAGACAGTAGGCATTTCAAAATATCGCGTGGATCATATCCTGCATGAAATGTTGGGCATGAGAAAGCTGTCGGCGCGATGGGTGCCGCATTTGCTCACTCCGGACAACAAGCGCAACCCCAAGACCACTTCAGAGCAGTGTTTGACGCTGTTTAAGCGCAATCCGAAGGAGTTTCTGCGTCGTTTCGTGATAGTCGACGAAACATGGATTCACTGGTACACACCAGAACCAAGGAACAGTCGAAACAGTGGACTTCACCCGGCGAACGTGCTCCGAAGAAGGCGAAGACTGTCCCATCGGCCGGAAAGGTGATGGTCGGCGTTTTCTGGGATTCACAAGGTGTGATCCACATCGACTACCTGGAGAATGGCAAAACGGTCACAGAGCTGTAGAATGCCAAATTATTGGGCCGATTCGACACTGAATTGAAGAAAAAACGGCCCCAATTGGCGAAGAAAAAAGTGCTCTTCCACCATGATAAAACACCTCCACCCTCGCCACGGCCAAATTGGTCGAATTGGGCTACGAACTGCTGCCCCATCCACCGTATTCTCCAGATTTGGCCCCGTGCTACTTCTTTTTGTTTCCAAACTTGAAAAAGTCACTCGCCGGGCAGAAATTTCAGTCGAATGAGGAGATCATTGCCGCCACGGAGGCCTACTTTGCAGACCTCGAGAAAAAGTATTTTCCAGACGGGTTAAAAAAGTTGGAGCATCGCTGGGTCAAGTGTATTGAGCTAAAAGGAGACTATATTGAAAAATAAATCGCCATTTCTCCAAAATGTTTGTTTTTCTTTTGTAGGCTAAGTACTTATCGGACCACCCTCGTAAGTACTCGTACCTATAATAATAAGTGTCTATTCTCTTTCTCAGCAAGAGCAACAAACAGATACCAGGAAACAGGGTACCTAACCAAATCATGAAGTACCGTTTTTTTTACTGGAAAAAGTTTTTTTTTTTTGGTTCGTGTGTGCTCATCGTTTGATTCAGCTGTTTCAGTTTCCTCTTTGCATATTCTGTAGTCATCATCGGCATAGTAAAGCAGTCAGGGTCCCTTATGCATTTCTTTGACTTTTATACATTTGTTTTCAGTTTTATACCTATTCCTTGCTTTTATACACTTTTATACACCAGCAATATTTTTCAGATACATAATACACACTTTTATACACGTAAAACACGTATACGCCAACTATTATACGTCTACAACCCTGGCGTTCACTGATACCTAAGGTTCCTATAAGCTCTTTAAGGCAAAGCCTTGCGAACTCCAATGGCGGGCTCACATAGGTTAGCGTAGTTTAGAGAAGATATGATAGATATAGTTTAGATTAATTAATATACGGCTTATATGCGTTCAGGCCCTTACGGAAGAAAAAGATGGTCGACCAAGGATGACTTCTATGATTTTTTTTTTTTTTAATTCAATTCAATTTAATCAATTCGCTTTAACATGTACATCTTTTACAATATTCCTGCGAAGCCTTTTGGCTTTTCTGCAGAAGATCGCATATCAAAACATTAATTTAATTATAAATTGAGCATTACATTAATTTTACTTTTATGTTATGATAATTAATAGAATAATAAAAAACCTTTCTGAAAAATTGCAAGGACAATTAGTTGTTTGACATAGACAACTTTGCTGTTTATAAATTCTGGAATATGAAAGCCGTCGAGTGTGTAATATTTTGTCTCTTTATCCTCTATATCCTTTGAAACGAATTCAAGTAAAATTATAGTGCTTTAAGTGCATAGTGCATAGTGCTTTATGCTAATGCAAACACGAGCCCAATTTGCACGTAGTGACCTTATATTAAAGCATAAACAACAACAATTGTTTCCTTTTAATTCATTAACGCCGATGCTGAAGTCTTTTGTCGATGTTAACTAATAGTTTATCAATTTTTTTTGTTTTTGTCATTTTTCCATGCATAGGTGTGTATGCGAAAGAGCGCAAACGACTATAATGCATTTGTTATTTTGTCAACATCGGAGACCGTGGTGATGGTAACTGCGTGAGTACTCTCATTTTTTTTTGTTAGTTTTCTCTGCTTTCCTAAACGAATTTCCATTTTTCCTGTTTAGCTTTTTCTTTGGCTAACCAAAGTAATTGTTTGTTTTGTTTTGTCAGCTGATTATTGATGTAAATAATAGCAATAGGAGTTCTGGCAGCAAATTTTGATATACCCATGCAAGTTAGATTTATATTTCAGTATTAATTCGAGAAATATACTTTTTAAAGGCAATATCCTCTTATTCTTCTGTAATATTTCTCAAAAAGGATCTCTTCTTCCTCCTTACGCACATAGTGTTCGCAATCGAGTTCACATGGTCATCGGGACAGTGCCTTCGCGTTAGATTGGAGTTTTCCCTTAGGATGCTGCATTTCAAACTCGTACAACTGCAATCGTTCCGAGAGTCATATTGCTATCAACATCGCAGGTTCGTTGCCACAAACGAACAATGGTAACCGGTACATTTTAGAGTCTGAACATTTTCAGCAAGTGGTGTGATTTGTTTGCGATTCCCAACTAGGAGATTACAGCCGTTGCAGAACATATCGGCTATAATTGTGTGTGTAGGTTTAGTTTACTGAAGATATAACCCATATCGACAAAAATAGAGGTCTGCGAAACTTTGATAAGACTGGGACGGGTCCTCATACAGTGGTGACACGTTACTACGACATAGTCTACAGATTTAACGGGGGATGAGAGGCAAGGTAAAAATTGTACACGAAATGATGCAGACAGATTCAAATCTGTAAATCGGGTATATAACTACTGGGGAAGTGACTTCATTATTCATTCGTTCAAATCGATGGCTGAAAATCTACAAAGTGATTAATCTATTGTAATGATAATCGGTAAATTGTGATTGTGAAAGTGAACAAAGGATACACACTATCCTATAGAGAAGAGATAGAAAAGGTTTTATTATTTATCAAACAAGCAAACACGGTACAATCTCAATTCATTTAGCTATAATGTTACTATTGTGTAAAACCGTCTCCTAATATAGGCACATTAAGCTTATATATAAATATGCAATATTATTTCAGTTCTATTTATTATTCCTTTATTTTCTACTTCTGTAATTTCTTCTGTCATGACAGTATTTGTCTCATGCCTTTGTTTGCTTATGGGATTATGTCCACAAATTTTGTTGATATTGTCGTTTGAGACTATTAAAACAACCTTTTCAAAATCGTATTTTCTTGCGAAAACTTTGTTGTTGCTCATCTAAACTTGCAACCATCCAACCACTTTTGCCTTTGTCTTTGCCAACCGCACAAATTAATGTGGATTTTGTTATGTTATCGTTATTTGTCATTGGGTCGTTGAACTTTCCGCATACATATGTATGTCGGAATTTTACTTTATTTTGTGTCGATGTCAAAATTATACAATAGGTGAACTATCACGCAATTTACAAAGATTTTATATTTAAGCTTTATCTTCCTACTGTATAATTATATTACTCGTATAATAAAATGAATAAGTATGCACAATGTTATTCTTTGAAAGAAAATACGTTAGAACTTTCAATGTAGAAAAAAAAATAAAAATAAACAAATAAATAAATAAATAAGTAATTAAATAAATAAATAAATAAATATAAATAACTAAATAAATGTTAATAATAAATAATAAATCTTGATAAGAATCATAATTAGGATAATTTACCTGACGATTCTCTTTCGCTTTTTATATGGAATTTTTTAGAAAATTTATGGTAACATCGAGCACTTTTCGGTTTGTTTGATTTTCCATATCGTTTTCGCTAACGGGTGCATTTATAACGTGTGCTATGTTTTATTTAGAGCGAAAAAATAAAAAGTCTGAACACTTCCAAGATGATTTGAGTAACTTGCCCTTACAAAGCCAACAAACTTCTCTTTATGATTGATCAAGTAGTTTAAATACATATTCGGACGTGGTATAGTTTTGCCTGGAAGCCATGTCGAGAATCCGAAATCACCACTCCGGTTCAAATTTCAGCACAATACCATTTTGGGAGGGGGCGCACCGAAGATATGTCTGTGAATGTTAGATTTATTTGTATTGTTTGGTTGAGCAACAGGCTGCAGAATTTTCCACATGCATCAAATTCTTAGAAAATCATGCATGCTGATTATATAAAAATAAAATACAGACAGACTGCCTCCCAAAGTCCCAAAGCAGCTGGTGATATACTAGCTGAGAACATGTGTTAGATATGCTCCATCAGTTGTTTCAGTTTCTTTGTGACATTGCGCATAAGGTATTTTTTGCCGTACTGTACGAATGCCTGAAGCCGTTTGTGAATAAGGTGATGAAACCTTATCAACCTGGTTTCGCGGTAAAACAGATTCTGGCAAAAATACTCATTAGCGATTTGTCGACTTTGAAGCCAAATACAACAAACATTGAGATGATATAGCGTTTAGATGTCTGGCTTTAGTATCTTTACCAAAATCGTTCATTTGTTCATTAGGACAACAGGATGCTCTCCCTCCATCAGGATCGGCAGTGACATTTTGTGTCAAAGTAGAACCTAAACAGGGTGTCTTGTCGTGGGGTTTCGTCGACATCGGCACGAACTATTTCGAACTCGTTTACTTGCCCAATTATGCCAGCCACATTGATTTAATCTGATGATTTTAGCAAAGCGTCAGTTAAACTTGTGAAAGCATTGATACGAAACAGCTAAAATGGGTTTGTCTGTAAACAAGGCTAAAAGAAAGTACTCGCCGTCATCAAAAAGGGCACGCACTACCCACGCTTTATCGAAATTATATTTTCGAGCACTTTCTAAACATCTGCAGTTGAACGTAGAATCACGTAGGATCAAGTCAATGACAGAAGATCTGTCATTTTGAGAGAGACGAGACGAGAAAAGACGGGGGATGGGGGAGGACCTTTAACCGCAAACTGTATAAGTATGAACGCTGTTTAAGGCGTTTCCAATATTTTCACTGATTTTTCCAAAAGTAATCGATCATTGTCATGAAGCAAAATAATCTTGTCGTGTCGCCATTTTTCCTTCAATGTTCGGCTCAAATGCACCAAGTGCATTCGATAGCGATCTCCCGGGATATATTTGTTCGGTATGATCAAGTCATAATAAATTTCACCCTACTCATCCCACCAAATGTAAAGCAGAACCTTCGAACCACGGATATTTATCTAGGCGACGACATTAATACGTGGGGCTTATGACATGATCTTTTGCGTTTAGAGTTATCGTACGGTATCTAACTTTCAACATCACACACAATGTGATGCAAAAAGTAGTTCACACGTGAAGAAACTCCGTTCAATGTCTCTCGAAGTCTCTCGTTTTTGACTCGAACAGCATCCAATGGCAATGTTACTGAATCATTCCCAATACTTTCAAACAACTCAAACCTATTATGTCATTTATTTGTAATAGTTTTGCAAATTTAGCTAGCGTCTATGAAACTCTATGAGGAAATACCATTAATTCTTCGATTTTAAATTTTTCGATGCGATAGAACATTCTTTACCTTCAACATCGAAATCATTATTTTTAAAGCGTCGAAACCCAATCTTTGCATGTTGTTCCTCACAGAGCATGCTTACCGTGAGTCTCAACAAAAATTCCGTGTGCTTCAATATTCTATTATGGTTAGCCCTGGTAAAGGTCTTCGCTAAGCCACATACTTTGGACTCGATCCCCTAAATAAAGGAAAAAAAAATACGGGGAAGGTCCGATCAGTCCCGGTTGTGGCGCTGATCGATTACTTGGTACGGTAGCTTAGTCTGTAGCAACCATGCTCGCAGCCGAGAGCGCGAATTTTTCTTTTCGTGTTATGTATTGGCTCCTTGGAATTTTCCTTTTCTTTAGGAATCTGAACGTGGTCGTCAAGCGCGAGGTTGTGCGCGGCATTGGTTCCTTGGAATTACCTTTTTTTTTGTTTTTTTTTTTGGAATTTGAACGTGGTCGTCAAGCGCGAGGTTGTGCGCGGTATTGGTTCCTTGGAATTTTCTTTTTTTGGGGAATTTGAACGTGGTCGTCAAGCGCGAGGTTGTGCGCGGTATTGGTGCCTTTGGAATGAGCTTTGTTTTGGGAGTTGGATCGTGGTCGTCAAAGCGCGAGGTTGTGCGCGGTATTGGTTCTTGGACCGGTTTGGTTTTGTTTTTGGGGTTCTTTTTTTGTTTCGGAGCGTGAACGTGAAAGCGCAAGGTTGGGCGCGATATTGGTTCCCGGGTTGATTTTTTGAGTTTGAAATTTACGAACTAGTTTATTTCGGGTTAAAACGGAAATCGGAGAGAGAGGAAGAAAGTGCCGCGATATTTAAAGTATAGAAAAAAAAAAGGATATTCCGGGCGGTTATCCCGGTAACCCGCGACTGACTTCCCTAAGGCCATTCCTTTTCCGTTGGAAAAAAAAAAAAACCAAGACTTGTGAGATAAGTGAAATCCCTCAACAAACAAAACAAAAAAAGAGGAAAAATAATATTAATAAACGAGAGAAACGATTGAATTCAAGTGAACTAGAAGGAAAAAAAAAGTTAAAAATACTAAAATAAGAGAAAAGAAAAGGTGTCGTTAGTGGGCAACGAAATATTGCATTAGCATTTCATCGAGGGACGAGGGTGAAGGTGATCAAGCCGGCGACAGCAGAGTTCAGGCAGGTTCCGGGTTCGAGACCAGCAGCTGAGTGCAATTCTGCGTTTGTTTTTTTTTGTTTTTTTTTTATTTTTCTTTTATCTTTTTTTTCTTTCATTTTGTTTGTGAACTAAATAGTGTTTTGTTCTTCTTTTTTTTTTTCACTATTATTATTTGGTTTTTTTATACTTACTTTAAGATTACTTGTGTGCCATAAGTTTAAGTTGTTTTGGGGTAGATTAAGGGTAGCTAGGATAGTTAAGATAGCCTAAGAATACTTAGCATTAAGCATTGAATAACCTATTTGGCATTAAACACGAAAAAGAAGGAAAGAACGGGTTTAATTTATTAGATTTTTTTTTTGTTTTCATTATTTTCTCGACACGGTCCTGGGAATTAGGAGTGGGTCCAAAGCGGGCTCTAGTACCTCGTCGCGATTCCCGGTACTAGGGTAAATCGTTCATAAAGCCAAATCGCGTGGCGCCCTATTAACATCTAAACCTACGACCACTCTCGCAGAGTTGGTTGGGCGGCCTTGTGGACGATAGCGCGGAAGGGGGGGGACGGGCGGTTGGTCGGTAACATTTTGGCGCCCAACGTGGGGCCCGACTAAACTAAAAAGAAAATAACGCCAACAGTTACGAAACCTTTTGAAACTTTTAACGTTATATATACATACATACATACATATTTGAATGCGCGCGAACGAGGTAGTTCCATTATTTTCGTTTTGAGGGGGTTAAAATAGTTTCATTTTTTTTTTTAAAAAAATAGTAAATAATTAACGGGGGGCTACCAGGGGGACAAACAGATAGGATACAGCCGAGATGGAAATTAATAGACTTAGCGCTGATGCTTATGAACTCGCTGTTCGGGGGTTGAGTGGTAACAATGTGGACGAAATGAGAAAGCTGTTGCGCGTGGCTTTCAAACGGAATACTAGCTTTGTCTTAGCGGAATATCCTTTCAGCACGCAGGAAGATTTCGACGCTGTTTCGGACAAGCTCAGGGAGATTAGTAAGCTAGTCGAGGCCTTTCGCGGACAGGAGCACTCAGGGGAGTTTAAAAAGATAGTCGCCAAATGCGAATGGGTTCTTAGGAGATTAGGCAGGACCGAGGTTACCACTCCAGATGAGAAGGCCTTCGTAGGTGACGCTAGGAAAGAGGTGGCACGTCTCCTGGTGCAACTTGAGTCGAAAGTTGAGGGAGAGTCGACAGAGGAGGAAGAGGACAAGCCCGTTCGGGGAGAGGAACAGGAGCCGCCGACGGGAGGTGATCTGAGCACGGTGCTATCGCAGGTCCCACAGCCGCGGGCACATTCATCCCCTCTAGCGGTAAAGCGAGTACCGATTATGAAATGGGGTCTACGTTTTAGCGGGGACCAGTGCCAATCTCTGAACTGCTTCCTGGAAAAGGTGGACGATCTGCGCCGAGCGAGGGGTTTCTCCGTTGAGGAAGTGTATGAGGGGGCTTACGATTTGTTCGAGGGTAGGGCAGCTATATGGTTCAGGGCGAATAAGCCGCGAATTTCGAGCTGGGTTGAGCTTGTGTCCAGGCTCAGGGCCGAGTTCTTGCCACCAGGGTATGATGATCGCTTGTGGGAGGAAATTCGCAATAGGACTCAGGGAAGGACGGAGACCATGGGAATGTTCGTGAGCATGATGCTAGGGTTATTCTCGCGACTCAGCGAGCCGTGTTCAGAGTCGGAAAAGCTGAAGTGGATCCGAAGGAACGTTTGTCCGTTCTACCAATCCCAATTGACCTTGGTTGAGATTAACTCCATTGATCAACTGGTCGAGATAGGGCGGAAGATGGAGGCTACACGGTATTTGGTGGAAAGCTTCGTTCCACCTCCTCCAAGACGGGGTCAAACGGCTCTTGAGCCAGACTTAGCCTACGTAGGGGCCGGGGAACCGAGCTCGGAGCAAGGGGAGGCTCTGTCACTTCAACCTAGTACCAAACCCATAATATGTTTTCGATGCCGGCAGGCGGGACACGTCGCAGCGCGATGCCCCCAACCGGTGCGGTGCTATGGGTGCAATAGGGTGGGCGTAACCAGAAAGCAATGCCCACAATGTTCTCCACCAGGGACGTCGGGAAACGGATCAGCAGCTCAAGGACAGGCGGGTCATTGAGCTGTAAGGAGAAAACATCCTCGCCGCCGTTTCGCTTTAGGCGCACTCCCCGACCACGGAGGAGCCGCAAAGGGAGGTCAACGCTAGACTTTGTTCTGGTAGATAAGGGGGCGGATAGACGGCCGTATATACAGGTAGGCATATATGGGGTTAGACTGGTAGGTTTGTTGGATTCCGGAGCAACGCGTTCAATTCTTGGTGGGCTAGGGTGGGCAGCACTGAGCTCTCTGCGCTGTTCCTTGGTTAAGTCAGGTATCGAGCAGGTCACGGTGGCAAATGGTAGTGCGGTCGAGGTTATAGGGGTGGCGAACATTCCGATTGAGGTGGAAGGTGTAGTGCGGGTGATGGAGCTATTGGTGGTTCCGAAGCTGTCCCATTCCTTGATCTTGGGAACAGACTTCTGGGAGCGTTTCTCTATAATCCCAGATTTGAAGAAAAGAGAATGCCATTTCTCCGAAGAGATTTGCGGAATTGAAGGAGGGGAAGGGTTGTCGAAGGACCAGCAGAACCAATTGAAGAGTGTAGTGGAGGCGGCGTTTTCAAAGATGGGAGAGGGCATAGGCTGTACTTCGCTGGTGGAGCACATCATACGAACGACAGCGGCCCCGATTAAGCAACGCTACTATCCTGTGTCTCCGATGGTCCAAAAACAAATAAACGAGGAAGTTGACGACATGCTGAAGGCGGGGGTTGTCGAACCATCCTCAAGCCCCTGGTCCTCCCCGATTCTCCTCATTAAGAAAAAAGACGGCAAATTTAGATTCTGTGTAGACTTCCGGAAACTAAACCAAGTCACCGAGCGGGATGCTTACCCTATTCCATACGTCTCCGCGACTCTAGACAAGCTTCGGAATGCCAAGTACTTGTCGACACTGGACATTAAGTCGGCGTATTGGCAGATACCATTGGCGGAGGCATCAAAGAAGTACACAGCGTTCACTATTACCGGAAAAGGGCTGTATCAATTCCGTCGCATGCCTTTTGGGCTGCATAACGCTCCAGCGACCTGGCAGCGGTTCATTGATACAGTCATTGGAGCCGACCTCGAACCAAATGTTTTTGTGTACCTCGATGATGTCATCATTGTGTTCGACAGTTTTGAACGTCATCTAAGCGTCCTGCAGGAGGTGCTTGACCGCATTGAAAAGGCCGGCCTTGTCCTGAGCAGAGAAAAGTGCGAGTTCTGCAAGCCCGAACTGAAGTACCTGGGGTACATCATAAACGGGAAGGGCTTACTGGTGGACCCGGACAAAGTACGAACCATGGTAGAGTATCCGCGGCCAACTACGGTGTCGGGGGTTCGACGTTTTATAGGGCTCGTCTCCGGGTATCGTCGGTTCGTGGAGAATCTCTCCTCCCTTATTGCCCCGATTACCGAGCTCCTGAAAAAGAAAAAGAAATTTCTGTGGAGCGAGGAGTGTGAGGCGTCCTTTCGAACACTGAAGGAAAAACTGGTAAGGTCACCCATCCTAACATGCCCAGATTTCAGCCTCCCGTTTACGGTCCATGCTGATGCGTCCGGAGTAGGAATAGGCGCGGTACTCACACAGGAGCTGGATGGAGAAGAGAAGGTAGTCAGTTACCTCAGTCGGACACTTTCCCGGACGGAGAGGAACTACTCGACAACCGAGCGCGAATGTTTGGCAGTACTATGGGCCGTCGAAAAACTAAGGCCGTACTTGGAGGGGAGAATTTTTACTGTGGTGACGGATCACCACTCCCTGGTGTGGTTGAACAACTTGAAGGAGCCGCAGGGCAGGTTGGCCCGGTGGGCAGTACGACTCCAACAGTTCAATTTCACCATCGTTCACCGGAAGGGGAAAGAACACCTAGTTCCCGATGCTCTCTCAAGGATACCCGAGGGTCAGCAGGTGCTAGCGGTGGATGTCCAGGACCCTTGGTATATTGTCATGAAGAACGAGGTCTTGAACACTCCGGAAAAGTATCCTGATTGGAAGATCGTCGACGAGGTTCTCTATCGGCATATGGCTCCACGTTATCCACGGCTGACCACCGAGGGGGAGCAGTGGAAGAAAGTAGTTCCTAAGGAAGATCGGTTGGAAATTTTACGCAGTTGCCACGACGACGTTCTAAGCGCGCACGGGGGTATCCAGAAGACTCTGGATAAGGTCGCGCGACATTATTATTGGCCGAATTTAAGATCGTGTGTGGCCAAGTATGTGCGCTCCTGCCGCATCTGTCAGACGGTGAAGCCGGATCTCCAAAAGCCCGCGGGGCTACAGGTTTCTCGATCCCAAGTGAGTCAGCCCTGGGAGATGCTATGTATTGACTTTGTGGGTCCCTTACCGAGATCAACTAGGGGATACACATACATACTCACCGTGGTAGACTACTTCACCAAATTCCCCTTGTTCTTTTTGGTACGTTCTGCCACAGCAAAAACAGTTACTACCATTTTAGAGGAGCAGGTGTTTTTAGTCTTCGGCGTCCCGCGCTGGATAGTATGTGACAACGGGGTCCAGTTCAGAAGCAAGGAGTTGACGGAGCTGGCCGATACTTACAAGGTGACCCTCAATTTTACGGCTTTTTACCATCCGCAAGCCAATCCAGCTGAGCGATATCACCAAACGCTCAAGACAAAATTGAGGGCGTACATTGCTGACAACCACCGAACCTGGGATGTACTCCTGCCGAAGGTAGCTTGCGCCATTCGCGATTCAACCCATGAGGTGTTGAAAGCAACCCCCTACTTCGCGCTGTTCGGACGAGAGATGCGTCTGCAAGGGGACGGAAGCTCCATAAATCCAGACGGCATCAGTGTGAACAGATCCGGAAGCCTTTCCGACCGGTCTACCGCACTATCGCAAGTTATAAGTGACATATGAAGTCGTATCCGCGCGTCGAACGAGGCTGCTAAACGACGTTACGACTTGAGGAGAAGGGACGTCCAGTTTTACCCGAATGATCTGGTGTTGCGGAAGAATTTTGTTCTCTCGGATGCGGCGCGGTATTTCACGGCCAAACTAGCTCCGAAATATGTAGGGCCGTTTAGGGTGAGGAAAAGACTGTCCCCGTGGACTTTCGAGCTACAGGACTTAAATGGGAAGCTGGCCAAAGACCTGAAGGTGTTTCGGGATCGGACTGACTTGGAGTAGATCGAAGTTATGGGCTTAGCGAAGACCTTTAGAAAGAAAGGGGGGAATATTATGGTTAGCCCTGGTAAAGGTCTTCGCTAAGCCACATACTTTGGACTCGATCCCCTAAATAAAGGAAAAAAAAAATACGGGGAAGGTCCGATCAGTCCCGGTTGTGGCGCTGATCGATTACTTGGTACGGTAGCTTAGTCTGTAGCAACCATGCTCGCAGCCGAGAGCGCGAATTTTTCTTTTCGTGTTATGTATTGGCTCCTTGGAATTTTCCTTTTCTTTAGGAATCTGAACGTGGTCGTCAAGCGCGAGGTTGTGCGCGGCATTGGTTCCTTGGAATTCTCTTTTTTTTTTTTTTTTTTTTTTGGAATTTGAACGTGGTCGTCAAGCGCGAGGTTGTGCGCGGTATTGGTTCCTTGGAATTTTCTTTTTTTGAGGAATTTGAACGTGGTCGTCCAGCGCGAGGTTGTGCGCGGTATTGGTGCCTTTGGAATGAGCTTTGTTTTGGGAGTTGGATCGTGGTCGTCAAAGCGCGAGGTTGTGCGCGGTATTGGTTCTTGGACCGGTTTGGTTTTGTTTTTGGGGTTCTTTTTTTGTTTCGGAGCGTGAACGTGAAAGCGCAAGGTTGGGCGCGATATTGGTTCCCGGGTTGATTTTTTGAGTTTGAAATTTACGAACTAGTTTATTTCGGGTTAAAACGGAAATCGGAGAGAGAGGAAGAAAGTGCCAAATCGCGATTTGAAATCGCGATATTTAAAGTATAGAAAAAAAAAAAAAGGATATTCCGGGCGGTTATCCCGGTAACCCGCGTCTGATTTCCCTAAGGCCATTCCTTTTCCGTTGGAAAAAAAAAAAAAACCAAGACTTGTGAGATAAGTGAAATCCCTCAACAAACAAAACAAAAAAAGAGGAAAAATAATATTAATAAACGAGAGAAACGATTGAATTCAAGTGAACTAGAAGGAAAAAAAAAGTTAAAAATACTAAAATAAGAGAAAAGAAAAGGTGTCGTTAGTGGGCAACGAAATATTGCATTAGCATTTCATCGAGGGACGAGGGTGAAGGTGATCAAGCCGGCGACAGCAGAGTTCAGGCAGGTTCCGGGTTCGAGACCAGCAGCTGAGTGCAATTCTGCGTTTGTTTTTTTTGTATTTTTTTTATTTTTCTTTTATCTTTTTTTTCTTTCATTTTGTTTGTGAACTAAATAGTGTTTTGTTCTTCTTTTTTTTTTCACTATTATTATTTGGTTTTTTTATACTTACTTTAAGATTACTTGTGTGCCATAAGTTTAAGTTGGTTTGGGGTAGATTAAGGGTAGCTAGGATAGTTAAGATAGCCTAAGAATACTTAGCATTAAGCATTGAATAACCTATTTGGCATTAAACACGAAAAAGAAGGAAAGAACGGGTTTAATTTATTAGATTTTTTTTTTGTTTTCATTATTTCTCGACACGGTCCTGGGAATTAGGAGTGGGTCCAAAGCGGGCTCTAGTACCTCGTCGCGATTCCCGGTACTAGGGTAAATCGTTCATAAAGCCAAATCGCGTGGCGCCCTATTAACATCTAAACCTACGACCACTCTCGCAGAGTTGGTTGGGCGGCCTTGTGGACGATAGCGCGGAAGGGGGGGGACGGGCGGTTGGTCGGTAACAATTCTTTTCACAAACACATACAAAGCACAAGATTCGACATGTCTGAAACTATAAACTAAAATCAAAATCACACTAACATAAATTGAAGTTCAAACTTGTCTACAGTACTTCCTTGCATCAGATGCGTCACCATCTTAACCCATTAATGCCTATCGTATGAGATATCATATCATGCTGGTGGTAACACATTGTGTGATTACATTTCCAGCACGTGCAGTCTAGACTGCTGCTCGTAGGTTTACTGATGTCTGTTACGAGTTAGTTCGTCGTTTAGGAAAGTTGAAATAAGGTTAGCTTATCAGAAACGTTTACAAAGTGCCTACAAATTTTAAGAGGTTATGTTTTAGTGTGGCGCCATATCATACAGGTAAGTTATCTCAATGTTTTACTAGAATATTTATTCTTTTGAATCTAATACAGTAATTATCTAGTTCACTATGTATCACAGAATTGAGCCACAAACAAAAATGTTGGTTTTGAGAAAAATCTGTTCTTCTAGCGGTAATTAATTTTGGAATATGAAATTTCATATCATAGGCAGTAGTGTGTATTTTTTATTATTTTATTTCAGAAAGAAATATTATAATCCTGACTATCCTAAAGATGCAGAAGAACTTTTGTACATGTTAGAAGAACTGGAGGAAGGAGATAGAGTTAGAGAAGATTAGAAACTGTAATCATCTCGATTTTGTGCCTTGTCCGTCAGTTGATGGGATCGATAGTGATAAAGATGATGCTCAAAGTGATGAAGAAGGAAATTCGCGATGTTGGTAAAGGGGTATGGCGCCAGCCAATGAAGATATATGCTGTTTAGAAGGTAGGCACAGAGAACTCAATCTGAGTTGGCAAGGTGATTCTGATTCTAATAGCGAAACAGAAGATGAAGAAGAATCCGTTCCACTCAGTATGTTGGCAAAGAGGCTAAAAACAGACGAAGCAAGCACAAGTGGTACATCCTATAGGCAGAAAGTGAAAGAAAAAAACAGACGCCAATGGCAACCGGCTACGTTGAATCAAAAAACGGGACGAACTAAAATAAATAAAGTTTCTGAACCGCATATTGCGGAACGAATTCGCACTGAAAACCTGTCTCCTAAGTCGAGATCGATTTTAGGCTATACATACATAGGTATTTGCATTTCAATGACAATACGACTATAGATCCTATCAATCGAGTTTACAAAGTACAACCTCTGCTTGACAGAATAAATGAAGTATAGCAGCAACTGGCACTCCCATTTGAAGAGAATTTTTCTTTAGATGAGGCTATGGAACCGTATTACGGGCACCATCACATGAAACAATTTATTAGAGGAAAGCCGATTCGATACAGTTTCAAATTTTGGTGCCTCACTACTTCTGAAGGCTATCTCTTGAAGTTTGATCCTTACTGCGGCGCTGGAGATAAAATGGAAGGAAAAACATTAGGTACATCTGTTACAGAAAAACTGTGCTTGAATTAGTTACCTGATGGCAGTACAATTTATTTAGATAACTTCTTCAACTCTCTGCCGTTGCTTGATAGTCTTACAGCACAAAATTTGAAATGTATCGGTACAATAAGGACAGACAGGATCGAAAAGGCACCACTAAAAGATTTGACAAAAGAAGCTCGAGGAAGTTTTGATGTTATTAGAGAAAAAAATGGATCGATTTGTTTGATAAGATGGAACGACAACAGCCAAGTGACTCTTGCCATTAACGTAGGAGATGTAGATTTATGCTACACTAAAAGCTCCTGTAAACGGTGGTCAAAAAAGGAAAAAGGTCACATCCAAGTGCCACAACCCACACTTATTGATCTTTATAATCAAGGTAAGGGAGGTGTTAGGAATTCGACGAACTTCGACGACCGAGAAAGCGAGAAAAAAAAGAAAACAGCGGGTATCCCAACAAATCGAACAAATCGTTTATTAATAATAATAATATAATCGTTATTGATCGTTCACTGACCGAACTTGTGTCTTGCGCGAACAAACTACAAGTGTCGAGTACATCCTTGGTCAACCATCAGCAGCCATCACGAGTGATGATTTAACACAAATACATACAAAGAACATCGATGAACCCTTCGCACACATTCAATGTTGTCATCAGCGTGTGTGTGTGTGTGTGTGGAAGAGAATGTGAACACAGAGCGAGATCGTGTGGTAAATGGCGTGATGGTCTCTGGTGTAAACATTGTTCTTGCAGAAGGATCGTATGTTCTGCTTGACGATGGCTCGATGTAATGATGGGCTGATCTTGCCGATGGCGCGATGTTGGCCTGAGTATAACTTAATTTTAACAGAATTCAATTAAATACAACAAAGATTTTAACAACAAAAAGCAGTGGAATATAACTTATAGATACAAACAATTGGCAGATATTACAGATATTACAATACATAACAATAAAATAGATTCTCGAACAGGAGGCGTCGATCTCTTTGACAAGCAGCGAGGACAATATCGTATTCGAATTCGATCAAAGAAGTAGTATTGGCCTTTATTCGATTTTGTGTAAATGGTTCCCTTGTAAATATGTGGATGTTATATCGATTTGTTTTTCCGAAGACGGGTCTAGTTGATTTTATACATAGGCCCCTATTGTGAGTGTCGATCAGCGATCGACTCGACAATTGTCAATTGGGTCGATTAATTCCGGATTTGGTATTGTGTAACTCAATCGATGGAGAAGTAGACTATTGTGAATAATAAAGTCAATATTGCGAATAAAAACATGAATATTGTGAATAATTTGACAGTTGTTTGACTATCGTTTATTTATTTCATCAAAGAAATTCAATACACCAAATCATTCGAACAAGACTTGTTTTTCTTATTTTCACCCATTTTTTCCCGTGAACGTACAGGAGGTCATCCCAGTTTAGTACTTAATAAACTAGATAAACAAATAAATAATTACTCAGGCAGTAATGAGTCAAATTATGTACTTGCACGTAGTTCTGGTAATGTCATGCGTTGAGAAGCAGTGAGAGCTTATTCGAGGTCATATCATGATATTTCACACCTTTAGATATCAGAAATAACCAAATTATAGCAACGGAATGTCACAGCAATGGCAAAAAGTTTTAAGTTTTCTGTATATTGAATTAAGCGCTTCATTATCCACAAGGCAGATATCTCTGCTAATCACGTCTCTTGCAGTTTTTTTTTCTATTTTTTGTACGAAGTAAATACTCCATAGCTCAACAGTTAAAATTTCGCAATGTTTACCTGGGATTAATGACGAATATCATGCTACAACGTTGGACGAGAGCAATGTTGTCATATGACAGATCTTCAAAAATAAAATGTATGGGAATTTTAAATCCAGTTGCACACAGCCAACCAAACAAATGTATCGTCACATTTGTGGTTTATTACTCGCAGGCTATTGGTTTGGAATTCTCGCTAATCCACGAAAGTCAGTAAGAACCCAATAAAGTCACCTTTGATTAAAAATCTTTTCAATGATCAAAAAAACAAAAAATGCCAATATATGCTTTCTTATTATACTTTATTTTTACGTAAAAATGTTATAAAACCGGTCAACAGATTGGACTGATTATTAAAAGGTATTCCTTCTCTAAAAAACTATGCTCATTCGTAATCAAACATTTGGTCTTGAAACTAGATTTTATTTCAACGTCAACAATACATTTAAAACTAGTCAACTATTTTTTTTTAATCCATCACTTTATTATATCGTGTTCAAAATCCCAAACAAAAATTTATTCATAAAACATAGTTTTTAAATTCCGTGCAAAATTATTTTTGTGTACTTAGTCCAATCTGTTGTATCTTGTCTATTATTTTAGAACATATTCTTTCAATAAGGTAATAAAACTATGCAAGTTATCTTATTTTATTTTGTCAACAAATAAATTACAGAAATACCTCTTTAAATTGATGGATTTATAGCACACAGTTACATTTTTTTAGCTGCATCTTTATTATTCAATTTGGATTTAGCTAATAATTACGTTTTGTAACGTTTCCCTGATTTCACTAGCATCTATTTCTTTATTGTTTTCAACTGACGATATCGACTGGTTTGTTGGGGCAGCAGAAGACGTGGGCCGAGCGCAAGTCTTTTTGTGCATAAACCAATGAAGGCGTTGACATTCTCGATCACAATATTGTACGGCTTTACATTTTGAGCACTTTTTGTCAGGTTTTTCTTCTCCACATGTACTACAAAACGACACCTCATCCTATTTTCAAAAAATAAAAAGTTAATTTTTTCACTTATACGGTTGTTAAATGATTAATATAGTCAAAATATTGATCATTCTGATCTAAGGTTAGACGCCATATAAAGGGGAAAAAATTGTTTGATCCATCAAGGAAAAAAAAGTCACACAAACATACAGAACATGTAGTTACAGAAATTTGCCACAGATCACACAGATCAGTACATCATACGATTTTAGATTTGTATTTCGTAATATTTTAAAACGCAATGAAAGTGTATTTTTCCATTCAACAAGCTTTATGACTTAAATATGTATGTCTGTAAATTGTACAATTCTGCTTTAAGAGCGATCTATGTATTGGCGGCAGATGCAGACGGATTCCATTTTTAAACTTTCTAGAAACAAACCGGTAGGATATGTAAAGTTTGGACAGAGAAAAGCATGGCTCCTGATAGAATTGTTATTCCGATGTAAACGAATGGAGAATTCTTGCAATATATTCAGTCAGCGAAGAAAAAAAGATACTCCACATTTATCGGTTGACTTCAAAACCTCATACATTTAATGATTAGCTACACAGCGCCATGTATAGTAGTTTCATCATCCCTGCCCAATTCGCCAAACTCATCTGATTGCGCAGGAAGCGGTGGGAGAAATTCACCACCAAAGTCGTTAATGTTCGTGTCAAAAAAGGTCTAAGTAAAGGTAAATAACGTGTAGAATTCGCCTTTCGCTAAAAGAAACAGGATATATTTCATGTACGTGCATTCGTTTTCTTACGTAGATGACATTGAAAGCAGCGTGACATAGAAATGGAATGGAATGGAAAAGGGACTCACTATAAATCAGAGGGAAAACGAAGGATATGCCGTCATGACACCCTTAACGTCTTGGCCAGAGCATACATATTGACAATTACAACATTGGGGTGGCCAAGAATTTCGTCTGCATTGACTGTGCGTTAACATCATAGTAGCATATTCAACCTTACTAATGCAGTTTTTAGCGTCCCAGTCCTACTATCAGGCAAGGGAGAAGAAACCCTCTATCGTTTTAATAAATTCGAGACATCTGTGAACTGCGAGTTTTACTCCAATATGCATGTAAGATAAGAAGTACAGTGTAAATCAATTTCGATGACAACCGTTAATAGGTTAAAATCCCCGTGTCGAAGTAGTTTCTAAAACAAACTAACTCAATACTGTTTGTCTTCAATTAAGCCAATTCAATCAAGTCGATTCAGCTCTATATTATAACTAATTAATTATTTTCTGAGTCGCAGACACTCTTGGATCTTTTAATTCTGTCAATAAAGTTATATTGTAAAATATCTCTTCATAACTAAATCAAATCATAAACCAGATAATATCAGTGTTTAATAAACAAGTTAAAAAAATAGTGGCAACAGCATTTTTAACTTCTTTAAGTACCATAAAAAAAATTCGAAGCATTAAATAATACTTACTACGAAACCACGTTGCCCATTGATAGCATTTCTTAATACAAATAAAGCAGGCGGACAGTCCTTATTAGCCAATTGCGAAACAACTTGTCGAAATATTCTGCAATCTCTGAATGGAAATTCTCGCACACAATCCCTTATTGTAAATTCTACGTAGTCCAATTGACCGAATTTATTTTCTTTTAGCACACGTTTAGCAAACAATTCAATAAAATCATGCTTTCCATCCGAATCATTTAATTTTTCTTTTCTTGATTGGCATTGCTCTTCGCAACGCATAATCTCTGATATTATCCATTTAAGGTAATGGTATTTGAAAGCAATTAATTCATTCACGTCATATTTTTTGCGCATTTCCTTCTCTGCCATCAGCTCAAACACCTTTTTGAGTGTCGGTAAATGCTTTAATAAATTTCCGTACTTTTGAATATTTAGTGCAATACGAACAGGATGTAAATTTACACCAATAACAAACTTATGAAAACTATCCAATAAATGAGAAGGTAAGTGAGGTTCCACCTGTTGATCATGTATTTTTGTGTAATATTCAAGTGAACTTTTTGACACATAATTATTGATTGCCTCAACACACGTATGATTGCCAACAAACGCAGCCATTTGAGAGGCCGTCCTTGATACAGAATTCATCGCATTTGGATTAATTCCAGCATTTAAGAGTAGAATGCATACGTCCTTGTTTCCTGATAAAGCAGCAAAATGTAAAGAAGTGTAGTTGGCACCATGTTGATTAAAATTTACATCTGCACCCTAGACATGAAAAAAAAGTTAAAAAAAAGTACGTTAAATTTGTAAATAAGCAATATGAATATAGAACTAAGGAAACTGAAATTAATGAAACATTTAGGCGCGTGTAAAAGGTGTAAAAATAAACATTATTAAACTCGTTATAATAAATTTGTTATTCATATCAATTCTTCTTCTTTTCCTTTTTCCGGCGTTGTTATGGTCAGAAGTGTAGGACCATAACCTTCCCACTGAACTGCATTCCTACTGGTCCGCTTGTGGGGTCCGCCGGTTTGACCTCAGAAAGTAGCGGCAGGCTTCCCGGTTTGGGATTACTTCATCGCTGAGGCCAATCAAATGCTGGTGTTTTTGCATTTGTTTGCACCAATTGTTTTTCGGCCTGCCTTTTTTTTTTTTTTGTGACACGGGCATGCTCCAGATTTTTTTGTTTGATCTTACTCTTACAACACCGGTGATCTCCAGTCGTGTCAACCCACTGATTTGCATGCACACTTGTGGGGCAGTTTAATGGTGGTATATGTGTCCCTAGGCTCACCTTGGTGTTTTCTAAATTGCCTAGATGTGATTTTTGTTTACCTTTGTTTTAGTCGCCTTTTACGACAAGCGAGAGGTATCGCTGCAGGGATATTCTTAACCCGTCCCTGCACGGAATTTGTTATTCATATCAATACTACTTAAAATATAAAAAACAAAAATAATAAAATTCAAGTTAACACCGTCGACCGAGGCCAAGGGCAAAGGTCGAAACGGCACTACGAACGGGACTCGCTGCGTCATCATTTTGTGTGGTTCACATTGCTCCGCATGTTCGTACCTGTTCATACGCGATCGTGTTGATTCAAGTGCACTTGGATCATATTCAGTCTGGTGCAATCGGATGCGCATTGCAACCAGCCTGGGAAGCGGATGCGTGTACACCGGAGAAAAGTCTACGTTGCAGATTTGGGCGAAGCGACGAGGCTTCCTATGGAAGGGGTTTTAGTTGATAAGTTAGTTCTAAGTTGGTCGTCGGACAATAAAGATATTTTATAACGTAATCTGTTTTAGAGACGCGAATTGTAAGTCGAACTGTTGGGCCAGCCTTCGGGCTGGCGTTCGCGATTTTTTTTGGATTCCCCTTCCGGGGATCCTTTGACTGGCGCCCGAGCAAGGACCGCTCCTTAAACGCGATCCTTTTCTCCTGGCGATTCGTCTGTTGTCCCTAAATAAGGACACCGCACTGGTACGTTCTATCGAACGAAAATGGCTGTACCCATGGGAACACAGCCATTATTCCAATGCGACAGATAAACTTCCCGGTACCCATGAGAACACAGGGATAATCGCAGAAGGCTAAAAGGATGCGTGTGAAGTAACCCGTGCCTTAGTAGGTCGCCTTCGAGCATAAAAGTTGGCGACTAAAAAGGATTTCTCGCGATCGGTTTTATGAAATTTCAGTGCATTCTTTTTTCCTTTTCAGTTCCCAAGGAACTACGTATCTGAGCAAAGGAAAAACAAAGAAAAAGGAAAAAATTTTTTGATAGAGATATGAATGTGTTGTTGTAAGTGTAGTGGTGCAACGGTGAAAAAATTTATAAATGTGTAACAAGTAAAAAAGTGGAAAGAAGGAAAAATATATAAAAAAAAAAAAAAAAAGAATAAATAAATAGATAAAAAAAAAAAAAAAAAGAATAAATAAATAGATAAAAAAGGGGTGAAAAATAAAATAAAGGTATAAGTGACGATAAGCAAGTGCCAAGTAATAAGAAATCGAGTGCCAACAAAAAAGGGTATTGTATAATAAGGGTAACCGCATTGTCCTGAGTGAGTACTAAGATTAAGGTATCTGGTCCAGATAATTTAAATAGAATAAAATGGAACAACTGCAAAAGACAGTGACCGAGTTAACTGGGACTGTTAACAGCATCCTAACTCAATTAAAAAGCTACGAGACTCGTCTCTTGTCGATGGAGGGGAGATCTCTGTTATCAGCTGCTGCACCTGACGTGCCTGAACGAACCGAAGTTCTTGTTCGCCCGCGAACTGAAGTTGAGCTTCGAGACATAAGTAGATTGCCGGACTGCGTTAAAGAGTTGCAGGTATTTGACGGTAACCCTACACAGTATGTGTCCTGGGTACATTCCGTAGAGGGGGTTCTAAAGGACTTCGAGATTGTAAAATCCAAACCCATCTACCGTTCTATCCTGCAGCATATTCGCGGGAAGGTTAGAGGCCCGGCAGACGCGGCTCTAGTGTCCTATAATATTTTTGACAGTAGCTGGGCGGAGATAAAGCGATGCTTGTCTCTACACTATGCGGATAAACGCGATATGCGCACCTTAGAGCATCAGCTCAACCAACTCGCCCAAAAGAGCAGCAAGCTCGATGAATTTTACGCCGCGGTTAACCATCAGCTATCGCTAATGGTCAACAAAATCAAGACAGAATCCTATAGTGAGGAAACCGTCAAGGCACTAGTAGAGTCCTACCGTAACCGGGCCCTAGACGTTTTTATCCGCGGCCTTAACGGCGATCTGTCGAAGATGCTCATAATACGAGCCCCTAAAAACCTGCCTGACGCATACTCTTTCTGTCTTGAGATGCAGAACGTAAATTTTCGAGCTCAGTCGCTTCACTCGTCGACAGGGCCAAATACGGTAACTGCTTCCATCAATCAAGCGTTCAGAAACGAACTTCGACCGCATTTGCCTCCACGGAATCCAATACAAAGGATTCCGGAAAGACCGAAACCACATATTAGTGGTTGGAATAAGGATACTGGCGTCCCTCGGGAGAACGCCACTCCCCCCAAGTTGGGGCCTAAACCTTCCGAAAGAATGGAAATCGATAATTCTGTCAATTCGAGGCAGGTTAATTACATGAATCGGCCTAATCCCTTCAAACGTCGGGCAATGTCCACTAACATCCCTAGGAAGCAGCAAAGGCTATACCACGTGGAAGTTAGCGACGATAACCCAGAGGAGTATAACGAAAGGGCAGAAGAAACTCTAGAAGAGGTAAATTTTATGACGGGCGGCCATCCAGCGTACCATATATAGAATATGTTACGAGGGATGGGACCGTATTGAAGTTTCTTGTCGACACGGGGGCCAACAAGAATTTTATAAGCCCAACTCTGAAACAGCCCACCGTACGTGTGAAAACACCATTCAATGTTCGTTCAGCAGCAGGGGAGATTAATGTATCGGAATGCGTACAGGGAAAATTTTTTGAGGCGTTTGGTGACGAGAGTCTAACGAAATTTTATGTCCTACCGGGGTTAAAATCCTTCGATGGTATCATTGGTGATGACACACTAAAACAACTTGAAGCAATAATCGACCGGAAGGCCTATGTGTTGAGATTGAAGAACAATGTAAATGTCCCACTTAAAGAAATGATCTCCAGGGAGGTTAACTTCACGATCGACCCATCACTTCCTGAAACCACGAAGATCGAATTAAATGGGTTGATTGAAAAATACCATTCTCTTTTTGGTCCCATCCACCGAGAAACCGTTGAGACGTCAGTGCTCGCCGAAATAAGAACCAGTACCAATGAACCCATTTATACGAAGAGCTACCCATACCCTGCGTGTTTGCGGGAGGTTGTAGAAGAGGAGGTGTCAAGGCTCTTAGAAGAAGGAATAATTCGCCAGTCGAAAAGCCCATATAATTCACCAATTTGGGTCGTTCCGAAAAAACCAAAACCAAATGGTGAAAAACAATATAGAATGGTGATAGATTATAAAAGACTGAATAACGTCACCATAGGGGACACGTATCCCATTCCCGACATAAATTCTACCCTTGCCAGCCTAGGAGAAGCTCGATACTTCACAACAATTGACTTAACGTCCGGGTTTCATCAAATACGTATGAAACCATCCGATATACCCAAAACCGCATTCTCCACGATGAATGGGAAATTTGAATTCCTACGGTTACCCTTTGGTCTTAAAAACGCGCCGGCTATTTTCCAGCGGATGATAGACGACGTCTTGAAGCCTTTTATTGCTAAAATCTGCTATGTTTACATAGACGATATAATCGTCTTTGGTAAAGACCAGAAGGATCACCTGAAAAATCTAGATACGGTCCTGAGGCGACTTGACGAAGCAAGACTAAGGGTTAACCTAGAGAAAACGAATTTCATGCAGAAGGAAGTAGAATTTCTGGGCTACGTCGTTTCACCTGACGGAATTCGACCTGACGCAAAGAAGGTTCTTGCCATCCAAAAGCTCCAACCACCACGGAACCTAAAAGAGCTTAAATCATTCTTAGGTCTAACCTCCTACTACAGGAAATTTATTCGCGACTACGCGAAGGTCGCCAAACCCCTAACGAATTTAACGAGAGGCGAAAACGCACAAGTGAAGGCCAACCAATCCCGTCGTGTCGAGATAAGCTTAGGCGAGGAAGCGCTTAAGGCATTCGAGGGCTTGCAGACTCTTCTGACATCGTCAGAGATTTTAGCCTTCCCCGACTTCCAGAGGCCATTCAATCTTACCACCGACGATTCGAACTATGCAATAGGCGCAGTCCTATCTCAGGACATTGAGGGGAGGGATCGCCCAATTGCATATATTTCAAGATCTCTGAACAAGACCGAAGAGAACTATGCCACAAACGAGAAGGAGATGTTGGCCATCGTTTGGGCATTAGATAATCTTCGTTCTTATCTGTACGGGGCCAAGAAAATCCGGATACTGACGGACCATCAATCGTTGACCTTTGCGATGGGAAACAGGAACTACAATGCTAAATTGAAAAGATGGAAGGGTCGAATCGAGGAGTACAACTACGAGTTGGTTTACAAGCCTGGTAAATCGAACTTAGTGGCAGACGCTCTCTCGAGACTAAAAACTCACGTCCACCACTTGCACGATTCCAGCTCAACGGAATCGGCGTCAAGTGGCCGCACTGACAGACATGAGCCTTCTACGAACAATGATGGCAATCAAGCTAGTACAGTGACCTCCACGACCAAAACTGCACCTTCTGAACGTCCTTCTTCCACGGAAACTGCGGATTCCGGGGACAGCTCCACTACAGACACCGCGCATACCGCTCTTCACGATTCCTCTGATCTTATTCCCCACGTGGAGGCACCCCTTAATGTTTTCCGAAACCAGATCTGTATTAAAATAGGAAAGGGACTTGAAATCGTTGAAGAACCGCATCCAGGATTCTTTCGCCACTACATCGCAATTATGAACCCTAGTGAGAGGAGCATTGCGGAGGCGCTCAAAACTAAGCTCAACCCAGGAGTGATAAACGGCATCAAGATGCCCGAGGAATACCTGGGAATGCTCCAAAGGGTCTATCTCCAATACTTTACCAAGTACAAGATTAGAATTGCCCAAAGGGTGGTCGAAGATGTGAGGAACGAAGACCGGAAGTGCGAGCTGATACTGAAAGAACACCGAAGGGCGCACAGAAATGCGCGCGAAAATAAAGAACAACTACTTGAGAAGTACTATTTTCCGCGCATGAATAGCCTTATCATGAAGTACGTTAGGGCGTGCGAGGTGTGCAATACGAGTAAATATGACAGGCATCCGATTCGTCCGGAGTTCCAAGCAACACCCATTCCGAACTACCCCTGCGAAATATTGCATCTAGATATAATCGAGGTACAAAACGAAAGATTCATCAGCTGCATAGATAAGTTCTCGAAGTTCGGGAAACTTTTTCACATCAAAAATCGATCCGCCTTACATCTTAGGGACAAAATTATTAAAATCATTCATTACTTCACGGTCCCCAGAATACTTGTCACTGATAATGAAAGTAGTTTCGTGAGTCCTATCATCGCAAACTTCATAAGCCTACTTGGTATAAAGTTATACCGCACTCCAGTGCATTGCTCTGAGGTCAACGGGCAGGTGGAGAGATTCCACTCGACCATCTTGGAAATTTACCGTTGCCTGAGAGCCGAGTACAAGGATTTGCGATTGAAAGAACTTCTGAACATTGCAGTCGACAGGTATAACAACAGCATACACTCCGTTACCAAACGCAAGCCATCCGATATATTTTTCGACAGATCCCAGAGAATTAATTACCAAAGCCTCATAGAGTTCCGTAAAAAAATAAATCAAGACCTGAGAGCTGAAATAAAAAGGAAACAACAAGAGGCCAACCGATACCGGAATAAACTCAGGACGGCCCCTAAGAAATATGCGAAAGGTGAGGTCATATACACGGCAGTCAAGGGCCTTAAGGCAAAAAGTAAACCCCTATTTCGAAAGGAAATAGTGGCTAAAGATAACCGTGTAACCGTGACCACAACCTCAGGGAGAAAGTTCATAAAACTCATACACACTCATAAAACTCATGCACACTCCCTGCTCCTCGGTAGTATAGTCGGTTATTACACCCATGCAAGTTTGAACATGGGGGACCGGGGTTCAATTCCCCGCCGGGAGGGCATAAGCATAAAAAACAAAAAAAAAAAAAAAAAAGGTAAATGGCACGTACGTACTTAGCACCGTCACGCACTAACCCCATATACTATATACCACTCAACCTTTGCACCCATCACCCATAGAGTAAAGAAACATATTTCATATATATTTTTTCATATCTTTTTTGACCACTGTATTGTTATATTAAGCTAGCTAACTAAGTTGTAAAATCATATTGTTACACACTTTTATCTTTCTCTTATTACCATATTAATACAACTAATTACGATTACAATTAATAGTATTAAGGAAACATTTGTAACTAGGTCCATAAGAGATATGCACTAACAACTTAATTAAGCTATCATATTAACCCCTTTGCTCAGGTTTTTCACCCTCACCGTCGTCACCATAGAGGGATTCACAATCTTCAAGTATGACGCACCCTTAATATCCATCAAAGAAGGGAAGGCCTGGGTAACCAACGGAAACTTCTACCTAGTGCACTTGATCGATTTGGAACAATGGGAACAGCAATTATTGAACCTCACAACCGCAATACAAAGCCAAGTCAAGAACCCAGAGGGAATAAGACTAGCCTCACTCCACCTCTCACAAACAACCGAACGTCTCAGCCTATTACGGAAAAAGCAGCTAAGGAAGCCAAGATCCATAAATTGGATTGGGTCCGCCTGGAAGTGGATCGCCGGGAGCCCTGACGCATCAGATTGGGACAAGATCCTCGAGAGTCAACAGGCAATAGTTGAGAACAACAACCAGCAATACAAGATAAACGAGCGCCTTTTTGAAATAGCAGAAAAGGCGGTGACGAAAGCTGAATGGATCATAAGTCGAGCCGCCAACGAAATAAAAACGGCAGACACCCGAAGATTCGAACAAGACCTAATCAACCAGGTCCTCATAATCAAGGAAGAGGTGAATGAACTGGTGAGAGCATGTCAGATGGCTAAAGGAGGGATAGTCAACACCAACCTCCTAGACCATGAAGAAATCAGAATGCTGGTCAATGAACTAGAGACCTTGCCCTACGCTAATGAGATCGAGGCGATCGAATTTGGTACGCCCATGATCTACACCAACAATACGGCGTTGCTATACATCCTATAAATGCCAAAGGTGCGTAGTGAAGACTTCAATTTGCTCCGGATAAAGTCATCAATTCACAATGGGAAGCGGATCAGCAAAAAGTTCGACCGGGTACTAACCAATCAGAAAGAAACATATGGCCTCGTCAAAGATTGTCTCTCAATCAGCAATTCCACGATCTGCAAGTCCGAATCTCTCGAAAAACTACCGGAAGACAGCTGCATCCCTAGATTACTGAAGGATTACTGAAGGGAGGCCCCACTACCTGCGAATACCACCAGAATACCGAAGAAGTTATTGAACTCATTGGAGATGACACGATCTTCCTGACTAATTTCGACGGGGAGCTCACCGGAGGAAATTCGACAGAGAAGCTACGGGGAACATTCATTGTCCGGTTCAGTAACGAGACGATTCAGATTAGGGATCAAACGTTCACCAGCTCGTCCTTGACGACCCTACAAGCCATGCCAGCTGTCGTAACCAATATTACAAAACAGGTCCATCTTATTGATCTTCAAACGGTACATAATCTTGGACTACAGAACATCAAGTATCTTACCAATTTGACAGGAAGAACGAACATCTCAACGCTGGTATACGCCTCAATCTTCTCAGCCTTAATCTTTACTGTTTATCGTACGTGGTGCAAAATTAACAACAAATTGGATCTCCCGGCAGTAGGGACGACCCAACAAGGACCTGCTGTCATTGACCCATAGTCACTTACCGGATCTACGGGACGTAGATTTTTGAAGGGGGAGGAGTTAACACCGTCGACCGAGGCCAAGGGCAAAGGTCGAAACGGCACTACGAACGGGACTCGCTGCGTCATCATTTTGTGTGGTTCACATTGCTCCGCATGTTCGTACCTGTTCATACGCGATCGTGTTGATTCAAGTGCACTTGGATCATATTCAGTCTGGTGCAATCGGATGCGCATTGCAACCAGCCTGGGAAGCGGATGCGTGTACACCGGAGAAAAGTCTACGTTGCAGATTTGGGCGAAGCGACGAGGCTTCCTATGGAAGGGGTTTTAGTTGATAAGTTAGTTCTAAGTTGGTCGTCGGACAATAAAGATATTTTATAACGTAATCTGTTTTAGAGACGCGAATTGTAAGTCGAACTGTTGGGCCAGCCTTCGGGCTGGCGTTCGCGATTTTTTTTGGATTCCCCTTCCGGGGATCCTTTAAATTCAATCAACAATTCAAAATAAAAAAAAAAAAGTATAGAAAAACATAACATTCTGAACAGACAAAACTAAGGAAACTTGGAGAAATAAATAACTTCTCTGTACTTCTATACCAATAATTATAGTGAAAGTTAATATTTTGTGGGACCACCTCTATTTTTTAGAACTTCTTGGCATCGTCTTGGTATCGATTCAATTAAGTTGTCGATAAAAGATTGTGGTATTTTTCTCTATTCTTCCTCAAATGCAACAAAAAGTTGCTGCTGGTTCCGGAAATGTTGCCTTTTAAGCTTTCGCTTAACTATTTCCCATAAATTCTCGATTGTGTCCAGGTCGGGTGATGGGTATGGCCATTTAATTACCTCAATGCTCTTTATTTGACACCAATTTTTTATGTTTTTTGCGTATGCTTTAGATCATTGTCCTGCTGAAATCTCCAACGAAGGGTCTATGATCCTCTGCATACGGTAGCATTGTTTCCTCCAAAATGTTTTGGTATTGGAATCTGTCCATTCGCCCTTCTATTCTTCTAAGGGGCCCTATCCCTTAGGGTGGAAATCAACTCCACACCATGTTGAAACTGCCATCAAGCATAAGACTTTTATTGCAATAGCGTAGGTCGAGTCTTTTTTCAACTGGACCTCTACGCCCATTACTCCATCAGAATGTATCAAATTTAGTTTCGATTCATCAAAGAAAAGAACTGGCTTCCATTTCGCCAAGATCCAAGATCCGTAATTTTACGCAAAAGCAATACGAGCCTTTCGGTTCTTTATAGAAACTAGAGGTTTCTATGAAGGTCGCCTTGAAAATAATCCGCCCTCAACGGCTCGTCTTCGGGCCGTCCTTTCGTGGATGTTTATAATGCATTTTGTTACCAGGACTCTGGCGGATATATCAAGCTCAGCTTTTACTTTGCGGATTAAGTAATTGTCTTGTCTTGGTATGGTTTTCCTGGGCCTGCCACCCCTATGAATTACTTTTATCGAACCTGTTTTATTAAATTTTTTATTAATTTCGAAATAACTGATTTCGGGATGAATATTTTCCACTTATTTCCTTACGCACCATTGTTTTCCACTACTAATTAAAATATGTTTTATACCCTCAATAAACAGATTTTGAGTGAAACTTGAACACTACTTCATCATTAGTTCAAACGGTAAAAAGCTACTATACATAAGAACCAAAAATTTTTTGCGTATTATTTGAAAATATTTTTTTATTGAAGTCAAACCGAACAGTTTCCTTAGTTTTGTCTGTTCAGAATTTTTATTTTGAATTGTTGATTGAATTTTGTCATTTTTGTTTTTTATATTTTAAGCAGTATTGATATGAATAACAAATTTATTATAACGAGTTTAAATTTTTTTCCTTTTACGCCTTTTACACGCGCCTAAATGTTTCATTAATTTCAGTTTCCTTAGTTTTGCCCGATACTGTATATATATATATATATACATGTATATATATATATATATATATATATATATATATATATATATACATTCATTTTAACAAGAACATTTTCTAAAATATTGCCCGAAGTGACAATAAAGCACCCCTCAACAGGAGAAGACTTATAGAAGGCACCTCCAATAACATCGAAAGCATTTAAAGCATTCTCCCAACAACTACGCAAAAAAAAGGCAAATAAATAGAGGCAGCCTTAGGACAAAAAATACAAATTGCTTAATAGAAGTTAATTTTAGAAGTTAATAAAGATTATTAAAAAAAAAAACAAAAAAAAAAGTATCGAGTAGAGTGGACCCACAAAGTCCTGAAAGTACATTTTGTTAAGTTAATGTGTTAGCGTGACAGGTTGTGCGGCTCAAAGTTGGTTCAAAAATCGTAACTCAGCTTCTATCTAAAATCAACACATGCCGCGCAGTTGCAGATTAATACTAACAATATCTCTGCATCAAGATTATCTAACCATCAATCTATGTAGGAAATCGCTTGTTACTTTATTTATAAATACTGAACAAAAATTGACAATACAAAATAACGAAATAGTACAAATTAACAAGACAGCATGAATTTACAAAACAATACAAATTGTAAAGAATAGTACAATTTTTAAAGAACAGTAAAAATTAAAAAAAAAACTTGATTTCTCTCCCGGATCGCCGAACCATCTGAACCGCTCTGACGCACTGACCCCGAGACCAAAACTAGACTACCCTTTTATACTCATCATCCGCTCGAACGTCAACCCATAAGTTTAGCCAGTTCCAAAGTCCAAGAGAGTTGAGTATTTTGTGCCACGTCAAATGAAAGTCAACATAATCCATCAAACGCATAATCCGATCACAACAATTATTAACTTCAGCGGAGTCATGGTATCACAAAGACAACACTGCCTACATCGCCTTGGCTTTTATGTTTCCCAATGTATGTAGGTCAACTTTCCGTGCAGGGACGGGTTAAGAATATCCCTGCAGCGATACCTCTCGCTTGTCGTAAAAGGCGACTAAAACAAAGGTGAACAAAAATCACATCTAGGCAATTTAGAAAACACCAAAGTGAGCCAAGGGACACATATACCACCATTAAACTGCCCCACAAGTGTACATGCAAATCAGTGGGTTGACACGACTGGAGATCACCGGTGTTGTAAGAGTAAGATCAAACAAAAAAATCTAGAGCATGCCCGTGTCACAAAAAAAAAAAAAGGCAGACCGAAAAACAATTGGTGCAAACAAATCCAAAAACACCAGCATTTGATTGGCCTCAGCGATGAAGTAATCCCAAACCGGGAAGCCTGCCGCTACTTTCTGAGGTCAAACCGGCGGACCCCACAAGCGGACCAGTAGGAATGCAGTTAAGTGGGAAGGTTATGGTCCTACACTTCTGACCATAACGACGCCAGAAAAAAGGAAAAGAAGAAGAAGTAGGTCAACACAAAATCCATTCATGACGAATGCAAACTCTGTCCTCTGTGACTCCATGATAGTAAACAAACCCCATCCATCTAAATCAACAAACGAGCGGGTGACGATTCATAGTATTCATTCATTCATAGTACTGAAATTTGAGATCGAAACATTTCGGATTAATATCATTTAATAGGTCGAAACATTATCGAGTGCAACTGGTGGTCTTTGATCCGGAGTGAATAGTTTACATTTGTTTTTTTTTTTCTTTTTCGGTTATAAATTGATGAATCAAAATTCCTACATCTATATCGACATCTGACGACACAGCTGCCAAATCAGCTTCTTTTAACATCCGCATGTCAAATCACAATTCCCAGATTAGATCCAGTTTTCCGTTACAAACGCTTCAAAATGATTTTGGTATTAATGACCTACTCGTCTTCTTATGTCAAAGAAGTAAATTCTGATGGTGTAATAGGTGAATGTGTAATGTTTTACGTGATGGAAGAAGTAATAATTACATCCCTCTGTATCCGATAGGCAGCAGATATTCAAAGCTATGAAAACTCTGATCTTGAAAAAAAAATTGAATCATAATTATATCCCTTAAACTAAGTTATTATTATTATTATTATTGGGAGACGCGATCGCCCCTCAACACCGTCTCCTCCTGACTGAATTTTTTATGGATGCGAGAAAGAAGTCAAAGCAGCAAACGAAGGTGTCTGAGAGAATCAAGTGGTATAAGCTGGATAAAGGAAAAGGCGAAGCTTTTATTACCAACATGGAAAACTACCTCTCTTCCATTATCGATGAGGTCGGTAATGAGGAGTGCAGAGCACAAGACATGTGGGATTCCCTACAACAGTCTGGCCTGGAGAAAGCCAAATCACTGCTCGGAACATCTAAAGGCCCCTGCCAACACGCAAAAGAAACCTGGTGGTGGACAGACGAAGCCAAAGCAGTGACACGCGAAAAGAAAATGGCTTTCCAAGCTCGGTCAAAGTGCTCTTCTACTAATAGAGAGGAAAAAACTCGCCGTGAAAAGGTATATAGATGTTGCAAAGGTATCGCGAAGAAAAAATGCGCCGAATTCAAAGCGAAAAGCATGGAAGGCCTCTATCAGGAGTTGGAAGAAATATCGTCTTCCGCGTCTGACAGGAACCAGGCTACCCAGGAGCTTCGACAAAACAATTTGAACAAAGGAGCAAATATCTTTAAGATAGCCGCCCAGAGAAGAAGAAATGCTCAGGAGATTCGTTTCCCAAAGTTTATTAACAATGCTGAAGGCCAACTCCTTGTGGAAGACGAAAAAATTCTCCACAGATGGCGACAGTATTGCGAGGAACTTTTGAACGAACAGTTTCCCCGAGCGTACTTTCCGCCCCGAATCATGCCGAAATATCCGACATCACAGTCAAAGAAGTTCGGTACGCGGTTAAAAACTCCAAGAAAAGAAAAGTTGTTGGGCCGGACGGGATACCCTCTGAGTTCTGGAAAAAGATGGGAGACATCGGGTCTAGATGGCTCATGGTTCTTATCTCCAAACTTATGAGAGGCGACACTATGCCTAATCAATGGAGGGAAAGCTATCTTCTTCCATTGCACAAAGGAAAGGGTGATACGCGAAATTGTGATAACTACCGTCCTGTCAAGCTGATGTCGCACACCATGAAGATCGTTGAACGGGTATTAGATAGCCGACTGCGGAAAATAATACGACTATCTGATGACAAGTGCGGGTTTGTCTCGGGTAAATCAACAACAGATGCAATCGAAAGTATAAGGATCATGATGGAAAAGCATCGTGATTCTTCAAAGGACTTGCATATGGTGTTGGTTGATTTCGAGAAGGCCTTTTATGGGTAGCGCTAAGACAAAAAGGAGTTCCAGAAACCTACTTGCGAGTGATCATGGACATGTACAAGAGAGCAACGACAAGAGTAAGATGCACCGCAGGAGTCACCGAAGAGTTCGCAATCAAAGTCGGTGTACACCAAGGGAGCGTCCTCAGCCCACTGCTTTTTATAGCAGTCCTTGATTGCTTGCTTGAAGGAAAAGTGACGGACCCCAATGTGCACCAGCTATTCTTTGCTGACGATGGGGCCATTATAAGTGATGATCAGGCGTCCCTACAACGAGCACTTGATGTGTGGGTGGACATTTTTGAGGGACACGGGTATCGTATTAGTTCAAAGAAGACAGAGTATCTGTGCTGCCCGTTCTCTGACCCTCATCAGCCTATTCCAGACATTTACTTGAATGGAAGAGTGCTTCCCAAGTGTGAAAAGTTTAAATATCTGGGATCTATGATTAATAGAGAAGCAACTTGTGTAGACGACATCAAACATCGCGTAAGCGTAGGTTGGATGAAGTGGCGGGAAAACTCCGCCATCTTCTGTGATCGAAAAATGCCCCCTAAGCTGAAAGGAAGGCTCTACACTTCAGTTGTACGTCCGGCGCTCACATACGGTTCACAATGCTGGACAATGCACAAAAAAGTGTGAGAGCAAATTAACGGCAACTGAGATGAAGATGCTTCGCATGACAGCGGGAGTAACAAAGCGTGACAGAATTAGAAGTTCAAAGATCCGAGGAAGCCTCCACGTAAAAGAAACCATCACAAGAAATATAGAGCGCGACCGACTCAGTTGGTATTGCCATGTTCAAAGGAGAGATCCTTTGAACCCAGTCCAAAAGGCGTTATCAATCAACATTCCAATTTCAACACGCAAAAAAGGCAGACCGAAAAACAATTGGTGCAAACAAATGCAAAAACACCAGCATTTGATTGGCCTCAACGATGAAGTAATCCCAAACCGGGAAGCCTGCCGCTACTTTCTGAGGTCAAAGTGGCGGACCCCACAAGCGGACCAGTAGGAATGCAGTTAAGTGGGAAGGTTATGGTCCTACACTTCTGACCATAACAACGCCGGAGAAAAAAGGAAAAGAAGAAGAAGAAGAAGATTATTATTATTATTATTAAACATTCCTTATTCGTTTACTATATTATTACAATAATATAGCAAAAGAAAGTTTAACATGGCAAAATGCCGTTTGTTGTAAGTTGACGTAACTTTAATATATAGAAACACTACAGCACAAAAGTAAAAAGCTATTTTAAATATAATATAGAAGAGCAGCGCGGCACTAAATAAAGCTATTATGGTAATTCAAGACATGAGCACAAAAACGAAGAAGCAGCTTCCATTCCTATATTCCATTTAGAACATTTTTTATTTTTTCAAGTGTGAGAAACTCTTTGGAAAAATAAAGAAAACGCAATTCTGATAATATAGGACACAGCAATAAAGTAGTAAATGGCCCCGTTACGATTGCAAAGCGTGCAGATAGCATTGACATCAAGTCGATGTGGCATATAATTTAGCCTCAGGATTTCGGTTCTAGCCCTTAATATTACACTGATTTCATAAGTTGAATATTCTGTTCTAGAATAGTAATTGGAACCTAGTGCATGGTTCAAAAGTATATAGACATGCCGTGAGAAGGACGATTGGGCTCTATCCGTATAGGGCCAGTAAGGTAAGGTCTAGGGTAAGTGTGTTCTTAATATATAAAATATGTTATGTGAACATGCAAGCTCATTCCATACTGTCAATAGTGGCAGATTACGAGTATATTGGGCCGCCATCTTGAGAAGCCTCTTCTGAAAACTATTGTTTGGCCTGCGCATCACTTTAATCATATAGTCCGCATTTGCTTTTAGGTTTCTGAGGTATAGTTGAGGAAGCCGAGATTCAACATAGATAGCAAATCAGGGGGTAGTTGGTGGGAGTTATAAGATCCGTTTGAAGAAAAATCGTTGGACTGATTCACACTCTTCAAAGTATTCATAGCCAAACACTTGGTTTGCGTAGCAGAGACATGCATTTTGGCATTGAACACTTTGAATTTTGAAGCACATTCGTTGGTTGTCAAAGAAACTTCTCCACATAAGGTTAATGGCAGTTTCAGTATCTACTGCTTTTCCATTTATACGTGCTTTCTTAACAAACATGCAAGATCTTCAAATTACAGTAATAATTGCAATAGAAAGCTAAAATTATAGCAAAAGGGCATTTGTTGCATCAAACATACCTATTTCGTGCACGTTTTGCAACTCAAGTGACCATAATATTTTTGTTGCTCTAAATTCGTTGATTTATTGCCAAAAAGACGATTTATCGAAGCCAAGCGTTTAAACTTGTGCTTAAATTGTTTACGAACGGGTCCGTACTGTTCGTTTTTGCAAGGTAAAAAATTAAAATCAAAAATGTCCTGGTCTGGATACTGGCATAATACCGGTTAAATCCCCGCCGCTGCAAAGAATATCAACAGAGTCAAACCAATTCAAGGCAGTGCTTCCATCTTTATCAAAAGGGCTTGATGAAGGTTTCTTTAACCAAGATATGTACATTTGTTTTTTTGCCACTGCAATAGATCTTCCAATTGAACATATTTACCTTACAGAGCATTGCTCGAGTCCGGCGCACAGTTACATTTTATTACAGGGCACCTACCGCATCAATTAAATCTTAAACGCTATAATGTGTCTTCTTGTGTGAATGGAATCGAAAATTCGAACTCTCCATTCGCGCAACGTACAAATATCAACATTTGTTCCCGAATAAACAACTGTTCAGTCAGCATAGACGCCGAATGCATCTTGCCTTCAATTATTGATAATCAGCCAAATGCCACTATTAAAAACGTCGATTGGAGAATTCCCGCCAAGCTCTAACTTCCATTTTTCTTTGAATCACAGCGTGTTGGCATGTTAACCGGAGCTGACATTTTCTTTGACTTATTGTCAGTCGGTCAAATTTGCTTAGGAGAAAACCTTTCAACACTTCAACAAACTCAATTCGCTTGGATTTTTGTCAAAGGCCAACGTTGGTAGAGCTTGCCTTTCCGTATCATATAGGGGTATTTTGATGATCTAGCCGAACAAAAATCAATTTTTAAGAAATTGTCGCAGGTAAAAAAAACTGTTTTTTATAGTTCTCGAATGACTGGAGAACAATAGACAACCCTTCCCGATCTCTTATCAGATTCGCCCGCGCACTTGTTTTGTCGGTGTCATCGCTTCAACTTACGCGTTTGCTAAGAGTGGTAGAATCTTATAAAAAGTTAAATATTTTCGTGACTACAGACTTCTTTCAAAATATTGTGATGGATATGGATCAAGATCAAGAAGGTAAGAACGCATGTAGTAAAAATATGATGCTGTATTTTTTGTGACAGGATATTTTTATTTGACGTTTGAAAATATAGTTTGAAATTCTTAAAATTTCTAACCCAATTTCAAGTTTGAAAAGGTTTTTGTTGTATTTCCGGGTTCTTCCCGGTTATTAGGTTAATTGATAAGGACAGGTTATAGTTTATATAAAATTATTATGGCTTAATTAGCCGCCCATATCCGTCCGCTTTTTTGCCAGAGGTGACAGACCAAGACTGTCAAAATTTGAAAATTTTATATAAAAATTTTATTTGGAATTTACACTATGTTAATTTAGAAATTATTTGGTTTCAGAGTCACCCGGTCACTCAGGTGTTAGAGTAGTGAACCGTAGATCACTTTTTGATAAAATGAAGGAGCAAAATTTGCCTAATTTTGAATAAAAATTAAGTTATTTAGAAAATTGGATTTTGTCCAGCGAAAACTATTCTGGAGATGAATTAAAGGCGTTGAAGCACAAGTTGGCGGATAAAAGCTGTTAAAACGGAAGCTAGATTTCTTCATAATAATGACGGCTGGCTAAAAAATACATTCGAAATACCGAGAGCGCAGCCTAAAAGTTTGGGTCTCCATCAAAACCATTTAATGAGCTGAGCGAAAGAAGTAAAAGAAGGAAAACTGAAACCTTACGTATTACAGCGGATAATGATGTGTTAATCTATACTGCACAAACGAAATTACAAATATTATAAATAGATTATTACTCAATTCTGACCCACTGATTACTGGAATGGGACCAACCCCAAAAAAAGAAAACGTTGCCATTCACGAAAGAAGCAATTGCTTGGTGATTCCTGCTGTACCTGATTCTGAAAGAGACTCAGATTCTGATTTGGAGGAGGAAGCACTAATTATGATGAGGAGGATGAAGAACCATGGAACTGATCATTATCATAGTTACATAAATTTTATAACATTTTGTTTAAGAAAATAGAAAATATCGAAGTTATAACTTACCAAAATATATTTTTATTGTATTTTTTCCTAATAATTTAGGTCAATTATCCTTTGTGATACCTTTTTTGATGAATTACTTTTTTATTTTTTTATGGACCTTCAGGGTCAAAGATAAGTCATAAAAAAAAGGCTTAAAAAAAATTATGGCTTATACCTAGTTAACCAGGGCAACTCCCTGGAGAAAAAAAAACTAAATAAATAATTTTGACCGGTTAGATCAGCAAAATACCCCTATGTGCGTATGTCAGACTTTTTACCCCGCCGATGATCACAATTTAACCAAATTGCTTCGATCCTTTTGGGAAATAGAATCGCACGAACATCATCCTAGCTCGTCGTCATGTGAAAAGCATTTCATCGAAACGCACACAAGTCTAACATGTGGAAAATATTCTGTCAATTTACCATTTAAATCAAAGGTTTCTGAATGGGGATTTTCATTCAATAATACATGCAAACGATTTTATAATCTTGAAAAAGACTTTCTCGCTGTGCGTAGTTAAAGCTGCAATAGTGTGATTTCATGAATGAATATTTGGCACTAGCCCACATGTCTCCTGCTCGTGATGACATTCTACAACGTCCCAATTATTTTTTACCGCACCATTTCATTTTAAAGGTCGACAGCACTTCAACTAAATTGAAAGTAATATCCGACGGCTTAGCCAAAACTTCTTTTGGACTTTAACTAAACGATATCTTACTAGTTGGACCAACAATTCCGACCAAACCTTTCATAACTGTATTTAGATTTTGAACTTATAGATACGCTATCACTCTAAAATGTATAGATGTGTACTGGTCAACTCAACTGATAGGCAGCTTCAATGTATTGTTTGGCGAAATGAGACCGAGGATCTAAGAATATACACACTTGTACAGTGACATATGGCACTGCATCTGCAGCCTTCCTCTCTATACAAACCATGCAATTTGCTTTGATAACATGTTGAGTGGCGGAGACACATTAGACAAAATACGTCAAATCAAGAGCCAAGTCTCTAAACTATTAGGCAAAGATTAAGGCACTTTAAGATAAGAAGTTGATGTTCAAACAATTCAAAGTTAGAAGATGTCCCACCCGAGGATAGAGAGTCCTTTTTTAAAAAAATTATAATAAAAATGGTACAAAGGCATTGGGTTTAAATTGGGAATACACCGTGGATGAATTTTACTTTGCATACGAGTCTTCCAATCTAGCGAAAGGCATTACTAAGCTAATGGTTCTCTCGGATATTGCTAGAATATACGATCCTCTAGATTTTGTCGGTCCTGTTGTAATCAAGGCTAAGATATTCTTGCAGCTATTTTGGAAAGAGAAAATACATTGGGATGAATCTCTCCCTATTAAGATGCATACTATGAGAGCCAAGTTTTGTCGTGAACTTAAACTTATCATTTAACTTAAGTTTCCAAGATGCGTTACTTCTTTTGGCGTTCAATTTGAAATGCATGGATTCGCCGATGCCGGCATGGATGCTTATGGTGCATGTATATACTGCTGGGATCCATCCTTCTAAAGGTTCCTTTCCGCTCCAAAGGTTGGAAATCATCATTTTTATGGTCTGTTTATTTGTTACTCCTCTCATTATTTCTGAGGTAGAGAGGTTGAGCCATTGCCGCATGTTTGACAGCCATGTCAGCCTTTGTCTCCCGACCGCTCGCCTTCCTTCTATCTTTCCCTGAAGTACATATGTATAAGTTGCAGGAGTTTGTATTTCTCATTTCTCAGAATGTGTCCGAGGTATTCGAGTTTTCTTTTTTTAATTAGGTATATTAGTTATTTTTTCGTCCCTATTCGTCGTAGTACTTACTCATTTGTTATCCTGTCGACCCAGGAGATGCGCAGTATTTATTATTAATCGTTGCTCTGTGTAATTGTGCATTTGTGCATTTTACTAATCTTATCTTGGTGTGTAGATTGATTTCTCTGCTGCATAATCCTTTTTTTCATTTTGCAAAATACTGCCCTCGCTTGTTCAACTCTACACTGTATTTCTTTACCAGGATTGGCGTTCTTGTTGATTGTCGTTCCTAAGTATTTAATGGTGTCAACTCTATCTATGTTTTTATTGTTAACTTTTAATTCGAAGTTCTGCATTTGTTGTTTCCTACTTAGAACCATGAACTTTGTTTTTGTTGTGTTTATTCGTAGTCCGTAGTTGTTGCTTACATCGTTTAACTTATTCACCATGTTACTTAGTTCGTTCATGTCACTTGCGATTATGACGGCATCATCAGCGTATCTTATGTTCTTTTCGTTGACTCCATTTATTCTTATCCCACCGTCGCTTTCTGAGATATCTTCTTTTAATATCTCCTCCGAGTACATGTTGAAAAGTGAAGGCGATAAAATGCATCCTTGTCTTACTCCTCTTCGAATCTCTATTTGGTCTGACTCTTCTCCGTCTATTGTTATTTTTGCTTTCTGACCCCAATATAGATTTTCAATCACCCGTATGTCGTTCATGTCTATATGTCTGTTGCCAAGGATTTCAATCATTTTTTTGTGTTGAACTGTATCGAAAGCCTTTTCGTAGTCTACGAAGCATGCAAAAACATCTTTTCTCATCTCTAAGCTACGTTGAAATAATTGAGTACGAATAATGGCTCTCGCGTACCAAAGCCGTTTTTAAAACCAAATTGAGACGAGCTAATGCCCTCTTCTAGTTTTTTTTTTTTTTTTTTTTTTTTTTTTTTTTTTAATAATTCGTGCAGGTTCAAGAGTTACGCTCTTTTGATGTTTGTCACACAACCTGGACGGGGTGCAGATGGTTTGTGTCGAAGATGTTCGTTCACTACCCTCCGGGGGTGGTTGTCTTGGGATTCGAGAGATTCGACTGAATTTGTCGCGTTGATTGTAGTTTTACAGTAACTTTATTCCATGCCATTAGGATCTTATATTGGAAATGCACACGCAGAGTATGAATTTTGAAGTGATCTTATACTGCGAGTGTTATGCCTTCGTCAGCATTTTTTTGATCATCTCTCATTCACAACTGGTGTTGTTGCATGGGTTTTTTCCGTATAGGAATTTTTCTTGGCTATGGTCAGACTTGAACTACAGACCTTCCGCTTAACAGTCGGTGATGATTACCATTGCACCACTACCATATTCTTTTGTGGATAATTTTAAGAAAGATCTTTAGCGTGTGGCTCATTAAACTAATTGTCCTATAATCAGAACAATGTGTTGCATTATTTTTCTTCGGTAATGTTATGAAGACAGTTTTTAACCAATCATTCGAAATTTTGCCATATCTATAGATTGCATTGAATAGGTTAACTAGAATCGGTATATTTTCTTCTTCTACGAGCTTCAAAAGTTCATTTGGTACTCCATCTGGTCCTGTCGCTTTTCTATTTTTTGATTCGAGATTGTAGTTGGTCTCTTTCAACATAAAAGAGTTCTTCGATGTAGTCTTTCCATCGTGTTAGTTTGTCTTTCGTGCTCACTAAAATCTTATAAAGTCTTATCTTTGTCCTTTAGCACACCAAATTGTTTTTTCCTCCTAGTGCCAGATATTTCTTTTATTTTTTTGTGTAAATTGAAGCTGTCATGGTTTCTATCACATCTCTCTAATTCCTCGCATTGCTGTTGCAGATATCTATTCTTGGCCTCTCTAATCTTGTTCCTTATTGATCTGTTTATTTCCTTGTATCTACTTTCGTTTGACTTATTTTTTCTTCTTTCTTCCATTAGGGTAAGTATTGTATCCGTCATCCACTCATTTCTTGGTTGTTGGTCTCTATTGTTTAAGTGTCTTTTGCCCGCCTCCAGTAGAATGTTCTTTATGTCTGTCCATCTGGAATTAACGTTCTCTTCGGTGATTGGGTTTGTATTTATTTGTTTAATCCTTTCATTTATTTCTCTTTTAACTCGGTCTTGTATCTGATTTTTGAGAAGATTTAATTAAATTTTTCCTTGTTGTGGCTTTTTTTCAGCTTTTTCAATTGAATTCTAATTTTTGCTATAATAGAGTTATGATCTGATCTTACATCTGCACCTGGATAGGTCTTTGTTGATTTAATCATATTCCTAAACCTTTTGTTAATGATGATGTAGTCAATCTGATTTCTTATTACCGAATCCGCTGTATGTCTCGGGGAGCTCCATGTATAAAGTCTTCTCGGGGGTTACTTGAACCATGACAGTTAGTTCATTTATTTGACAGAATTCAATCAGCTTTTGTCCTCCTTCGTTTTTATTACCTAGGGCATGGTCGCCAACCACATCTTTAATTCTTCCCCTGCCCACTTTCGCATTAAGATCTCCTATTATTAGCGTGATATCTTTTTTTTTTTTTTTTGTTAAATTAATTGCTTGCTCCAGTTGTTTGTAAAATTCATCAATACCGGGTTCTTCACAGTCTGTTGTTGGGGCATACACCTGGTGTTAAACTTGCAATTGCACAATTATGTATGTTTGCATCGTTAGCAAAATAAACAAATTTCATTGCCAACCGAGGTTCTTCAACTGGGTTCATTTTTTTCTTCTTTCTTTCTTCTTTTCAAATTTTTTCAAATTTCAAGAACTCTATGGGACAATGGAGTCATCATTAGCTCAAGAGTTAAAGAAGCCTACAACAACCATGAAAATGACCAAGGTTGAGTTACCAAAATTTGACGGTAACTACCTCCAGTGGCAACAATTCAATGATCTGTACACAGAAATGATCCACAACCAAGGGCTATCGGATGGACAAAAAATGTGGTTTCTTAAATCAAGCCTAACAGGAGAGGCCGAAAAATTGGTGCGTCATCTAACAGTTTCAGGTGCCAACTACAATGCAGCATGGAGGATAATAACAGGGCGCTACGACAACCCCCGATTGCTAATCTCATCTTGGATATCAAAAATGTTGTCCCATCCAAATGTCCAACTTGGAAATGCCAGATCAATACGTAGCTTACACGACACTATACAAGAGTGTTTGCTAGGACTAGAGGGATTAGATGTGGATACCAAGGCGTGGGACCCGATCTTGCTTCATTTGTTTATCAAAAAATTGGACAAGGATACCCACACACTTTATGAGCAATCACTGGATCAACCTAGGCAGCTACCATCATTTAAGAAATTCCTTGAATTTTTGGAGAATCGTTTCCAATCCCTGGAGGCGTAGGGACCAAGGACAAGGTTGGAGATAGCAGCTCAAACAAATCAGTCTTCAAGACATTCTCGGCAGTGACATCGCATCAGTTGAGTTGTTCATCATGTAAAGGAAACCATCCGCTATACAAGTGCCAACAATTCTTAGATCTACCACCTACAAAACGATTGAACTTTGTCAGGCAGAGCAATCTCTGTATCAACTGCTTGAAATCCGTGCACTTTGCAACGAACTGTAGTTCTCGCAGCTGCTCGAAATGCCAGAGAAGACATAATACACTGCTACATCTGGAAGCGGACAGCAATCGAGCGCAAAGGGGCTCAGCCTTAACCAAGATTGGGGCACCTACTAGGAATCAATCAGCAACGATACTTAGTGATCCAGGTACGGTGGCGAGTGCGTTATTGAATAACCGTCAGCGCATCGTTGTATTGTTGGGAACGGCAAGAGTAAAAATAGTGGGACCCAACCAACAAGGTTTGGTTTGTCGAGCGTTATTGGATTCGGGATCTCAGATCAACCTTATCAGCCAAAGATTAGTAAGAGCACTAAACCTAACACCAGAACTTGACTCCCTTGTCATAGAAGGAGTAGATCAAGGAAGGCGAGAATCGACCCAGCGAGTAAATGTTAGATTACAATCAAGCACGAGCGACTATTCTATGAGAGTTGAAGCATTCGTGCTCAAGGAAATTATCTCACCTCAGCCTGCCCAACCATTGGAAATCTCATCGTGGAAAATTCCAAGGAATATTAAGCTCGCGGATCCCAAGTTTAACCGACCTGACAAAATAGACTTGTTGCTAGGTGCCGAATTCTATCACGAACTGTTAGCTATCGGACAAATTAAGCTTGGAGATGATTTACCAATATTACAAAATACAATGCTCGGTTGGATAATGTCGGGCAAGGTGGAGAAATCCGTCGCTACAACAGCTGCGTGCGGAATATGCACGGAGGATGAGCCATTGGACAAGGTTATCAAAAGATTTTGGGGGCTGGAGGAAATTGCTGAAGAATTATCTGACGTAACTCCAGCCGATTTAAAATGTGAAAGGTATTTCGAAAAAACATTCCAGCGGGATAAGCAGAATGGAAGATTTATAGTTAGCTTACCTTTTGCTCGCAATCCGTCAGAGTTGGGGGACTCGAAGGAATCCGCCATGCGACGATTTTTTGCCTTGGAGAAAAGGCTAAGCAAAGATGATCAGTGTCAGACCGTTTACGTTAATTTTATGGAAGAGTACCTTCAACTTGGACATATGACAGAGGTGGACATAACTAACATAAAATCACCACACTACTTCCTACCTCCTCATGGAGTGCTTAAGCCCGACAGTAGTACAACTAAATTAAGAGTTGTATTTGATGCATCCATGAAAACATCAGCGAACATTTCATTGAATGATCTACTGTTGCCAGGTCCAACAATTCAGTACGATATTTTTTCATTACTACTACGCTTTCGAGCGCCACGCTTTGTGTTCACCGCCGATATCGAGAAAATGTATCGCCAAATAATTGTGAAAAGGGAAGATCGAAAATATCAACTAATTTTTTGGCGGAAGGCTATGGATCTGGAATTGAAGTGTTATGAGCTCAATACGGTAACATACGGTACCACTTCCGCCCCCTACCTAGCAACACGCTGTCTGAAACAATTATCCATTGAGAACGCTCAACGGTATCCATTAGGAGCAAACATTTTAGCAAATGACTTCTACATGGACGACGTCATGTCCGGCTCTAATAGCCTGTCGGAAGCTCTGGAAATGCAAAAACAACTGATCCACATCCTACAATCAGCAGGATTCAACCTTCGCAAATGGTGTAGCAACACACCACGACTACTGAAACATATTACAGCGAATAACCAAGCGATACAATCAGATGTCCGGGACAAGGATTCAGTCTCACTAAAAACTTTGGGTCTAATCTGGAATCCACTAACAGACGAGTTCATCATCAATTCCAATTTACAACCTAATAATCGTATCACTAAAAGAATTGCGTTATCTGAAATTGCAAACATCTATGACCCATTAGGTATCGTTAATCCAATAACGGTTACTGCAAAGATCTTTATTCAGCAGTTGTGGAAACTTAAGCTGGATTGGGATGCCGCTCTGCCGATGGAATTGCATACAACATGGGATAATTTTCGAACAGAATTGACGGCTATAAAGAATATTAAAATTCGGAGGCATGTGTTCTCAAACAAGGATGTAAGGAAAATTCAATTACATGCCTTTGCCGATGCATCAGGACAGGCCTTTGGAACCGCCATCTACGTCCGATCAATTCACCAAGACAATACAATAACGGTCCAGCTACTCTGTTCTAAGTCTAGAGTGGCACCAATTAAACGTGGAAGGGACGAAGAAGTCGTTAGTGCCACAACAATACCACGCTTAGAACTATGTGCAGCCAAATTGGCCACGGAGCTGGCGCAAACATATTTCTGGCCGGATTCAGAGATCGTGTTAGCCTGGATTAATGGAGAAGCATCTAGGTATCATAGCTTCGTAGCAAATCGAATAAGGTCAATCAGAATAAGGAGTACGCCTCAGCAGTGGCGGCATGTACCGACTAAACAAAACCCCGCTGATATCGTTTCAAGAGGAATATCTGCTGCAAAACTCAAGAACTGCACAATGTGGTTTTATGGACCTTTGTACCTATATGGTCCGGAGGAGAGCTGGCCAGGAAAGGTCGAAGACAGGGATACGGACATGGAGAAAAAGAAGTCGAAAATAGTGCTCACAACCATATATATGGAACGGGCATCATCAATGGCATCAATCATCATAATTCATTCGGGCGGTTACTACGAATTATAACACATGTGGCACGATTCATCCATAATTGCAAACAAGGGGATAGGAATCAACGAATTACAGAACATCTCCTCTCAAAAGAACATGACAACGCCGCTAAGATCGTATGTAAGGAGGTTCAGCATCAAGTGTGGAAAGAAGAACTCAAGCAACTATCAAGTGGAAGATATGTCAGCAGTCAAAGCCCATTGAGTAGCCTCTCCCCATTTTTGGACAGGGAAGGGGTTCTTCGTGTTGGAGGACGCCTAGAAGCAGCTGAACTAGATTACGATGCCAAACACCCCATCGTGCTACCTTATAATCATGACATCAGTAAACTGCTGATGCAGGAAATCCATCTAAAAAATCTGCACGTCGGGCCACAGACATTGCTGGCAACTGTACGTCAAAAATATTGGCCAATCAAAGGAAAAACAATGGCAAGATCAGTGGTTCAACAATGCATTCGTTGCGCCAGAGCAAGACCCAAATTAATGACGCAGATCATGGGAAATTTGCCAGCGGCACGTATTCAACCCGCCAGACCTTTCGTGAATTCTGGAGTGGACTTTTTAGGACCAGTGTGGATTCACTTCAAAATCAGAGGAAAACAACCCCGAAAGGTATATATAGCCGTATTCTGCTGCTTCGCAACTAGGGCAACACATTTCGAAGTAGTGGCAGATCTAACAACCGAAGCCTTCATAGGAGCGCTTAAACGTTTCATCGGAAGGAGGGGAAATTGCCAAAACCTCTACTGCGATAATGCGACAAATTTTGTTGGAGCAAGAAACCAACTCAAGGAAATCGAATCGTCGCTACATTCACCATCATCAAAGGAAAAAATAACCTCGTTCTGCACTAATAAGAATATGGAGTTTCATTTTATTCCACCTCGAGCGCCCCATTTTGGTGGATTTAGGGAGGCTGCGGTAAAATCAGCTACACATTTTCTGAAACGGAATCTTCTTTCATCGAATCTAACATATGAGGAACTGGAAACGCTGATGATCGAAATATAAGCGATACTAAACTCCAGACCTCTGATTCCCTTGTCATCTGATCCAAACGATCTTACTGCCCTAACACCGGGACATTTTCTGATTGGGGAAGCATTAACATCTACAATTAATTCACGAGCAGAAGATACATATGGCAGGTTAGGCAACAGATGGAAGACAATTACATCGCTTAAGGCACAGTTTTGGCAACGCTGGTCGCATGAATACCTCAATGAACTACAACATCGGTACAAATGGAAACAAAGACAGAACGACATCGTGCCTGGTATGTTTGTAATCATAAAAGATGACAATTTACCAGCGATGCAATGGCAAATGGGAAGAATTGTGAATTGCATCAGAGGAAACGACAATCTGGTGCGAGTGGTGGAAGTGAAAACTGCCAGCGGCATGCTTAAGAGACCAGTGCACAAACTCGCACCACTACCAGTCGACATAAAACCAACCTCAATCGAGCACAATCAACAATTAGCAACCATACAGGAGATGGATAATGCTCGTTTAAAGGATGAGGATATGCCTAGAAAGCGAATAAAACGAGCAATAGGTTCAACTATAGCAACTCTATTTCTGATTTTGCTTACGTTTCCAATGAGCAAGGGATCCCCTGTTCAACTAGTACCGTTCAAAACCCATCCAGGAATTTATTTCGAAAATATAGGAGCATCAAGCATATGGACCAGTGAATGGAATATTATCGCATACTATGACATGGAGCTGTACTGGAAGGAACTACATTTACTGAAAAATGCAAGCGCTTCATTAGAAATTCTGTGCAATCTTAAGAAACCTAGAAATCCGTGCAACAGAATAATTACTCAAATACAACATTTGGAAGAGGAAATTAGAAGGAGTAATGAACTATTAACAGCTTCTTCCAGCACACATCGAAGAAAACGAGGTGCCCTCAATTTCGTGGGAAATATGGCGAGTGCATTGTTTGGAGTACTGGATTCAGATTACGCAGGCAAATTATCAAAAACTATTGATGTAATACAAAATAATGAAGAATTATTGCTAAGTCACATCAGGAACCAGCAGTGGCGTGGCGTCCATATAACCCGATTCCTACCGAGTTACCTTTTCAAATTCGAACTTTCAACAATGTTTATCAAAAAACGCGCAACATGAATCCTGATGAATAAACATAAATATATGTGTATTCCTTACACGGGCTAACGTGCCCCACACCAACATTTAACCTAAGCAGTCAACCACTGCCTATCGTTCCACTCTACGCACACACCCACACATCACTGTCTGTATATTCTCCAACACCTTACCCGATCAAGAGACACAAAGCGCTAGCAACGAAAAATAACACGGAAAAAATCGGGTTATAAATGGTTTGGCTGGATAGAACAAATTTGTTTTCCCTCCTTTTTCTTCCTTAAGCAGTGGCGGTGTTTGACTTCTCTCTGTTCAATACACGCTTTTCATCGAGTTATTTTTTGAATTTTGTATGTATCTGGTTGCGCTGCTGTGTCTAGTATATTAAGCAGGTTTAGATGTATGTATATTGTATGTATGTAGGTTTCTGTTCGAAAAAATCGTAAGAATAATACGGTTTTCTCCGAGTTACATATTTGTTGAATTTTGTATGTATTTCGTTGCTTTCTGTATTCATCTGTAGGTCAGGTCCGTTACTGCTGGAAAAATTCAGTTTGCGCAGATTGTGATGCGTAGCTTAATGTGAATTTGTGTGGTGTTATAAAATTAAATAGAAAAGGACCAAATTAGGAACAGTGAAAAGCGTGAAAAGTGTGAAAAGTTTGCTTATCTTAAGGTTAAGGAATTCATTAAATTTCAAATTAAATATTGTTACCTAAAAATGGCATTATTAAGTGTAGACTGTTGCTTAACAGATTTTCTTTTGGAGGAAATAAATGACTTTAGTAAACTAAGTTTTCTCAAAAAACAAAAAGTTATAGAGACGGGACGCTCTACTCCTTTTATGAAAATAGATTATAAACGCAAGGATGGTTTTGTTTCTCATTTTCATGAATCTCTGTACCAAAAATATACTTGGTTGACTGGTAGTTGTAGACTAAATAAAATGTTTTGTTTTCCTTGTCTTCTTTTTTTAAATTCTCCTAGTGTTTGGAGCCGTACGGGCTTCACTGACTTAAATAATTTAATAAATTCTGCAAACAAACATGTCAAAACAGAAAAACATATTCGTAGCTGTTTATCTTTGCACGAATTCGGTACACACCGTATTGAAACGTCCTTAGGTAATTCATTTGCAGCTCACAACAAAAAAGTCGATAGAAACCGTAAATTAATGAAGCGTTTCATAGATACAGTAGTTCTCTTAGGCAAACAGGAGCAAGCATTTCGGGGTCATGATGAAAAGACTGACTCCAATAACTAAGTGCCGTATTGAGATACTTGTCGGATGATGGGATAGAGGAAAGATTTCTTGGTTTTTTTGACGTGAGTGAGAGTCGTAATGCCGATAAGCTCTCAAAACATATTCTTAATATACTTGATATATATGTCTGCAAAGACAAGTTAATCTTATGATGGTGCCGCAGTAATGTCCGGGGAAGGGGGCGGTGTTAAAAAAAGAGTCCTCGATGTTTGTCCAATGGCTTACTTTATTCCTTGTTATGCCCACGTTTTAAATTTAGTGTTATCCCGATCACTAGAAAATATATCGGAGTTGAAAGTATTTTTCGGCAATATAAACACTTTAGTACGTTTTTTCAATAAATCAACAAAGCGTTCAAATCTTTTAAAAGAAGTGGCCAACCGGCGCATGCCGGGAGTATCGGAGACTCGCTGGCACTACCATTCGCGAATAATTAACGTTATTTTTAACTGTAGATTAGATATTATTGATACTTTTAATCAAATAATAGATAACCCCGATGAATGGGATAATGACGCGCTTTCTATGGCGCGACTTAAATTAGAGGGCAAAGATTTTTGTTTTTTATTAAATACGCTGTCCGAAATATTTTGTAAGACTGATGTCTTGTTTAATTTAATACAGAATAAACAAATGGATGTTGAAGTGGCTAAGCAAGAAATCGAATGTTTTGAGTCTTGGCTTTGCTCTGAGTTTCCAAAAAAGGATGAATCCATTTTTGAAAGTGTAAACGATTGTACCGAACTTCCGCGAAAACGTCGATTACTCGATTTAAAAACACACTATAAGCGTCTTTTTGTAGAAATAAAGGACAATATTATAAGCCAAATCAAGACTAGATATAAATCTTTCACGGAATTAATTTTTTTGGATTTATTGAATAAATCGAAATATGATCGTTTTACGTATTCAAATCCAGATGAAAAAATATCTTCTTTGATGAATTTTTTTCCTGAAATTTTTGAATTTACAGCTTTGAAAAACGAGCTGAAAGTTTTATATACAACTTCTTCACTTCGACAACTTGGCGTTCTAGAACTCCATAACCATTTGAAAAAAGAAATATTGTGTGACACCTTTCCCCAAATTTTGAACTTAAGTGGTCTATTTCTTACACTTCCAATAACTGTTGCCTCCGTGGAGCGATCTTTTTCAGCTCTAAAAAGAATACACACGTATTTAAGGAATTCTCAAGCAGAAAACAGACTCTCAGATTTAGCACTTTTATCGATAGAAAAGCGACTCCTTCTAAAAATTAAAAGTAGACCTGACTTTTATGAAAGAGTTCTTGTAGAATATGTGAAAAAAGATCGTAGAATAGCACTAGAATATAAGTAAGAAGAGAGCAGTTTAGCAAAACTTTTCACAGTTCTTTTTCTAACGTTAACTTCTACTGTTTTTAATTTAAATAAAAAAAATTATTATTTTAATTGAAATACATATTTATTTTTAACTTTGTTACAAAACCTTTTATTAATTGATATTTTTTGTATATGTTACATACATATTTATTCAACTACGAAACATTTGTGAAGTTCCTTACTTTTTTTATTTACAACATCACTTTAAATTTTCCTTAAGGTATTGCATTTGCATCTGCCAAAAACGGTTTCTTTCGAAGCCAATTTTATTATGCGTTAAGCCCATTGTAAACTTAAACTTTAATGAGTTGACGTATAAAAAATTGGCTTGAATTATTCTACCCACATGGCGTGGAAGGCAGATCCGCAATACACGACATAATTTCAGGAGACATTCGTACTTAACGTTTGCGGCTGACTAATTTTTCTTCGACTTCCCTTTTGAAATTATCCACGCCACGCCACTGGGAACCAGACATCGTTCTTCTCGACTACTGTAAATATCATGAATCGCGATCAAGAAGCAGTATCAAACCAAATTGAGGCCATATCAACTCATATGAATGAATTAACTAAACAGGCGAACAATATAGCTAAGGAACTTCAACAGGACAACCTAACACAAGGATTTATATCACTCCCAATACAGACACTCATCACTATATCAAATTTTCAACGCATCCAAGCTTCCTTATTAGATGTCATAACCCACAGTCCCGAAGAATATTGTTGCAAATTAATTGGCCCACTACATCGTAAGGGCTCGAGTGCCAATGCCTGTGAGATTTCTCTGTTTTACCATAAACCTGAAATCAAGCAATGCCACATACAAAGAATGGGCAATGGGCCTCATTGGATCCAACTCCACAATCCAAACGAATGGATTTACGCTTCATCACGAGAAGCTACTCTGAACGTTGTATGCGGCCAAAATATCACACATCTAACAATTCAAGGATCCGGTATTGCAAGATTACAGAAAGACTGCATAGTGAAGCAGGTGTAATGTATTGGCAGGATCGCCATGTAATGTAGGTAGGATCTTCAGACTAGGTGGAAGAAAAACTTCCCAGAGAGAAAGAGAGGTCGACCTTACTTTTGTGTCCGGCGTGGAACGCCGTTGGACAGACAGGGTGCCTATTTATATGGCACTCCTCTTTTACCTATTGCCGTTTTAAGGCAAGAGAATTAAAACTGCCGATGTTTACTTTGGCTGTCTAGTTAATTCTAAATTTTATTGTGGCCTGCTCGGGCTTTTATATCCCGAGTCGTCCATTAACATTTTAAGTGTATACATAGAGACAATATATTATTACTATTCTAACTTATCCTAAAATCTACGGTGCTTCCTTTCTTCTTCCAATTTCGCTTCAATTCAAATTCCATTCAGTGTTATGGATTTGGCCTTGGCCAATTGGAGTAAGTTCTATTTGAATGGGCGTTACTTATCCCATATGAAACGTTTGTCATTTCGTTGTTTTTATTTTTGTTTTGGTTTAGCTGCTTATGCTGCCGTATGTAGGTCATCAGGCAAATGCACTTGTAATTGCAAGCTCAGCATATTCGAAGTTGTTTTTATTTTTGTTTTGCTTTAGCTGCTTGTGCTGCCGTATGTAGGTCATCAGGCAAATGCACTTGTAATTGCAAGCTCAGCATATTCGAAGGCACTTGTTGTTAAGTGCAGTAATGCGGTTAATATGCGGTTACATAATGTGCGATCACATAACACCCTCATCCTTAAGAGAAAAATTATATTGAAAATAGAATTTTTCAGAGCGTGCGAAATTGAAAGGTGAAGTTTACAGGTAGTTATTTTTTTCTTAGTATATTCATATTATTGTTATATTGTATTATTATTATATTTTTCTTAATATATTCTTATTTAATGTTAATCTAGTAAAATTTGTGATTCTCTTAATATACTATATATGGTTTTAGTAAGTTGTTGTGCAATTCTTTATTCGTGCCATTTATATCTATAATTGAATTAATGCCCTTTCTTTCTATGATTTTATATGGGCCTTTGTATGGACTAATGTATTTTTTTCTATTTTCTACTTTAATTAATACTAAGTCTCCTACTTGTAAGTTTAATGGGTTCACATCTTTATTGGTTTCTTTGGAGTGTCGGTTTTGTTTTTCTTCTTTCATGTATTTTTTTGCTGTCTCGATCGAGGTTCGTAACCTGATCTTCAGTTCGTTCGCGTAGTCGTCAATGTTCATCGTTATGTGTGTAAATGTGTCAGTTGGTAATTGGGGTAATTTTCCGAATATCAGTTCGTGTGGCGAGTAGTGTGTTGTAACATGAGGTGTTGTGTTATAGGCAAACATGTAATATGGTAACCATATGTCCCATTCATAATTTTCTGCTAGATTTAATAGAAATTCGTTTAATACTCGGTGGTTTCTTTCTACTGAACCTAATGTTTGGTGATGGTAAGGAGTTGAAAAAATCTGTCTTATTTTTAAGGTGTCGCATATGTTTTTTAATAAGTCGTTGGTGAACTCTGTACCTCTGTCAGATTTTAAGGTCTTGAAATGTCCAAATTTTAAGATTAATTGCTCTACAATTGTTTTTGCTACTGTTAAAGCGTCTTTAGTGGGTATTGGGTGTGCAATGATGTATTTTGTTAATTCGCATTGCATTGTCAAAATGTATCTGTATCCGTTGGATAGTCTTAAAGGTCCTACTGTGTCGATTTCTATTGTTTCAAAACTCGTACTTGGAGTATCTGTAATTATCTGATTTTCTCTTATGTGTCTAGTTTGTTTATTTCTGGCGCATGAATCACAATTGTTTATGAGTTTCTTAATCATCTTGTTCATATTTTTCCATATATATCGTTGTTTGAGTTTTAAGAGTGTTTTTCTGATTCCTAAGTGTCCTCCCTGTGGTGTATTATGGTATTCATCTATCAATTTATATTTCTCTAAATCATCTGTAACTCTTCTAGGGGCTTTGTAAAGTATTATCTTCAATATAGAGGTCTTTTTATTCATTTTCTTCTGTTGCAACTGATTGAATATTTTTCTAAATTCTTTTTCTTCTATTCTCTTAAATATTTCATCTTCTTTTTGTAGGCCTACTTGTAATATATTTTTCTTTTCCAACACAAATGCCAGTTTCTCCATAATCGAATCGTAATTCGGAGGATTATCACTGCATCTAACAATCACTTTATCATTTACTTCTACTTTTACCATGGATTTATTAGTTGCCTCAAATTTGAATTCTAATTTCTTAATTTTATTTACGTCAGTTAAGGACGTGCATTCCCATATGTAAAGGTGATCAGTCTTCGAATGAGATATACATTTCTCCTTTGATGTTGCCCTATTTTTACTTTCTACTTTGTTACTATCAATTTTTTCTTTTCTTTTTATACTCCTTGTTACTATCTTAATGTTTTCTTTGGTTTCTATTCTTTTTAGTGTTACTAAAGTTGTTAAAGTTGTTGCAAAGCCTAGTGCAGTTTTGATGTTTTATGTAAGTTTGACATGGTGAATGAATTCAATGAAGGTTGCTGTTTCTGTCTCTTTCAAGGTGTTGTGGAGTAGTTCCACCAGTGTTAGGAATGAGTCGAGATCCTTGAAGGCTCCTGCGAATTACCTTCATTGCAGTCTCAATGTTGAAATCTGCCATTTTGCTTAATGATTTTAGATTCGAGAGTGTACGTTTTTTTTTTTTTTGTGGGCCTGATGTCTTCGGTGTTGGTATGTATGCTGGTACGCCTGTGGGTTCATCAGGTACGTATTCAGCAGCGGCTTCTTCTGACATCGGTGATGACGGTAATCTAAGTTTGGGATTGATAGAGCCATGTTAGGTATTGGCAGGATGTTATGTAATGGCAGTTATGTAGGCAGTTATGTGGGCAGGATCGCCATGTTATGTAGGTAGGATCGTGGTTTTCGCAGGATCGCCATGTAATGTATTGGCAGGATCGCCATGTAATGTAGGTAGGATCTTCAGACTAGGTGGAAGAAAAACTTCCCAGAGAGAAAGAGAGGTCGACCTTACTTTTGTGTCCGGCGTGGAACGCCGTTGGACAGACAGGGTGCCTATTTATATGGCACTCCTCTTTTACCTATTGCCGTTTTAAGGCAAGAGAATTAAAACTGCCGATGTTTACTTTGGCTGTCTAGTTAATTCTAAATTTTATTGTGGCCTGCTCGGGCTTTTATATCCCGAGTCGTCCATTAACATTTTAAGTGTATACATAGAGACAATATATTATTACTATTCTAACTTATCCTAAAATCTACGGTGCTTCCTTTCTTCTTCCAATTTCGCTTCAATTCAAATTCCATTCAGTGTTATGGATTTGGCCTTGGCCAATTGGAGTAAGTTCTATTTGAATGGGCGTTACTTATCCCATATGAAACGTTTGTCATTTCGTTGTTTTTATTTTTGTTTTGGTTTAGCTGCTTATGCTGCCGTATGTAGGTCATCAGGCAAATGCACTTGTAATTGCAAGCTCAGCATATTCGAAGTTGTTTTTATTTTTGTTTTGCTTTAGCTGCTTGTGCTGCCGTATGTAGGTCATCAGGCAAATGCACTTGTAATTGCAAGCTCAGCATATTCGAAGGCACTTGTTGTTAAGTGCAGTAATGCGGTTAATATGCGGTTACATAATGTGCGATCACATAACACAGGAATTTCTCATCATTCAAGGACACAACATATATCCCTCTCTCGCAAGGGTACCATATATACCACTAAGTAATCTTACTGATGCCATTATCCCAACTACGGGATCCACTCTAATTTCGCCACTTCCTGTATATCACGATCTCATGACGGAGGTCAAGACATTGAAGCAGAATATCGAAGGGATTCGTGACACTCTACCAACTGAATTCAGAACCCATGGGATCCACCATACTATGGGATATGCCGGAGTACTAATAGCATTTTTAATTGTAATCTTCTTAACCATTCAGTATTGGCTTCAAGCAAAAGGGAATAAGCGCATTGCCCAACCAGCGCCAACACCAAGAAACCGAACCAACAGAGCTGATATTCCGCAAACCAGAAACCAGGAAGAGAGGTTTAGCATATGTATTAATGAATAAAATGTATTTTGTATTAAACCCCTACTAACTGTTGAACTTTCAGTTCAACGTGGGGCAGAATGTTAAACTTGCAATTGCACAATTATGTACATATGTTTGCATCGTTAGCAAAATAAACAAATTTCATTGCCAACCGAGGTTCTTCAACTGGGTTCATTTTTTTCTTCTTTCTTTCATTCCAAACCGAGGTTGTTCCACTGAGTTCATATTTCTTTTCAATTTATGTAAATTCAGCACGGTACTTGCCGGTTCAAATATTAATTGTAGAATAAGCATTCATTGTACGAGTAATTTAGTATAAATAAGAGACACATTATTCAATAAAGTCATCGTAGTTTTTGTAACAGCCATCATAAGACTTTGATTTCGCCTCAAGTGATCTGCGAAGGATTGTTTAGCCACTCCTAATACAATCGATACATTGCATCGACTTGTACGTTCAACTCGATCTAGGTTTATGTATCTAGGATCAACCCTAACCAGTTTGGATAAAAGAATCCAACCTTAAACAACTGGATTATGTTAATTAAAGTATTCTTAGCCTTAAGTTGCAGTAGTATTACTCGGTTTGACAAATAAACCACTCTTATTATTGATTTTTAAGTTTTTCAGTTATAAGGATTGCTACCCCGTATCTGTGTTGTTGTGCTTCAGAGCATGCATAGTATAATGTGTAACCACTTTTAGATACATTTCCGTTTCCAAACCATTATACATCAGCTGTTCCCAAAATATCTATTTTGAGTCTACTCGCCTCTTTTATTACATTATCTAGTTTTCGTTCTTGATATAAGCTTCGAACATTCCATGTTCCAATGTTTAAATACCCGCCGGGGATTCTTAGCACCCTCTGGCCACTTAAGGCCTGCCGGGGACTGAGGGCCGTTGTATTTGTTTGTGTATTCATGATGATTATTACTAGAGAAGTATGTTTATATATGCATGTATTCAATATATTTGCTCGAAAGGTGGTTTCCCGTTGCCTTCCTCTCTTTCGTTTTAATTCTTCTTCTTTATTCTTATAGTTGTTGTTGTCTCATTGGTTTTTTTTTTCTTAAACTGTAGTTATTGGTGGAGTACTCAATGTTGTTTTCTTCTTCTACTATTCGATATTTTCTGTTTATTTTTGTTTAGCATATATTCAGCCAAACCTTCTTTTATCTTTTTCGTTCCTTTTGGTGTCTCTTCCGGTGATCTAGTCCTTTTTTGATATGTTTCGTTATCTACTGTTGTTTTGTTTATGAGATCTACTTCCTTTCCGTCGGTAAACAATCTTTTTTTTCGTATTGTTACTGACGCTCCATTTTTTTCTAGCTCTTGGGAAAGTTTAATAATATTTTTCTTCCTTTCACGTTCCGATCACGAGAGATCATTTGTGATATATATATTGGTACCTTTTAATTTTCTTTTTTGTTCCATAATTTCTGCTTTTTTGAGTTGAGATACAAGTCCAACTAGAATAGGTCTCGTTTTATTATTATCATTGGTAGGTTTTCCAATTCTTTTTAAAACGTTTATTTCTGGTACTGATAAATTCACGTCTATCTTAGTTCCCACCAAATTTTTGACTAGATTCATCAACTTCTCTTTGTTTTCATCTATTTCTTTAACATTAAATATTAATGTTAATATTTGATATTAAATATTAATATGTTGTTTCTACGATCGGTTTTGTCGTGCCTTTCATTTTGTTTGGCAGTTATTTCTTTCAGGTTTTTTATTTCATCTTCTAGCGTTTCAGTTTTTTCCTTTATTTCCATTTTCATATTGTTTACATTTTGATTAACTTCATCATATTTTTTGTTAATTTCTTCCTTTATATCTTGCCTCATAGCCATTTGGGCTGCCTCTAATTCCTTTTTAAAATCTATCTTCAATTCAGTTTTTATTTCTTCTTTGAACTTGTTTAGGATTGAAATCATTTCTTGACTATTCATTTTGTTATATATTTTTTTGTTTCACCCTGTTTTTAAATTCAATGCTTCTACTCCTCATTAGATGGAGCCCTGTATGTTATGGCGTACTTTGAAATGGACTTACCCGTCTTTGAGGTTACTTTTTTTTTATTATTTCACCAACTTTTTAATAAGATTTCATAGAAGGCTTATTATTATTTCTTTAATATTTTTATTGCTTTTTGATGCACTGCACTTCTGTTATCACGTCAACATTAGTGTTATTAGAAATGTCTCTACTACTCGACAGTAATCCGCTCATTCTAGCCAAATTAGAAAAAGTGTTGACAAACTTCTTAAAACCTCGCACCGTGGCTGATTGATGTCTCGTAAGTAGAAATTGTCAATGAAATTAAATCTCAGGAGGTGACGGAAGTTTATAAGTTCACAAAACCTGATAACAGAAAACGAAAACCAACGGCTAACTTAGTAACTTTCGCCTTATTCTAAATTCCTAAAAATGCGGAGAACGATTGGTATAAAATCAAAGTGTCGGAATACGAGTATATCACCAATCTCATCATCCATTAGCATGGATTAATTCATCGGCATGCACATTTAGTACAATACAAACTTTAACTCAAGATGCGGTGTGGAAGTATATTCCAACCTATAAAAATCCTGCTGACATGCTTTCTCGGGGTGTTTACCCTGCCGAACTTACTAATAATTTACTGTGATTCAATGGTCCAAATTTATTAAGACAGCCAGAGAAAAGATGGCCCACGCTAAAACTGTTCACTCCAAAAGATTTACCTGAACAGCAAGGTTCTTTTCGTTGCAAGGTCTGAAGATTTTTCTACTGCATGTAAATATATTAACTCTTTGGGAAAACTTCAAAGAATTTTCGGATACATTCACCGCTTCGTTAGCAACCTCAAAAGTTTAAGGGAGCATCGCTCAGTCGGGCCGCTGACAACCAAAGCGTGAGAACTAAAATTCGAGAACTTTTAATTCGTATGATTCAAAGAAATGTATTTGCTGTGTTGTTATCATGAATTAAAAAAAAAAAGAACTTATTAATAAGGGGTGCAAACTTCTATCAACTAACCCATTTATAGATGACTTTGGCTTACTTCGTGTAGGTGGAAGGCTTCATAATTCATCACTGAAATTCAACGCCAAGCATCCAATCATACCACCGAAGTGGCATCCTATAACTTCATAGCTTATTTCGTATTTCCACCATCAAAATCTGCATGCAGGCACACGGACATTAGTTGCTATCATAAGAACAGAGTATTGGCCACTTGGAGGACGTCAAACAGCGAGAAAAACTATCAACAAATACCTACGGTGTTTTAGAACCAAACGACATTTCACACACCAGCTGATGGGCAATTTACCAATGGAAAGAGTTCAACCTACCCAACCAGTGCCAACCAAGACATATTGTTATTGCTTTATTTATTTTATTTATTTGCTTTGCAACCAAGGCCGTTCATCTGGAACTTGCAGAAGATCTATCGCATCGTTTTTAGGAGCATTGAAAAGGTTCATTTCCAGGCGTGGTAGGCCTGCAACCACATTTTCATACAATGCAACTAGTTTTGTCGGCGCTCAGAACTAAGTGAATTAAAAACATTACTTCTTCTTCTTAGATGGCGTTACAGCTCATGAAGAGCCAGAGCCTAGCTTCTCTCATTCACTCATGTTGTGTGCGATTTGTTTTTTTACACAAGTGAACGGGACCTACAGTTTAATGCCGATTCCGAACGGCGAGAGTCGAGAAGCTTTTTCAAGGCAAGTGTACTACGGGGGGTTTTGCCAGTTCCGCCGAGGAGAGAAGCCGCGTAATGAACATTCGATGGCGTTGGTATTATTGGGATCCGAACTACCTCATCGTGCATTACAGTTAAAGTTAAAAACATTACATATTTCGAAATTTCAAAGCACCATCAGTGTATAAAATGTGTCTAAACGACGGAATTAATTGGAAGCATATTCCCGCTCGTTCACCACACTTCGGAGGGCTATGGCAGGCTTCAGTGAAGATAGCTAAGTATCACTTTCGTCGTGTCGTTGGTTGTGTTCCTATAAATCGAGGAGAGTTGCATACCTGTGTGTGTCAAATTGAATCAATCATGAATTCTCGGCCCCTCTTCCCCATTTATAAAGATTTTGCTGACCTTTGGTGGTGCCCCACTGACGGGGATTCTCGAGCCAGATATCAACACTTCTCGATTATCTACGTGGCAAAGAGTATCTCAAATGCATCAACATTTCTGGAAACGTTGGAGTATAGAATATTTGCATATCTTCTGCAACAGCGAAATAAATGGCGTAATCAAGGTCATAAATATCGAATAGGTGCTCCAGTTATCAAGGATGAAAATGTACCTCCCTTAAAGTGGACGCTAAGAAGAATAGGAGTGGTCCGAGAAGACGATAAGCTTGTGCGAGTGGTAATTGTTTGAACTGCGAACAGTGTGCTGAGAAGAGCTGTCACTAAGATTTGAAGATTTGTTTGCTTCCCACTGAAGGCGACAAACACGCAGCCGAATCCGTTGAAAGTGAACACTTTCAACGCGGGGAGGGATGATTCAGAATCATTGTAAACTTAAATCCTTCGAAGTGTCTTATCACTCACTGTATTGTTTTAATTTTAATGCCTCTATTGTATTCATGCAATCATCTCACTATTGTTGACTGAAAATCATGCCATGAAATGTAGCGATATTTTCTTTTAATTTGCATTGAATTTAGTATTTATATTTAGTCAGATACCTTCACGTGGTTGCACACCTTGTCGCGGTGCGAAGGCTTAGTAATTGTCAATGACTCTTGAGAATTCACTTTCCATGTTGGACATGAATTCTCTATGACGAGACATGAAGCTGAGCTGCAGCCATCACCTCCTCCTTCCTTCCCCGGGTATCCCCCCTCCCTTCCCCTGGGCTGAACTAAGGTGTAAACCGTACCGTGCCGAGAGTCTAAATAATAGCCCAGTCACTTACGCTGTATCCAGGATACCTGGCGCCCTCCTGGATCAAATAGCCTTGCCTGTATACTGCGAGGCTCTGTACAGGTCGACCACCCATTCCTGCGCGACTCGTGGGATCACATATGGAAAATATTGATAAAAATAGTAAAGTGCATCCTCTGAAGAGGCAAACAGCGCAGGTTGCCACCGCCGAAGGCGCGATCGACACAGACAGCGTAACCGGGGCTCTCCTTCAGGGACTACAAATTGGTACCGCTACCGACGATGAATCCTTGGCTTCATCACAGGTAAGCAACACCATGCAAGTGGACTCTGAAACTGAGGCCCAGCTGCTGGAAGAAAAGGTCGCCCCTAAGGACACAGGCAAACCTATAGAAACGTGCAAGGTAAAAACACCGACCCAAAAAGCAAAGAGTAGCTATAAGAGCTCGGTGCAGTATATCAGGAAAATGAACGCAAGAGAACCCTCAACGCTCTCCGAGCACGAAAAACTCCTGATCAAGAAGCACAAGAAAGAGGTAGCCAAATTCGAGAAGAAATCGGCTCCCACCTCCACTCAGGCTTCGAAAAAGGACACAGGGCGAGATAAGAAGCCATCGAACACGGCCCTTATCAAACCCAACGTCCCAAAATTGACTCGACAACTGCCAACACAACCGACCACTGTCGAAAAGAATGCACAGCAATCTACTGGACCGATTAACTTGAAATTTTTTGACAGTCTTCTTTATACACTTGTCTTCGCCCGGAACTATCCGCACCCTCAAATTTCGCAAAAGTCAAAAAAAGTCGTATAAAATTTTTTTTTTCAGGCAGCCGCCATTTTGTCAAAAAAATTTTTTTTAACTTTTCCGTAGTTCCGGACATTGCGACATTACTTTAGATTAATAATCTTTTTTCTTTTTTTCTTTCAGATTGCTAGGAGGGTTGGAATCGTGTGGTCATACCCACCAATTTGCCAATTTGTTGAGACCCCCACTTCATCAGCTGCTCATTTTTTGAATTTTTAACTTTTTTTATTTTTTAATTTTTTTCTGTATTTTTGTAATGTTAATAAATAACCCATAAAAAAATGGATAGTAAAAATATCGATTGTCTTTTTTCTACAGCACTTCCAAAATCTCCTAAAATTCACTCCTCTACACTAGAATACCCCCTTAATCGCATTTTTGCATTTTTATATTTCTGATAAAACCAACAGAAATCATAGCTATAGCATAATAGGATTTCTGTGAAGACCTTTCTAAACGCTGAGAGAAGGAAGATACCTCTATAGTTTTCTTGGAGACTATTATATTTTCAATATACTTCTGGAACTTTTAACGAGTTTAATATTTTTTTGTAAGAATTCAGCAATATTTTGAGACACACCAATTAAATTATTGCAACGAAAAATTAAATAAATAATTGTTGAGGAAAATCGATCTTATTTGGCGGCACTCTTCACCAGGCTCCCATATTCTACTTCTTAAAGGTGATTGTGTCATACAAATCACCAAGCAAGCGGTTTTGCCTTTGGTTTAATTAGATATGCACATGGCTACCGTTGCACGATTTAGAGTCCTTGCAATGCTCCATTTTATTAGGTTTGTTTAATTTTACACATCTCTTTGTGCGTCTTATTTACTTCTACATACAAAAGCCTAAAAACATCAGCGTTAGTTTTTCTTAATAAGTTTAGGTGCAGATATTATTCACTTCTTATTTGTCTACACTAATCATCGAACCACACCGCTGAACTTACTGCGGCAAGATTGGTGATTGCTTCTGATAGTAGTACTATGATTTGCCCACAAGAGAGAGTGACTACTTTTGGGAAGCGTGGTTATCAAGTTTTCTCCTATACTGAGTTACAAAATTTGTTTTGTATGTTAGGTTTAAGGTTTACAAATTTTAGAATCGTCACTGTTTGAAAATGGACTGAAAAATTAGCTGCTAAAACTTCAAAGTCGTGGACATGACAAGGCCATTCGCTTTTAACTAAACAATAATCTATCACCGAACACCCTTGACCAGACACAAAAGTTAATCCCCTCTGCAATCACTATTTGTGACTCCATTTAACACAGCAAAGCAAAAGTCCTCAATTAAACTTACAAGGAAATTGCTATTAGCGTTAAGCATTTCATCGAGAGAATGTCTCACATGTCTAAGACTAAGGCAGTTATGTCTTAGCAATGACACAAAACAGCCTATTCATGCATTTAAATTCCCCATAACCATTATATAAGAGTTTCCTAAATAGTTCATTGAAAACATCATCATAATTCTGATGTCAATTATTATAATTTAAATATGTATGTAGTACATATTAGCAATACATACATATATCGTTTTTGAGGATATAGGGAATTTGTTCTTTGGAGATGAACTATTTTTTAAGCACTGTGGTCACTTAATATCTTGTTTAACCGCTTCTGCTATATTTTTCCATACCTTAACCTGTCTTAACGTATTTTGTACTCCTTTGGGTTAAATCAAATAAAAAAGGATTTATTTGCTAACTAGATTTGCTTTTAAATACACATTTTGATCCGCTATGTGCGGTACACGTCAATCAACTGTGTTTTCCGAGGTACAAAATTAAATTGCTGTAATACAGGTGGCGGTATATTCTTCCCAGTATGCGCATCTGTATTTACCGCAATAGGAATACGTTAGATTGTACCGCGACTGTTAGCCTGTACCATTCTGATGTGTGAGCAACAATAACATTTATTTGGACCTACTTATTTGAGCTGTAAGCTCTAAGAACATAATAAAAAAAAAAACATAGCCCTTAATATAGAGACAACAATCAAGTAAAAACAATATTGAAATATAATACTACACTACAAAAAAAAAGCGAAAAATTCAACACTTTACCAGCCCAAGTGTCGAATGGGAGAAAAGGTAAAGATAGATGTGTCCATTTGTAAAATGTTTGACTGTTTTAACACATATATTTCGACTACATTTTCTCTGTGACTAACTTCTTTTAATAGCTTAACTCTACGTCTCTAGGTTTCTCATTCTGCCGGTGACCACAACTTTTGTTTTGTTAGCGATTCGAAATCGCTTCCAATAAAAACAAAACTCGAAATAGAGTACTGCAAAATAACAGTAGACGTACTATCAAAATTTGTACCGGCAGTTTAATGATAAACAGTACTTCATATTTAGAACCTACTGAATTTTTCCGGTTTAATTCGACGACCTGAGTACACTAGGAAAAAAAATGCTAAATACGAGCAGTCTCCAAAAAGAACTGTATTATGTTGTGATCTTCAAAACGACGTTTACATTTTCACTTGTTATCATGTAAGCACTGCCAAGTACTATTTCCATAGCATTACTATTGCGAAGTTTGAGCCCTATATCATCGGCACCAGAGGCCAGTGCTTTAACATTCTGTTCTCTTTAAGAACAGCGGAAAATAACCGTAGCTTAAAAACTGTCAGATACAGATGATCCCGTCTCGAATAAAAATTTCTTTAATGATATTGTCAAATGAAACAAGCAAATATAACTTCTAAAAGGTTTACTAAGAGCTCAATTAATTAGTTATAAATAAACTAAAATAAAGCATTACATATTTGCCAATACATTTCAAAATGAAACCAAAAATCTGATAGTTTTTCTTCGCCCCAAAACAAGGATGAATCATGTGAATACCGTAAAGTCTGACGCTGAATTCTCTAGAATTGCAATTATTTACACTAATCAACTCAAACACGTACAATATAAATAACATAAAATATATAAGCGCTATATATGTTTTTGCCAGGAAAAGATTTAATTTTCTATCTGGAATTTATTTTTCTTATTCTATATGTATCCTAGACATTAGAAATGAAGTCACGGAAAATTTAAACTTCGTTCAATGAAAGAACCATTGAACCTTCTTCTAATTTTGGTATATACACTGCGTTTCACTAGAAAAGCACACCCTGTATTCTTGTTTTTATTTACTTGTCAATCAATATTTTTCCATTTTTGGTATACTTGTTGTTGTAGTTTTTTTTTTTGTCTTCCTTTTTACTTATCCTCAAACAAAATTGGTGACCTAATAATGTAACGGTACAATTTTTTGTGTATTTCTTTTGTCTTTGTCAGAATTTCTAGTGCATTTTTTGTTTCACTTGAATAGCACATTTGCGTTTTAGTGCGATTTATCTTGCGCAAGTGATCGGAAATCATAAACAAGAGCTTGATTTGACTATTTAATGTATTATTTTCTAAAATTGAATAATAATGGGTCGTGGTAAAGCATTAACAAATGAAGAGCAAATTAAAATAAAAACCTATCGAGAAGGTAATTTTTTAGTGTCGGAAATATCAAAACAAATTGGCAAAAGCAGAAAAGTTATACACAATTTTATTAAAAATGAATCAAACTATGGAAAAAATATGAAAGGTCGTGTAAAAAGTGTATTATCAAATACAGACAAGCGGGCTATTTTACGCGAGGCGTCGAATTCGCATGATTCTGTCGACAAAATTAGAGCTAAAACTGGTGTTAATGCAAGCAAAACCACTGTATGGCGGGTTATTTCGAAAGCCCAACATCTTAAGCGTTTAAAATTAAAAAAAAACCACCACTTAACCCAACGCGTAAAGATCTCGGTTGAGTTTTTGTAAAGCCCATATGTCATGGACCAATGAGTGGCACCGCGTTGTGTTCTCTGATGAGAAAAAAATCAATTTCGAGGGCCCTGATGGGTATAATTATTATTTCCATGATTTAAGGAAGGAGACACATACTTTGGAGCGTTTGCACAGTCGTGTCGGCGGAGTTATGGTTTGGGAAGCCATATCCTATTACGGCACCTGCGAGCTACAATTCCTAACCACAAAAATGAACGCTCAAACTTATAAAGAGGTACTAGAAAAGGCTTTCCCACAACTAGAAAGTACCTTTGGACCATTGCCGTGGACGTTCCAACACGATAATGCTCCAATTCACACCGCTCGTATAGTAAAATCTTGGATTGAGTCCAAAAAAGTCGCTCTTTTGAACTGGCCACCATACTCACCAGACCTAAACATTATAGAAAATGTATGGGGCTGGCTGGCGAGAAAAGTTTATGAATCTGGGAAACTGTTTTCTACAAAACCTGAATTAATTGAGGCCATTAAGCGAGCGTGGGATACAATTTCTTTAAATTACATTAAAAGTCTCTATGATTCCCTAGACAAAAGGATCTACGAGGTTATTTCAAATCGGGGAGGCTCCACCCATTACTAAACTATTTTTTTTCTAACCAACATTACATTCTTAATAATAAAAAAATCCATACTACATAAAATGTTGTTAAATATGCTCAAAAAAAAAAGTGTGCTATTCAAGTGAAACAAAATTTATGTTATGTTTTTTTGTTTTTTTTTACTTTTCAAGCTTATCATTCAAAAGATGTTGAATAAATGTTCCTTTTGTTTATTTCATTTTGTTATATACGCATTATATTTCCAATAAAATCAAAAACATATTCATTGCAGTCATTTATTCAAAAGATATTGGAAAGAAAAGTTTAAATTGCAATGTGTGCTATTCAAGTGAAACGCAGTGTACATACCTTAATAGTATGTACACGTTTAAAAAATTGCATACAGCCAGATAAAGATTAAATTTAACCTAGGATAGTAAATACAACGATGCCATGAAACATAAATGTTTGTTAAGCATATTTACTTATAAAACTAAATTTCGGAACAGCAAATTACTATCAGAGCGCCAACATATTATTGCAAATCTAGATTACGCACACACATGGTACCGAACATCCAATTGTGTTGACACCCTCATGTACAATGTTCATACATCTATAAAATAGTAAGTTTAAACAAATAACAATAACGTACTTGATCAAGTAAGATCTGCACCGCTTCTTTATCACCTTTGAAACAAGCATGCTGTAAAGGGGTCATTCCATTTTCATCAACGAAATCTACTGTAGTCTTGATTTGGGTTATTAATTGCTTGAATTCGCTCGAATCTTTTTTCAAAAAACTATCAAAGATTCGTTTTTGCATATCAGCAGTACATATTTCGGCAGACATTTCTCTAATCCAATAGAAACACTAGTAATTTATTAAAAACCTCACACTAGTTTTCCAGATTCACTTTCTTCTTATTTTAGTTTTTCTCGGTAAACAGTAAATGTCATTTGTTCAAAATAAAATGGCAGACTGAAGAGTTGCCAGCTTCTATATGTGTGTCATGCGAAGGTTCATGCGGTTGTATAATTTAAAACTTTAAATTGTGAAAAGCTATTCATTTCCGTTACCTCCTACCGGAATATATGGTGAATATTCCATGAATAATAGAAAAAAAATAATAGAAAACGAAAGACACTCAAAAAAAAAAACCTAAAAAACATGCAAGAAAACCTACCCGCAACTGAACGGGTAAAAGATTTTGCATTTCATCTTCCTTCTCTCTTCCACTTCTGGAATCAAAATATACATGGGAAAACATGCATAATGAAAAGCCCGACATACGGGTTTTTTAAAAGTAAGCAAATCATATAGTAGCAGGTTTTTTGGTTTAAATAACGGGATTTTTTCTCTGTGTCTGTTCACATTGGCGTGGAAAGGGCAGCGTGAAAACCGTGTTCACATTTACGAAGCATAAAAGAATTTTTGACAAATAGAATATTAATCGGGCCATTTCCATTCTATTATCAGCAAGCAAAGCGAGCCGGTAAACCCACGCTGATAATGACGTGTACCATGCTTACGCAGCCAAGGGATGCAAATGGGATGAAACATAAAAATGGGATGAAAGAGAAAAAGGTTGTTTGCTTAATCGGAGAATTCAGTTTTCAGTTGATAAACCAGAATGAGACCTCCGACTTTCGTACGTCTTTTCCCGCGAAACCTATTTGTTTATACTGTTGGCCAGGTCCCCAACGACAAAACCTTTTCCTATCATATTCCTTAGAACTACATATCTTAGCTTAAATAACTTAACTTATTAACTAACTTAAAATACTTTACTGGCCCTATACGGACACTCTAAGTTAAACAGAACAACATAAGATTATGCCTCCTACCTCATTATTATTATTTGTATAAAATAATGAAGACAAATAAGCAATTAAAGTTAAGAAAAATTATATTAAAAAAAAAACTGAGTAAACCTAAAAACTTAAAATTGGCTTGACCCTATCTAAACTAAAATATATACCTATAAATACATAGGTATATCTTTTCTTGTTTTTATTAGTAATTTTTGAAATATTATTATTGGTTTGGTTTTTAGTCTTGTTTTTGTATTTTCTATTTTTTTTTGTTTTTTGCACTGTGTATTTTGTTTTTCGTTGCAATAATTGATCATATTGCACTGATGTGTTTTTCTACGTGTTTTTGTATTTGTCCTTTGCTAGCTGGCATTAAGTTAATAAAATCGTACTCTTACTGCATTCAGTATTTTATTTACACTTAGATATTTGGAACCACCGCTGTGCATTTCCTATAGCATTTTATGCACAGCTTTCCAGATGGGCAGGAGATGCCTGCCCATGATGCCCTCATGATATACTCTGATGATCCGTGCAGGGACGGGTTAAGAATATCCCTGCGGCGATACCTCCCGCTTGTCGTAAAAGGCGACTAAAACAAAAGTGAACAAAAATCACATCTAGCCAATTTAGAAAACACCAAGGTGAGCCTAGGGACACATACATATACCACCATTAAACTGCCCCACAAGTGTACATGCAAATCAGTGGGTTGACCCGACTGGAGATCACCGGTGTTGTAAGAGTAAGATCAAACAAAAAAAATCTGGAGCATGCCCGTGTCACAAAAAAAAAAAAAAAAAAAAGGCAGGCCGAAAAACAATTAGTGCAAAAAAATGCAAAAACACCAGCATTTGATTGGCCCAGCGATGAAGTAATCCCAAACCGGGAAGTCTGCCGCTACTTTCTGAGGTCAAACCGGCGGACCCCACAAGCGGACCAGTAGGAATGCAGTTAAGTGGGAAGGTTATAGTCCAACACTTCTGACCATAACAACGCCGGAAAAAGGAAAAGAAGAAGAAGATATATGATATACTCTGATGATAGGACTTTTACCGGATATTTTTCGGTTGGAAACCAAAGTCTGCTTTCTGAGCATTCCAGATCTCTTTTGTTCTTCATTCGGCGGTAGGTTCAACTCTACATTGTATTTAAAATGAAACAGCTGTCGATGATTAACGTTGCTATATTTCGCACTCATGCCCCATTACGATCGACATTTTTTCCCGGATCAGTGTAGGCCAGTATTACAGTCTAAGATATTAATTACCAAAAACTCAGCTCGTAGTCAATTTAAATTATTTTCTAAATTGATGTAATCTCTTTAACAGAGATTTGAAACAGATTGTTTAAATTTTCGTTTTCAATCACATATGTAGGTATATTTCTTTACAAACAGATTTAAATTCACTAATACATTTAGCCATTATTATACAGGTGGCTTGGTTGAAGTAAGAAATTTCCTGTTCGAAGAATTCTTTCCGGTACATAAAACTTAACATTTTGAATGATCTCAGGACAATTTACACGGTACGAGAAAATGTCATGGATGAACATTATACAATAAGCACTTCGTCTTTTCTCTAACCTATCTAAACCAATTAAGGCAAAGATTCCATTGCATTATTTTTATGTATGTTAAGCTTATTAAATTCTAAATATTGAAAAGAATAGAGTGGATTTTAATGCCGTCAAAACACAATGCTGTCTCCTGTCGTTAAAGCGTATCACTCACCCGCAGCCATTATCAATGAATGGCACTTGCATATCAGAAACCGGAAAGCTTCCCATACTGCTGCGAAATGCCTAGGCTTCTTATACAGATGTAAAGGGCAAGTCACATAGAATCCGCGCTTGCGTGCTTCCGCTGACAGCAAAGTAGAATACACACATTCTTATGGGAGGTGGCACATAGCCGACGGAAGCACGCGCTTCGATAGACAAAGTAGTGCTACTTTCTACTTTTTGATGCGCTGACAGTTCATACATTCACATATCGGAGCTCACACATTTACAATTTGAAGTTCACATGTAGACAAATTGAGAGTAAGCACGTTCATTGGTGGATGCTTTGAGAGAATGTTTAGGAACTCTCTCGCAGTGAGAGAAATTTCAAATTCGGTTGACATTTAAGTATTATTCTGTTTGGTGTCACATGCGAGGTATGTTTTGTTGGTGCAAAGTGAAAGAAATGTTTGAAGAAAAATTGATTGAAACAATTAAAGACCATCCGTGTCTTTATAACAAAAGTGTAAAGTGCTACAGAAATAAATCCCATTATTATCTTGTACATTTCAAATGCTTGCCACAATATTAATATAGATATTATTACTGAAATAAAATCGTCCATATTTTTTAAGTATTATTTAACAAGTAAAGAATGTTTTCGAATTGAACGCACAACACCAATTAATAAATGTCATTGAATGATTTGACATTCAATTTTGACAGATCAACACACGCACGGATTCTATGTGGCTATGCATGCCTGCAATGCGTTGGCAGTCAATTGAAATTAACGGACACACGCAAGCACGGATTCTATGTGATATGCCCTTAAGAAATATTTCTCACCCTTAGAATCGGCTACAATCTATAAGGCAATCCGGTGCATCCAAGACCTACTAGACAGAATACAAAATGATAAAACTGATAGGTAACTGCCTCATTATCGTAACATTAGATTCATTGGAACATCGTAGGAATGTTTCCTCCCTTTCCCTGTTTTATCGTTACTTCCACAAAAAATGCTCCGATGAAATAGCCAGTTGCATTCCGCCCCTTCAACATTTCTCCCGCAACACACGTCTCTCTAGGAATGCTCACCAACATACTTTGAATCCCATTTTCGGACATGCTGTCAAATATAGAGAATCCTTCTTTAACCGTACCACACGAATCTGGAATTCTCTGCCGGATTCGGTCTTCCCGACTGTGTAGTCAATAGCTGTGTTCAATGACGAAAAGATCAGAACAGCACAGATTCGTGAAAACTGTCAGATCAAGTTAGAACAGAAAAGTACAACCGTATGTTAGTTGTCAAAGGGCGGAAAACATCTTATATGTCAGATTGTATTAAACATGTTTTAGAATTAAATAATAAACAAAAGTGAATTCACATAAAAATGCTTTGAAAGAGTTGTGGTGGGCACTGATAGTGAAATTTCTGTGATTAGTGACTCGTCAACAACATTTTTCAGTGATGATATGTATGTTTTAGCGTGAACCTTAGCTGACAGCTGCTTTTGACACTTTTCACGAATCTGTTCTGACACACCTACTCTGGTGCAGAAAATCGTGTTCTGAAGTGTCCGAAACACCGTCACTGAACACCAAGCAGGACACTTTCGGACAGAAATTTTTGTCACTGAACAGCAAAAGGTGTACTTTTCTGTCCGGATCAGTCCAGAACAGCGTCATTGAACAGACTAAATATGTCACGAGAATGTAAGTTTCGTGTCAAGGATCACGCCAAGGTCTTTCATTTCAGATCTTCTAGAAAGACAAGTCATAGACAAATATTACCGGTAACACTACTTCGTAATCGGAAAAAGAATGACATTTGCTCATATTTAATATTAGTCTATTGAGACCGCACCAATTGCATAAAATATTGAAGTCACTTTCATAAAATCTTGAAAATGTTTTTTTTTATTTCCCTGATATATTTACAACTGTCTTAGATTTTAGACATCCAGTAAATGGTATAAAAATTATTGACATTTAAGGGAAGTTTTACATGAGCAGGGACCATTGTCCCAAAACATCATCATCTTTAGTTTAATATTGAGGCACAGGTGGGTTTTAATCCACCCGAAACGTTGGACGTTTTGTTCACTCCGAGCGCCCCTTGTCGCTCGTTGTTGTCGCCTGATGATTGATAATGTAGTATGTATAATTGTAGAATTGCATAATATTGATACATAGTACTAAGATATATGACTAATTTTAGCAAACATAATAAGAATAATTTAAACAAACATAAAACAGAAGATTTACAGGCAGTATTCAAAGACGTGATTTGCCATTAAGAGAACGTGAGGTCGCAGGGCCTTTTGCGTTTGAGTCTTCTTTCTCTATTCGTCTCTTGGTCGAGAAGAGTACAAATGTAGTAGTTTGAGTGTGCCAATATTTTTAAAGTGTATTTCGAGCTGATTTTCTTAATCTCGTCGTCAACTAAATCAATTTGTAGATCTTGGTGTATGTCCTGATTGCTAACATACCATTCAGCGTTGGTAATTTTTCTTAAGATTTTTGATTGTTGTTTTTGTATGATTTGAAGATTGGTTTTTTTGGATATTCCCCAAATTTGGATACCGTACGTCCAGATAGGTTTTATTATACTTTTATAAATAACAACTTATTGCTTAGTGAGAGATTTGATTGGGGTCGTAGCAGCCAGTATAGTTGTCTGAATTTAAGTTTTATTTGTTTTTGCTTTTGTTGAATGTGGTGCTTCCATGCCAATTTGTTGTCTAGATGCATGCCTAAGTATTTACCTACAGGTTGAATATGAACCTCACTGTTGTTAATTGTCAGAGGTAAGGGTGTGTATTTAGTCCTTATTGTACAATATAATATATATTACTTGGATTGTTTTGTCTTCATTGACTTTTATGTGCCAGTTTGAAAACCAGTCTAACGTTTTGTTTAATTCGTCTTGTAGTTGGTCAGTTGTGGTGTGGAGATTACAACCTGAGTTGAGTATGACCGTGTCGTCGGCAAATGTTGCTATTAGGGCCGTATCTTTGTCAGGATGTGGGATGTCGGCTGTAAATAGTACGTATAAAAGAGGTCCGATAATGCTTCCTTGAGGTACTCCAGCATTAATGGGATGTATTCGTGAGCATTTGTCTTTATATCTGACATAGAAATATCGATCTGTCATATAACTTGTCAATAACTTAAGATAGTCCTTTGGTATAGTCTTCGCGAGTTTGTATAGAAGTCCTTTGTGCCAAACTGAATCAAATGCCTTCGCGACGTCTAAGTATACTGCCACAGAAAATTATTTTTTGTCTAGTGAAGAGGATATTTTGTTTGTCACCCTATGTATCTGTTGAATGGTTGAATGCTTTCTTCTGAATCCGAATTGATGATCAGGTATAGCATTGTTTTGGGCCGGAATTGGTTGTGGTCGTCTTTCTAGAAGTTTTTCAAAAATTTTAGAAACAAGTGGAAGCAAACTGATGGGTCTTTATGATGTCGTATTGGTGGCTTCCTTGCCTGGTTTGGGAAGTGCTATTATCTCGGCAACTTTCCACAATTTTGGAAAATATTTGAGCCTTACCACACTATTGTATAGATTCTGCAAGAAGATAAAGGCAATTGGTAGTAACTCTTTTAAGATTTGTCCGTTTATAATGTCATAACCAGGTGCCTTTTTTGGTTTTACGTCAGTTTTGATCAGGGTTTCTATTTCTTTTGTTGTCATTCTTCTAATGTGTTTGTTGATTGGGCTTGTACTTATATTATAGGAAAGTGATCTTGGGTCATTATCACCTTCGACATTCGAAAATGTTTAATACGCAAAAAATTGTAAGGTCGTCTGCATACATCAAACAGTCAACATGAGTGAGGACTGATGGAATCGCATTGATGAATATATTGAAGAGTAGTGGACCTATATGGCTACTTCGGCGAAAATCAGATAATACCTTAATGATTCTAGATTTATAATTGTCAATTTTTACCAGTCAAATTCTATTTGATAAGTGACTCGATATCCTGTTAAAAAGCATGGAGTGAATACCAAATGATGTTCGTTTATTTAAGAGAATGATGTGACATACTGTACCAAAAGCTTTTCTAAAGTCAGTAAAAATTACATCGATTTGATATCCAGGCTCTACGGAATCAAACAGGCATTTGCTGAATAATGATAAATTGGTTAAGGTGGATCTACTAGAAACAAATCCATGTTGTTGTAATGATATTTGTACTTTGACTAGAAAATAAAGTTTCTTTATGATGATTAGTTCAAAAAGTTTCGGAATAGCTGAAAGCCTAGAGATACCTTTATAATTTTCAACTTTTTGTCGGGATCCAGCTTTGTATATCGGTGTTATACATTAATCTGTCCATTCGTCTAAAAGTGTACCTGAAGACAAAGACATATTAAACATTAGTTTTAATGGTAGAGACAAATAACTAAATCGTCTAAGGATAATAGACGGAGCACTGTCAGGACCACGATTTGAACAGGAGTTCAAAGATTGAATTCCATGCAATATGTCTTCAGTAGAAATATATAGTAATCCAGGACATACCTATATATTACTAACATCTTCAAGAAAGTGGAGTTATATTAGAGTGATCAACATACACTGGTTCAAAGAACTTTGCAGATATCTCACATGCTGTCTGAGTTCTATGGGATATTAAACCATCGAACTTCATATTTTGCAAAGTCCCATTTTGCTTCCTTTTATTATTAAAAAATATCCAGAAACATTTGGGATCCCTAGAACTATGAGGTTCAGTGTTCATTGTATACTGTTTATGTTATATAGAAATTTGTTCAGAAATTTATTTTCCCGCCGCAATTGAAAAAATGCTACTTGTTGACTGCTGACTTTGATTTTTTGAATGCTTTGATTTGTAATGCCAAGGCAATTTCAAGTATTGTCTTTTAGTAATGAGTGGCACAACCTCAATGAATCCGAATTCTAGAATATTTAAAAAAGTATTATGCACTTCATTAAGATTTAGACCGGAAAGAATGTTCGACCAGTCAACCGACACAAAAGTTAATTAAACCTTTAAGTTAATTAAGCTTTTGCGAAATTGTATCTAATTGGGATGTTGAGTTTCTTTAATGCATATAATAAGCATTAAATAATATAATAATGTTGAGAAGCCGGCCATTTCTTCTCTCTTCTCCTCTCTATTATCTCTTAAGATAATAATAATAAATATGCCTACAATAAAAGCAAAAATTAAAAATCATAATTCATGTCTGTGACTTAGAAAATGTTTATTTTTGTAAAAAAAAAAAAATTTAATGTGTCAAAAGCTGAGTCAATTTAAACTACTTTATTTTTTTTACTTTTTTGTTAATGGCTAAAAATATTAATTTATTTATAACTAATGTAAAAATAATCATTTTTAATGTATGTACAAGTTAACACGATCTGCTGACGCGACACAGTCCGCTGGCGCGTCTGCCTCGTCGTCGCCGTTAGTTAACACGATCTGCTGACGCGACACAATCCGCTGGCGCGTCTGCCTCATCGTCGTCGTCAACAACTGCAGCCCACGCTGACACAGCTGCTTCTATCAACGAAGTGGAGATAGAGTGTCAGCCATCGTCGACGGGAAATGCGATATCTTGCACGAGTTGCAAGATACAACGCATTGCAGCCGTATGTTAGTTCTAAGTTAGATTTAAGTTTAGTTTTTAAGGAACTCTCGCATAATAAAGAACAACTCTTCTGAGCTCAGTAGAATTTATTTCATTGGCGCCCAACCAATTCGAACCAAAACTCTCAACTGTTGTTTTACATACTCAACAATATTTTAAAACATTCAACTGTATTTTGAAACAATCAACTGTACTCAACGCACTCAACGTGCGCAACTCTACTTTAAAACACTCAACGCATTCAACTGTCGCCTGCAATCATCTGTATTTTGGATCATTTGAATTAATCTACATGAAAATGTAAGATAATTTTTTTTTGTTCTTGTATTTGCATTGTATTCATTACTGTTCTGGTGTCATAATTGAAAGAAAGAAAAGAAGTTTGTGTAACTGTTAAGAATTTTGTTCTTATGATAAATTTTGTGTAAATTTTTTTTCTAAGTAAAATGTTATTGTGAATTGCTTTCATGTGAAAATAGTTGGAGTTCTGTAATGTGATTTGTGTTATGGACTAGTGAGTTTTAATTAATGGATGATAGTGATAGAACGCTTAAGGAAGTTTTAGAAAGATTAGGATATTTGAAGATAGGGAATCACATAAAGAGAAAAATGAACGCGGAAGATTTAAAACTTATTATTGAGTCCGCCGTGCATGGCGCTCTTGTTGCACAGAAGGAAGATTTCGATAGGAAATTAAACGAGGCAATGCAGTGTTTGACTATTAAAAAGAATGAGAATGAGGTAAATGTTTTTAAAGATGTTGAAATAATTGAGGGCATTCGATGTGAGGAGACTTTAGATATAGTAAAATCTTTGCCAGAATTCGACGGCAAGAAAGGCGCATATGTCTCTTGGCGTCAGGCCGCGCATTTTGCTCATAAAGTTTTTGAAAAATACGAAGGAAGTTCGCGATATTACCAGGCAGTTTGCATAATTAGGAACAAAATCAGAGGTGCAGCCGATGCTGTTTTAGCTTCATTCAATACAGTCCTTAATTTTAATGCGATAATTTCACGATTGGACTTTACGTACGCCGATGTACGACCAATATATTTGGTCGAGCAAGAACTCAGTACTCTACGACAGGGTAGTCGCACCGTTATGGAATATTACGATGAAGTTGAGAAAAAACTTACTTCTCTCACAAATAAGACGAATATGTCCTATGAACCAAATTTGGCCACATCTTTTAACGAAAAATACAGAATAGATGCTCTTCGAGTGTTTATATCCGGGTTAAGAAAACCATTATGTGACATTTTATTTTCGGCTAGACCAACCGACTTACCAAATGCACTGGCATTGGCTCAAGAAATTGAGTTTAATCATGATAGGTATTTGTTTGCCGCAAATTATGCGCGAAGTTGTGAAGAAAAATTTCACAAAACTGAGGTTAAACGGTCAAATGGATCGCAGGGTAGGGAAAATCCCGGTGATAATTATAACAACCAAGTTGGTAATCACAGAAAAAACCCTTATTTTAGTAAAAATCATTTAGGTAATAGTAAAACACAGACTAATAAAATTTATAATCAAGCCAACAGTAGTCGTGTGTCTGTTGAGGGAATGGATGTCGATCCAACATCCTCGCGTTTCAGACAACCCACAGGTTTTCAGCAACACAGTGGCGGTAGCAACTTATATAATCAGAGCCGAGTGTTTGCAGCTAAAAGACCAAATAGCATTCAAAGGCAATCTGGGCAGAGACGTCAGAGGTTAAATCACCTTTGGCAGGAAAATCCTGCACAAAAAGAAAAAATTGACTATAAGTCCCTAGCAGAATCTCAATTAGACGAATTCGAGGGCGAAGCACCTAATTCTGAATATGTGCATTTTTTAGAGGAAGCTCCCTCCTCCCGTTTATACAACGAAAAGTAGGAGGGAGACGAATGAAATTTTTAATTGACACTGGAGCTTCAAAGAATTATATTAGGCCATTGGAGGAAATAAAAAAAATAATCCCAGTTGATACCCCTTTCCTGGTTAAGTCAATTCACGGTTTTAATAGCGTCGAGTCTAAATGTTTTTTGGAAATGTTTGGAGTGACCGCTGTTTTTTTTGTGTTGCCTACTCTTGAGAGATTCGACGGAATAATTGGCCTTGATCTGCTAACGCAGATAAGTGCCACAATTTGTTTAAAAGAAGGTTTAATTAACTTCGACTCTGGATCTGAGAGGATCCATTTCCATAGTTGTCACAATGTGAATTTTACAAGAGTGGAAGATATTGAAGTCCCCTCATCTATTGCCAAGGATTTCAAGAACATGATCCATAATAGAATAAAGGCATTTGCAGACCCAAACGAGTCGTTGCCATATAACACCAACATTGTTGCTACGATTCGTACAGAAAGTAACGACCCCATCTACTCGAGATTCTATCCATACCCAATGGGTGTGGCGGATTTTGTTAATAACGAAATCAAAGACCTTCTTAGGAACGGAATAATTAGGCCATCGAGGTCACCCTACAATAATCCAATCTGGGTAGTTGATAAGAAGGGTACTGATGAATTGGGCAATAAAAAGAAACGTTTAGTAATAGACTTTCGAAAGCTCAACCAAAAAACCGTGGACGACAAATACCCGATCCCAAACGTCTCAACCATTCTCTCGAATCTAGGCAAAGCACGATTTTTTACAACTCTTGACTTAAAGTCGGGGTTTCATCAGATTGAATTAGCTGAGAGGGACCGAGAAAAGACGGCTTTTTCCGTTAATGGCGGAAAGTATGAATTTTGTCGCCTACCCTTTGGGCTAAAAAATGCACCCAGCATTTTCCAAAGGGCAATAGATGACGTCCTGCGTGAACTTATCGGGAAGACCTGTTACGTTTATGTTGATGATGTGATCGTTTTCTCGGAGAATGAACGGTCGCATGTGGAGGATGTCAATTTGGTTTTAAAGAAATTGTACGAGGCAAACATGAGGGTTTCACGAGAGAAGTCACATTTTTTTAAGACAAGCGTGGAGTATTTGGGCTTTACGGTTTCTAGAGATGGTATTAAAACTTGCCCCAGTAAAGTGGAGGCAATAAAAAATTACACCCAACCCTCTACATTGTTTGGACTGAGGTCTTTTCTAGGGTTGGCAAGCTATTATAGATGCTTTATAAAAGATTTTGCGTCGATAGCTAGACCATTGACGGATATATTGAAGGGCGATAATAGTAAAATAAGTGCTAATCAGTCGAAAAAAATTGGTATAAATTTGAAAGACAAAGAAGTACAAGCATTCAATAAACTTAGAGACATCTTGACGTCAGAAGACGTTACGTTGCTGTACCCAGACTTTACGAAGCCTTTCGATCTAACGACGGATGCTTCATCACATGGTATTGGAGCGGTTTTGTCCCAGAACGGGAGACCAATAACCATGATTTCCCGAACACTTAAGGATAAAGAGTTGAAATTCGCAACCAACGAAAGGGAGCTTCTGGCCATAGTGTGGTCACTTAAGAACCTTCGAAATTATCTTTATGGTGTAAAAACTCTAAATATTTATACTGACCATCAACCACTTACGTTTGCGGTTTCAGACCGAAATCCAAACGCCAAAATTAAACGCTGGAAAGCATTTATTGATGAGCATAATGCTAATATATTTTACAAACCCGGTAAAGAAAATCACGTTGCTGACGCGCTCTCACGGCAAAACATTCATGCCTTAGAGGACGAGTCACGTTCAACCGCCGCAACAATCCATAGTGAACTATCCCTTACTTACACCCTTGAAAAAACGGAAAAACCGTTAAACTGCTATAGGAATCAAATAATTATAGAGGAGGCTTCTGTTGCTTCAACTCGAACATTTATTATTTTTGGAAAGAAAACACGGCATTTTATATATTTCTCAGACAGAAACGCACTTATAGATTCATTGAGAGACATAGTAAAACCAGATGTGGTCAACGCAATCCACTGTGAGTTGCCAGTATTGGCTTTCATTCAGCACAAACTCGTAGAAATATTTCCAACAACTAAATTCTGGTATACTGAAAAATTCGTTTTGGACATTTTTGACCAGAATGAACAAAGGGAAATCATAACAATGGAACACAATCGAGCACATCGAGCAGCTCAGGAGAATATCAAACAAATTCTATCCGACTATTTTTTCCCAAAGATGACAAAACAGGCAAACGAGATTGTGGCAAACTGTAAAGTATGTTCAAGGTCCAAATATGACCGACACCCAAGAAAGCAACTAATCGGCAAAACTCCAGTCCCATCGTATGCTGGAGAAATGCTTCACGTCGACATATTCTCCACAGATAAGAAATATTTTTTGACGTGTATCGATAAATTCTCAAAATTTGCGGTCGTGACACCAATACCGTCACGCACAATATCTGATGTAAAAATCCCACTCCTGGAGATAATAAATATCTTCCCTAACACAAAACAAATTTTTTGTGACAATGAGGCTTCATTGAAGTCTGAGACTATAAGATCGATTTTACTCAATCATTTTAGCGTTGATATAGTAAATGCACCACCCTTGCACAGTACGACTAACGGTCAAGTTGAAAGGCTTCACAGTACTCTATTGGAGATCGCAAGATGCCTGAAACTTGAAAGAAAAATCAATGATACCGTTGATCTCATACTATTAGCAACAATAGAATACAATAGGACGGTCCATTCCGTCACGAACCAAAAGCCGATTGATATAATTCACTCGTCTCCGACAGACTTCAGAGAAAAAATAAAAAACAGAGTTCAGAAAGCACAGGAACTGCAATTGCAAAGGGAAAATGTAACAAGGCAGAACAGAATTTTTGATGTTGGAGAAAAAATATTAGTAAAGACAAACAGAAGACTAGGTAACAAGCTGACTCCATTGTTTGTTGAAGAGAAGGTACAGGCTGACTTGGGAACCACTGTTCTTGTTAAAGGGAGGGTGGTCCATAAGGACAACGTTAGGTAGTAGCTTAGATATTTCATATTTTTGCAATCTACATATTTTCAATACTTACGTGATAATTTTATAAAGGAAACCAATTATCTTTTAGGATTATTCTCTTTTTAATGATGACAACAGTCACAGCTAAATTAACGGACTACTCCAATTCGAACTATATTCCAATATCAGATGGAAATGTTATTCTTTGGCAGATCTACGGATACCTGAGCCACACGACGAACCTGACTGATTACAAAGATATAATGAATAAGTCAAGAAAGATGATCGATCTGTTTTCGCAGCCTCATATGCGAAATATTTTAGACATAGACATCAAACATTTAGAAACGCTCTTCGCGAGTATTAGCATTCATCATAGAAACGCCAGGAGCCTAAACTTTTTGGGAACAGGTTTGAAGATCGTAGCTGGTACTCCTGACTTCGACGATTTTGAGCAGGTTAAATTCAATCAAGCCAAACTCATTGAGTCTAATAACAGACAGGCAGTAATAAACACAAAGTCTCAAGAACAAATAAACAGATTAACAGATACGGTAAATACTATTTTGACACAGACCAAAAAAGATATTATTGACACTAGCCATCTTTACGAGACCCTTTTGGCAAGAAATAGAATTCTTATTACTGAAATTCAAAATTTAATGCTTTCAATAACACTTGCAAAAATTAAAATCATAAATCCAACAATTTTAGATGATGATGATTTAAAACTGATAATTAATGAGCAATTCACAAATATTAGCGTAACTGAACTAATGGAAGTATCTAGCGTTAAGGTTTTACAAAACGATGATGTATTACATTTCATTATTAAATATCCTAGACCTAAGATAGTCTGTAAGAAAATAATAATCTACCCTGTTGCTCATAATGGAAATATTCCATACTTCGATGGCAGTGATGTGGTTGCAGAGTGCGGAAAACAGGTGCTGGCGGTCGCGGATTGTGTACCAACAACAACATCAACGTTCTGTAAAAAGATGCCGAACACGACGTGTGCTCAACAACTACACTCTGGGGGCATAGCGCACTGCAGTACGCAGCCAGATCATCGGGCTCCATTGCTGGTAATCGACTATGGCATTGTCGTAATTAATAACATTCATGCCAAGGTAAAAGAGAGGAACGATTTCGAGGCGGATGTCAACGGAACCTACTTGCTCACTTTTGACGGCGAGGTTTGGATCAATGGGTCGAAGTTCGTTAATCGTAACAACATCCAAAAGAAACAGCCAGGTAGCGCGACATCAACACTGCTTAATATCACGGGTCATGAGGAAGTGTTGAGTCTACCATTTTTACATAGAATGAATGTGGAAAACCTGCATTACATTACTGAGATGAGGACGCAGTTGACAACTCATCCAATTATGGCTTGCTGCTTGACCCTGGCCATCATTGCAGTTTCTTATTCGATCGTCAGGCTTAGGCAGTGTCGAGAAGATCGACGTCACAGGGTCGACTTACAGAATGTGATCGGGGCATTGAGGAAGCCTGAGGACAGCCTTCACTTAGGTCAGGGAGGAGTTAACACGATCTGCTGACGCGACACAGTCCGCTGGCGCGTCTGCCTCGTCGTCGCCGTTAGTTAACACGATCTGCTGACGCGACACAATCCGCTGGCGCGTCTGCCTCATCGTCGTCGTCAACAACTGCAGCCCACGCTGACACAGCTGCTTCTATCAACGAAGTGGAGATAGAGTGTCAGCCATCGTCGACGGGAAATGCGATATCTTGCACGAGTTGCAAGATACAACGCATTGCAGCCGTATGTTAGTTCTAAGTTAGATTTAAGTTTAGTTTTTAAGGAACTCTCGCATAATAAAGAACAACTCTTCTGAGCTCAGTAGAATTTATTTCATTTACATATGTATATATCAATCGACTAAGCATTAAAAGCAACAATTATACCTATCATTTGAGACCTTGTCATTTATAATCAAAAAAATTAATTTTATAGATGGACATTCATTGAAGTCAAAATCAACCGTTTTAAATCTAACAAAACCATTCTTATAAAAAAAATGAGTAATTGTTTATCACAGGATATGTTAGGATGGCGTGCATCGCTATAACAGGGTCACTGCGAACAACCCCCACTGCAGCCCTCGAAACGGTGCTTCACCAACTTCCGTTGGATCTCTTTGGCAAGGAGTCGGCGGTGACCAAGCCAACTCAAGTGGTGGCACAATGGACCGATCTTGGTCTGAGGGATCCCCGTCGCTCTTTACGGAGGGAAGCCTATTCAGAATTATATGGATATGGTTTGGAAAAAAACTGAAAATAATTTTTTTTTTATTGAATGCTAGCTGACCCGACAGACGTCGTTCTGTCTTAGCCAAAAATGTTCTTTACCACTGGAAAGTTTAATGGCAAATTACAATGCCGGAAGAGCGGTTCGGCAACTTCCAGCAGCGTAGCCGCTATTCCAGTAGAAGCAACTGTTACAGCAATTTCTGATCTTGCACGAACTGTAGCCAAAATCAATGATATGAGGAATGTCTTGCCAGTGCCACCAGGCGCATCAAGGAAAAACATGCCAACATTTCCATCATCAATTGCCTTCATCACCGTATCGTACACTTCTTTTTGTTAAATTTTCTTTTTAAATTTTCATTATTCTTAAATTCATTTACGCGATAGACTATCGTCTCTATGGGTTCGATTGATGGCAGAGTGAGACAAATTCCATGCTCACATATGCAAATTATTATGGTTGACATTTGATTAGTTTGTTTACATTTACAATTGTGTAGTTCTGTGTAGAATTTCTAAATATTTTTTATTTTTTATTTAATTTATGTCGTTTGAATTGTTTTGTTGAGGCTGAAGCCCAACATGCTCCCGCCCTCTCAGTTGGAAGTAAGTTATTTTGATCGAGTGCTGGTGATGCACCTGCAACGCTTTGTGGTGATGACGTCGTGCTCGTTGTCGTGTTGTCATCGGCTGCGTGGATTTGTTTCGATTTCTGGCACGTGTACCCAAATACTCTCGTAGTTTTGTTCGCGTGTGATATTTTGGTATTGTAATTCGGGTTATAGTGAATGTTTTTCAAGTGGATTGGTTGATTTAGATTTTGTGCATGAAAAGAAAATAAATGTGAGTGTTTTGCAATTGTCATGTGTTTAAATAAGCAAGAGGGTGGTGGCGGTTGGTTATTTTGATTGTCATTTTTTTTTATTCGCGAGGGGATTACGCGTTGCGCGTGGGGTCAGTAATCGGCAACGCGGATAGTTTTGTGATCGGGCGTTTAAGTATCGACGTCGCTGTCCGTATGGTTGCCACGCACGGTCTCGCATCTCTGAATCGGGATGTAGTTCTTGTATTCGAGCAAGGAGCCATGATGAAGGTGGTAAGTTGTCCTCCTTGACTATGACAATGTCTCCTACGTTGATGTTTATTTGTCTTGCAGCCATTTCGGACGATGTTGAAGCTGATGTATGTATGTTGCGCTCCACTGTTTTCAGAATTCTTGGGTAAGTCGGTGAAAATACTTCCATTTGTCTAGTCGGTTGATGTTCTTTTCCAACAGGTTTCTGTCCGGTGCTGTACGAAGAGGCGCTCCGATTAAGAAGTGTCCCGGAGTTAAAACTGTCAGATCGTTGGGGTCGTGCGACATCGGACACAATGGTCTGGAATTTAGACAAGCTTCGATCTGAGTAAGTAAAGTGTTAAATTCCTCAAATGTCAGTTTGGATGCACCAATTGTCCGCTTAAGATGGTGTTTTATTGATTTTACTCCAGCCTCTCAAAGGCCCCCAAAATGTGGTGATGCGGGAGGGTTGAAATGCCATGTTGTTTGCAGTGCGGCTAAACCTTTGGCGACTTCGAATGACCATTCCGATGCGATGTAATTGTAGTCTCTCTTAAATTCATTGTTAGCTCCTTTGAAGTTGGTGCCGAATGGTCTCGATATCGTCACTCGCAGGCAGACTTCCCATGAGCTGCATTTGCATCTTGGCGTTGTACCGATGGCAACGTATGCATCTGTGGATGGTAGATTTTACGATTCGTTTGAGATTGGTGATCCAAAATGTGTTTCGAATCTCTGCCATCATCAATTGTTGACCCCCATGGAGAGTGCTGAGGTGGATATTACTCACGAGTAATTTTGTGAAGTGATGCGATTCTCTGAGAATAATTGGATGTTGTTGGTTGAAGTTTAGCGATGAGTTTGATAATCTTCCCCCAACGCGGAGAATGTTTGAAGAGTCGAGAAACGGAATGTATGGTACAATATGTAAATAAGTATGCTGTCCCAGGTTTCGACTGCGATTCCCAAGTTGGAGAGAGCATGGATGCACTCGATGCTCTTATCGTGTAACGATTTTAAGGACGCAGCGGATTCATGGGTGAGTTTGCTCTGCTCTAACAAATTTCGTAACTGTGTATAAACCAGTTTTCTATTGTTGTCGTACCTATCCGATAGAATTTCCCAGCCTGAAGACTAACTTTTTCCATGTTTTGTTTTGTTGAGGCTGAAGCCCAACAATTCACTTGGATTCGATGGAAAATATGTGGAAATAATGATCGCAAATGTGCGTATCTAACTTGGAGATGCGGAAACAGTTGCTTTAGCGATTGTCGTGTCCCAATACGTATCGTTTTCAAGCACATTGAGCTCCTGACATGCACCACGAAATGTTGGCAACACTACACCATTGACAATTCGATTCAAATTATGTCAAATGATGTCGGCCCACGAGCATTCACCAGCAATAGTCGCAAGTAAAAGCATTCATCATTCTTCGGATGAACTGCATAAATACGGCCAAGAGCTTTAGTAGAACGCACATCCGGATGACCAGGAACTACATCGCCTTGCTTTCGACGTTGAATTTTTTTCGAAGAAGCATTACAAGTGTAATAACGCGGCATCTCTAAATAAAGTGACGTACGTGCAAACGGATCACTTTGGCAAATCGAGAAGAAAGAGGTCAATGTTGACGCTGGTGGGTTTTCGAGCACGTTGAATGGCTTTTGCTGCAGTGACCGTGACCGTTGACCGTTCTCCAGATGCACTGCCAAATGTGTAACAGTCGAATAGCGTTTGTGAATGAGTAATGAGAATATACGCCAAATCGCCTCATTGTAGCTTATGTATCGACCAACTTGATAGCGCGTGATTTCATCATTGGGATCAGGAGCTTGAATTCCAAAAGCCACCATGTCACAGCCTTTCGTGACATATTTGCAGATGTACAATCCAAGAGTCGTCGACCACGAAATCATTTCCTTTCACTTTGACTGTGATTGTTCTACCGCCATCATCAGATGATCGACGCCGATACAATGGATAACCATCGTTGCCAGTGATGGTCTCATCAGTTAAATTTCGTGGATAACGCTTGGAACACTTACCGTCGACCATGCACGGTGATTGTGGGTTAATGGCGCCACACGGTCCATAAACGACATCATGCAGGTCTGTATCGGTTTCGGGATCAGTAATCGCGGCACATATGATGTCAACAATTTGGTCTGGTTGCATTCTTTCGACTAACCAAATGAAAATATGCGCATGCGGCAAGCCTCTTTTTTGCCATTCAATCGAATACATCCAACATCGAGTATCCCCAAAGACACGATACTTAACAATATAGTTCATCAGCGACCGGAATTTTTGCCTGAATACACGTGCGGTGATATCGTGCCGATCTCTTGATCTTTGGCCAGGAAGCAGCAGTTGAACAATTTCTATCCACTTTGGATTGCACGTGAAGGTGATGAACAGGTCTGGACCGCCGTAAGGACGTACATACATATATCATTGTATCTTGCGCATATTCATGCATATGACGTAGGCTGCCAACGATAGTTGCCGGTAAAATGGTCAACCGACCAATATCAGGTGCAAATTGCATCGCGTAAATGAATGTACTCCTCCATACGTAGTTTGGTTTGATTTAAACTGATAAAAAGGAGGCGCTCCGATTCTATTTTGGCATACATATCGACGCAAAATTGCTGAAACAATCGGCGAAATCGAAGCAAATAGTTATCGGCATTTTGGCGAATCATCAAACGATACGCGTAAAAATTCATTGCGCTGACCTTATTGGGAGTTTCCTCACCTAAAATGATATCAGTGACATTAGTGTCATATTGAAATGAAAACTATTATGATATCGATACTCACCGGTCAATGGACTTATCATCTTGATGTTGATATAATATCCATCGTCTCCTTGCCAAAACATCAGTGGGTATTACAATGCATTGTATGAACGATGTGTTTCGGATACTCGTTGCAATTGCCAGAGTCCCAACGTGTTAGCACAATATCGTGTGATTCCAGATTTTCGCCAACAATCACAACTACTCATCTATTGTTGGAACGTTTATGCGTTCCAGCAGGTCTTTTATCCGTTCTGATCACGACTTTATAGTATAGTTTTGAATAACCGAACAAATGCATGATGTTCATGAAGTAGCTGCTGCAGATCTCGAAGAATTCCTCTTCTCATTGCCGTATTGATTATTTGTTGATTCAAGTTGATTTTCCACATTGCCCATGAAGTAGATTTGGAGGAATTTATGTTGTGCGTCTTCAAGTGGTAGCAATGATCCAATTCGATGGTGAATTTGGCCTTGGATCCGTAGAGTCGATGACAAAATTTGAATCAATGATTTTCCTTAATTTATTTAATTAAATTTAATTTTTTATTACCTTGAATGTCGGATTGAATCCGCGTTCATCAATAATATCTGCTCCAAATGAAGTCGTCTGAAAGCATCCGTTATATTTCTCAGTGTTCGATAGAAAATGACGTGATTCTGGTTTTTCACCACGAAGCAAAGAATGCAATGGCTCTCGTGGCAAGGGCAATGGTGGTAATTTAACCTTGCCACTGAGACAGCACAATCCAGGCGTTTCTCCAGCGAACTTCAATGCACCGCAATGGTTGCAGACAACCTCCATTGGACCAAGGATGACGGAAGGATGCGAGCTGTAGTCAATTGTGCAATCGTAATGAAACGCTACTCGATTCAAATCAATACTTGAAGCACTTCTTCTTACGCGTTGATTTCGATTTTCACGTTGTCAAACAACTCTGATTTGCTCGACGATTTCTCATTGTTAACTGAGCCGTTTCATTTTCCGCCTGTCTTTCTTCTTGTGTTTGTGATGCACGAAGTCGGACCATTCTAACGACGCTCTTCTCGTGCGATTTCTTGCTCATCCGTATTCAATTGATTGTCAATATTCCGAACTCTACTTGCATTACGGGTTCGATGTGAAAGATTAGATCTTCTGGCTCGCGGCATTGTGAATAACACTGAGAAATGAATGTCACAAAAGCAATTAAGAAATTATCGATAAATACAATACATGTGCACAAATGTCATAACCTCACAAAATAAACATCTTCATTGGCAACTTACCGTTTGAAAATAGAATTCCACACCAAAATGATCAATCAGAATAAAATGAACAGCGAATTCGCATTGATTTTCAAAGTAATCCACCTAAAAATTAATTACACAATCCGAAATTAACGTTTGGATTGATTGTCGATGCGCACGCAATCACAAAGAATGTAACCATTCACAATGGGCACTTCATCAAACTGAACTCACCTCTATGAAATCACTTTTCGCTGGTAATATTCACAAAAAATCGTTTCAAAACAATGTATTATGTCAAATTGATTTACAGTAACTATCGAAAGTTGATTAAAATTTGATAAAACTTGAAAAAATACTGATAAATCGCAACACACGTCTGCACACCACAATAGTATGCGATGGAAAGACTGTGCAAATAAATCAGCTGTCAAAAGTTGATGCACACAACGCCATCTACTGGCAATACCGGAAAAAGAATTTGAAATCATGTTTGTTTTAAATGTGTGACAAAAAAAATTGCTACAAAAACAATTGTCACAAAGATTTGGTGCAAAAACAATTGTCGCAAAAAATTTTCAAAAAAATATTGTCACAACGTAACGTAAACATAAACGTCATCTATCATGAAGATGGCGTCGTAAAATCGCTCCACTCAAAATGTATGGGAAAATGAATTTTCTTCATATTTTTTTTTCGGGGATTTTTCGGGAATTTTCTTGTGTATTCTTCTTGTTTGGCCGGAAACCAGTCCGAATTGGTGCGGATCATCGAAATCGGTCCAGGCGTTCTTGAGTTATAAGCGTAGTAACTAACGTCACTCTCTTTTATATTATATATGTAGATTATTTGCTTATTTTCGTTTTCTATAACATTGTTTATTTTATTTTTTAAAATTTTGAAGTCGTCATGGTCAGGATTTCCTCCTATCCATTTCCATGCGCTTCCTATAAAGTTAAGGGAACGTGAGGACCTTTTGAGTTTTAGTTTGTTTAGTAGGTTTTGTAATTGTAGGATTTCGAAGGAAAGAAAGGGGTAAAGCGGGTGTTTGTCAGTTACATTCTGTATTAAGGTCCTGTTAGTGTCATCTATAAATGTTCGGTATGTTCTTAGGTCAATGTCATGTACTAATTTAATTGTCCCTGTCTGTAGTTTGAATATACCGGTTTTGATGACTATTGCTATTATATACTATTATATTATATACTATTATATATATTGGGTGGCTGAAACCACCCCGTGCTCTTTATGAATTTTAGAAGATCCGATATATCTGCATTAGCCACGTCCGCAATCTCTGTAAAGAATCTTTGGCCCAGCGACGCTAGGCGTCGGTTCTGTAGAGCTGGGCAGTGGCAAAGCAGATGTTGGATCGTCTCAGTTTCTTCCTCATCGCCGCAGTTCCGGCAGAGATCGCTGGATCCCGAGTCTCATTTCCGGAGCATTGCTTCAATGGGACATTGTCCTGTGATCACTCCGACGAGCATACGGATCGAGCTACGGTCCAGCTCCAAGAGTTTCTTTGTTTTTCCGATATTGAGCTCTGGCCACGATGATCTTGTCGTGTAGCTGTCGTTTCTTGTAAGCCAAGACGAGTTGGCTTCTTTGATGATTGTGTCATTTATGATCCGGTATAATGCGCTGATCGGTGGTTGCAATTACGTGCCCGCTTCGCTGATGTCCAGTTCAGACTCTTGCCTGGCCAATTCGTATGCTCTTTCGTTCCCTGCGATTGAGCTGTGGCCCGGGACCCAGCAGAGTTTGACTTTGTGGTGTCTGATGGACTTCAGTGAGTCGCGACATTTCACGACAGCCTTTGATCTCGTTGTACAGGATCCTATTGACTTCAGTGCAGCCTGGCTGTCTACAAAGATGGTGATATCTGATCAATTTCGGATATCGATTGTAGGTGTTTGGCTGCTTTCTCTATTGCTAGGATTTCTGCTTGGAAGACGTTGCACAAATCAGGGAGTCTAAATGATTCCTGTTCGTACAGGGTGTCAGAGTAGAACCGGGCCCCAGTCCCTGTGTCCATTTTCGATCCGTCGGTGAAGAGAGTGATCTCGTGGTCGTTGATCACAGCGTTTGATAGCCACTCTTCTCTGTCGGGGAAAACGATTGGTATTCTGAGAGAGAAGTCATTTTGGGGGGAAATATAGTCCTACGACCGACTATAGCTACTAGAACCATGTTTCTTTCCCAGGTCGTCTATTATTCTAAGTATGACCGCATGTCCATAGTTGGCTTGCTTCCACAGAGAGGACTCCCTTAGTCTGAGAGCGCTCTTTGCAGCGCAGGCTTTTATGAATAGATAGTACGGTGGTATTCCTATCTTCTCTAACTATTTCCTTGACGTTTGTCTATTTTCGCGAAGATTATTTCGCCTTGAGAGTAAGTCTTAGTCGGCTGTCGGTTTTTATTATGGTATTTTAAGTCGTCAGTCTGTTTTTATGTCGATGGGTCTTTTGCCTATGGAAGAGTGGATTGATGAATTGTATTCGTGTACACAGCGTTGTAGTAGTTCAGTAAAGTTCCTATGGGTTTGGTCTGGTTTAAGACACTTCATTATTTCTGCAAGGGTCGAGTGGAACCTTTCTACCTGCCCATTTACGCTACTGGTGTAGGGTGGAGCTTTGAAAATGTGAATACCTACTTGATCACATATCATAAATTAAATTGATTCTCAATTCAGGGTCTTTTCGTTATCTATTACAATGGTTTCCGGCACGCCATACGAGAATAATATTTCTCTTAGAGGTTCTCGGATATCTTCATTGCTCTTGATTTTAAAATTTTTGCCTGGGCATATTTCGAAAATTTGTCTATTGCTGTAAGTGCTAGTTTGCCTTCTGTCATAAATATATCTAAGTGTAAAATTTGTCCTGGATACTGTGGTATGGTGATCTCCTGTAATTCTAATTTGCTTGGGTGTCTGTCATATTTGTTTGTCCTACAAACCTGGCATTGTCTGATGATGATTTTGCTTATTTTTGCATTCATTTGGGGGAAATAAGACTTTTCTAGGATTTGGGTCTTATTTTCATTTGCGCTACGATGAGCTCGTTTGTGTGTTTTTATTGTAGTATTAGCTCTTCTTGTTCGGTCTCGCTAGGTACATCCTGAACTTGTGTGTGGGTAAAACGAATTTTATATTTTTTGAAGTACTTGGAGTAAATATCCTGAATTTGTCCCATAGTGGGTTAAAGAATCTTTTGAAAATTGAAATAATATTTTCTTGGCTGTATCTAGGTTGGACAAAGGCGTGTCTGGGATATTTAGGGAAAGGGTTTTCTAGTTTGTAGTTTTCAACTTCACCTATGGAAAGAATAATTTGAGTTTCAAAGGTGTTTAGGAGAGTATTAACTGTAGTTATTAAATCATGGGGTGTGGATTCATGGCTGTGTTGCGTAGAGGTCATAGAGTTGATTTGTGTTAAGTGTGGGGATCTTGACAGTGCGTCAGCAACGAGATTCGTCCTACCGGGATTATATCGAAGTTCGTAATCGTACTCTTCTAGGATGGCTTTCCACCTTTTCATCTTGGAATTTGTGTTTTTATTGCTAAGTGCGAACGTGAGTGGTTGGTGGTCAGTGAAGACCTTTACCTTCGCTGAACCGTATAGGTATGTTCTTAGCGATCCCAAGGCCCAGATAATAGCCAACATCTCCTTTTTGTTGGCGGTGTAACTCTCTTCTGTTTTAGAGAGGGTTCTGGAGCTGAAGGTTATGGATTTTCCATCTTGCTCTAGTACGGCACCTATGGCGAAATCTGATGCGTCGGTTGTCAAGTAAAATTCTTTTTTGTAATTTGGATAGGCCAGAATAAAAAACGCTCTCAAGTACAGGCGGAGACTATACGCGTTGAGCTATACGCGAAGTGCGCAATGAGCAAATCATACCCAGCAAAAGATGTTCGTGATCATATTAGCAGCGGCATCGCGGGTCCTTCGGGTGTTGTCTGGCATTAATGTCGAAGCCAATTAGAATTGTGTACATTGAAATCGCCCGCAAGGGCAATCTCAGTGTGAGGATGTAGGGATTCAATTCTTGTGATGGAGTCGGATAGCATATCGAACTCATTGAAAGTTGAATTGCTATCCAGGTTTGGACTTCTATAAATAAAATAGTAGTGGATTAAATGCTTACGGACATTCCGGATTGGAATAGTGGCCGTATTGTGGCTGAAGTTGGTAAGCTACATCACTACGAATATAAAGGGCGGGACCGCGGTGGAGAAAGAAAAGGGGCACCAAGTTATATCCAAGCAGGTTCAAATCCGATAAATCGGTATTCTCTCCTACCTGTGTTTCACTCAATGCCAAGACAGCTGGTTTATATAGGGACAGGTGAACGTATACAGCGAAGAGATTCGTTCCAAGGCCACGAATATTGCTCACATCAACCTTTTCTATAGCACAAAACACAGACACCAATGGAACCAACTTCGACGTCTGAAAGTTGGTAAAGCAGAATTGACAAGTGCAAATCTCAAGTAGCTTCCCAACATCAAATCGATGTAGGTGTTATGTCCATACACCGATTAGAGTTGGTCCACCAATAACTTGCAACTTTGATTCCGCTACTTCAGATGCTACGCGCTCTCGGTCATTGCACTGACCCGTCATGAAATCAAATGGGAGTTGCGACCGAGAATGCGCGGCCGTGGCTTGTGGAGGAAGGGACGGGAGGGAGCGGGCCGAATGCACTCGATCCGAATCACTTCACTGCACTTGTTTGCACTTGTTATTGTTTTCTTTTTTCTTTTTTTTATTTTATTTTTATTTTTATATAGGCACTTCGCACCCGCGAGGGGGTGGCGGGTTCGCGGGAAAAAAAAGCGGAAAGAAAAACAGAGACTAGTGCACGCGTCGGAGGATGGCACGGTACTCCTAATAGTCGAGAGAGGTCGCCTCGCAGACCACGGATAAAGAGATCTAGGGCCTTGTCCCTGTAAGTCTGTGTCAGGACGCGCATAGCTTCCGCTGAAATGTCCATGCACGAGATCCTATTTAAAATGACTGTATACCGTTTGGTAAAATTCTGAGAGCGTACTATTGGCTTGGACAAGAGTCGACATTTGGTACTCCAGATCGCGCTTGTCTGCATAGTGCATGGCAAGGCATTTTGACATACTCTCCCAATTAAGCGGGGATGTTGTATGCTTCCAGCGCGGCATCCGCGTTTCCAATGATCTTGTTGCGAATCACGCTAAGCACGCCGAAATATTTTGGTGTACACTTTTCTTCCAGGAGGAATATTCTCCTCGATTTCCAGAAAATTCGCGTATACTCCTAACTACGTCTGGTATTTTGTCTAAGTCTTGCAGTCTATCTTGGTTGTGGTTGGTTGTGGATAGGTTGGTCAACGCCGGTAAGGTAATCGGTGCTGGGGTTAAATTTCTTTTGAAAAACTTCCCGACCTTGGTTCTCTAGAGTATTCATTACTATTGAGAATATTAGTACATCCAATTCTGGAGTACTTCTAACTTCCTGTCAGTTATGGTCGGTCATTGCTAAGGTACTAGATTGGAAGGATGTATTTGCAGTAGTTTCTTCCGCAATGGGATTCGGAGGGTTTGTGTTAGTAGTAGGAGGATTCGGGGGTTGATTAAGAGTTTAGGGCTCAATTGTATTCCCTGATCTCAATAAAGGCATTTCGACTTATAATAATTGGAAATTCGATCTTTTTTACTAGTGAGGTAATTTACATTTGGAAATTTTCAAAATTATTTTTTGATAATTCACCTTAGTTTCAATTTTGCTGTGTGGTATATAAAAGGTTTGTATCAATATATAATTTTGTGTTCTTTAATTTGGTTTAGTCTTAAATTTAATTCTCTAGCAGTTGCAAACTTATATGTAAATAACTTACATAAGGATCATTTTAAAGTGATGGCCGCTTTTTAGAGCGGCAGGCAGTCTCGCTACCTCCTTTTCCTCCATTGCAATCGGTTACTAAGAGGCCCTTTATTTTTCTCACACACTTTTATTGCAGAAAATATTATATTGTATTTTTCACTGTATTATCTTGCACTCTTTTAGCGTGTGTTCGTGTCAAACGATTCTTTGAGTTCACTTTCACACTTTCGGACACTTGTTTCTTTGTTTTATTTTTGGTTATTGAGACCAATAACTGTTTCCAACTTTGTTTTATTGTTTATTCTTGGGACCAATAGTAGTAAGGTATTTCTTTAAGCACGGCAGCTACTTGAGGTGTCTGGCTTTTGTGTTTTCGAATGAGCGGCGGCTATTTTAGCCAACTAACGTAGTATAAAGTTCTTCGGCTACTTGAATCGATAGACTTTTTTTTTGTGAAAGGCGCGGCGGCTTCTTGAGGCGACTTGTGAATCACTAAACGCTATTCTTTGTGAAAGGCGCGGCGGCTACTTGAGGCGACTGGCGAATTACTAAACACTACCGTATCGAACTAGTGATCCCTGCTCGGGCGCCAGTCAATTAAATTTACTATATGTATTATATAATTTCTTAAAAAATAATTTTTTTGAGTTGCCTCCTTCTTTATTGAACGCTTCTTTACATGTGAAGTACTTTACTAACTAAATTTACCTTAACACCTAGCTATTCGCGGAGAGGTATCGGGTGCATTTGGATGGACCGTGCTGGGAAGGTGTCATGTGCTGTATAATATGATGGAATGCGATGTGAAGGTGTCGTATGTTATGTTTCTGGATGTTGATTGAGGTGGTGCATGTTAGAGGTGTTGTGTGACTGGATGGTCATGTAGGCAGCGGACACTTGTTGTCAACGTCGTGGTTACCTTTGTATGCCGGATGCTCGTGTGTGGAACGGATACTTGTTGTGGAAGAATTCGCAGTGTCGTGTTTAACTTGTATTAGGGATTTATGTTGTCCGGGAGCTAGTAGGCGGGAACATATTGGTATTCATGGTCTACCATTTAGTACAAATAACAAAATATAAAAATAAATATTAAAATGAAGATCATAAGAAGTATTGACAGTGAAAGTCGGCATGAAGAACAAATTAGTCGTGTACTACATCATATTACCTATGTAAATTGTTAAAAATATCGTAAAATATGACATAAAATTTGTCTAAAGTTCTCACACTTGGATATTTGATTTAAGTTCAGTGAGCATTGTCGTATTCTTAAACATCGATCTAACAACGCCAGTAAACACATATGTAAATCTTGTTATTCTATCAGTAGCAAATATGTTGTCTAATGCTCTCACCTATTCCTTCATTACCAACGACATCTTCGACGCCTCATTATTCATCATCGTTTCCATCAGTGTTTTGGAACTAATCTTAAATTAGTGCCCCTTTCAACCCTTTCATTAGTAACAACTTTACCACCTTTATTTGTTTTTCTTTTTCCTTATGTAATCAGCTTGTCGTATAATTTGTTACAATTAGTAAAATCTATTGATGATTATATGGGTTTGTTCGACGAATTAAATATTTTCATTAAAAATGTAGAGTTTTTTATGACTTATCCAACTGTTTTAGGAACTGTTTTTAAAGGTTTATGTTTTAACTATTTATTTATTTGCTAAGCTAACAATATAATTAAAACTATAAGCTAGCTATATTATCCAGAGCAGCCGAGGACTTCGGCTTATGTTTTAACTATAAATCCTACAAAAACTCTGTCGGTCAAAAAGAAAATTCTCATCTCATTATTATGTACAAAAACCTCTCGTTCGCAATATTAAAATTAATATTAAACACACCATCGACCAAAACTGATATCATTTTTGAATAAAAAGCCTCGCGTTTTGTTTGACACTCAAAATATAATTCAAGAACGTAACTTCGAGCAATCAACATAGAGCGGAGAAAAGGTCCGCTTATTGATTATTTTGGAATAGTGGGCTAATAATCCTTTATGTCAATTGTTGTGTAATAAGAAGAAGAAGAATATTACAACCTAATTTTACAATCCATAATTTATTAATAAGAAAAAAAAAGACTTAATGAAAACTTAATGGATGTAACGCGTTGACAGTCAGAGCCGGAAGTGAAGTGCGAGAGTCGGAAAATGGAGACGTATATAGTTCTACAAGAAATACAATTTACTTAAGAGCATATACGTATAAGAACTTTTGGTTTTTGTTTGGGGCATGATTACATTACATTACATTCCTCTCTACTTCATTAAGAGAATTGCTAATAAGTTAATCGATCAGGCTCTCTTCTGATGCGCGTTCTTCGTCTAACTGCCGGTGCTTCGTATGGAGTATCTTGCATTTTCTCCTGGCTGACATCTTCGGTAGTTCTTTCTTTTGGTGGTTCCACTGGGTTCTCTTGATTATGCTGTTGTTGTTGTTTTAGTGGTGATGTCGACTGCGGTTCAAACTTTGGATTAGACTGACAATTAGAGAGCATACTATCGGCTAAAAATGTTTCCTTGCGAGGCACCCCTATTTCTGCTTTGCTTCGTAAGTGATCTGCATGTCGTCTGCGGTGGACACCATCAGCTGTTTCTATAATATAAGAATATCGGTTAGTACGCTTAATACCCTTGCTGGTTTCTACTCCTTTTCTAGTTTTGTTTTGCAATATATATACTGATCTGGTTTGAATTCTTTGTTGCCTGATTCATTTTGATGCATGTCATGCTGAATGTGTTTATATTGAATACGTCGCCTGTTGTCTGGCTTAATACTGTCAAAGATAACTCGTAAACGTCTTCTAAACATCACCTCAGATGGCGATTTTCCTGTCGTTCCGTGAGGGGTATTGTTATAGGTCGAAAGCACATTATAAAGTTGTTGTTTTTCTTCTGATATGGGGATGATGTGACGTGTGTGACAGCCCGTTGATTACGAAATTGTTTTGCTGTAAATTGTAGACCGTTCTCCGAGACTATCATAGCTGGAAATCCAAAGGTGGAGAAAATATCTTTATGTGTGCGCATAAATGTTCCGTTGTTGTTGTTTTCATGTGCCTAATTATGATCCATTTGGATAAAGCGTCCACAACGATGAGCCACATTTTACTTTTAAACGGGCCCGCGAAATCAACATGTAACCTCTCCCAAACATTGTTTGTATAGACCACCAATATACTGGAAGTTCTATTGCATTCGGGTGGTTTATTTGGCAGTTCTGACAATTTTTAACAAAACTGTCAATGTCTTGATCGATGTTGTTCCACCAGACATAGTATCTAGCCAATGCACGCAAGTGACCCCTGTGGAGATGATTCAGGATGGTTCCTTTAAGTGCTCCTGGGATGATCGTTCGGCCTTGCCACATAAGAATTCCGTTTTCCACTGATAACTCATTGCGTTTACCGTAATGGGGCTTGAGATCCGGGCTTGTAGACGCAAACTGCCAGTTTTTCTCTAAACCCCATGTCATTGTATTATTGATAATGCTGTGGCTCGCTCACCATCCGTTTTATGTTTTCGTCACGTGATACCTCCTCCCAGGCATTAGCAAGTCGAGAAAAACAGTGTGCGATCTCTTCCGGTATTCAATCTCGTAGTCGTATTGGCCAACGTATAAAGCCCACCCGGTTAGACGATTATTAACTAGCTTTGGGAGTTGTCTCTTTTGACCAAAGATATACATAAGCGGCTTATGATCCGTGATAAGGGTAAACTTTGTATCTCTCAAGTATTGGTCGAATTTCCTAACCGCGAAAAAAATTACCATAGCTTCACGGTCGATGACAGAGTATTATGCTTCCGCGTCTGAAAGTTTTCGTGATGCAAACGCGATTGGAAGGTCCTGTCCATTCGAATCACGGTGAAAAAGAACTGCGCCAAGCCCCCTTTCTGAAGCATCACATGGTAAAAATAATTGTTTAACATTATTAAATGGGGTTAGTGTATGTAATTGTGAAAGTTTCTCCTTGACGTTGTTAAATGCTTTCTGTTCTACCTGGCCCCATTTCCAACGCGTGTTGATCCTTGTAGCTGAATGAAGATGTGCACATATGCCATGTAGATTGGGTATGACCCTTTCATAAAAATTTTGCATCCCGAGGAACGATCTTAGTTCTGTTTTGTGTGTGGGACTGGGTGCATTCTTGAAATTCAATTGTTGGCTCTAGTCTCTCTAAGACAATTGCTAGGGTTTGAAGATGCTCCTTGTCATCTGCTCCAGTAATTCCAATGTCATCGTAGAACACAGCTATACGAGGTATACCCGATAATAATTTATCCTGAAAGCGCTGGAAAATCGCTGGTGCGTTGGCCTATCCAAATGGTAAACGATTGTATTGAAAATATCCCAAGTGCGTTGAAATTACTAAAAACTTCCTTGAAGACGGTGCTACTTCGAACTGTAGGTACGCGTCCTTCAAATCAATCTTTGAGTATTTGTCGCCATTTCCTAATTGGCTTCGGAGCTGATCAAAGAGTGGAACTGGATGGGTGTCTTTTATTAAAGCTGTGTTGATTGTTGTTTTGAAATCCCCACAAATGCGCATTTTTCCGTCACCTTTTGGCACGTTAACTGTTGGAGTAGCCCACTCAACTGGTGTTTTGTTTGGGTCTCCCGGCGAAATTATACCATTTCCCACAAGTCGGTTCAACTCCTTTTCTACATTATCTCCAATTCCAAACATGATTGGTCCGGCTGGAAAATGGATAGGCTTAGCGTTTTCTTTGATGTGAATATTTACCTTAAAATCTTTAATCGGCTGCCTCGCACTCTCAAACAGCTTTGCATGTTTCTTCAATAATGCTTCAAGTGTGGGATGAGTTCTGCATTCTGCACGTCCTATGTTACTGATGATTCTTTGGAAACTCCATTCCAAATTCTTCACACCATTTGAGACCAAATAACATCGGTGTTGCCTTGTCAACTACGACTACTGGTAATAATTTTGTCTTTCCAGCTAGTTGGACGGACACTTCGCATTTCCCTCTGGATCACAGTGTGTAGTCCCCATATGTTTTAACCGCGGCCCTGTAACTAACTTAGGAGCTCCGATATTTTTCCAAAACTTTGAGCTGATGATGGAAACTGATGCTCCGAGGTCCCAATCCATCGTGCAGGTATGTCCATTAATTTTTAAATCAATTTGCTTGCCGTGGCGATTTCGTTCGATGTTGTAAATCGTCCTTACCGTTTGATAGCTCGCCTGTGTCTAATGTAGTTGGCTTCGTGTGTGTTTCTCTTCGACAATATTTTGCAACCTCTTGCGAGCGCGAGTTAAGTGTTTTCTTACTGTTAATAAAAAACGATTTTCGCGGAACTTTTCTCAAGATATTTTGATTTTAAACGTCCAGCTTCAAAATATCCCAATCAAAGAACAACCCGTCGTGACGTCGGTGATTGTCTTTTATTCATGCTTTCTGCTGTCGGTGCAACATCGGCAAATGTAGGAGAATGAACTTCATTGAAATCGTTACCAGGTGTTGCTGACAAAGTCTTTCTTATTGGTATCTTGTTGCTGTATGTAACTCCTCCTCGGTTTGCTTTAGAATTCTCTGATTAATACTATATTCTTTATTTATGATCATTACACTCATTTTTCTTTTTCTTAATCAAAATATTAAAATGATTACTCCTATTATATCAAATGTAATAAATGTTGCATTTATTCCAAAGTAAATATTCTTATGCCATTTAAGTTCTTTGATTTCTTTTATGTTCTCGAAATGCTTATTAACAATATTATCAAAATTATTAATCATTTCGACTTGAGTCTGATTGTACTTATTACTAGGATAAAATAACTTATTTTGAATTATCTTCTGTTGGTTATTAAAGACATCGTGATATAATTCTATTTGCAGTTGTAAACATTTATTAAGTTACCTTTATTTAAGGTAATATTTCTATCACCACAGTTTTGTTTCAAATTTTCTTGGATCGCATTTTTAACTAATACAGTTTCATCATCTAAAGCTTCAATTTTAGTTCTATTGTTAATTTTATATTTACATTCATTTTTCAACATACAGTTTTTACTGACATTAAAGTCTTTTAAAATTAAGGTGGAGTCATAATTAAACGTCTTATCTTCTATTGTTACAATATATTCATCTTTCTCATCGATCTTCAAGTAATCTTTGTTAGGCAATGGGGTGGTTAACTTTACATCTGTTTTATTATAATTCTTTGGGATTTTAATAGCAACAATTAATGATTGATTTTTGAATTGTAATACTCCTATTTTTATTAGTTTTAATTTATAATCATTTTATTTATAATCAATGTTCTACATATATATTTCTGGTGTGGTGAGAATGTTAGGGTGAATTAAATTATTTTTGGCACCGGCAATATTATCTTAGATTTGTTCTACTTTGCTTTTTAAATACTGTAATTTCACTATCTGATCTAAATACATTGAATGTCTTCTAATTTCAGATGAAATGTCGCTTTTTTGTTTAATTTGGTGGAATAAATGTAACGTCTTTTTTCTATGTTCTTCTATTGCTTCTCTGAGTGTATTGAATGAATCATTGAAATGGGTGTTAATTCAAATTTGTTTATTTAAACAGGTAATAGCGTTATGATTATTTTCTGCGCTGACATCTAACTTTTCTAATATTTCTTGCATATTGTTGTTGTCCATTGTACCGAACAACCACTTATGCATTGTACCTAGTACAAAATTTATCAAGCCCCTTTTTTGCCTAGTTTCTTCCGGAAGGGTAGATAAAATCTTTGCACGAATATTTCTTATTTCCTGATTTAATAAATCTTTATTATCCATGTCTAAAAGATTATTGTTAATTTGAATTTGAGAAAGTATGTTGTTTATCTCTATTGGGTTTATGATGTGTAAGATGGTATTTGTTTCATTTAGGATTGCTACCTCTTGCATTTTTATAATGGTATGTCCAATTTCCTCATGAATTTGACTTACTTGCGGGAGTCCTTGCGCCATCGTGGTCGCAATAGGTGTATTATTGCCAAGAACCATATCTCTAAATTCCAAAAATCGTTTGATGTTCGCTTTATGTACATTTCTTAAAGAAGTTTGTTTATATTAAGGTTCATCTTTGTGTCTAAAACTGAACCCACACCAAGGCCGACAAATCGTTTTTCATCCTAACCCACACCAACCCCAACACGTACCGACAAGCAAAATGTTTCCAACAATTTGTTGCGCATGGTGTGGGTTGAAAAAAGGAAATTCAGTCATTGTCGTTTGAAATGTCGTCTGATTTGGACGAAGAAGCTATATCAATTTTATTTACTTTTATAAAAGCTTGTGAACGTGATGAAATGAAAAGATCATGGTGGGTTCATCCTTACAATCGATTACGGGAATCGGAAAGAACGATGAAAAACAAATTATTAGAATTAAAGAAGTATCCCGATAAGTTCCAAAATTTTACTAGAATGAAAATTGAAACATTCGATTATTTGCTTAACTTACTTGAAAATAGAATTGGTAAGCAAACAGCAAATTGCGATAGTAGTGTATTTAAACACTCACATTTTGGAAAACGTCTTATTAATAAAGAACTGAGCTTGCCAGATAAACGAAAATTGTGTGCTAAAAGTAATGACTATTTTCCTTTTGTATTTGTAGCTGATGAAGCTTATCCGCTTCTTGTAAATATTATGAGGCCTTTTCCTAGAAAACATTTAACTAAAGAAACTAACATTTTTAACTATCGTTTGTCAAGAGCTAGAAGAATTATTGAATGCGTATTTGGTATTCTTACCAAAAAATTTCGCATATTTGAAAACGCAATGATATTATCTGTTGATAAAGTTCAAACTGTTGTGTTAGCTGCATGTTCCTTGCACAATATGATAAGAGAACGTGGAAATTTAGTACAAGAAATATATATATATATAAATATATATTTATTTTGTGAAATCGAAGCTATGGTAAATAATTCCCAAGAAGATAATAATGATCTCCAACAAATTACAAAACCAACGAATGCTGCTCGCGATATGCGCAACAAATTCGTGAAATACTTCAATTCTAATACTGGTTCTGTTCCATAGCAAGAAAAATATGCAATTTAATTTTGAAAACAAAATGTACGATTGAATAAAATAAAACGTTTCAATACCTGGACTTTTAATTTCAGTAGAAATTTCTTCCCACAGCTTATCCACCAAACCTTTATTTGCATAGCCTTTACAAGTATAATTATAAATTGCGCTCCTTTGCTCAATTAAAAATAAAAGCCTCTCCGCGTCAACTTACATCTTCGCTTCACAAATTCGCAATATATTGATTTTGTCGCAGAAAAACAAAATACCACTGAACAGATTTCGACATGTTTTTTGTTTTTGTCGTTTCGTGCTCTGTTTGTTTCGTCCTGTGTGGGTTGGCTGCTAAGGAAGTGTGTAATTTTCGGCAACGGCACGTATTCGCAACACTTTGTTGCAATCGGTGTGGGTTGGCTGTATGCAGTGCTGTATAGAATGGACGTCGGAGCAACGAGCGCGGCCGAACAGAACGTTTTGTCGTGTTGCGTCCCATTTGGTGTGGGTTGGCTGTATGCAGTGCTGTATAGAATGGACGTCGGAGCAACGAGCGCGGCCGAACAGAACGTTTTGTCGTGTTGCGTCCCATTTGGTGTGTGTTAACTCATAAGATGCAATGTATTCTTGTCGTACACGAAAAGGAAAAACGTTTTGTCGGCCTTGGTGTGGGTTCAGCCTAAGTCTTTTATAATTCCTTATGTATCCTTTGTATCTGTTTTCGGTGTAATCATCCCTATAGAAATTTCTTTTGTTTATTACGTGTTTTTTAGTATTATTAATTCTTTCTTGTAATTCTATAATGCTGACTTTTTCCTCCGCTTCTTTCGGGGTACACTTGATTGTTAAATGATATCGTACGTTATAATTAGCTATTTGTATGTTCATTGGGGTTGAAAGCTCATTATCCTGGATTCCTACTATTTTCTCTAGCAAGGTGGAGTATAATCTCTCTATATCCGCATTGCCTGTATGATTATTTGGTTTTGTGACATGAATGTGCACATTTTCACTATTTAAATAACTCATTGATTGTTCAGATCTGAATTCGTTGTCCATTATAATTTTGTTTGGTTTTCCAAATTCAGCAAAGTGTTCCACTATGAGGGCTTTTTTCGTTACCCAATTTCTGTCTCTTATATGATATGCCGATGTGAATATTGCTAGCTTATCTATTGTGGTAACAAAAGACTGTTTCTTAAAGTGAAATATACCTAAGTGAATTATATCATTCTTGTTCTCCGAAGCTTCGGTAATTTGAAATTTCGGCTTTATTGATTTCCTGTCATATTTAATTTGCCGGCATTTGACGCAGTTATTTATTATTGGTTGAATATGGTCTCTGAGCTTCGGAAAATTAATTTTGTATAATAAAAATAAAATTAAAAATGTTAAGTAACCCCCGACACAAAAAAAAACTCCAAAAAGTAAAAAATTATTTTTTTTCTCTCGGCCTTTTGAGTTCATTAAAAGAACCTATTAATACTTTTAAGATGATGTCGCCGCGTCGGGGGACCGCTAAGTGAAGAAGGCTAATTAGTTATATCTACATAGGTGTAATGAAAAAACAAAAAAACTTATAGCTTCAAATTGTGCGTATGAACTTATAATAGTTTTGTACTTCAATCTATCTGACTAGGTCTACTAAGTTCCTACAATGTTTCGATATTGTACCACTTTTGTATGAGGCGTTCGCTTGAAAGCCGCGTGCGTTGAGTGATATGTGGGCACGGGGGCGGAGCAGACACATAAGGGCAGACGTCGTAGTCGGTTGTGTCTACTTCACGAATTTTTCCGATTAAATTATTAATATTGAACACTAATTAAAAAAATGGATATGGTTATTTCGGTACTTATTTACGTTGTTTACATAGGGTAGGTCTTTGTATAATCCATACTTGATCATTCTCAATGTTCTTTTTATTTGTATTCTGGTTTTATTTTATTTGTTTAGCGGATTCCCCGACGCGACGACATCATCTTAAAAATATTAATAGGTTCTTTTAATGAACCCAAAAGGCCGAGAGAAAAAAAAATTATTTTTTTACTTTTTGGAGCTTTTTTTTGTGTCGGGGGTTACTTAAAATTTTTAATTTTATTTTTATTACGTTCTTTTTAAATTACTCGCCATAATTCCGATATGTACGAGTGACTAATTAAATTACATTTTTCGAAAGGCTCTACCGCATACAAACCCATATATAATTTACCATATTCAGCATGACTTATTCCCGTTATATTACACATGTGTGTCAAGAATGTAATCTACGACGGAACTGTGTCTATTTTTATATAATAAAGTTATTTTTGTTATTAATATCGCGATTCCGGAATAAACTGATTGTTTTTAAAAGCAAGTACAGCACCTTAACTACACTATAAACAGAACTAGTTAAGACGAATGTAATGAGCCCATACTTAATAGGTTTACTAATAGGCAATCGTCTCCTACTTTCGAGTTCCATCAGCAGAGTACCAGCTCAGCAGTACCAGCATACATACATGGGTGTTTCAAATGTTAGGTCGCAGATATGTTTGAAAGCAATGAAAGTCCCCATTGTGTCTAAGATCTAGAGTTGCGCAAAATAGTTCCAACCCCGGAACGAACATGGAACGTTTCCTTTTCCAGTCGGAACTAGTATGGTAAGAGAGATCCATATCCGATCCTTCATACCTAATTCGTTTACGAAATACGGAACGAATTGCCTGTACGAGTATGATTGCGGACATTATTGTTTGATCACCCTTCTGCTATTCCAGTTCCAGTGTGTAAGTGTGCATAAACTGTTCGAGCTTATCGCTACATCAATGTATACGATATTTATTCACATTTTGTTTTTGGTTGTCTACTACGTAGTATAAGACATGTTCGATTGCATTTATCTTTCTTTTCGTTTTGTATGTGATTACAACATAGTCGTACGACCGCGCCGTTCGGACGTTCGGCTGGGTTGTATAATATGAAGTTCATATTATGAACGCCGCTATTGATGAATTTCTAGGTTGAATGGAACTATGGACATGTTATCGTTAAGTTTGAGGAACGATCGGAAATGTTTCCGACTGAGGACATAGTTTCATACATGTCCTGAACTAACCAACTCTACTAGGATCCCTACCACAGCTAACAAAAAGTGGTAATAACCTTGAAACGCCTGAACAGATCTTCATGAATTGTAGCTAAGAACCATCTCGATCACGGTAGCTTTAAAACAAAAAAAAAAATTCATCAAAATCGGTCCATTCGTTCAGGAGCTACGATGCCACAGACAGACACACAACAAACACACAAACGGACACGTCAAACACATAACACCCCTCTTTTTGCGTCGGGTGTTAATAATAACATTCGTTTATTCCACTATGCAGGGATTAATTTATGTGGTATAGTGACTATGGTTCAGTTTTAATTTCTTTAGCTCTTAAAGAAGCTTTGTGGAACCTTATTTGCTTGTCATGATGGAATAATTCTATCAACAATTGTTTCTTCTTCTTCTTTTCCTTTTTCTGGCGTTGTTATGGTCAGAAGTGTAGGACCATAACCTTCCCACTTAACTGCATTCCTACTAGTCCGCTTGTGGGGTCCGCCGGTTTGACCTCAGAAAGTAGCCTTAGGCTTCCCGGTTTGGAATTACTTCATCGCTGAGGCCAATCAAATACTGGTGTTTTTGCATTTGTTTGCACCAATTGTTTTTCGACCTGCCTTTTTTTTTTCAACAACAATTGTTTGATTTTGTTTAATTTGTGATGCGATAGTACAGTGTATATTCCAATTATGCCTGACTTTATATGTATTTTTAATAAATCTGTCCAATAATCCTTATTCTTCATCATATCAATGAATATTATTTTACTATTGTGTAAAACAATCATTAGTTAATATTAATTCGATTTCGTACTTATTTACTATTGTTTCTTTTATGGAAATATTGTCTAATTGTTCGTCCTGTGAATGCACAGTTGCATTATCGGACAAGTGGTTCATTGATTGATTGCTTGTTATTTCTTGGTTCTTATCACTCTCGGGAATCCTGCTTAGAAAGTATGCAATGCTATTTTCTATTCCTTTTAAGTATTCTATATCGCACTGATATTCCTGCAATTTGGGAAGCCAACGTTGAATTCTCTATGTAAACTCTTTCCCTGTAAATTTTTTATTCAGATATTTAATGGGTAAATGGTCGGTGATTATTTTGAATCGTCTGTCCCATAAATACTATGGCTAAGAACTCCTTGTCCGTTACTGAATAGTTCTTCTCATGACGATCTCTGAAATGGTCTCACGGTTGCGCTTGTTGTCCGGAGTGAGCAAACGCGACGCCCATCCCGACGACAGCTTTCTCATGCCCAAAATTTCATGCAGGATATGCACTTTTTTCTTTTTATAATTTTATTCAAATAATTTCAATTCGTTGTCACTTTCTGTGTTGTGTCTGCATGAGTCACTAAATTTCGCTTTGATTCACTTCCTTTCTCACTATCGGTTCGAATCACTGGATTTCTAAGGCCCCTATTGTGAGTGTCGATCAGCAATCGACTCGACAGTTATCGATTGCGTCGATTGATTTTGGATTTGGTATTGTGTAACTCAATCGATGGAGAAGTAAACTATTGTGAATAATTACGTCAATCCTTCCCATCTGTGTTTTGCTTGTGTTTCAAACAAACTCGCTTAGCAATATCGGGATTTGCTTCCAAGAAGGAAACGAGAAGCACTAATTGTTTTTTGTTCGTAACCTACTTTGACCTGTATTGGAATTTCATAAATACCTCATAAATTCATTATTTTTATTAAAATTACTACATTTAGTACGCACAACAAATATGTATGAAATCAACGATCAGTATTTTGCGATCGACAACAAGCGAGTGTCAAATCGACAACTGTCGATCACAATCGACATCCACAATACCAACATCTGCAATCGACGATCGATCGGGGCCTAAATATGAGATCCTGCCGACTGCGCCAGTTAAGTGTTTTCTCACTATTAAAAAAAAAACAGTTTTTGCGGAACTTTTCCTAAGATATTTGCTGACAAAGTCGTTCTTATTGGTGTCTTGTTGCTGTATGTAACTCGCGCGAAAACAACACAACAACAAAAACAACAAGGCAGTGCAATGAAGTGCAAAAAACCAAGTACAAACGCCAGTTCCCCCTTTGCCCGTTCCCCACTAGCTACTCTTGTGCACTCAAATTTATTGATTTAAGCTAACGCTGAATTTGCACTTCCGAACTCCGCTTACCGTAAGTAGCGCCGGAGTTGGATATTTTGATGTTCGTGTCTTGTTTGCATGGAAATTTTAGAGTTTATGTGAGTAATATTCGTGGACTAAGAGCTGTGTACGTTCACCTTTCGTTACTACCCAACTGCTTTGACGCTTACGGAAACACTTTTCGGATTTGAACCTGCCTGGATATAGCTTGGTGCCATTATTCTTTCTACCATTTGCCATTTAGGTCTTGCCAGTTATGTCCGTAGTGATGTAGCTTACCAATTTAGCTTAGCTGGCCACTGTTCCAATTCGGAACTTAATTACATATAGTTGAAATTCCATGTCCGTTTCCACTGTTTTATTTACAGAAGTCCAAACCTGGACAGTAACTCGATTTTTACCGAGTTCAATACTGTGTACACCATTACAAGAATTGTATCCCTTTTTTCTCGCACTAAAATCGCGCTATTGCGGGCGATTTCAACGTACACAATTCTCATTGGCTTCGACATTTGGGTCAGACAACACCCGTAGGAAAGTATGTACATATCTGCGGTAAACAATCTAACCCAGCTAGTTAATGAGCCAACTCAAATACTTGACATTGCAGTTCATTCCTTCAACACCCTGGACTTGTTTCTCACCTCTCATACTGATAAGTATTCTATCGATATATTGTCATCTCTAGGCTCGTCAGACCACCGTGTCGTTTCAGCTAATTTCTCGTATTCAAATCACACAGTTAGAGAACGAATTCCTAAAAGAACAGTATGTCTCTACGAAAAAGCCAATTGGAGCGGACTCGACAACTTCTGGTCACTATATTTCCTCGATAGTGATGTGGATGCCGCTGCTGATACGATCAGGAACATACTTCTGCTGGGTATGCGATACTTCATTCCACATAGAATGAAGCGCATCAAGCCTAAAGCAAATGCGGGGTATGACTTTAGCTGTAAAGAGGCTATCAGATTGAGAGAGCTGAGTGTGCGGACTTAAAAAGCCAACCCCTCTTAGGAAAACCGGAATAAGTTTAAGGGAGCCAGAAATTACTGTAATGCATTGGTTCGACGTGTCAAATTCTCCCAAAACCCAAAGTTAAGGCAAAGAGTGCTAAATTGTCCCAAAGGCAGCAAAAATTTTAATTCATTTGTGAAAAACATAAAGAATTCTGCCTCGTCCTCAATCCCTACTCTCATTTACAATGACATCTCGGCAGCTCTTCAGACAAAGCCAATCTGGCAGCCGCACATTTTGCAGCCTACTCAACGCAGATTGAACTTTGGGACAAATCCACTTTCGTACTCGTGCAATTGCAAGAGTACTTAAGGATCTCAACGTGCACAAATACAGTAAAGTTTCAGCAGCAACAGACCCACTGGTGATTCGATGGCATATCTCACCGAGAAACCTGTCTTTGCACCATCTTGATGAACGCAAGATTGTTGCACTTGATATTTCAAAAGCATTTGACAGAGTTAGGCATCAGGTTCCTTTGTCGAAAATGCGTGCTTATGGTATCGATGAGTTTCAATTTAAGTTGTTTTGGACGGTTTCAAGTCTGATATTCACCAAATAAACGCTGGTGTTCCCCTGAGCTCTGTTCTGTCATCGATACTCTTCCTAATTTTTGTAAATATTCTCTTAACTGCTACTTCTAATCCAAAACACTCCTTCGCTGGTGACGGTACTCTTAACTTTTCATATTCGTTCCAGGACTCACGTCCCGAACGTCAGCATATGTTAAGCACATTAAATTCCGACTTTGACAGCACAATTAAATGGGGTGTAAACAATAGAGTGGAATTTATTACTTCCAAAACACAATGCTGTTTATTTTCACTCAAGCTAACCATCCATAATCAGCTGTATCCTTGAGTGGCGCTTGTGTCGATGAAACCGAAAGAATTTCCATACTTGGAATATTTGTTAATAAAACTCTTAGTTGGAATGACCACATTTTCGAGGTCTAGGTCTAGGTTTCCTCAAACGGTCCAAGAAATATTTCACCCAATCTGATCTGGCTTCAATTTACAGAGCGTATATCCGCCGCAAGTTTGAGTACAATGCTCATATCTGGTCTGGTGCTCCCAAAACCTCTCTGCACCTGCTAGATGGAATACAAAAGCGAGCGATAAAACTCATAGGAGACAATGTCTCCTCTCTATCTCTCTCGGTCTTATCGTTATTTTAACAAACAATGTTCAAATGAGCTAGCTAATTGGATTCCTCTCCCCCACTCATTACAATCCACAACATTTAATACCAATGTGCTCCGGCATCTCTTTTCCCTCTCTCCCTCTACGCTAACCTACCCTAACCTACCTTAACCTACCCTAGCCTATCTAAGCCTGATTAAGGCCATGTATCAATAATTCTTTTCAGAGGAGTGACCGCTCAGTAACTTAATTCACACAAAAATCTCCGACTTCCTATGCTTACAATAATTTTATACTGTTTTTTTACATTGGGATAAAATGAATGGTAAATTGAGGTTTTGTATTGCAGAAAAGCAAAGTGTGCAACATGATAACAGAGTTTGTATTTATTATATGCTTACAATAATTTTTATGATTTTTTGGGTATGTGTTCTCCATTCACCTGCATGCAACCTGAAGGCAGGCTTCTCAAAAGGTTGGGGGTGCACGTGCTTCCGCTGATGTTCACTAACTTATTACTATTACATATTTTTAAGCTATTATAAATTTTGCATTCGGAACTAATGCCATGAATATATTCTGTACATTCTAGAATTTCGTTAAAGTCAAGTTTGCTTATTACGTTTTTCTTTTTCATAGGCTTAATTTGAATGTTATTATAAATTTTTCTTGTGGTACTAGTGTAGGTTTCAAAATTATTAAAAATACTTTTTTTCTGTTTTAACGTTAGAAATCTTTTCCTTTTATTTAATACCTCCGATCCCTTCAATGTCTCACTTACAATTAAAACTTAAAACTCACCGGCAGACTCTCTTTCCTAGTGTGGCCACTTTACAATTTTTCTTTACTTTCAGTGTAACCACTTACAAAGTTTAAATATATTCTTTTCTTTCTTTTTTTTATCTGTCTTGCTACACTAGGTATCTTCTTTTCCTTTTTCCGGTGTTGTTATGGTCAGAAGTGTAGGACCATAACCTTCCCACTTAACTGCATTCCTACTGGTCCCATTGTGGGGTCCGCCGGTTTGACTTCAGAAAGTAGCGGCAGGCTTCCCGGTTTGGGATTACTTCATCGCTGAGGCCAATCAAATGCTGGTGTTTTTGCATTTGTTTGCACCAATTGTTTTTCGGCCTGCCTTTTTTTTTTTTTTTTTGTGACACGGGCATGCTCCAGATCTTTTTTTTCGATCTTACTCTTACAACACCGGTGATCTCCAGACAGACACCTTTCTTTACTGTATTTTCCCCGTTTTCCGGAGAAAAGTGAGGAGGGGCTTCAGTGGTGTAGAGCTAAGGGATTCGGCACACACCACGTCGGCCCCAAGGGAGCTCCACCGTGCGCGAACAAAGGCGGGATAGTCGCAGAAAAAGTGTTCTGCTGTGTCATCCTCCTCGCAATATGCAGCATAGGTAGGTTTCTCACTAATGCCAAGCACGTACAGATGCTTGGCAAAAGTGTAATGGCCCGTAAGCCTTCTGCAATCATTTCTCCATAAGGATAAGAAGAATGTTGCGGACTTCTTGCAGACATCAGGGTGTACGCGCTTAGTCATCCTGCATCCTGGATATTCCCTCCATCTACGACTGTTTGCATTAAATACCCAGGCGTTGATATCAGAATTGACCGTGGAAGCAGATAGACCTAAGGCGACTTCAGGTGCTGAGAAACTCTCCTCTGAGCCCCTTCTATCGAGTTCATCGGAGATCTCATTTCCTGGGATCCCAGAGTGACCTTTAGTCTTCAAACTTTGTTCAAAAAGGTCTTGAATTCATGCACTAATTTGGAACTGGATAGAGGGCTGGATACAGCTTTGAGTGCAGCTTGGCTGCAGACGCATATGCTTTTTCCCTTCCACTTGTGCTTCACAACATAGTGAATGGCTATTAGGATTGCGCATATCTTTGATTGAAAGACAGACGCATATTTTCCCAGCGAGAAGTGCAGTCGAATGGTTTCGCGCTCAAAGAAGATTTCAGTGCCGGACCCCTGCCCAGTCCAGGAGCCATTTGTGAAAATGCAAAGACAGTCCATTCCTGGTTGAATGTCTGGCCAAAGCAAGTCCTGATGACATGGAAATGTGACTGTGAAATTACAGCACAGTAGGATAGCAGGTGTCATTGCTTCAGACGGCATATCCATGAAACTGAGGTCGTAGGATATTTCTCGAGCAAGTACACTTTCACTCCAATGCGAGTTGTACCAAAGACTATTGATAAATATGTCAAGGGGTGGAAGATTCATCATAGCATCTAGAACAGCTTTCGGTGTGCTGAGGAAAGCCCCGTGCAGCTGAGACAGACCGCTCTTTGAAGTTTGATGAAAGAGGCCACAACGTGTTTACGTGTTCCACCAAAAAACCGATTAATGAGATTATCGGTCTCATCACTGCCGTGTAGATCCAAAGGACCTTCTTCGGTGATAAGCCCCATGTTTTGCCAAAAGAACATTTGCACTGCCAAAACGCTGACAGCGCTTTGGTGGTTTTGAACATGCTTTGACCAAAGAAGCTTGCTATCTAAAATGACTTCCAGGTATTGAGCTTTTTTGGATATCAGGTTGGGAATGACTTTTAGCATCAGCTGAGCAATGCCAGTATTTTTCCTCCTTCTCGTGAAGAGAACGACATCAGTCTTAAGAGGATTAACATAGATTCCGGAGGCATTGAGAGCATCGAGCAGAGAGTCGACCACCATGCACCATAACTGTTAAGATTTATATTCTCACGCATTCTACTGCGTTGACACTAATTGTAAGTGTGCGAACGGTCATTACTAGGTCGCTCACGAATATCAGATTCCGAGCGACGGTACTGTCTGTTCCCACACTCGAATTCAATTCATTTGTGAAATTCAAATGTTTACGAATTTGAATTTATTCGTGAGCACTCGAGTTCCGTTGCTAAAAATTAAAATTTGTCACATTAGTCTTAAGTGAACTATCGGTCAGAGTGGACTCAAAATAATAAACTGTGTTGTCGTGATTTTGTACAATTTTGTCCCTTATTATCGAACAAAAATTGGCGACCGTGACAGGACTTCTTTTGCTAACGTTTGGCAATACCTGTGAAAATAGTGCAGTGAGATAAAGATAAAAATAAAAAATGTCATCAATTGAAGAGTACGCAAGCCAACAAGAAAGGGTCGGTGAGGAACTCTGTCGACTGGCGCGCAACTATGGGAAGGATTCAGATCTGAGAAGGACTCCATTATACTTGGCTGAGCGCTTGACAGCGTTGGAAAATCTCTGGAAAGAATTTGATGACACTGATAGTAAGATTCGGGAACAATTTCCTGCTGAACTGGAACACCCGTACTTCAAGAAGGACTATTATGAAGCAGTGCGAAAGGTAACGGATCGCATGCGAAGCGATATCGAGCGGCGACTCACACCGCAATCGAAGGATCGGTCAACATTCGAGGAAGATCGGGAAGTATCTGGTGCAGCAAGTGATTCAACCACAATGGGCGAAGCCAAGCAGCAGGGTACTGTTTCCAAGCAGAAACATGCATTACCAACCGCTAACCCGCATCCAACACAGTGTTTGACAGAAGGTCTAATGAAGCATAAGGATAGGTTCCAATTGCTGATGAACATCCTAAAAAGATCATTGGACAAGTGCGTAGTGGAGGCAGCGGAGGTGCGTACAGAGCATTTTTACCAAATAAAATTAAGAACCATTCAACAGAACTGGGATGAGATAACGTGTCTCTACAGAAAGGTTGAAGAGCAGTTAACCGTTGAAGAACTCGAGTGTTATTTCAGAACACAAGAGCGAGTAGAAGAAGTTCTACTAATCTTGTTTGAAGGTGGGGCTCATGCACATCGTCCACAGCAGACGGAAGCATCGGTTAATCCCACAATGAGACTACCAAAAATAGAACTCCCCAAGTTTGACGGCAGCTATCTTAACTGGCGCCAATTCTACGACCTGTTCAAGCAATTAATTCATGACCAGCCGATACCAGCCGCTCAAAAGCTATATTTTCTGAGAGCCAATGTTACTGGAGAGGCGCACAACCTTATCCAGCATTTCCAAGCTACCAACAGTAACTACGACATTGCTTGGAAAACCCTAGTGGAGCAATACGATAATAACAGGCTGTTGCTTACTGCTCAACTTAACCGGCTTCTTTCGCAACCTATAACAACTGGCACCGCAGCTAGCCTCAGAAAGTTACACGACACCACAAAGGAAAGTATGCAGGCGATTACTAGTTTGGGTTTCAACGTCAGCAGCTGGGACCCACTGGTGGTTCACTTAATACTGCAGAGAATGGACAAAGACAGCAGAATGCTCTTCGAACAGTCTCTAAGTGACCCAAGGAGCAGCCCCTCCCTAGGAGAGTTCCTAAAATTCGTAGAGCTCAGATTCCAAACCCTGGAGGCCATCAGTAGACCAGGCGAGGGCAGAAAGACGGCCACTGTTGCAACACGCCCAGATTGCATCAATTGCTACATGTGCAACTCAGGTAAGCACAAGATTTTCAGTTGCTCAAACTTTCTTAATCTTTCAGGTGAAGATCGTGAAAGGGCGGTGCGACGACTAGAGCTATGCAGGAATTGCCTGAAACCGGGCCACTTCTCCCAATCATGCCAGTCCCGAGGATGCCAAAATTGTGGCAGCAAACATAACACACTTCTTCATCAAAAGCAGCATCATCAGAAGACAAAATCCAACCGACAGCAAGAACTCACTCAGCAAGCAAGTCATCATCAACAAGTTCAAGAGTCAAGTCAGATGCGGCAACATCAACTCAACAAAAAGATGACCAAGAACATCAGCCTGGTAAGCCTAATAATGTTAAGGTTTATGCAAGTCAGTCGTCGAGCTATTCTGCCAATGCAGCAATAGGTCGCCAGCCGAGAAACCCTGAAGTTTATCTCGCCACAGCAATCGTCAATGTCATTTCTGCGTGTGGGTCCCGTACTCTTTGCCGTGCCCTATTAGATTCTGGCTCACAACTAAATTTCATAACGACAAGGTTTGCTCACGAGTTAGGCCATAGGAAGCGTCGAATGGATATACCAATCAGTGGTATAGGAGGTAGGGAATGCAAGGCTGAATACGTCACTAGTGTGACAATTGAATCCAGGACCTCATCATATAGGTCAATAATTGAGGCAAGCATCATGCCTCGTATCAGTAAATACCAACCTACTCAAGAAATAGACATAATGCATTGGAATTTACCGCCGCATGTGCAACTTGCGGATACCATGTGTTTCAAGGCCCAACGCATTGATATGCTCTTGGGAGCAGAAGTATTTTTCGACTTGTTCATACCAGGAGATATCCAAATATCAAATAATCTACCAGTCCTACGCAACACGAAATTGGGTTGGATTGTGGCTGGAAGTGCCTCACCGACAAATACCCCAGCTCATTGTCACCTAGCGACAAGGCATCACTGGACAGATTAGTGCGCAAGTTCTGGGAGACGGAATCGCATGACAACCCCACTAATGTCCTAAGTGAAGAGGAACACCAATGCGAGAGACATTTCACAACGCATACTAAGATCTTACCAGGTGGACGGTTTTCAGTAAGATTGCCTTTCAAACGTGAACCAGATCTCCTACTTGGGGAATCATGGGAGTCAGCAAAAAGGCGATTCTTCTCCTTAGAGAAAAGATTGGAAAAAAATGCGCTATTGAAAGAATCATATGTAAGGTTCATGGATGAGTACAAATCTTTGGGTCATATGAGCCCAGTATCTGCCGAAAAAATTCCAAAAACACACTACTTTATCCCTCATCATTGTATTGTCAAGCCAGAAAGCTCGTCCACCAAGCTTCGAGTGGTGTTTGATGCATCTGCCAAAAGCACTTCCGGGCACTCGCTCAATGATTTATTAATGGTTGGTCCAACAGTCCAACCAGATCTATTTTCCATTATAACTAACTTTCGATCACATAGGTATGTTTATACTGGAGACATAAGCAAGATGTACCGACAAATATTAGTAGATTCTAAGGATAGAAGGATGCAATTAATCTTGTGGAGATCACAACATGACCACCCATTGCAAACATATCAGCTTAATACTGTAACGTATGGCACAGCATCCGCATCATATCTAGCTACCAAATGTTTGATGAAGTTGGCAGATGATAACAAAGGTGAATACCCCCGTGCTGCCGAGGCATTAAAATCGTGTTTTTACGTGGATGATTGCCTTACGGGCGCAGAGAGTGTAGAAGATGCCGAAAAATTGTTGACTGAAATCCGTCATCTTTTGAAACTGGGAGGCTTCGAGTTAAGAAAGTTTTGCGCCAACCACCCCAGAATACTAGAAAAAATCCCGGAAGAACATAAAGAACAACTTGTTGGGTTTCATCAATCCGAAGTGATTAAAACGTTGGGACTAATTTGGGACCCGTCCTCCGATGCATTTAAGTTTAAGTTTGATTATGAGAGAGTGTACGGACCTGTGTGCAAACGAACTGTACTCGCCGATCTTGCCCGGTTATTTGATCCGTTGGGATTACTTGGACCTGCAATAGTCCTCGGGAAGCTTTTTCTGCAAGAACTTTTGAAAACAAAGTTATCCTGGGATGATCAACTTCCGGAAGAGCAAGCTAATAAATGGCATAAGTACCTGAAAGAATTCTCCACGTTGAACGAGCTAAGCATCCCACGATATGCTTCCCGTCCTTGCAGCGATATTGAACTGCACGCATTTTCGGACAGTAGCCTGAGTGCCTTTGGGGCATGCGTATATCTTAGATCTGTTGATGACAGTGGATGCATCTACTCACAATTGCTATGTTCGAAGTCGAGAATTGGGCCCCTCAAAGCAACATCCATAGCACGATTGGAATTGCAGGGCGCTGTGCTCATGGTGGAACTGGTAACAAGACTACTGCAATTGCTAACTGTTAAAATAAACAAAGTGCGTTATTACACCGACTCCACGACAGTACTAGCATGGATTAGATCACCTTCTTACACATGGGAGAACTACGTCGCAAATAGGGTGGCTAAAATCCAAGCAAACACGGATATACAACAATGGAACTACATAAAGGGAAGCGTCAATCCGGCTGATATGGTCTCTAGAGGGATGGGATTACAAACGCTTCTTAAAACGCCCGCCTGGTTCAATGGTCCTGACTTTCTTTCCGAAGATGAGAGTTTATGGGAAGCAATGCAGCATGTTATTCCAGAAGATGTTCCAGAACGTCGTAAGAAGAAGTCCGTTTTAGCAGCGACAACAGTTAGCAACGAAATATTGGTTGAAGAAGTTAATCATAAAAATTCCTTTTTTACATTACAAAAGATATTTGCATACTGTTTTCGATTTTATAGTAATTGCAGAAAGAACAAGTCACTGAGAAATATAGGACAGTTAACAGTGGACGAACTTCATCGTGGGACTAATTTTATTTGGGTATGCGTGCAAAGAAGAGAATTTCCGGATGACTATCGCTCTTTGCAGAGGAATGCAAATGTGCATAAAGGTTCCAACATAGCGTCGTTGTCGCCATTCTTCGATGAAAAAACTAAACTAATTAGAGTGGGTGGAAGGTTAAAAAATTCATCTATTGTAGTTGATGCCAAACATCAGATCTTGCTACCGAAAAATAATTGCATAACAAAACTACTTCTAGCATATTTGCATCAATCACACATGCACGCAGCACCTCGAGCGTTGATTGCAATTTCAAGGCAGAAATATTGGATTCTAAGTGTAGGAAGAATGGCGCGACAAATAGCCTCCAGTTGCATAAAATGCTTTCGTTCATATCCCAGGCCTGTCGCACAAATGATGGGCAACTTGCCGAAGGAGAGAGTCACTCCCTCTCGCCCCTTTTATTACTGTGGAGTGGATTTATGTGGTCCTATAAAAACGCACTATAAGGTCAGAGGTAAGACTCCTACAAAGTGATACCTAGCGATGTTTGTATGCCTTTCGACAAAGGCAGTTCACATAGAAGTGGTGGGCGATCTCTCTGCGGAGGCATTTATCCACGCTTTGAAAAGATTTGTCGGTAGAAGAGGTATATGCCATACCATATTTTGTGACAACGCCACCAATTTTGTGGGCGCAAAAGCCGAACTTATAGACTTAAAAAAAGCGTTTGAATCCGAAAGCCACCAAACGGTTATCAATCGTATGTGTTTGGAAAATGGTATAAATCTGAAATATATTCCGCCGCGTGCACCGCGGAGGACTTTGGGAGGCTGCAGTTAAGTCCGCAAAGAGTCTGTTAATACGCTTTCTTCGTGAAACATCATTGACATACGAGGAGTTGCTAACAGTGGTTATACAAACAGAAGCGATTTTAAATTCACGCCCTCTCACGCCAATCACATCTGATCCAAATGACTTAGAGGCATTGACACCTGGGCATTTCCTAATCGGAGAACCACTTACAACATTGCCCGAGCCAAACGTTTTGGACAGCAACATTAACAGTGTTAAAAAATTCCGTCAAATATAACACATCCAACAGCATTTCTGGAAAAGATGGTCATGTGAATACTTACACCTCCTACAACAAAGATCGAAATGGACCCAGCCATCAACCAATTTGGTGCCTGGAACGTTGGTGGTACTCAAGGAAGCAAATGTTCCGCCTATGAAATGGAAACTAGGACGTATAGAGGAGGTTATAAAGGGTAATGATGATTTAATTCGGGTGGCCACCGTCAAAACGCAAAACGGCATCTTTAAACGAGCAATACACAACCTGTGCCCGCTACCTATACCAACAGAGACGAATACGGTAAATGGACCAGAAAACTTGAAAACTAACAGCCAAATCACTAAGGGTACTTTCCAAACTAATTGCCTTGAGAAACCAACGCCGAAACGCAAAAAAATTGTAACATCACTGTTGTCGATTGCTCTCATGGTGTGTTTAAGCTTCCCTTCCTCAATAGCTCAAAAAACAGACCGAGTAAAGATAAATCCACTAGATGAAGCGGTTGGTATATATTTCGAAGACATTGGAAAAATACAAACTATTAATAGCTACTGGAATATATACGTACATATATTATAACCTTACAGCCTATTTCTTGGAATTGCGTGAAATTGAATCGTGTCTTCAGCGAATAGAAGAATTTTGTGCGCAGGAAAACATTCACAAGGTAAATTGCAAACCAACGATCGATGCAATAACACACAGGTTCACAGCCATAAATCACAACAACGAGATTCTGTACAACTACAATATGGGAGGTCAGGAAAGGACTCGATTAGTAAGATCCCCTCTGGATATTGTGGGAAAAGTGGCTAATAGCCTATTCGGGGTTCTTGATCAGGATGATGCCAAGCATATTGAGAGTCAAATATACAAGGCCAAGCAAAACCAGCAGCATCTGATGGAACTCATCTAAAAACAAAGTTCCATCGCCGGTTCTACGTCAAATCTTCTAAAGCGTAGTGTAATTCAAATTAATCAGCAATCTCAGGCTCTAAATGCCTACTTGGCCAAAATCGCAAACGCAATTCAAGAAAAACAGGTGGAAAATGATGTGAAACAAAATATCGCCTCTCTAACTTCATACTTGATCCTGGCACTTTCAAATCTCGAACAGATTCAAGAACTACTCTTAGATGTACTTTTAGATTTGAATCATGCAAGGATTAATCCTCAAATAATAACACCTCACCAACTTACCGAACAGATCATGCTAATAAAGGCACATCTACCGCCTACACTAACACCAGCGAAGGGATCAACAATGGACCTGTACAAAATGGCCTCGGTGAAGGGACGAGTTTTGAAAGAGGCGGTTGTTTTTGAAATGCGGCTCCCACTTGCCGAAAGCGCGGAATTTCAATTGTTTAATCTACTTCCTATTCCCATTCTACAACAGTCGTATAGTTATCTTGTGGAAACGTCTTCACAATTGTTGGCTATTTCACCAACAAGGGATGAATTCTTTTTGCTCTCCGAATTCGAATTAAGTTTGTGCAAGGAATTATCGTCGCAACACTTTCTCTGTAAAAAAGTACATCCCACTTACACCAAACAAGCTGCCACGAGCAGCTGCGAAATAGCACTGTTGAATCATAAGAACACTGCCCTTAACGAGTGCACGTTAAAAAAAATCCCCGATGGAGATTACTGGAAGGCATTGAAGGGTTCTAATCGGTGGATATTCTCTACAAGATCTCGGGTAACAGGCCATCTAATATGCAACGAAATCACGGAAGGTCTAACGGTGGTCGGAAATGGCTTGCTTGAATTTAAGGAACCTTGTATGCTCAAAATGCCAACCATGTCTATCAGGGGAATATTGGAGTACAATCATACTGTCACCATCAAAAACTCATTCATTCCAAACACCAACATAAGCACTTGGATCCTAAAGCCTTCAAAACCAAGTACCAGTGACCTCCCGCAGATACGTGACATTGATGAAGTGGAATTTGTAAAATTAAAGGATCAAATCAACACAGTAATACAGCAGTCCGAGGAACTACCGGAAAAAATTAACTGGCATGACTATCATCACTACGGATTAGGCTATCTATTACTGGCTGGCATGATTGGGGCGGTGGTCATATATTGCTGTCATCGACGACGGAAGCCTAAGCCGGCTCCCAGATCCTCTCGTTTTCAAGTGAATGTCTAGGTCACTATTTTCATTTTTTTTTTCTCTCTCTCTTTTCTTATTGCTATGATTGTTAATGCATTAGTATCTTTCGTTAACACGTTAGTTTAACCTTCATTTAAAGAATATTTAGCCCAAGATAACAATAATAAAGGGTTTTGTTTTAAGTTAGAGGCTAAGAACCCTCTAAGGAGGGGAGTGTGTTAAGATTTATATTCTCACGCATTCAACTGCGTTGACACTAATTGTAAGTGTGCGAACGGTCATTACTAGGTCGCTCACGAATATCAGATTCCGAGCGACGGTACTGTCTGTTCCCACACTCGAATTCAATTCATTTGTGAAATTCGAGTGTTTACGAATTTGAATTTATTCGTGAGCACTCGAGTTCCGTTGCTAAAAATTAAAATTTGTCACATTAGTCTTAAGTGAACTATCGGTCAGAGTGGACTCAAAATAATAAACTGTGTTGTCGTGATTTTGTACAATTTTGTCCCTTATTATCGAACAATAACAACGGAGACAAGACGCCACCTTGTGGGCAGCCCCTGTTTACTCCAGACTTGACACATTGTTTGTGGGCTGCATCAGCGATTAGGGTACTGTGCACAACCATTGCTTTGACCCACAAAACTTGTGCTTCATCTACGCCATGCCGTCTAGCATCGTTACACATGCTGTCGAAAGTAGCGTTATCAAAAGCTCCCTCAATGTCAACGAAAATGCCTAGTGCGTACTCTTTCCATTTGAGAGCGCCTTCAAGTCTTCCAACTAGCATGTCCGAGAGAGGACGTGCAACTTTACTAATCTCTCCATACTTTTTAGCATGAAGGATGTTGGACCGATTGGTCTTAAACTCTTGGCTCATTACTACATTACTCATTACAAGATTACTCACTAATCTTCTTTCCCTAATTTGGGAATAAAGACCACTTTCACCGCTCGCCAAGGAATAGATATGTAGGCAAGTGCCAGACAAGCAATGAAAATTCTTTTAAGAGCAGGAAGCAGCTGTCTTATACCTTTTTGTAGCATAACAGGGTATATCCCATCAGTGCCCGACGACTTGAAGTCATCGAAAGATGCCACAGCAAATTCAATGGGCTCAGTAATTGCCACGCGTGACGCAATATACCAGCTATGCGGAGTTGTTTTCATCGTTTCAATTTCCAATGAGGGAGTATGCAAAGAGCCGATTACAGTCTAATTTTCCGGGAAATGGGTTTGAAGCAGTAAACTAAGAAATCATTCTTCGATTTACGAATAAGCTTCTTACATTCCTTTTGCCTCGATCGATATTTATTCCAGTTATTTTCCGAGTTCGATTTAAGCGATCTATCTTCTGGCTTCCCTGCGAAGGGAACCGATTTCCTGGTGGGAGGTTTTTTGACAGGACGTGCGAGTTCGAAACAGTTGGTGATGGCGCTGCTCAGGTTATGAACGGCATCCTCTACCAATTGCTTTGTTCCGAGTTTAGGCAGGGCTTGGGTGAATCGTACCCAGTCCGTCTTTCTCGGATTCGGCTGCGAGAGAGAAATTCCACACTTACTTAATTTGAATTCGATATATCTGCGGACTGACAGCGTAACATCTGGTAAGACTCTCCAGCTAGTGATGGCCTTCACATGCCTATTAGACAGGGTTAGGTCAATCACTTCTTGTCGTTTCGACCTCACAAAGGTTGGTTGAGAGCCAACATTGTTGATGATAAGGTCAGACGAAAGAGTGAAGTTTAAAATATGGTCTCCTCTCCGGTTTCATTTCCTGCTGCCCCAAACAGTGTTTTGAGCATTAGCATCACAACAGATGATGAGTCCAATTCTTCTGGCTCCACAGTACTCTACGAGTTCAAAAACCACCTTCGGCGGCAGGGGCAGTACCGAGTCGTAGGGTCGCCACGACGAAGTGTTTAATTTCTCCGCGCGCTTTGTAGCTAACTCTCACAGCCACCAGATCTTGTCCACAGAATTGAGCTTGGTTGCCGATAGCGTGTTCGATATGATGAGGCAGACCCTAGGCCTTTTGGATTGCTCATCATAGAGAATCGTAGCATCAGATATACCACCAAGACCACACAGGCGTTTATTCCACACCCATGGTTCCTGAATAGAAACAATGTAATGATTTGTACTACTGCATGCAATTCTACTACTGAGAAGAGCAGTAGCAGCCTTGCAATGTTGTAGATTAATCTGAGTGAAAATCATAGATTTAGACTGCGGAGCACGTTCCATCCTTCGACTTGACATCAAAATTGAAAAAAATCCTACCAAGGCCGAAGTAGGGACGTGAATCATACGCGGATTTCAGAGTCTCGACAGAGCCGTTGTCCAATCCCACAACCAGAGTGAAGCCCTCTTTTTCAGAGAGGCCTTACTCTCTTTGTAGGAATAGACAATCCAGGCCCTCGTGTCAAGTCCCGGGTTCTGCGCACGTAATCGCGCAGCACATTCAGATTGTTTCTAGGTTTCCCCGGAATCCAGCAGATGGCGCGCGTTAATTTTGGAAGACTAATTACCAGATATGTAATAGTTCCCAGGGGAGGGATTTTCGGTTTCTGATCCAGGCAGATGTCTGCTGTGAGGAACAGCTCACCACGTAAGTACCATTCATCATTTTATGTATTATTTCATTTTCGTGGGGGCAAACGCTCCCATTTATTGGGCTTAATTCAAGCTATCTTAATCTATTCTTAATCTAATCTCCCTAGCTAGGGAGAACGGGAGAGAGGAAGGGTGTTTAAAAAGGCGGATTTTTAGGCATCGAGTGCTGAGGTTAAAATCGAAGTAAGGATTCGAATTAACACTTCCCAGCATACGAGAAATGGGTTCATTGGAGCCATAGGCAATACGGGAGGTGGGTAGATAGAAGAGACGGCGATTTCGTACATTGCGGGGGTTAGTGTTGATAGAAACATAGTTGTAGAGGGTCGCGCAGTCAATGGTACCTGAAAGGAGCTGTTGATTAGTTTAAGGCGGTCTTGGTACGGTCCATGCAGATCGAGCAGAGTTTCGTGAGTTGCCTGATTTTATTGCTCATAGAGGGGAAATAATGCTTTTCTATGATTTGGATTTTGTGCTCATCTGGACCACGATGAGCTCTGTTATGCATTGTTATTATAAATACTTCATGTCTCTCCGTAGAGGTAACGTCCTCAGCAAGAGTTTGGGTATACCTTACCTGTATTTGGAAAAGTATAGGGAACATATTGGATTACGCCTATAACTCTCTCTGGGTAGACAGTCCGTTTACTAAGCCTGAGTCCAGAACTTTGAAGATGCCTATTATATTATCCTTATCGTATTCGGGTTCTTCGATGATGTGTCTTCGAAATTTTCCATTCGGTGTCGGCTTGTACTAGCCAACTTCAAGATTATCTGATTTTGGAATACGCTTATAGGAACTTCGAACTACTCCTCCAGGATAGCTTTCCTTCTTTTCATCTTACCGTTGTTGTTCTTATTGCTGAGAGCAAACGTAAGAGGTTGGTGGTCCGTGTAGATGTTCACGAGCAGAGCCGTATAGATGAGAAATTATTAAATTATCGAGTTGAGAGCCCAGATTATCGCTAACATCTCCTTTTCGTTTGTAGCGTAGTGCTCTTCCTCTGTGCTCTGTATCCTGGAAATAAGTGTTATTGGCGTCTGTCCTGGTAGAGGACTACGCCAATAGCGGATTTGGACGCGTCCATGATGAGCTCAAAATTCTTCTTGAAATTGGGATACGCAAGCACAGTATCCTGTGAGGCCAACGAATTTTTGATCTTGATGAAGCTTAAGCGTCCATGTGGATTCATTTTTTACTGGACGAATTCCTTGAGATACGGCCATCTTCTCCTCGAAGAAGGGAAGATAGAGGCTTAGCAATTTTCGCATAATCCCTGACAAATCGGCGATAATAACCTGAGAGACCCGAAAAAGAGCGGGGGTCTTTTAAAGTCCTGGGTTGCGGAAAATCAACTACCGCCTTTACTACCTCTACTACTGAGAAGTCAACCTCGCGCTGAAAGAATCCACATTTGTCCATTTGGACATTCAGGTTGGCTTCGTTGAGGGTGTGAAAGATACTCCTCAGGTGCTGGGCATGCTCCGATTCGCTTCAACTGAATACGATGATACTATCTATGTAGATGTAACTTGTCCTCCCGAAGTGTTCGTGAAGAATATCATCGAGGGCTCGCTGGAAGATTGACGGCGCGTTTTTGAGGCCGAACGGCAAACGTGTGAACTCAAATTTTCCATTGTTGATTGAAAATGCCGTCTTTTCGATATCGGCTTCTCTTAGGGGAATTTGATGGAAGCCGCTCTTGAGGTCGAACACTGCGAAGTACGAATTTCGCCCTAGCTGACCAAGAACTTCGTTTATCTAGGGGATCGGGTATCGATCTGCCACTGTACGATAATTCAAGGTTTTTTGAATTATATTGTTTAGAGTACGATAAGTAGTATCCGAAGAAGCAAACGATAGAGCCAAAGGGTTTTTATGTTTATTGTTTGACAGCTTGACTTCGAATGAATTCTAAACAAAAAAATATAGGGTCCGCCAAATAACTTTTTTTTTTTTGAAAATGCTATAAAAAAAACTACTGAATATTTTCTCAAATTTCTTTTTTTATTTGAAAGTACAATCCTTCCGGTTAATAATGGAAAATAATTTCATTCAAATGGCTGCCTCGGCTGGCCATGCAGTAGCCTACACGATCGGTCCAATTTTTAAGCACATTATCGATTGTGTGCAGCTGTATTTCACCAATGGCTTCACGAATATTGTCCTTTAAAGCGTCAATTGCCTCTGGCTTGTCGGCGTGACGGCTTTGACGGCACCCCACAAATAATAGTCCAACGGTGTCAAATCGCAGCTCCGAGGTGGCCAAACGACATCAGCTCTGCGGCTGATAATGCGATCTTCAAAAACAGGGCGCAAAACATCGAGTGTAGCTTCGGCTGTGTGGCACGTAGCGCCGTCCTGTTGAAACCAAATGTTGCCAATATCCTCCTCTTCAATTTTTGTGAACAAAAATTCGTTCAACATGGCCCGATAACGATCGCCATTGACTGTAACGGCCACTCACAATTTTGCTTGTTTACATACCCGCCAAGATCAAAATGAGCTTCATCTGAAAAGATGATTTTTTTGGCAAAATCGGCATCTTCTGTAAGTCGATCGCAGGCCCACTTAGCGAAGCGTTGTTCAAGCGTATACACAACCATATTCGTTCAGCGGAAGGATAAAACTAATTATCTTTCAAATCAGACATGAGCTAAGTGTTACCATTCACGAAATAAGCAATACTTGAAAAAAAAAACGTTAGATGGCGGACCCTTTACATTACATGTGTCTGAGCACAAAAAAGATAAGAAAAGATAAGAAATGAGTCTTATCGCAAGATGTTACCGGAATGTGGTGTGACAGAATATGTACATATGCATATAATGTTATTATACATAATGAACACTGGGTGAAAATAGTTATGCAACATTTTATTTTTATTTTGTGAAGCCCTGACAGCCACCGTCACGATAGTCGGGCGGGCCTTAAGGGCCTTAAATGGCGAGAATCGGCTCAAGGCCCGAGTCACCCGCAAATCATTTGAGGCAACGGACCACGTCCGGAATTCGATCCATGTCTTCTAATCGATCTCTATGTTCATGCTCGATTGTTTGATATACACCAGGAAAATTGTTAAAATGGGAATAGTTTTGTATCATTGAAGGGATTCTGCCCTCTAGTACAAGGTTAACAATTTGTGAAATTAGGGTGTCTATGGCAGGTCTCGATGCGACTTCCCTGTTCTCGTCTATGTGGAAAGTTGAAAATTGGAAGGCCTTGGGGGTTTCGAAGAGGGTTCTCAACTGGAATTCTAATTCTACCAGAGGGGTTTGGGAGGTCAAAGAAGGTTTCAGTCATATTATTTGTTGCCGTGTAGGTTAGGCATGTTGAAATGAAATATTCAAAATGTTTAGTTTACAGTAAGAAATGTTCAATATTTAATTTAACTTTATTTAAGAAACGAAGGAACGAAACGTCCTAATTTTACGAATTTACAAATCACAACTTGTCATTACGAGTTCATACATCACAATAATCCGACCAGACATCGGCCCGCAGTTCCTGAGTCTGGGAATCAGAAAATTCTACGACATATTCGACCTTGACACCTGAGTTGGCCTTAAAAAAAAGTTTTGACTCCCACACTCGCGGCAACTTGAGGTCAAAAATTGAGTACTTGTGCAAAATGCACAATACATTTTGGTCTTATCTAATTCACTCATTTTAAATTCTCACAACACTAGACAATATGTGCCGTGTGAATTCAAAATAATTGAAACCTAAGAAAGTAAACCCAACATACTCCCCCTTTTGAGGGTTCTTAACTCTATAAAAAATTCTTAAACTCTATGGAATGTTAATTACAAATCAAGCTTAAGGAGTAAGATAATATTAAAATCCGAGGCTTCAATCTCGAATCGAGATTTGCGTGGTTTCGGCACTGGCTTCAATATCCGCCGATGCCAGGAGAATAAGACGATGATCCCAATCATGCCAGCCAACGGAAATTCATCTTAGGGATGTCATGAGATTTTGTCTGTTGCATGATTTCATCGATCTTGTTTTTAAGGTCAGCCAGTTTAGCCAAGTCAGTGACATTAAAGCCCTAAGGAATAAAGTCCCCATGAGTTGCACCGCGGTCGAATATCCATTGGGGAGAGTACGATAACTTGGCCGCCAAGATTTGATAACGGGATCTTGTAGAGGGGTCAAAAACAAGCACTTTTTACTTTCTCCCCCCGTTTAGGAGGTAGAGGGACTTTTAGAAAAAATGGTTTAAATTGAAAAAAAAAAAATTTAAAAACGACGGCAACACTTACAATAAAGTGCTATACTGCATTTGAAAGCCAGAAGTTTGTTCTATAATCCTGCATTTAAATTAAATTACTCATGTCAATGGTTTTTGAGAAATTCGCATTTAAAGTCCAAATTTTGATAAAAAACCTGAAAAATAAAAGTTTAGACTGATTGCTCTCAAAATTGTGAAATGAAATTGTAAATTAGCTTATATGTGTTCCATGTAACTATCAATTCTTAATCGAACACAATGAAACCGCATGGTTCTATGTCTTCTAGTTTTTGAGAAAATCGAAAATTACCAAAACTACTTTTTTTGATTTTGGTGACGGTGATTCCATTTTAAGGATTAATGTTAATAGACATAATGTATCTTTGTTAGTTCAGTACAGCAATTCATTTAGCGTTACCCAGAATGCACCACGAGGAGGTAGAATTGGAAGGCATTCCGCGTCTGGGTCAGTCATTTTGTCAGTTAGTCAGGAGTTAGTCAGTCATAGTTAGTTAAAAAAGGTCAAAATGTATTAAAAAGGTGTGTAAGTCTCGTCAATAAAGTCATCGTCCGTACTATTACTGTCGAGTTCGTTGAGTTCCTCGTTTATGGTGAGAAGCCGAGGATGTTTTGGCGGTAAAACACTTTCTAAATTTTCGCTCTGAAGGGTGGGAGGATCGATGTCTTTTAATTGTAAACCTTACTTATATCACCATCGGTATAACAAGGGTAAACTTTTTTTATATCTAATAAAAACTCTATTATTTGCGAACCCAAGTCATCCTTATATTTCCTTTCTAGGCAGTATTTTCGATAGAAAAATAGTGCCATGTATTGGTGAATATGGTCTGTTGTTTTGCGACATATAATGTATTTTTTTAAGAAGCTTGTTTTGGTTTTCAAGATCGTTTATTGTGTTGGTCGCATCGGTTTTATCAACATATTCCCCTATGCTGTGGTTCGTCACTGCATGGATTGTTGAAGCAGTAAACATTCTTTCAACTCCTATGTACTGGCGTGCACTGTCGGTACAAATGCGAGTGGTGTTGTGGTTTACGTACTTGTGGATGAAAGGCCACAAATCTAGCTTGCATATCGAGTTTACTTTAAAAAAGCGCCCGACCTTGTCTTCCTTGCAGAATAGTTCCAACACTACGTAGGTCATCTGTTCTGTAACTCGACCCCTATGGTATTTCCTTTTTGTGAGAAAGGTTTCATCAATTTTTTTAAATACAGATTCTGTGAATGCAAAAGAAACTTTGCATGTACCCAACCTCGCACCAACCCCAATTCCTGTAGCGGCCAAGCAGGGGGGTTGCAGGGGGGCAGCATGCCCCCCCTTACATACTTTACTGTTTATATATTGTAATGTTGGAAGCTAGCACTGATTTATTTATGTAAGTAAGCAAAAAATAAAAATTTCATAGAAAAGTAGTTTTAGTTATTTTCGATTTTCTCAAAAACTAGAAGACATAGAACCATGCGGTTTTTTGTGTTCGATTAAGAACTGATAGTTACATGGAACATATATAAGCTAATTTACAATTTCATTTCAAAATTTTGAGAACAATCGGTTTAAACTTTTATTTTTCAGGTTTTTTATCAAAATTTGGACTTTAAATGTGAATTTCTCAAAAACCATTAACATGAACAACTTAATTTAAATGCAGGATTATAGAACAAACTTCTGGCTTTCAAAATTTTCAGTCAATGGTAGGAGAACTTCGAATACGATGGATTTGTTCCTTCACTGAGGCCATTCTATACATATCAGTGATTGGCCCATTTGGTAAGCTAAGCGTTGGTGGCAGGTTATTTCGTATAAGCTGTACTTGTTGAATAGCTGAGCTGGAGTTATCAATTGCGGACTTATTTTAGCATGGTTTAGATTCAATATCACATCAAGTAAACCGTCTTGAATCCGTTCGAAATTTGTGATAAATAGTATTAAATAGGAGAATAGGAGATTAAAGTTGCTTGAGATCAGTAGCCTCCTGTTAACATCGAAAGCATTTTCGGTCTTTGCTAGGTACTGGTTAAGGGCTTGGAATTGTGTATTTAACTCCTGCGTATTCCGTCTTAGGTTGTTAGATGTGGAATCGGCAATGGAGCCTTGGCTTTACAGAGTTTCGCCAGATGCTGTTAATTTTTGGTTCACAGTATCGATTTGTTTCTGAATGTCAACCGTATCATCATGGTCAAGAATTCCAAATAAACTGTGTGTCAAACTTCACATGAAGTCTAATGATGATCTAGCAACTCTATTAACTTTATGGCTTGAAGCGTGAAAGCTATGAATGAGATGATTGTTCTCTTCAATTGCTCTTAGTCTGTGTTTAAATGTCTCAGTTATTAGTGCGCAATATTCTTCAGCTGCTAATTGCCCTATACATCGCTTCTCCATGTCATTGAGATTTTATTCGCGCCAATTCTGGCCAGCAAGTCGTTAAGTTGTAGTAGACATATATGCTCCAAACCCTTTTTATTGTATGAATGCGTCCCATATTTTCAAAATATATACCCACGACATCATCAAGCGGTGTAATTTTTATTTGGTTGGTAAGAGCCATTGAAGAAGGTAGAACACAAAGCACTAAAAGAAGCGTTGACAGTAGGCTTCTTTTTGCAAATTGGCTGCTTCTAAGCTTTCGTGTAGTGGGGGAGCTTTACTTCCTTTGACTCGTTACATCAGCATTCAGTTTTTTTCCCCCTTTTCTTCGTCACTTCCTTCCTCTATTGGTAGAGGGCAAAGATTGTGTACTGTTCTTTGATATGTGCCGGCGTATGTTTCTACATGAGCTACTCGTGCAATGCCATCATTTCCCATGTAGACCTCAACAACACGCCCCAACTTCCACCTTAGCGGAGGGACATTGGTTTCTTTGATGATAACCATAGTGCCGGGTGACAGATTCTGCGACTGAATTTTCCATTTCATCCGTTGTTGTAGCAATTGTAGATATTCATTAGACCATCTTCTCCAGGAGTGTTATTGTATATGCTGAATTTGGGGAAACTTATACAGGCTGCTGAAGTTTCGGTCAGTAAGATCACCTTCTGGAATTGTTATAAGCGGTGCACCGATTAAGAAGTAACCAGGCGTGAGTGGTTCGAGATCATATGGATGAGAGGACATTGGAGTGAGAGGTCCCGAATTCAAAATCGTCTCAATTTGAATGACGGCCGTTAGCAGTTGTTTGTACGTCAGTGACGCTTCTCCAAGATTACGAACTAACAATTTCTTTGCTGACTTTGCATCTGTTTCTCACAATCCTTCAAAATGAGGCTATCGAGGCGGGACGTATTTCCAATTTATTCCCTCTCGTGAACATGCTGAACTGATTGCAGACTGAAGATCGTCGAGTTCCTTGGATTAATTCTTCTTCCGCCAAAAGCCCGGTAAATCTAAATGATTTTACGCTTCTGGAGTTGTTGCAAAAGCTGTAACAATATGAAAATTTTCGTTGCAAGGTGTAGAAGGAATTTTTATGATTAATGGAATATATCAGATCTTGATCGTTCGCTGCTGAAGTAGTTAGTACTAATTTTGCCAGGCGCCGTTCTGGGATTTCAGCTGGCGTTGAATACTCCCTTTTAGTCCATTCCTCATCACTTTGCCTCAGAAACTCAGGTCCAGAAACCACCAATGAGAAGTACCACTTAAAATGGCCGCCGACGTTTGCCTACAAGCTGCGACGAGCACGTGGGAACCTGGGGTTCTGTCAAAATTATGTAAACAATCAATAAATGAAAATAAGTTCCTAAAATATGAGTTCTATTGGATACCTGCCACAATAAGACATGCAAGGGGAAGAGCTAGCGGAGGATGCTACTTTGGTTATAAGAAGGATTTGGAGGTCTGCTGCGAGTTCAGAACGATAGAACAGAACAGCTTACATATTTAAGCCTTTGGTTGAATAATAAGAAATTCTATATATTTCCAATATACCTCAACTGTAACCACTGGGAAAGGGATTTCGAGAAACTACAAGAGGCAATGATATGTTGCGACGAACAAAATGTCATTATAATCGGAGACTGGAATGCGCGGGTTGGAGAAATCGGTGGTATGGAAAACGATAAGATCAGCGCAGAGCGGCGGTCTAAGGATGCATTATGTAACGAAAAGGGAAGGATGCTTGTAGAGTTTTGCGATTCTTTTGGCTTCCGAATTCTAAATGGTACTTATTACGAAAGCGAGGCGTATAAACTGGGACGCTGTAGTAGTTCATCGGAATTCTGGAAGCTAGTGAAGAAACTCAACGGAAACAAGTATGTACATATGTGATCAACAGGGGTCTGGCACCGAACATATTCTATGAATATTTCAAGAACCCGCCATTGAGCCGTTCTAATTTCGAATATGCGACACCAGATATCCGGAACAACATCTTGGATGGCCCGATGACTCATCAGGATCTTAATGCAGTGCTTCTCTGTCTGAAAGATAAGAAAGCAGCAGGATCGGATGGCTTATCAACCGAATTCATCAAGTACAGCACCAACGGTCTTAAAGATAACCTTGTTCGCCTATACAACAACACTTTAGATCAAGGAGTAATACCTCAACGATTCAAAGAAGCCCTGATTTTCCCTATTCACAAAAAAGGGGATACAGTGGATCCAGCTAACTACCGGGGCATTTCCCTTCTAAATGCATCCTACAAAATTTTCGCAACAATACTCCAGAGGCGACTAAATACATCGATAGAAAACAACAACCTATTAAAAGAATTTCAAGCCGGCTTTAGATCTGGTTATTCAACTATTGACCATATATTTGTATTGAATAGTATAGCAGCTACATATATGAATCGAAATAGGAAACTCTACGCATTTTTTGTGGATTTTAAGGCGGATACAGTGAACCGAAACGCCCTGTCTTACAAACTATATGGAATGGGAATGTCATCGAAATTTGGAAGGGTCATACAAAATCTATACGAAAATACTAAGTCAGCTATGTGGAACGATGAGGCGTTATCAGAATGGTTCCAGACGAAGGCAGGGGTAAAACAGGGATGTCCGTTGAGTCCCAACCTATTTGCCCTTTATATAGATGATATTGTAGACTTTCTGCCTGGAGGAGTTGAAATTGCAGGAGTTACCTTTAAAGCCCATCTGTTCGCGGACGATATCGTGCTGCTGGCATACTCACCGGAATCCCTGCAATCGATGATAAATCGTTTATATGAGTACTGCAAGCTATGGAGTTTAATCGTAAATTTGGAAAAATCAAAGATAATGGTTTCTAAAAAAGTAAGAGGTAGATCTGCATACAATGAAAAATGGAACTTCAGTGGAGAAAGAATAGAAGTAGTAAAAGAGTACAAGTATCTGGGAATCCTGTTATCAAGTAACCTTAGTATGAAGAAGCATCTACATGAAAAGCTTACGAAATCTAAGAACACAATTAATGTAGCGTGGAAGAACTGTTTCAACAATAAAAATATATACCACAGCAGCAAATTTAAGGTATTTGAAGCCGCATCTGAGGCAATAATGCTCTACGCGGCTCAGGTACGGGGATATAGGCCCTATGAAGAGGTAGAGAAACTACAACGGTTTTTCATTAAAAAGATTTTCCACCTCCCTCCTAATACACCGAACTATATGCTTATGCTGGAATCAGGTTTATCTCTACTATTTGTGAAAACACTTAAACTGCAAGTCAACTACATATTAAGAGTGGGGAAATGCCAGATAATCGACTTCCCAAGATAGTTGCCCTACAAGCAATTAGGAATAAATCCACATGGTACGAGGAGTGGTTGGAATTAGCAGGTGGGTGTGGAGTAGAGCTGAATGGGGAAGACAGAAACTGGGAAAATTCATTATACAGAGTGTCCCACGAGCAGTGTGCCAAAAAGCTAGAGCATCTAGGTCTGGTCAAGACAAGAAAAAAATTGTATGGGAGGGGGGGGGGTCTATTCCCCCCCGATTAGCCGGGAGGGGCAATTTTCTAAAAAATTGACTTAATTTGGAAAAAAAAAATATTAAAAATCAACAGTTACATCCACAATGCCGTGATATACTTTTTTGTAAAGCCACAAACCTCTTCTTTCATCTTGTTTTTAAACGAAGCTGTTTTAAGGAATAGCTCAATTATCTTAGCTGATGGCCCTATAACGTATCGTGGAATGTTTAAATCCTTCAATGTTGAGAATTGGTCGAAATAATTCAACCATTCATTGAAGAGTTCCAGTGGCAGTTCGTCATCCCAAGATATATTCATTTTCCATAGCTCCTGCATGAATACTTTTCCTAGGACTAATACCGGTCCAAAAAGTAACAGAAAACAATTTTCGTTTTGATGCTTGCGTAATTGGTTGTTGAGTCTTACTGGAATCAAACTGAATTTAAATGCATCCTTTGCTGGGTCCCAAATCAATCCCAGAGTTTTTACCACCTCTGACTGATGAAAGGTAACTAACTTTTCACGTTGCTCTTCGGGAATGTTCTTAAGAGTTGCTGGATTATTAGCACAAAATTTAGTGAGTTCGAATTCAATAGCTGAATTATATCATCCAATAAGTCACGTGCCTCCTTAACAGCTTCCGCACCTGCGAGGCAGCCATCGACATATACCTTGTTCAATAGAGCCAGTGCTGCCTTGGGATAACCTTTCTCATTATCATTCGCCAATTTGTTGAGACATCTTATTGCCAAGAAAGATGCTGATGCGGTCATATACGTGACGGTATTCAACTGGTATATCTTTTTTGGATGGATGTGGAATCTTCAAAAGATACTGGTAACCCGTGTTGCCAGCATGCACAATTTGTGGGATATTATTCTCCTTTTTCCACGCGCCTACGTACTAAACCACACCTCTGCACACTTCAACCACTCTCCCCGTGGGACTGCCATTAGGTATTACCTCGCGGGGCTGGTTGGCGGTTCACGCTGTATTCCGGGTAGAGGCCTCTTGGGTTCTTCTCTCTGCTTCGACTTGCCGTAGCTTTGTTTGTACTGATGCAATGTACGAGCATGTTTCGTTCCAATTTTTCAGCGAGTCCATCATATAGGAGATCAGGTTTTCAGGGCTTGGTACATTTAGCCTCTGTCTGTCCTGCATAAAGCGACCGCAGTAAAAGACTGTGTTCTGCGTCCTCCTCGGAGTTTGGGCATTGTGGACACAGCGGAGAACTATCATATCCAAATCTATGCAGATACTTTCGATAGCCACCATGTCCAGACAGAAACTGCGAAAGATGTAATTGCAGTCTCCTGTCGGTCTTGATGTCCAAGTCTCGATGACGGTATTGAGCCTGTGCGTCCATCTTCCTTTTGTGGAGATGTCCCATCCGGCTTGCCACATTGCCATGGATTCTGCCTGTTCTTCTGCTTTTATAAGCCTGGTGCGCCTGCGGTATACCCTTTTGAGCTTGTCTTCCAATATATCGATGGGTGGCATTCCTGCTATGACTAACGCTGCATCGTCGGAGATGGTACCCTGAATCCGCAGATTACTCTTATTGCGAAAAGTTTCCACTTTATTCCGCTCCATTTTCCTTTTACTGCAAGGGCTTCCGCCAAAATTGGAGCAGCGTACAGTAGGACTGAGCTGACTACCCGTGAGAGTAGGACTCTGCGTGCATATCCGGGTCCGTCTATATTCGGAAGCATTCGTGAAAGAGTTCGTTACACGTGTGATGCCTTCTCGCTGGCATACATTATGTGTTCTCTGAAGGAAAGCCTGTTGTTTAGTATGACCCCTAAATACTTGACTGCTTTCCTGGACCTTATCGTCTGGTTTCCGACTAAGAAGCTCGCATATTCCACCTTTTTACGGCTGATTATGAGCACAACCTCCGTTTTTTGGGCTGCTAGTTCTAGACCGGCATTTGAAAGCCAATCTTTCATTTTAGAGATAGCTGCGTTCGTAGTGGCCTCCACTTCCTCTATATGCTTAGCCAATGTGACGGTAGCATAGTCGTCGGCGAAGCCGATGATTCGTACTCCTTCGGGAAGCGCTAATCGTAGAACGCCGTCGTACATGATGTTCTACAGGAGAGATCCAAGGACTGATTCTTGAGGAACACCCGCCATTATTTTGTAGAATTTTACGCCTTCATCGGTATTGTATATTATCCTTCTGTTGTTGAAGTAGTCGATGACGGTCTTTAATAAATAGTGGGGGATACCCATGTCAATTAAGGACTTTTGTATGTGCGTCCAGTTAGCCGAGTTGAAAGCATTTTTTATGTCCAGCGTAATTACTGCACAATACTTCTTCTCTCCCCATCTCCATCTTTTTCCTTGGATTCTGTTGGAATTTTTTTTGGACTGTTTCTATAGCGTCGATCGTTGATCGTCTTTTTCTGAAGCCGTATTGGTGGGCTGACAATGCACCGTTCGCTTCCGCCACCGCCAGTAACCTATCGTAGATAATTCGTTCTAGTATCTAGTTCTCCAGATAGTTTCCTTCCTTTTGGCAGTAGTACCAAGTGCTGCAACTTCCACTGTGTGGGAAAGATCCCCCCCTGCAAGCATTTCCCCAAAGTGTGTTGGAAAGCATCTGGTCTAGCCGTAATGGCCGCTTTGACTGCCTTTTTTTGGGATTCCATCCGGTCCGGCTGTTTTATTGTTTTTGACCCTCGAGACTGCTTTATTTAGCTCCTCTAGGGTAATAACAGGAATCTCTTCTGTGTTAATCCCCGCCATGCTGCTACTATTAAGCGGCTGTCCCTGTGGCAAAAGATGTGCCACAATACAGGTGAGCATTTCGGGATTTGATATCGGCGGACTTCTATTGTTTTTTATCTTTCTAGTGACCACTCTGTATGCTTTACCCCAAGGGTCTATGGTCGACATAATCACCACTCCAAGCTTGGTGGACGAGCTTTCCGGCTTAACAATGCAATGATGAGGGAAAAAGTAGGGTGTTTTCGGAATTTCGTCTGCAGATACTGGGCTCATATGACCCATGAATTCGTACTTCTCCATAAACCTAACATATGATTCTTTCAATTCCTTATTTTTTTCCACCTTTTTTCTAGGGAGAAGAATCGCCTTTTTGCTGACTCCTATGACTCCCCTAGTAGGAGATCTGTTCACGTTTGAAAGACTATCTTACTGAGAACCGTCCATCGGGTGATATTTTCGTATACGTTTTGAAATGACCCTCGCATTGGTGTTCTTCTTCAATTAGGCAATTAGTGGGGTTGTCATGTGACTCCGTCTCCCAGAACTGGGGTACTAATCTATCCAGTGATGTGAATGAAGGCTTTGTCGCTAGGTGGCAGTGAGCTTGTGTATTTGTTGGTGAGGCACTTCCAGCCACAATCATCGATCGATTCCGCTAATGGGTTCATCAATTCGGCGTTCCTTGCTTCCCAGGGCTTGAGCAAACGCTGTGTGACAAAATGTAGCTGCGAGCCAGAATCTAGGAGAACACGGCTCGGAACTCGCGTGCCATACGACGAAATGACATTGACAATGGCTATGGCGTGATAAACTTGACGGTTTCTCGTCGTGAGACCTATTGCTGCATTACCAGAAGAGTTCGACTACTGATCTGCATAAACCTTAACATTATTTGTACATGACCTACCAGGCTGATGTCCCTTTCGGTCATCTTTTTTTTTTGAGTTGATGATGCCGCTTCTGACTCGGATCTTGACCTTGTTGATGATGACTTGCTTGCTGAGTGAGCTCTTGCTGTCGGTTGGATTCTATCCTCTGGTGATGCTGCCTCTGATGAAGAAGTGTGTTATATTTGCTGCTACAATTCTAGCATCCTCGGGACTGGGATGATTGGGAGGAAAAGTTGCCCGGCTTCAGGCAGTTCCCGCATTGCTCCAGTCGTCGCACAGCCCTTTCAGGATCTTCACCTGAGAGATTAAGAAAGTTTGAGCAACTGATAATCTTGTGCTTACCTGAATTGCACATATAGCAATTGATACAATCTGTTGCAACAGTGGTCGTCTTTCTACCCTCGCCTGGTCTACTGATGGCCTCCAGGGTTTGGAATCTGAGCTCCACGAATTTTACGAACTCTTCTAGTGAGGGGCTGTTCCTTGGGTCGCTTAGAGACTGTTCGAAGAGTATTTTGCTGTCTTTGTCCATTCTCTGCAGCATTAAGTGAAACACCATTGGATCTCAGCTGTTAGCATTGAAACCCAAATTAGTAATCGCCTGCATAACTTCCTTTGTTGTGTCGTGTAACTTTCTGAGACTAGTTGCGGTGTCAGTTGTTATAGGTTGTAAAAGAAGTTGGTTAAGCTGAGCAGTAAGCAACAGCCTCTTGTTGTCGTACCGCTCCACCAAGGTGTTCCAAGCAATGTCGTAATTACTGTTCGTAGCTGGGAAGTAATGGATAAGATGGTGTGCCTCTCCAGTAACATTGGCTCTCAGAAAGTATAGCTTTTGAGCGGATGGTATCGGCTGGTCATGAATTAATTGCTTGAACGGTCTTAGAATTGGCGCCAGTTAAGATAGCTGCCGTCAAACTTGGGAAGTTCTATTTTTGGTAGTCTCATCGTGGGATTAACTAATGCTTCTGGCTGCTGTGAACGATGTGCAGGAGCCCCACCTTCAAACAAGCTTAGCAGAACCTCTTCTACTCGCTCTTGTGTTCTGAAATAACACTCGAGTTCTTCAACGGTTAGCTGCTCTTCAACCTTTCTGTAGAGAAACGTTATCTCATCCCAAATCTGTTGAATTGTTCTTGATTTTACTTGGTAAAAATCCTCTATACGCACCTCCGCCGCCTCCACTACATACTTGCCCAATGATCTTTTTAGGATGTTCATCAGCAATTGGAACCTACCCTTATGATTCATTGGATCTTCTGAAAAACGCTGTGTTGGAAACGGGTTAGCGGTTGATAATGCCTGTTTCTGCTTGGAAACAGCACCCAGCTGCTTTGCTCCGCCAATTGCCATTGAATCACTTGCCTTACCAAATAATTCCCGGTCTTTCTCGAATGTTGGCTGATCCTTCGATTGTGGTGTGAGTCGATGCGATCCGTTGCTTTGCGCACTGCTTCGTAGTAGTCTTTCTTGAAATATTCATGGTTACCGAGGTATTTTTTCAACGGATGCTTTAGGTCGCATTTATACAGTTGCTCCAAATAATGTTGAATGTTTTTATTTGCGATTGTTGTTGGTGAACGGACGTGGGCCACAGTCATTTCAGGATTTAAGAACTGTTGATGGTGAATTGTGTGCAACATATCGTGATACATGCCAACGGTTGCGTTTGCTTGAAGATGATACGCATTGGGATGCTACGCTTCATGAGGCATCAGTTGCAGCTCACCCAAATCAAATTCGTATGTTATTCGAAATAATAATATTAACATGTTATCCATCGAACCCACTTGAATTGTGGAATAAATATAAAGATTTCATGACTGAAGACATTTTGATTCGTCTTCGCCATCGTTCGATGGATCCTGATTTGGTAGTCACATTAGAAATGTATAATGAGGCTTTGATATTGATTGAAGGTATTTGCCTTATGATTGCAAATAAAACATTAGGACAATTAGGCATGATCGCCCCAAATCGTCCAATGCATGATTTATTTAAGCGAGAATTGCAACGTGAACAGCAATTCGAATTTGATGAATTGTGTGCGTTTGTGCAAACACACATTCCACAATTGTATGTCCAGCAAAAGAATGCATATGATGAATCATGCAAGCTGTCATTAACAACACTGGTGGATTCTGTTTTTTGGATGCTCCCGGCGGTACTGGAAAAACATTTCTTATTTCATTAATCTTACTAATACCTATTAATACTTCTTCTGGTATTGCAGCTACATTATTGGATAGTGGCTGAACTGCACATTCCGCTTTAAAATTGGTACTAAGAATACAAACTGTTGAAACTCCAACGTGTAATCTTCTTCTTCTTCTTTTCCTTTTTCCGGCGTTGTTATGGTCAGAAGTGTAGGACCATAACTTTCCCACTTAACTGCATTCCTACTGGTCCGCTTGTGGGGTCCGCCGGTTTGACCTCAGAAAGTAGCGGCAGGCTTCCCGGGTTGGGATTACTTCATCGCTGAGGCCAATCAAATGCTGGTGTTTTTGCATTTGTTTGCACCAATTGTTTTTCGGCCTGCCTTGATTTGCATGTACACTTGTGGGGCAGTTTAATGGTGGTATATGTGTCCCTAGGCTCACCTTGGTGTTTTCTAAATTGCCTAGATGTGATTTTTGTTTACCTTTGTTTTAGTCGCCTTTTACGACAAGCGAGAGGTATCGCTGCAGAGATATTCTTAACCCGTCCCTGCACGAAAAAAACTCCAACGTGTAATATTTCAACAAATTGTGGAATGGCCAACATTTTGCAAGAAGCAGCTATTATTCTATGGGATGAATATCCGATGGCTCATAAAAAATCTTTGGAAGCATTAAGTCGAACATTACAGGATCTACGTGTAAATCAACAGTCGTTAGACGGCTTCTATCTGGTGATTTTCGGCAACCGTTGCCCGTCATTCCCAGCTGATGAGATTAGTGCATGTTTGAAAAGTTCGTTTCTTTGGGGAAATGTACAGAAATTATTGCTTGACATAAATATGTGTGTGCGTCTTCAAAATGATCCATCAGCACGTGAGCTTTCAAAGCAATTGCTATAGATTGGCGATGGGAAAATTGCAAGTGATAAAAATGGCTTTATCACGTAATGTTTAAAGAAGAACTGATTGAATTGATTTCAGAACATTGTTTAAAACTATAAAAATCATGTTTGGTTAAGAGAACGCGGAACCAAAATATGCAAATGTTGATGACATCAATTTTCAGACAGAAATTGCTAGGTGACATACAAAATTTGTATTACAAATACATTGATGCCGCTACGAATAAAGAAGACGCGGTAAATTCTTCGATTAAATTTTTTAATTCTTTGGAACCACCCGGTATGCCACCGCATTGTTTGAATTAAAAAGTTGGTTCATCAATCATACTTTTTCGAAATTACAATTCATAAAAACTTTGCAATGGAATGAGACTTTCCGTGAAAAAATTAATGCCCGATTTGATCGAAATAACAATTCTTACCGAGAAAGCAAAAGAAGAAGTTGTACTGATACCGCGGATACCATTAATATCAACAGACATGCCATTTCAATTCAAACGTCTTCAATTTCAGTGCGTTTATTCTTTGCTATGACCGTTAATAAAACTCAAGGACAATCGTTTCAAGTGTGTGGAGTGAATTTGGAGGAACCGTGCTTATCTCACGGACAATTATACGTAGCATGTTCCAGAGTGGAAGCACCCAAAAATTTATTTATTCATGCACAACACAATCAAACAAAAAATGTTGTATACATTATTGTATTGAATTTATTTTCCAAATAAAAAAAAATAAAAAAAACCACTGAATTTGATTCAATGCTAATTCATTCGTAGCGAAGCACGCCGGGATCCGCTAGGGTAATTGATTTTGATTTTTAACTATTATTAAACTTAGTAAAAAAAACTTACAATTAGTAAGAAAACTGAATTATTTCTGAGGCGGTACGAAGTTCGCCAGGTTAGCTAGTGATTCGATAAAAAGAATTATACATAAGAAAATTAATCAACGCCGCTTGCGTTACAAAGTGGCATATGATACTTATTGAAGATATATATTTAGAATGGCAAGATCCAAATCGCGTTCAAATGGCTTTGTGAACTTAATGTGCGGATGTTTTTTTTCCAGTAAAAAAAAAGCAATGACAAATCTCAAAAATAAGGGAGAGTCAATTCATACGAACATTCACTTCGAGCTCTATTGATAGATCTGTGGATTTGATTACTGAACTTTTTAAGTTATTAGGTTAATTAATGCCACCGCTATGGCGATATTCTCTTTTGGGTATAAAGAGTGTTATTATGTGTTTCAGTGCGTCGAAACATAAACATGTGGATCTTGTAGGTAATGAGGGACAAAAGTGACATGTGGTTTTCACTGGATGCAACTTGGATGAAACTTGTTTTCTAAATCTCTTATCAGATATCTATTCTTGTGGAGAATTTGCATAACCTCGAATGGATCTTTATATTTAGGAATAAGGTTCTTATTCAATCTCGGGGTAGTTACAACATTTTTTATCACAAAATGGTCCCCGACTTGATACAAATAGGATTTTTTATGACGCTTATCGAAATATTTTTGGTTGACATTCTGACTGCGAATAGTGTTTTCATTTGCCTTTTCCCGAATAGACTATAAATTCCTTGTCCTTGTCTCGACAATATTTTCTTCTATATACTCGCGGATGTTGTCGCTTATCCCCTGTGTCCCCTTTTGAGGGACACCGAAAAGTAACATGCTCGGACATGTACCTTTATGTTATTAAGAACAAATATACAAACTATTTTTATAATATGTTTTGTCCATTCACTAGTATCTATCTCGCTTTCCTTAGCTAACATTGCCGTTATGCTTCTGTTTATCCTTTCAACCTGGCCGTTCGATTGAGGTGAACTTATGGCCATCTTTATTAAGACCAGAACAAAAATTGGTAAATTCATCAGAAGTGAAACAACTTCCTCTGTCTGATATAATGCGAATTGGCTTACTTCTTCTTCTTCTTCTTTTCCTTTTTTCCGGCGTCATTATGGTCAGAAGTGTAAGACCATAACCTTCCCACTTAACTGCATTCCTACTGGTCCGCTTTTGGGGTCCGCCGGTTTGACCTCAGAAAGTAGCGGCAGGCTTCCCGGTTTGGGATTACTTCATCGCTGAGGCCAATCAAATGCTGGTGTTTTTGCATTTCTTTGCACCAATTGTTTTTCGGCCTGCCGTTTTTGCGTGTTGAAATTGGAACGTTGATTGATAACGCCTTTTTAACGGGGTTCAAAGGATCTCTCCTTTGAACATGGCAATGCCAACTGAGTCGGTCGCGCTCTATCTTTCTTGTGATGGTTTCTTTTACGTGGAGGCTTCCTCGGATCTTTGAACTTCTAAATCTGTCACGCTTTGTTACTCCCGCTGTCATGCGAAGCATCTTCATCTTAGCTGCCGTTAATTTGCTCTCATACTTTTTGTGCATTGTCCAGCATTGTGAACCGTATGTGAGCGCCGGACGTACAACTGAAGTGTAGAGCCCTCCTTTCAGCTTAGGGGGCATTTTTCGATCACAGAAGATGGCGGAGTTTTCCCGCCACTTCATCCACCCTACGCTGATGAGGGTCAGAGAACGGGCAGCACAAATACTCTGTCTTCTTTGAACTAATACGATACCCGTGTCCCTCAAAAATGTCCACCCACACATCAAGTGCTCGTTGTAGGGACGCATGATCATCACTTATAATGGCTCCATCATCAGCAAAGAATAGCTGGTGCACATTGGGGTCCGTCACTTTTCCTTCAAGCAAGCAGTCAAGGACTGCTATAAAGAGCAGTGGGCTGAGGACGCTCCCTTGGTGTACACCGACTTTGATTGCGGACTCTTCGGTGACTCCTGCGGTGCATCTTACTCTTGTCGTTGCTCTCTTGTACATGTCCATGATTACTCGCACGTAGGTTTCTGGAACTCCTTTTTGTCTTAGCGCTACCCATAAAAGATCTCTTTGTTGCCGGTCAAAGGCCTTCTCGAAATCAACCAACACCATATGCAAGTCCTTTGAAGAATCACGATGCTTTTCCATCATGATCCTTATACTTTGGATTGCATCTGTTGTTGATTTACCCGAGACAAACCCGCACTGGTCATCAGATAGTCGTATTATTTTCCGCAGTCGGCTATCTAATACCCGTTCAACGATCTTCATGGTGTGCGACATTAGCTTGACAGAACGGTAGTTATCACAATTTCGCGTATCACCCTTTCCTTTGTGCAAAGGAAGAAGATAGCTTTCCCTCCATTGATTAGGCATAGTGTCGCCTCTCCTAAGTTTGGAGATAAGAACCATGAGCCATCTAGACCCGATGTCTCCCATCTTTTTCCAGAACTCAGAGGGTATCCCGTCCGGCCCAACAACTTTTCTTTTCTTGGAGTTTTTAACCGCGTACCGAACTTCTTTGACTGTGATGTCGGATATTTCGGCATGATTCGGGGCGGAAAGTACGCTCGGGGAAACTGTTCGTTCAAAAGTTCCTCGCAATACTGTCGCCATCTGTGGAGAATTTTTTCGTCTTCCACAAGGAGTTGGCCTTCAGCATTGTTAATAAACTTTGGGAAACGAATCTCCTGAGCATTTCTTCTTCTCTGGGCGGCTATCTTAAAGATATTTGCTCCTTTGTTCAAATTGCTTTGTCGAAGCTCCTGGGTAGCCTGGTTCCTGTCAGACGCGAATTGGCTTACTATATGCTGAAAAATAAGCTTCTAAACATTTTATTACATCCTTGGTGCTAGTGATTTTGACTGGATACAATTTCAAAAACTTAGAAAATCCGTCGACAATTAGGAATATATACTTTTTTTGTTGCGAATTTAAAAAGGTAAAGGACCCTAATGATCTATATGGATGGTTTCAAATGGTTTATCGCCTTTCGGAATGCTATGTAGAACAATTTCCTTTTTGCCTACTGATGGTGAAAAGTGGATGCATTTTAGGCAATTGCTTATATAATTCTTGATTTTAGACCGGCGGACCCCACAAGCGGACCAGTAGGAATGCAGTTAAGTGGGAAGGTTATGGTCCTACACTTCTGACCATAAGAACGCCGGAGAAAAAAGGAAAAGAAGAAGAAGAAGAATTCTTGATTTTAGACTTTTTGCGGTCTTTCTCAGATAATTATAACATTTGTCAACACCAACATGACACAAGACATCGTCATGCTTCTGAATTTCTTTCCATTTGTGATGGCACATAAAAAAAAGACTTGCTGATTGATTTTCCGGTATACTAATCCGTTAATTAATTCGTAAGAAGGGCTTTCCCTCTCTTCTAACATCCTTACTAGTCGCCTTATTGTTGGGTCTTTTTGCTGCGCTGCAGCCAGTGCGTGTTCGAAAGTTTCCGATTCAATTACTAAGGCGTTATGGCATATACTAAGAGCATCAACATGAGCCATTTTTTTCCCTCCCTATGTTCTATATTATAATCGAAGTCCTGAAGTTCTAGCGCGCAACGTGAGATTCTAGGATTGAGTAACTAAGAGATTTGCAATCTGTTACGATTTTAAACATTATACCCGTTAGTTAAATCCTAAATTTCCTTAGCGTATATATAATGGCCAATATCTCTAGCTCATAAGAATGATATTTAGCTTCTGCGGATGAGGCGCGTTTTGAGAAAGAAAATATTGGGTGAAAGAGCTTATCATCTTGACGCTGGAGCTGAACAACTCCAAACCTTAAGCTGCTCGCATCACAGTGCAATTCGGTATCAGCTTGAGGATTATATATGCTCAACAATGATACATATAATAATTTCTTTTTCCATTTTTCAAAAACTAATAACCAATAATACCATCCAATACTTCGTCGAGTAAAGACGTGTGCTCACAAGCAGTAAACATTTATTGTGAAAAATAACATAAAGTGCTTATTATTTCTTGAATAAAGTGTTGTACCGAACTACATACTGTCCCACGTGATAACTTAACATATCAATTTAAAAAAATCTTAATTGCTAAATCCAATTTTCTTTAATATTTTATTTAAATATTTCTATTTGTGAGTACATACATATCTGTATACATCATACATATATTCAACCGCAATGTCTAACGCCAATATAAGTGAGCAACAAAGAAAATTACGATCTGCTGAAAAATGTTCCAACTCTCTCGCTCCGCGCTCTGAGTCTCCTGCAACGGCGCTGTCGTCAGCTAAACTTTGGAATAAGTTTGAAAGTCGTTTTGAAGAGATCACGAAAAATATAACAGCATCAGTAGTTTCTCAACTGAAAGCGGAATTTGACTCCATGTTCACCACCGTGTTAGAGCGTATGTCTGCAATGGAAAGTGATTTCAACTCCAAATTGAAATTGCTCGAACGCGATTTTAAAGAAAGGTATACCTCTATCAGCACCATGGTTTTAAATTGCCAGAGCAGTGTTGATGCTGTAGAAAGTCATTGCTCCCACATCGACTTACTCCAGAATGAAATCTCTCTTATAAAAGCGCAACAGCTTAAAAATGATAATTCCCAGCTGAAGTCGCAAGTTGATGCTCTCGCGAGAAAAAACTTATCGGGAGACCTAGTATTGCACGGCATTCCAATAACTGCAGAAGAGAATCTTTCCGAAATTTTCCAAAAATTTTGTGCAACGATCAACGTTAATTCATTAACACCGAACTATATTTTACGCACAAAACCGTTAAGAAATACTACGAGCAGTGCAATCATTGTCAAACTACCACATGAACAAATGAAAACTCACGTATTAAGGAAAGCCGCGGAGTATTACAAGAACAATTGTAAGTCAGTTACTCTAAATGATCTTGGGTTCACAAGTACGCGTTTCGTACGTGTTTATGAAAACCTAACAAAACTGAATCATGCTCTTTTTCGGAGAGCGAATGTATTACGACGAAACAAATGCTTGCATTCCGTCTTCACAAGAAGCGGGAGAGTTTTCGTTAAGGAAGCAATTGACAAGCCCCCAATCTGCATTGTTGATATGCTCTCACTGGAATCCTTTTCCTCCAATGGCCAACGCATACGCAGCACATCTGATGCCTACAAAGAACCCACTGATGCAATTCATATGGAAGCTGACTCCAACTGATACTTTTTTGTTAATCTCTTTGTTTTCTTTTATTTACTCCATATGCTCTCAAATGTTTTTAGTGTTGCCACTTTATGAATTTTTATTTTTAAATGTAATTTTTTCCTTTTATTATAATTTTTTTAATTTTTATTTTCTTTTTATCTCATCTTTTAATTTATTATTAAGTCTAATTCATATAGGTATTTTTTCTGCCGAGTGTGTGGTGATGTTCTTAAAAATTATTTTATATGATGAATCCATCTGATCCTGATATAGTTAGGACCGTTCTCAATGTGTTGTGTAGCGCCCATAATGGGTTAAATGTATGTCATCTGAACGCAGGCAGTATTCGCTCCAAGTTTACAGTCCTGTATCAAATACTTAGCACTTCTAAATTAGATATCGTTATGATATCAGAATCGTGGCTGAATCTTAATATTTTATCTCAATCTGTGCAGATCCCAAGTTATAAACTGTACAGAAACGATCGTGTCAATAGGAGTGGAGGTGGTGTATGTATGTATATTAAAGAACACATCTTCTCAAAGTGTATTTATATGTCATCCATGTCTGATATCCAGTTCTTGTGTGTTGAGCTGAATGATCTCGTTGAGAAACATTTGCTTGTGGTAGTGTATTGTCCACCCAATAGCTTTAAGGAGGATAACTTAATTGAACTGGAAGAAACTCTAACGAGGTTTAGCCCTAGGTATAATAACATACTAATTGGTGGCGATTTTAATGTGAACTACCTAGTCCACAATAACACTGTCAAACTATTCCGTTACTTCTGTGATAAAACTAGTCTATATGTTATTAACTCTCGTTGGCCTACCTGTTTCCAGTCTAGTAGCAATCCGTCCTTGATTGATATGTTCTTGACAAATTCCCGACGCGCTGTTCTGGGAAGCGATCAGGTTAGACCTACTTCTGACTTCATCCATGATTTCCTATTTTGTTCTGTTAAATATAACCGCACTCCTCCTTGTAATGACAAAATAATAACTTACAAATCTTACCAACATTTTAACCTTACCGACGCTCGAAGAAACTGTGACTCTAATACCTGGGACTCTATTTATTTTACATCTGACATTAATAATAAAATTAGCATATTTAATAACCTATTAAATGAATTGTATGACGTTTGTATACCAACAGTGACTAAGACAATTAAGCCCAAACCTTGTCCATGGTATAACAATATTATTAGAGAATATATCCGCGAGAGAGAACGATTTTTTAGACTTTTCAAAAGAAATCCCACTGACTACAATAGACGCCAATACAACGTTGCTCGAAATAAAACAGTTGCAATGATACGCTTCTACAAGCGTGCTTACATCGTGCGAAAACTTGACCTTAAACAAAGCTCTAGAGAATTATGGAAAAACTTAAATAAACTTGGTGTAACTGACGGGAAAAATATAGCTGAGTGTCCTTTTAGCCCTAGTACAATGAACACTGTTTTTGCACCTGTCTCTACAATTCCATCAATTCTTCCAGCAAGTTCAGAGGACTCTAGTGTAGGATTTAGTTTTGAATGTGTCCAGTTAATTGATGTTCATGATTCGATTCGTAGTATCAAATCGAACGCTACAGGTCCTGATTGTGTGTCGCCTAAGTTTATAAAGTTAGTTTTGCCCATAATACTTCCGTATATGCTGCATATCTTCAACTTTTGTATGTATAGCTGCCAATTCCCAGAGAAGTGGAAAGAAGCCACCATCGTTCCTGTTTCGAAAATATCCAACCCGTCAGTTCCGTCGGATTTCAGGCCAATCAGTTTACTCTGTTTTCCAGCTAAGGTGCTTGAAAAGATTATGGCTACCCAAATACAAAAGTACTTAGAAGCAGGTAACTATCTATCCAAGTGGCAATCAGGTTTTCGCCATTTACATAGTTGCGAATCTGCGGTTATCAAAGTTACTTCTGATTTGCGTACAGCACTAGACGCAAACAAACTCGGAATCATGGTTCTTCTCGACTATTCCAAAGCCTTTGATTGTATTAACCACTCAATCCTTTTGTCTAAACTGAAAAACTTATTTGGTTTTAATAATACGTCTCTCAGACTCCTTGCGCAATATCTAAGTAACCGCGTTCAAATAGTCAAAACGGAATTGGGAACTTCAAGTCCTACTTCGGTTAACTCTGGTGTACCGCAGGGATCTGTCTTGGGCCCGTTACTTTTCTCTATGTTCATAAATGATCTTCCAAACTCAATCAAATACTGTCAAATGCATATGTACGCGGATGATGTCCTTATTTATCTATGTTGGTTTAATAGAAGATTGTGTAGCCCGTATAAACGAGGATCTCTTAAATGTCCAACAGTGGTCTAATAATAACAAGCTTAAACTGAATCTTTTAAAGACTATGGGAATGATATGTTCACGACAGAGAATTGACCATTCTGATTATCCTGCTCTTGTCCTGAACGGAAACATTATTAGCTATGTCGACAAAGTTAGGTATCTAGGATATCAAATTAATAGCACTTTAACCTGTTGCGATGCTGTTTCGGATACAATAAGAAGAATATACCATGGCCTATCCAGGTTAAGGTCGTCATCGCATTCACTGCCTACAACAATCAAATACCGTTTGGTTAAAAGCTTGTTACTTCCTTTTTTCACGTTTAATTGTTCTGTGTATCCTTGTCTTGATTATGATTGCAACCGCAAAATAAATGTAGCTTTTAATGATTGTATTCGGTTCATTCATAATGTTCCAAGGTATAGTAGTGTGTCCCACCTAAATGGGTCGTTGTTCGGTTTAAAACTTGACACGTATTACAAGTTTAGAAATATTATAAAGCTTTTTAACATCATCCACGGTAAATGTCCTAGTTACTTACGTGAAATGATCCTTTTTGCTCAGTCTCGCAGAGGGTTAAAATTAATAATTCCGCGTTTTGCACACATAATTGGAGAACGGTCTTACTTTGTTCAATCTGTTCGTCTGTGGAATAATCTTCCTCAGGAACTGCAGAACATCACATCACCAGCCACATTTCGCAGAAAACTATTTTCAATTCTGTCGAATCAAAGCTCATAAGTAATACCTGTAATATACCCGTAAGTTAAAATTTAGCTTAAACTTCTCTTTGTTTTTTCCCCTTTTTCTCGATTTGATGTAAAATTTATTTGTAATATCAACTTTAGATACTTAATTATAAGATAAAACATCTTGTAGTATCAAGTTAAATTATAACATCAATGAATAAATGAAAATGAAATGAAATGAAAATAACTCTTTTTTTCCAAATACAAATTCTCCTTCAGGAGATCGCATGCATTGAAAAATCTTTAATAAAACGACTAAAATACGAACATAAGCCCAAAAAGGAATGCAAGCTCTTAACATTTAATGGTATGGGGAACTCTTTTACAGCTTGCAACCCACCTGCATTTGATCCTATACCACTTGATGAAACCTCATAACCTAAATAAGTTATTTTTTAATGCATAAACATGAATTTGTCGAGATACGGTTTTCTCTAACCGTTTCTGGAACTACTTCCAGAATCTAAAAATGTTCATCTATTGGCTACAAGTAAATCATCAATATAGACCAAAAGCTTTCCTGAATTAATAAGGTGTTTGAATATCGAATGAATATAGCACTGAAAAACCGTAGGTGCATTTTTAAGCCCAAACGACATTCGCAAATACTCAAAATGTCTTGATGGAGTCACGAAGGAGGCGTACTTTATGCACTCTAGCGACATCTTAACGTGGTGAATACCACTTTTTAAATCTAAAAGTGAAAAATATTTTTTACCACGAAGCCTATCTAGACGGTCTTCGATAAGAGGAAGCGGAAAATTGTCTTTAACTGTTTCCATATTTAACTGTCGGTATTCAATGCAAAGCCGCATTTCACCATTTTTTTTCTCGTTAACACAATTGGTGATGCGTAGGGTGAATTACTTTCACGAATAATCTTTATATAGATTTTAATAAGATCTTCCAATATTTTCTGCAATTCTAGCTTGTGTGCACGTGGTAAGTGCCTTGGTGTGCTATTAAAAATGTTATTTGCGTCAGTCAACGTTATTTTCATTTCAAAATCACAGCGTTCATACAACAATTTACTTCGGGAAATACTCCTGAGAATAAGTACTTTTGATTTTTCCTTTTCATCAAATCTCATTTTTTTATTAATTTTTAAGCAGAGAAGAATCGGTATTTAAAATGTCGTTCTGTTCAATTACTTTAGGTTTCGTATCTTTAAATTGCAATTTTATATTATTCTTTGATAGAAAGTCCCTGCCTAAAATAACTACACTTTGCATTTTTGTCATTTTTGACTACATATCAATTTAATTTGGTGAAATCATTATTAATCTTAATTTTACAAAATATCTTACCAAGTATAATTAAATGGCTGTTGTTTATTCCCACGAAGTCCTGGGAAGAAGGTCCATCAAGGGTCTTCAGGTAAGGCGGCACATACTTTTCTTGAATGAAGCTGATAGGGCTTCCGGTGTCGATCATCGCCATAGCGTGTAGAGCTGATGTAGCAGAAGAATTTTATATTCGAAAACACCATGAAAGCTGTTTAAGAATGATGCTTTTGGCGCCTCCATTGATTTATTGTTTTGAAGAACTAAAACAGATGATGATTGGGGACATTGTTTGACTACATTCCCCTTTTGTCCACAACGGAAACAAGAACCTCTTTCCCGACGTGGCGTTGTGCAATTGTTGACCATATGACCTTCCTCGTTACAATTGCAACATTTGACTTTTGCGGTACTAAAAGTCTTGACGTAATTCGATGTTGATGATTGAAATTTCAATTTCATTTTCTCATATTTTCTTAACGTGTTTGAGCTCACTTATACTGTTGGCTGTAAGTAATATTTGTTTGTTAAATATAGAGTCAGGTATACCTTTTACTATGTAGTTTCTAACGTCTTGCTCGTCTATTTCTGTTAAGGAACGATCTCTTGCATAGCGAGGACATATTGCTGGAAACTTTCTTCCTTACGTTTTTTTCATAACACATTTCGATAATGTATTCTGAACATCCGTTGCAGTTACGTGTTGGTGGAACCCCATGAACGACATCTTGAAGACCTGAGAAACAACTTTGCTGTCCATGTAAGCAACCGCTGTGCATAAATGAAGATATTTGATTCCTCCAACTTGTAAAGTTCAATAGAATCCTCAAACGATTGGATCCACTTACTTACAGGAAAGTTGTCGTCACCAGAAAACTTGGGTAAAGGCTCTTCGATGGCTCAAAATGAACATTGCCATGATTTTGCCCCTAACGGGTTATTGAACTCCGTTAGCCTTCTTTGAAGTGAAGTAATCTCCTCCTTCCTCATTACCAATTCCCTTAACCTTTCCAACTGTTCTAGGACTGACCGGTTTTCCTCTTCCAGATCCGTCGCGTTTCCTTCTGAGCTGACACCATCAAGAATATTCGTTGGGAAATATCCCTCAATCTGACCATTGTTTAAATCTTCGAGCCTTCTTGTTGTTAAAACAATTTCAGCCAACTTGTCTTTGACTTGTTGTACAGTTGCCGACTGTATAAATCTTAACGCACGACTGCTCATTTTGTTTTTTTTTTCTTTTTTCAACAATTTTGGAAAATTAAGCACACATAAAGTTTCATAAATTATCACAAATTTCCACTAATTTAACATTTACACTTACTCTACAGTCACTTGGGTACAGTAATCCCTCTTTTGATAAGTTGTAAGGCCAAAGAAAAACAAAAGGAGCAGGAGATGATTCGCTTTATTACAACTGAACTCTTCTTTACTTTTGATCTTAAGTTCTTAAAGGCATAGCGGAACTACATAGAATATGGTACATAGAAATTGTACATAAATCAGATCATCTAACAGTAGATTAACAGAGCCTTTATGAAATGGTATTGATAGTGTAACTGCATGAGGAAGTGAACAGGGTGTTCGATAATGGCAATTTCAATATTATTCAATGTTAGTTTTTTTTTTTTTTGATATATCAGATTCTTACAGAATTCTTGTAATGTTGTAAATGAATATTACAAAAATAAAGCATACTTTTGATTAACCAAAACACAATCAATTTTGTTTTTATATTTAATGGATGAATAGGGGTGAAACTGACAAATCAAAATTAGCTTAAGCGTTATCTTTTCCATTAGTTTAAATATTATTTTTAAACGCAGACTTAGTGCTTTTATAATAAATATGTAGTACAATATAGGAGAAACTATTCTTGAGATCAATTTAGTGTAACTTTACTTCAGATGAAAATATATTTGCCACCTATATAGCTTAGCACATAATGAAAAGGTCGTAATTTCAAAATAATTTTGCTTCAAAATTTAGCTGTAGCCTTCAACAGAAATGTGCTGCCATTGAGCCTAAAATTAAACAAATTAATATTTTATTTTATTTTAAGAGTAAAAAAATAACAAGCTTACAGGAATGCCAAGAAGCCAACCAGTCCCGGCTGGATTATCTTTTGTTATACCACATCGTTTGCAAACCATTCCGTTTAAGGAAGTAGCCCACACTTCTTCGCCAACCGAAATTGATTTGAATCCAATATTTGTTTCGTCATGCGGTGGAATGTTAGAGATATTAGGTAGGAAGACCCAGTGAGAACCTTCTGGGAATGCTTTTGAAATTTCTTTACGTACAGCTAAACGATGATTTGTATCCAGAGCCCAAATTCCTTCACGTCCAACAGATATCATTTTAAATATGGTCCCTGGTGGAGTTTCAGTCGGTTGCCATCCTTCGCCTAAAGCGTTATTTAAGTTAATGCCATATCGGAAATAAACAGTTCCGTTTTTTCCTACAACCCAAACTTTACCATTGGGCCCTATGCTTATGGAAATCAGCGGCTGTTCACAAGGTATATGTTGCCACGATTCTCCTCTAGGATTTAAGGAACTAACACCCTTTCGTACCAATACATCGCCATTCAAAGCAATCGCCCAGACAGAAATCGGGTCGTCACATAAATTACCTGTTGGCAGTAAAGACACGTCTATAATTTTTGAATTGCCAAGTTCTTGCCAGGGGCCACTTGTAACAAGTCTACACTTTTTTATCCAACGTCGGCGCCGAACGCAATCTGTAATTTTTTTTAAACCATGATACGAAGCGGGGAAGTCTACAGCATATTGCCAGCCATCTCTGTCAACACCACCAGTAATATGAAAGTCAACCATCCAATCAGAAATCCACTCGTGATGCATCGATAATAATTTCGTGTGTTCCTTATTTCGTTTGTGCTTGCCAGTTATGTCACTCCACATATGTCGGTCGGTCGGAAGTCCTTTTGTTGTATATCCGCTAAGCGGATTCCATCTTTGGTTTTCATATATATAATAATTGTGGGTGTCCGTCATTGTATTAATTTTGCCGCAGCTACTTTCAAGACCCTTTAAAAAAAGACCACCCCATCCACCGGTATAAATCCAAACAGTACTGTCACAACTTATGCCCCAAACAACCCCAGAATTACAGGAAAATATTTTCTTAATATGTCCCCCAATCTGTCGCCAAAATATATCCCGCAATGGTATAATTACTGACGGACTTTGGTAAATTATATTAAATAGTTTTACACGACCACTAACGTATAGACAAGTTACAGATTCTGGATCAGTTCGGTGATTAAATTCGGTAAAGAAATGTTCATTGATGGTTATAAGGTAGCCGCTAGATGTAGATCTAAAAGAAAAAAAAAAACAAAAAGTGTTTATCTAAAAAAGTTAATATATACAAGTATCAATATAATTAGGAACACCTAACGCCAAAAAGCCGTTTACATTTATTTTTTATTTTTAATATGTAGGTTGAGGGAATAAAATGTTATACAAATTAAAAAAAAAATCGGTACAAATTAACTTAAAACAAAATTGTAAAAGATAATTAATAAAACTATGGTAGAAGCAGAAGTAATTTATTTCGTATTGTAATTATCTTTTGGTGTGCCACTGCATTTTATATACAGATTTTATCTTTTTTTGATATATTGTTACTGAACAATCATTTAAAATAATGATAAACTTTAAAGGAAAAAATACATTAAAAACCAAAACATTGAAAAAAGGTGGAAAAGAAAGAAAAAAATAATTGGGGAAACATTATTAGAAAAAAAAACTGATATAATTTGCTAGATGAGAGCCTTTGAACCATGAATAAATATAATGGATAATTAAATGTAGCTATTTTATGTTAATTTATTAAGATCAAATCTTCCTTTAATTATCAAGGTTAAGTTAAAAAAATATTGTTAAGTTCAGACAAGTTGCTTAGATGGTAAGAGGTTATGATATTATTTGCGTGTGCCTTATGACAAGACGAGGAATCGTCTTTTCTACCTTTTCTGTAGGCACCATTCCGTTTAATGTAGTGTCTTTATATTTGGAAATGCATTCCCATATCATGATATAGGGGAGAGTACTTGGCCGTGATAAGCATACAATATTCTATATATTGTTTACCTCGTTTGCGACGGACGCAGCGAAAGTCATCGGATCTTATATGATTAAAGATTCGTTCAAAAATATGTAATCTGACTAGTTGGGTACAGTCCAATTTTCTTTCCTTTTAGCCCAACAGTTTTTCTTTATTTTCTTACTCTGGTATAAGTATACTACAATCGATTTTAAACAGTTCTTGTTTAAATATTCGTTTGAAATTATTTATACACTTCCGATATAATATGAACTGGACTTCAAATCTTTTTCTCAAAGAAGAGCGGATCTTTCCCTGGATAGGCCTACTTTTTTCTTTCTGATCCTTTTTTCCTTTCTTCTTGACCACGCTCTGTAAAATTTTACCAAAAAACGAGGTGTTGAGCTTCTTATTAATCTTTGTAAAACACGCCTACAGATCAAGATATTCGAGTAAAACAATTCCGCAAATGCATAAAAAAAAAAAAACAAAAGAAGGAAGTTCCCAAAATAAGTACTAGCTTTCCCAATCAATGTTGGTGAAGTCCCAGATTAGTCAAATCTGAATTTTAGTTTGTTTGAGAAGTGGCTTTTTTGCATTTGATATTTTGTATTTTGTACATATACCTATACATATTTACGAGTACTTTTAATATTAATATATGCACTTGCACACACAGTTTATCACACGATTTATTCTAATGTTTTTTTTTTTTTGTTAGAAATGGCAGCAAATGGCTAAAAAAAATGTATACTTATATAAAGTACCCCGTTCAACCTGAATTTGTAAGGCTGTAAGGCATTGGCCACAAATATCATTGTATCCCCATCTGTATCTCTTATAACAATTACTAGGTGCCATCCAGACAGATGTAATGTATATTTGGGAAATAAAAAAAAAAAAAAAAAAAAAAAAAAAAAATTTATATATGTACATATATATACACTGCAACCTCGATATAACAAATCGGAGGGGAACAAGCAAATATTCGTTATATCAAGTAATTCGTTGAACTGAGGTTTGTTATGTTGAGGTTAGGTTGGTCTAAAATTCGTTATAAAGAGGTAAAAAAATAGTTTTATTCACCTCAACATTACGTACTCATCTTGTTATAGCGAACAAATTCTACTAATAAATGATAACACATTTTTATCAAATTACTGTATGTATTTTCTATTTAAAAACAATTAGGTAGTTAACAAATTTTTTTTCTTATATTAATAATCAAAATTAAATGCAGTAAAATCCGTAAAAGTAGGTACATATCTTGGTGGGTACATACATTATGTAGGCAATTTAGTGTTAATTTCAAAGATTCGCACAACAAAACTCACGAATTAAACGTAAAGAATCAACAATGTGGTTATACATAGTAGCTTAATCTCAATTTTGTTCATCTTGATTAGAAAAAAAGTCATAAATAGTTGTCTGTTTACCACCGGTAAGAGTTATCACATCCAAAGCGCAATCCAATTTCGTGATGGATTTGACTACATCGTCACTCAAACCTCCCTTTTTGAGAAACACAGATTTTATTATATTTAAAGCATTATAAGTATCTTTTATTGTGAAGTTATGCTCATCAATTTCACCCCCTTCTTCCTCGTCTTCATCCGCTTCTGCATTAGTAACCGGCAACACAGATGTGACAATGTCAGTATCAGTTAGTTCTCCACAGACGGCTAAATCATTATCAAAGGTAAGGTAGCACTAACGCAGAATTGTGAATCAGGCTTAAGAGTCATACATTGGTGGGAACTTTATATGTATAAAGGTTTTGGGTTGACAAAATTCGTTAACTAGATGTATTTATACTTTTTCTTGATAGTTGAAAATTCGTTATAAAGAAGTTGTTCGCAAAAAATGTTCGTAATATAAAGGTATATTTTATATTGACTCCTATGGACAATTCAAGGGGATTACGTTAAATCGAGGAAGTCGTTATATTGAGGTACGTTATATTAAGGTTGCACTGTATATATATATATAAAGTATATTGATTCTCTTTGCATATGTAGACATTTTTGGATTGTCATCAAATATCTCCAGTTCACATCTCCATTTTTACTTATTATATTCTAAGATAAGTTTCGCGACTTAAAAATTATAAGCCGTTCTGTTAAACAGCAGAATAGATAAAAACTCAAAGCAAAGAAGAAGAAAAATCAGGGAGTGATTTTAAGAAATAAACTACTACTGACAGAGAAAGAAAAATATATTAAACTGGATTAATCTGCTTGAGCAGCGATGAAATTAGTAGTCGGTAATGGTAAGCAATATGCTGCCCAAACGTAATACAAAAGTATTGTAATATAGCGGGATGTTGACCCCATAAAATTTAAATAAAATTGGAAGACGTGAGAAAAGATTTTGTCATAGTAATATGTTCAAGAGTATGAAGATATAGATTATAATATGTCAATTATCTGGGTGTTTCAAAAGGATAATGATCATAAGCTCACGGCTGCTTAGATAAGAAATAAGTTTCAAGATAATTCAGCATTTTTGAATTAATGCCGTACTTAATGCGAATACCTTAAACCTATTATAACTGATATTTATTTGAAACACTCTCAAGTGAAGATTTATATACATATACATATATACATACATATATTGTATATGATCCAATGGCATTTTTTCTGTAACCTATAATTAATATAATATATAAATAATTAACATAAAATGCAAAATAATTATAATAGCCTAAGATAAGTTATTTAATAAATATATTTAAAAACAATGGAAAAATAAAAAAGTAAATAATATTATTGTTCATCTTTGAGCATAGGGCACACAAGGTAATTTAAGTTAGTTAGGATATTTAAGCTAGTTTTAAGCATTTTATTTCTAGCGGGTAGAATAATTTAACAGATGCATAATAAAATAAAACAAAATTCTGAAAGTGTAAATTTTTCAGCAGATAGGATGCTAAAATTGTATATTTAATAAACAGTTTGATGTAAGGAGGGAGGGGCTCATATTTAGTGAGGAATTCTCAGTTATGATACCGTAACAGTCGGGTGCACACTGTGCGGTCACCGCCGAACCGTTTCTCGTGCCTCTCACGTCGGGAGTTTTATTTGTTGCATATGAAGTTGTTGCATATGAAGTACGGATGGCTGGTGAATACTCTCTCTCTCTCTCTCTCTGAATTGCTTATTATATTATATATGAATACATTTTGTTATACTCGTATTGTACATTAGGTTAAGCTAAAATAAGAATCACAATAAAGTGACACTTTTGCTGAAACGTGCTTCCCATCAATACTACATTATTCCCTCTACAACATCAGGCATGTACGAATTTTCTGGATGCAGGTTGCCCGATGAATCAGCCACATTCGCGCAGAATTTCAAAAACCAATAAACGAAGTTATATCTGGCTTTGATTATTTTTATTAAACATTAGCTTAGAAAACTTCCTGAGTGCAGTTCGTGAACTTGATCTCAGTAGGATAGATACTGAAGGAACCCGCCTGGACCTACTTCAACAGCTGTTACCTGGGGGCAAGGTTGTAGATGTATAATAGTTGGCGTATTATAATCACTTTTTTACGTGTATAAAAGTGTGTATTATACATCTGAAAAATATTGCTGGTGAATAAAAGCAAAGAATAGGTATAAAACCGAAAAAAATGTATAAAAGTCAAAGAAATGCATAAAGATCCTAAAAATAAACATTTGAGAAATAAAACAATGAAAACATTTTGATTTTTAATACAGCTCCGATTTATTCGAGTCCTGTATTTTAAATGCATAGTAAATGTTAAGTAACATTTTGGACTTGTTGAAATCCAAACGAATTCTTAAATCACTATGGATCATAGACCAATTGAAAACACTTTTTCCAATCATGCCGGAGAAGCTGACATGCTTAAAAGCTTTTGGGCCTATTCCGCAAATTCCATGTGGTACCTTTTAGCGAAATGACAGTATGTGGCTACTTCTACTTTTAGCCTTTCTTCAGAATACAAATCTATACATGGGGTGCAATTAATTTGCCGTTATTGAATGCACATTGAAAACATAATTTTTGACTGTCCGTTCCAATTTTTTTTGTTACATTGTCCATTCTCCAAGGCGTTGTTTAAAATTGTTTTCAAAGGCTCTGCAACTATCTGCTTCATTATGGGCAATTTTTTTTTTAAAGTTGTCGATTGCACTCCTTTGTGGGGTCCATCTTGTCGCATTTGGAAGCAATGCCTTTGTTCCTCTTTTTTTATGAGCTTTTGCTCCATGTTTGGTTTTTTTAACTTCTTTAGTATGTTTATAGCTTGGTAATTTTTTAATTTTTGCTCTTCCTCAGCCAAAAAATTGTTAACGAGAAATGCGCAGATTGATCTTTGATGGTTTTTTCTGTTTACATATGTTCATGTTAAGAATGTACATTACAGTTGTTACAATAAACAAGCAGCAGGAATAGGAAGTAACTACTATTCATTTACATGTGTCGTTGAAGTCTGAGCTTCGAGGTATTTTTCAATTTTACCCCATAGAAACAGCAAAGCGCAATCAATTTTCCGTCTATTTGTACCCGATCAAATACGGCCTTTTCCCACAAATCATGTAAGGTCGGCCAATCGAACTTGAAGCTGTGTTGTTTTTATTAAAATATTTTATAGCCCTTTCCCTCCTGAGCTATACAAAAACAATAACTGTTGTAGATTACACATTTTTTCTCTGTAATATGACTAAGAAGGAGTTGGAAAAAAAAATGTTCAAAAGAGTTATTGATTGTCCTTGAAAAAGGACACTCACATTTGTGAGCTTCAGGAGCGTACTTACTTCAATATTGGCACATAATCGTAAAAAAAAGAAATAGTTTATAATTAATGCTTCATAATTAATTAACTTAATTTTATATTTGATATTAGATTATATCTTAATTTTTTGTGTGAAACAATTTAAGGAGGTAGTCTCATGAGACCACTTCGAAAAATCGATTTTTTTTTCATATTTCGATAGTAAAACCTATCGAAAATATGCTGTGAAAAATTCATATCGAAATTCCTAGTAATAAATAAGTTACAACTCATAGTCGCCGACGCGCCGTAAGGGACTTGTCAGCCACGCACCAGGTCTGCAGCTGCTATCTTTCTATTGTTGTCACCGGTTTTTTATACCTGCGTACGGAATTTCTGACGGTCAACTTTAGTACATTACCTACCTGTGTATATGTGGAATAGTGTATATAAATTTTTGTCGTGAATATATATAAAATCCTAGAACAAATTTAGCAGTACACTGTTGATGTTCTATGTGTCAATATCAAACAGGAACAACAACGAGTCGTTTAATAGTTGAATCTGGAACTTGGCTCCAAAGAATCATTTTGTTGGAATAAAGACGGTGGAAATTGCTTCATGGACAGCTGCGTGTATGTATAATGAAGGATTTTCAGCCATCCTTAAAATAATGGAGATTTTTGGTACGCAAATTGGCCGAAACGCCTACTCGTAAGCTGTGGAGTACTATGAACAACGAATAACCTGTGCAGCGCGATCCACGTCCGAGGCATTTAAAAAGGCAAGGGCTTCCCTCAGGTAGAAAATGATGCGTATGAAGCCACCGAAGGATTGTATGGTCCAGGCATAGAAGATTAGTGTAAGTATACATTTTCCACGAAAATTCTGCTCTTGAAACTTTTTTTCTCGAAACATCATGTTCTAAAACTGTCATGGTCCTAAAAAAAAACTATTCAACCGATTGCTTTGAAATTTATATATGTTCTTCTACTCATTAATGGTTATCGGCCGTACCAGAATTGCTTATTTTCGAAAATATTTTCTTATTTTTTTACGATTTTTAGCAAAAAAAAACAAGATTTTTTTCTACAGTCCGCCATTTTTTTTTTTTGGGATATTGATTAATTTTGGTAGGGCCAATAGCGATAGAGCTACTGAAAAATAATCCATTCGATTTTTTTATTTCAGACAACATGAACAGCCATGACCAGTAACCAGCTTCTTTTTTGGTGTCTAATTTAATTTAAAAAAATATATAAAAATGTAAAATAAGAAAAAAAAAATCTATACAGTTTAAGATGCAAATAAAAACATATAAAAAAATTAAAATGATTGAATTTTATTGTCTTATAAAAAAAAATTCCTAAAAAGAGGTAACATTTATGCGTTCACATGAGACTACCCCCTTAAAGTAGTTGGAGTCTCTTGTAAGGCAGAGATATACATCGCACTTCTCACATTTTGTGCGCCACCGGCTTGCGCAATCAAGTAGCCGACATTTCAGTGGTGCTTTTAGTGTCTCAACAAGTGGCCAGTGATTGAAGCCATCAAAAGGCTTATCTTGCCCAGGTAATGAAGAAAATGTTTTCCTTTCCTTCTTAAACGGCCCCTCTTCTGATTCTGAGTCCGCCTCGACATTCATTGGTTTGTTCCTGTCCACGCCACCCAATAAATATTCACCCACTTCTTAACTGTAGGGTGCCCATTTCTTCTTTCCTTCCATAATTGTTTTGTGTGCAGAAGTAAAAAAAAAAAATGATAATGGCTTCAAACATGTGAAGAATGTTTTTTACAGTCCATTATTTTGTTTTTATCCACGTCCGATAGCACTCAATAAGCTAGTCACAAGTATCAACCCCACCCATACCCGCATTATAAGATAAAACGCAAACGGGGTACGGAACGTCTATTCGTGCTTTTGCCGTTTTGTCCCAGCGTTTCATAGTACTAAAAGGCTGACCAGTACAATTCGAAACCATTAACACGCTTTTATTGTCTTTCCATTTCACTCGCCCCTTTTCATCTTGGAATCTTTGATAAAAAGTATAGCTATTCTGGTGATTGTTCATTAGAGTTCCTGTGGCATAGATATGGTTTTCTTTAAGCTTCTGAAGAAGCGGAATTGTATTTAAATATCTATCGAAAATCTATATATATATATCTATAGAAAAAAGAGTTCCTTGACAATGTTTCCGTTAGACATAGAACAACTGCTGGTCCTAAACCTAGACTTCTGTCTTTAAGAGGCGTTGTTGCAACTTGATAGCACAAAATTCCTAACTCCGGCAGGACGAGGTTTATTAACATATTTATTGAATCATATAATATTTGAATCTAAAATGTTGAACTATTTTATATAATGTACAATACTTACACAAGTGACGTCACCACCTGTGGTTGAACGCGCACCTTACGAATTCGCCATTTGTCAAATGTCAACTGCCAATTGTTAATTGGCATTTGACAATTGTAGATTTTACGCTTTGTGCTTTTTCACTTCGACCACCGGCGGACACGCACGAGTGTAAGTATTTAATAATGTTATACATCTTCTTCTTTCTTTTCCTTTTTCCGGCGTTGTTATGGTCAGAAGTGTAGGACCATAACCTTCCCACTTAACTGCATTCCTACTGGTCCACTTGTGGGGTCCGCCGGTTTGACCTCAGAAAGTAGCGGCAGGCTTCCCGGTTTGGGATTACTTCATCGCTGAGGCCAATCAAATGCTGGTGTTTTTGCATCAATTGTTTTTCGGCCTGCCGTTTTTGTTTTTTTTTTTTTTGTGACACGGGCATGCTCCAGATTTTTTTGTTTGATCTTACTCTTACAACACCGGTGATCTCCAGTCGTGTCAGCCCACTGATTTGCATGTATACTTGTGGGGCAGTTTAATGGTGGTATATGTGTCCCTAGGCTCACCTTGGTGTTTTCAAAATTGCCTAGATGTGATTTTTGTTTACCTTTGTTTTAGTCGCCTTTTACGACAAGCGAGAGGTATCGCTGCAGGGATATTCTTAACCCGTCCCTGCACGGTATATAATAATAATGTTATACATAAAATGAATTATTGTAATTATTATTTCTTTAATAAAGATTTTAGCATTGGGCTAGTACAGCCGTCCGCCTGCGGTTGAACACTCTAAAATACTCGTGATTGGTAACAGTTGAAAAAATCCTTATTGAGGAAGGCTATACAATCACGTTTTGTGTGTGATAAAGCCAGATTTCATCCGTTTTTATCGAAGGAATCATTTGAAATAATGAATCGTCAAATCAGCATTAGTGGTGCTCCTGCTCCCTGTGATGACTCGAACCAATCCTCTTCGACCGGAACGGCAACATGTGCTTCCAGCAAGCAGTCAACCGCCGAAAACACGCCGACTGAAGCCCCTGGTTCAGCGGAACAACACGTTGCCGCAACATTCACACAGTCCCATGCTACAATACCCGATCTGTCGCTGTTTCAATATAACGGATCAAATTTATCACATGACATGATCCACTCCACAATGATCAACCAACCTGCACCGTATCTCAGTGATGCAAATGCTTCGCCACCATGTTCCCTCACCACCAGCAATGCAGCCTGCTCCACAGTCCCAGTTTGGACGAAGCCAATGACTTTCCCATACACATATTCAATGTGTGCAAGTAATTATCCACCCACTACAGTAAGTGCTCCCGTTACCAGCGTTGTGCATATGGCAAATACGTACTCGTATGCTCCAAGTGTAGCGTTAAATAACTTTCAACCATTCCCTATGCATATCCCATCTGTAAACCCAGCAACATTCGCTCAGCAAAATGTTGGTAGTGGAAACACCTGGCAGAATCATTTCAATTTTTCGTCGAGGCACAACGTAACATCGGACTTCAACCTGACTTCGTCGCAAATAGCAGCTCGTCAGGTCATAGCCAAAGAACTTCCGACCTTTTCTGGAAAACCAGAAGAGTGGCCTATTTTTATAACAAGTCTAATTCAGTCAACGGAACGATGCGGATTTTCCGACCAGGAAAACCTCCTTCGCCTTCAAAAGTGCCTTAAAGGCCCAGCTCTGGAAGCAGTCCGGGGAAAACTTTTGACACCAAGCACTGTTAACAGTGCCATCGATACCCTGAAGATGCTCTTTGGGCGTGCAGATATTATCCATCAAAAAATGTCACGAAAGCTGCGTCTAGAACCTGCGGTCAAGCCAGAAAAATTGGAAACTTTGATTCATCTTGCACTTGCTGTACAAAATTACTGCTCCACTATTGAAGGAGATTATCTAAACGATCCAGCACTGCTGGCGGATCTGTTAGAAAAGTTACCGAGCGACTTGAAGCTCGATTGGTGTCATCATCAGATGTTTTTACAGCGTGCAACAATTAAAGCATTTGACTCGTGGCTGTTCACACTTGCCAGCTGCGCCAGTCAAGTTACAACCTTTGGACAGTCCAACACCGAAGAAAAGAGGCCGGCAAGACAACGACTTTTAGTGCACGACATCGCAGATAACAAAGTCGATTCAGTACCACAACCAGTTTCGTGCTACAAATGCAGCGAAAACCATCGTCTTACTCAATGTCCCACCTTTACTGTCCTAAATATAAATGATCGATGGAACTTCACACAACAAAATGGAATCTGTTTTCGTTGTCTCAAGAAGCACCTAGCACGACGTTGCAATTCACGAAAACAATGCGGAGTCGACGGTTGCAAAATGCCACATCATCCTCTTCTTCATGCTCCAAAACGTTGCGGCCATGATCGTGAAGAATACAGAAGTGTTCCAAGGGATCACGAAGTCGAACCCAAGCCAGAGAATCGTGTTGTGACCTTCCACTCAGTAGAACGGAAAAAGGCTCTGTTCCGGTATATTCCCTTCAGACTTCATGGAGCGAACAAAACCTTTGATACATTCGCGCTTATAGACGAAGGATCAGCCTGCACGCTTTTGGAGAACGCAATCGCGGATGAGCTGAATCTCCACGGACCGCTGGAAGAGCTGTGTTTAAAATGGACTGGAGACATTACACATAATGAGACAAATTCAAGAGTAGTCCGCTTAACAATTTCATCGCCAGAACAAGGTGCACGAAAATTCGAACTGCAGAACGTTAGAACAGTGTCCAGCCTGGACTTACCAAGACAGTCACTAGATGCACAAGATATTAAGGTTCACCGACATCTACGCAATCTACCAATTGCTCCCTATCAACATGTTCGAGCGCGCATTCTCATTGGGTTAGACAATGCGAAAATCGGACTGCCGCAGAAAACTATTGAAGTTGACGGAGACGGGCTCATAGCAGCGAAGTGTAGGTTAGGATGGTCAGTGTACGGCTGCAAAAACAATAGCGACTTCACGCCTCCGAGAGTTTTGCATATTTGCGATGGAAAAGTTGACGATAATATGGATGAAATGTTGAAGTTCTACTTTTCGTTAGACTCAGTAGGAGTTGCGGTGAAAAACTGTACAATACAATCGAGAGAAAACGAACGAGCTCTGCGAATCATGGAGTCGACATCGAAATATATCCCGAAGGAGAGGAGATGGGAGACCGGGCTTCTTTGGAAGCATGACGAAATCAATTTGCCTGATTCGTTTCCTATGGCCAGGCAAAGACTACATTGTCTCGAGGTAAAAATGAACAGAGATCCTGCTTTGAAGAAGTTCCTTATTGACACCATTCAACGTTACAAAGACCAAGGCTACATCAGAAGACTAGCGAAGGACGAAATCTCTACAGGTGGGAAATCATGGTACCTACCAATTTTTACGGTGAGAAACATCAACAAAAATAAGACTAGACTCGTCTGGGACGCAGCTGCCAAGATTGACAACGTGGCGTTGAATACCTATCTGACCAAAGGCCCAGATTACTTGACATCTCTCGTCGGCGTACTCATCCGGTTTCGTGAGAAGACGATTGCTCTCTGCGGCGACATAAAAGAGATGTTTCACCAAGTTTTGGTACGCAAGGAAGATCAACAAGCTCAAAAATTCTTATGGCGTGACGGTGACACTTCGAAAGAACTGGAGGTATATGTTATGCAGGTTATGACATTCGGAGCTTCATGCTCCCCTTCTCTAGCCAACTTCATTCGAGACAAGAACGCTGATCGTTGGAAAGAAGCCTTTCCTAAAGCAGTAAAAGCCATCAAGGAAAACACATACGTGGATGATTGGTTGCAGAGCGCAGAAACAGAAGACGAGATGATTGACCTTGCTATGAGGGTGCGAAGGATTCACGCCGAAGGGGGGTTTGAAATGAGAAACTGGTCATCTAATTCTCGACGTGTGTTAAAAGCCTTAACACCATCCAGCGTGGAAATAAAAAAATCCTTTGATGAATTCAACGCAGTAGGTGAAAAGGTTCTTGGTCTATGGTGGCAAGCGGATACAGATGCCTTTTCCTTTTCTGAGAATCTTAGTAAACCAGCCTTTGACGACAACGCGCATCGAACGAAACGACAAGTCTTAAGGACCGTGATGTCAATCTTCGACCCGCTGGGCCTATTGGGGTTCTTCGTCATTCGCGCAAAAATTATTCTTCAGAACATTTGGCGTTCTGGAGTAAATTGGGACGAGCCAATAAAAGATGCTGAATATGGACAATGGTTGCAGTGGGTGGATCAAATCCCATCGATTCGATCAATTACGATACCAAGATGCATCCGCAATCTTGGCAACAGTGATAAAGTCGACATCCATACGTTTGTTGATGCCAGTATACATGCATATGCGGCAGCATGTTACATGCGAGTCATCAGGAAGGATGCAGTGTGCTGTTCATTGGTAATGTCAAAAACACGAGTAACCCCACTCAAACCAATTTCTGTTCCTAGGTTGGAGTTGATGGCTTGCGTCCTTGGGCTACGATTGGCTAAATTCGTCGAAGCTGAACTATCTACACCAATAAACAAGCGATGTTTCTGGACGGACTCGAAAAATGTTCTGTACTGGATCAGTTCCGATGCCAGGAAGTTTCATCAGTTTGTGGCTTTACGAATTGGCGAAATCCTCGAAAATTCCAAAATAAATGAATGGAGGTGGGTTCCTACCGCTATTAACGTGGCTGACTACGGGACGAAATGGCGAACTGATACTGACATAAGCCTACACTCCCGTTGGTTCAACGGTCCAGAGTTCTTAAGCAGAGACGAATCTCACTGGCCCATAACGCAGATGGAGGGCTACTTAAATTTGGAGTCAGAGGTTATCTGTCACGTTGAGGTAAACGCGGAAGTCGTGAGTAACCCCAAAGGCGCAACACCAGATGTGGAAAAGTTTAGCAAATGGGAGAAACTTCTAAACTGTCAAAAATATATACTGAAGTTTATCCAATTGACAACCAAACGCATCTGCGTATCGTCAAAGCTTAGGACATTTCTCAGCATGAAAAATCTCGCTGGAGCAGAAAATGTCATCATTCGCAGTTGCCAGCAGGAAGAGTTTCGTGACGATGTAAAGTCTCTAGTAACACCGCCGCATCTGGTTAATTCAAAAAGTTTGCTCTTGAAATATTGTCCATATATTGACGACCACGGACTCCTACGATCTCGAGGACGAATCGATGCCTTAGACAAGGGTGCCAACTAGCGTTAAACGCCCCATCATTCTTCCCCGAAAACACAAGACCACTTGGTTGATAATAGACTTTTATCATCGCCGATACCACCACCATCACAATGAGATCATCGTTAACGAAGTGCGCCAGCGATATGTCATAAGTGGACTCCGAGCTCTGTTCTGTTAATTGGCATTTGACAATTGTAGATTTTACGCTTTGTGCTTTTTCACTTCGACCACCGGCGGACACGCACGAGTGTAAGTATTTAATAATGTTATACATAACATGAATTATTGTAATTATTATTTCTTTAATAAAGATTTTAGCATTGGGCTAGTACAGACGTCCGCCTGCGGTTGAACAATATTGACGAACAGCACATCGATCTAAAAATGGTATCATTTGCTCGTCAATTAAAAAGGTATTGATCTATCAGACTAAAATTGCCTTTTTAGCTCATCTCATCATCCGAGTCAAAACTGTCAGATCCCAAGCCATCTTCTACTTCACCAATTTCGTTATTTTCTTCATAGTCTTCTATAGGCCAAACATCTTCACTGATAATAATGTTAAAAATATCTTGATCGGTAACAAATCTTCGCGCCATTCAATCCAAATAAACGGATGAAAATTTAAATTTGCAAGAAGAAAACAATTCTCATTTCAGCACTATATAAAACTGAAGCTCACAAATGTGAAAATCGAACTTAATAATGTAAAAATTCACTGTAAAATCTCAATTAAGAAAACTATTTAGAGATGAATAATTGGCGAAATAAATTAAGGAAACTATTTAACGAAGTATTATAATTATACTGTTTGATGACGGGACGGAATAGTTGCGAATTGCACTATTAACAGGTTGAATGGTACCCAGAAATGAGCCGCAATCGACTACAATATACCCGGAAACAAATATTTCGTAGATTCACATTTGTGTGGTGCAGGAGTGAGCCAAGTAAATCAATTTTAGCTCATTTGGCAGACAAAATTCTGAAACTCACAATTGTGAGTCCATGGAGGAAAGGGATAGATAGCACACAAATTATCAATTTTGTAAATCTCACCATTTCCTTTTTTATTCATTTTTTCTTTTCTTAATATCATCTGGCCAACTAAATTTCTATTTATCATAAGAACCGTTAAGCTATTATTGCCTTATAAGTTATACTGAATACAATGCAAAAAGTTCAACACAAGAGAATTTCGCGTACTGCGTCCCTGACATCTTTGCTACGCTGATGATGACTTGACTACAGAATGTGCAAAGAGGAAATTGAAACAACTGAATCAAACATGTACATGAGCGGGCACGAACTAAAAAAAAATGAAGTTTTTCCAGTCGAAATACGGTACTTCATGATTTGGTTAGGTACCTGGTTCCTGGTATCTTTTTGTTGCTCTTGCTGAGAAAGAGAATAGGCACTTATTATTATAGGTGCTTGTAAAATTGTCTTCTTCTTTTCCTTTTTATCCCGGCGTCGTTATGGTCAGAAGTGTAGGACCATAACCTTCCCACTTAACTGCATTCCTACTGGTCCGCTTGTGGGGTCCGCCGGTTTGACCTCAGAAAGTAGCGGCAGGCTTCCCGGTTTGGGATTACTTCATCGCTGAGGCCAATCAAATGCTGGTGTTTTTGCATTTGTTTGCACCAATTGTTTTTCGGCCTGCCTTTTTTGCGTGTTGAAATTGGAATGTTGATTGATAACGCCTTTTGGACGGGGTTCAAAGGATCTCTCCTTTGAACATGGCAATACCAACTGAGTCGGTCGCGCTCTATATTTCTTGTGATGGTTTCTTTTACGTGGAGGCTTCCTCGGATCTTTGAACTTCTAATTCTGTCCCGCTTTGTTACTCCCGCTGTCATGCGAAGCATCTTCATCTCAGTTGCCGTTAATTTGCTCTCATACTTTTTGTGCATTGTCCAGCATTGTGAACCGTATGTGAGCGCCGGACGTACAACTGAAGTGTAGAGCCTTCCTTTCAGCTTAGGGGGCATTTTTCGATCACAGAAGATGGCGGAGCTTTCCCGCCACTTCATCCACCCTACGCTTACGCGATGTTTGATGTCGTCATCACAAGTTGCTTCTCTATTAATCATAGATCCCAGATATTTAAACTTTTCACACTTGGGAAGCACTCTTCCATTCAAGTAAATGTCTGGAATAGGCTGATGAGGGTCAGAGAACGGGCAGCACAGATACTCTGTCTTCTTTGAACTAATACGATACCCGTGTCCCTCAAAAATGTCCACCCACACATCAAGTGCTCGTTGTAGGGACGCCTGATCATCACTTATAATGGCCCCATCGTCAGCAAAGAATAGCTGGTGCACATTGGGGTCCGGTGCTTGTAAAATTGTATACACTTTTAAATACTTTTTTACACGTTTAGACACTTTTATACATTTAAATACAGTTTTATACATTTTAATATAATTTTATACACTTTAACACACTTTTACACGCTTTTTTACGGTAAAATGTATAAAAACTACAATGTGTGACATTTATAGCCATTAATACCGGGACCCCCAAATTTTATTCCTGTGGAATTTTATCATAAAATGTGGCCTGTATATATGCGTACATATTTTCAAGAACTGTATTTCGCATATTTAAAATTGACGCGCATAGACCATTACTCTATTATTTGCTTCTAGGCAATACTTACAAAATATTAATATTTTTTTTTTCTTTCTTAATTTTTTTACTACCGATATTTAAGTGTGAAAGTTGCCCCAGGACTAAACATCATGTTAGTATTACGGATTTCAGTCGACCATTCAGAGTTTTCCATCGAATTGAGCACAATAACGTTCTCATTAAATCTAAAAATAAAATAGAACACATGAATTTTTTTTTTCTTCAAATGACATATGTATATAAGTATATAAGAATATTATATAATATAAGTAAATAAGTTTAAAACGGGGTTGTCGAGTAAAAATATATTTAATTAATATTTGATTGGTTAATATGGGTACGGTAACAAAAAAAACAACACAACTGTTTTCAACTGAGTTCTCCAACAGCATGATTCTTTATTTTGCTGTTTACATAGATTCGATTCAATAAATGGTTGACAACGCTGAACCCATTGATGACAAGTTCTCGCTCTAGCAAGAGCCTCATCGTAAATTGCTATAATTATTTAACGCTGAGGCAACCGCAGATTTTTTCGAATTGAAAACGACATGCAAACTTAGTTCGCCATTGGTGTGATTGATTCTCTTGCAATTTCGTTAACTCCCGCCACGTTGTCATTATACTAATTTACCTAACCTAAACTGGGTATTGTCTGCCGATGAGTAGTTGTTTCACATTCTTTTTCAGACACGGAAATCATATTCACCAACTGTCTCCTTGGTTCTGGTTGTTATCATTTAAGTGACGTTACAACCAAAACAATTTAGGCAGACGCCGATTGAGCTTCCAATCATCTCTTCAATCATCTCATCTATTAAGTAAGCCCAACCTCAACGCTTAGAGTATCAATAAAAACTTGAAAATATCCTTTGACAATGATCTAACATATTGAAATACTTTCCATTTTCCGTCCCTTTCGTGCTACAGAACAATTGTCCGTCAATGATTTACAAAAAAATTGAGTTCACCTCGAAACGTTAGAAATAAATTGTAGCCTGTTTATCTTAGATCTAAATTCTATTTTGTGGCCCTTGTAGTTGAAAAGAAAAAAAAAATCAACTCCGAATCTTCCCCCGGCTCAGATGAAATACGTTCAATAATGTATAGAACTCGCATTTCTCTTTTAAATTTCTTTGTCATAAAGAATCTACCCTTGAAGAGTCTAAAGAAGGTTTTCGAAAGCATCGTCTACGATATTTGATTCTTTCAATGCAAATCTATCAGCTTTCGCCATTAATGAAATATGAGTGAGTTGGGAATTCGCAGTTCAGTCTTCTTTCAAACGTTATGTTAATGTTTGATTTGCCTTTGTATTAATTTTTAAGTATAAAAATGAGAAAGAACCAGTGTCTTTCCATAAATGAAAAAAAATGCGTGATTCAAGCTGTGGAGGATGAAGAGTTAAAAACAATTTGATATTTTATCATTGATATTGCCGATGATTTTGAAAAACATCGACATTGTTTAAATGTGAGTAGAAAAAGGTTAGGGCAGGGTGAATTTTTCCGACTTGACGAGTGCTTGCTTAAGTGGATTCGTCAGTGTAGAGGACGAAACCTTCCCATCGGCGGTTTCGTGTTTAAGGAAAAGGCTACATTTTTTTCGCTCTCAAATTTTTTGGCTCTCAAATTTCAAAAATCCACACGCCATCACATCGCTAACATTGGAGAGAGGGCCTCAGCGTGGATATTTCCATTTGTTCCAAATGGATTGACCAACTAAAAAAAATGTTGGATGGCTATAATGGAAGGAACATATTCATAGACGAAAACGTTTTTTTTTAGAAATGTCTTCCTGATCGTACTCCGACGTTCAAAGACAAAAAGTGTCATAGAGTGAAACTCAGCAAGGATAGAATAACTGTCGTTATGAGTGTAACATGGACAGTTCCCAAAAATTTAAACCACTCATTATAGGGAAATCTGCAAGCCCTGTTTTAAAGGTATCGCTGCCCACAACTTATAGGTCAACCAAAAAATCGTGGATGACGACAGAGTTGTTTAAGGAATGGCTGGCCTCAGTTAAAGTTATATGAGGAAGGAAAAAAGCCAAATCATACTGTTTTTGGACAACTGCACCGTGCAACTTACGAAATTGGATTTTGGTGAGATTAAAAAAACAAAAAATTTTTTTTTCAAAATCATAATCTTTATTGTGTGAATGCTGCCAGCTTACTAACTATTGTAACTTACTTTAATTTTCCATATATTTAAAATCTACTTTTTCTAAGTCAACCCTTTGCTGAATCAAAGATTTGAATTTGCTTTACGCGTGCATAGGACTCCGGGATTTGTTTTCACATTTGCTTCCCATACTCTTTCTTGCCGCTACTGTGTGTAGGTGTAACGAACTCTGGCCTGATTTTAATGATCGTGTTACTACGTACCAGTATATAAGGGAAACTTGAAGAGGTCTAATTTCTGGTGTATTGCGAGAAATGTAACCTCTACCCTGTTAAATTCAAGATTCCCCTGAATTATGTTATGAGTAGCTTTTTAACTTTTTCTTGTCAGAATTATTATAGAAACGATTATAATGATTATGATTAATAACAGGGTTGAGTTAACAACGTTACTATTATTCTTACGAAATTTAAGTATTTTAATATGGTCTAAGTTCACAAAATTCTTAATGAATATATCTTCGTAATTCAATTGTTTGGTAAATTATATGTTACATCTTCGGTATAGAGAAATCTACCTATGAATTCCATATTATTGTATTATAGGCAAATCTTTCATTTAGTATTTGGAAAGAACAATTGTTAATACGAGTAGTTATCAAATAGCTGCCATTTAGTTTTATTTTTCTGTCGTCAAGTTTATTTAATATTTCTATATTTTATTTTATTATTTTTCTTTTAATTTACAGTTTCTTTTTATAATAAAGTTGTTAAGGGTTTAAGGAAAATGAATCTCGTATTGAATTTTACTATCGTATTTACCTATATACTGTCCTATTGATTTCTACCGCATATTGATCGTTTATTACTACTTCTTATGTTCAGAGCCTAAACCATTCTGTAATTGTCATATTTTAATAACCCTACTTTTACGTTTTTCATTTTATAAATGTCCAGTCCTGTCAACGTTGGCGTTATTCTTTTCAACTATTTTCATATGATCTGCTATTTCTAGTCGATCATTGTTGTCCATCGTTCCTAATAACAAATTTTGTGCTCTTCCTATAAAGTTCACGAGCCCTCTCTTTTGTCTCTTTCCTGGCTTCATTGTTGTTATTTTCGCATAGATCGATTCTAAGGCTGAAAACACACCCGATAAAGCAAAACGTTTTTGATTCGTTAGTAAAAAAAACATTTTTTTTTTGAACACACACCAAGCGAAACAGAATGTAACAAAACAAAACGTTTTGTTTTCTTGTTTCGTGTGGTGTGTGTTGTAATAAAACAAAATGGAATTCACGACTTGCTTTTCAACATGTGGTCGAACTCAGACGATGAAAGTGTGCCAATCTTACTTAAAGGGTGGGTGCATCGTAAACTTAATAGCAGAGTTAGGAACTTATCCTTGAAAAAATCTATTTTTCTCCTTCTACGTCCATATTTGTTAAAATTTGCGAACAGAGTAAACATAGAAGCTGTAAAGCTGTAAAGTGCGACGAAAAAATATCAAATCAAATCGAATCAAAATTTTGTTTTGCCAAAGCAATAGGCCGGCTATCGGCAACGAAACATATTTTTCTGTTTTGTTTTGCTTTTTATGTTTCGCTTCATTTGGTGTGTGTTGCGCCATAAGAAAGTAGGCAATTATCGTCAACGACGCTGGTTCGAAACAGTTTTGCTTTATTCGGTGCTCGTATACAATAGCATGTATTTTCGACAACCGTCACCGAAACACTTCGAAACAAAAACGTGTGTTTTGTTTCGTTTTATTTGGTGTGTGCAGTCTCATAAGAAACAATGTTCTCTTGTTTCACGAAACAAAAAAACACGTTTTGCTTTATCCGGTGTGTTTTCAGACTAACTCTTTTCTTATTATTGGGTCGTTGCTTAGATCTAGTCCTTGTATACTATCCTCCATAGAATTAATGGATTGTCTTAAGTCATAAGTATTTATAGTATGAAGTATCGTTTTTGTGTCCTTTATTATCTCTGCCTGTCACATGTTAATTTCAACATATCCGTTGAGCGTTGAAATTCTATCAATCGTTAGTGTTACTTTATGATTTTGCTCCTATCGTCCGCAAACTTGCCATACGATGGGCCATACCCCCAGACGCACTCCGAACACTTGTGCGACACGCGGATTGTGTCTATTGATAGGCTGCGACGTCAATGGCCACCACACTCAATGGGGAAGCAGCGACATTAATAAAAGGGGTGAGTTGATTTTCCATTTCATAGTCTCCACCAACCTCAACATATGCAACAAAGGTAATACAACAACGTTTCGTAACCGGGTTAAGGAAGAGGTAATTGACCTTACTCTACTAAATGAGTCTAATTCTATCCGAGTAGAGAATTGGAGAGTGTCCACTAGCTGTTCCTTTTCGGACCACAGCCGAATACTCTTCAACCTTAATGTCAATAAAAAAAAGCCAAAACTTTTCAGAAACCCTCAGAAGACAGACTGGAATCTTTCTCGAACCCAATTGCCAACAGGTTAGTATCGCCACAAGCCATCATTAAACCCCGATCCAACTTGCATTGAGAATTCAGTCGAAAATCTTGTGAAAATTCTCAAAGCGGTTTTCAACAAATCCTGCCCTTTGCAACGTGCTCGCAAGAAAACCAGCGCAGTCTGATGGACCACAGAGCTAAAGCAACTCAGGACCAGGACCCGAGCTCTATTCAATAGAGCAAAGATCACCAAAAGATCCGAAGACTGGAATAACTACAAATCCAGCTTCAATGATTACAAGAGCAAAACAAGAGCAGCAAAATCTAAATCCTGACGAGAGTTCTGTAAATCAATAGAGGATCTCAACAAAGCCGCAAGGCTCAGAAAGATCCTATCCAAGGAGCTCTGCGTCCCGGGATTCATCCTTAAACCAGATGGTTCTTGGACAGAATCCAGTCAGGTATCCATAGTACTGCTGACTGAAACGCACTCAACGGGTTGTAAAACCCCTGAAATCACAGTCCCCGTCGGGAGGACGGTTCACACAACCGAAGAAGTAATAAACGAAATTATTACAAAGGATAAGTTTCATGGGCAATAAATTCGCTCAAACCTTTTAAATCCCCGGGTCCGGACGATATTTTGCCAGCGATGCTCCAAAAAGCATAAACCCATACTGTACCCCACCTCGTAAGCTTTTTTTTTCTAATTGCTTGGGGGCGCGGTACATTCCAACACAGTGGAAAGAGATAAAGGTAGTTTTCATACCTAACGCAGGTAAACCAATCCATACTGCCGCAAATGACAATATGCCAATTAGTCTCTTGTCGTTTCTATTGAAATCCTTGGAAAGACTCCTTGACCTATACATCAGAGGACTTATGAACTCACACAACTTATTCAAATCTCAACCAGCCTAGCTTAAATGCAGATCGGTGGAAAGTGCATATTGTTGTTCGTGAAATTGAGAGCTCATTGAATATAAAAGAATTTATTTTTTTAGAAAGTATTTAGAATGACTTTCTTGATATAGAGGAAGCCTTCAACAACGTAAACACAGAGGTCTTATGACAGCTCTAGAGGACATAAAAGTAGACAAATCCAATGTAATCTGGATTGAAAATATGTTAAATAACTGAATTATCAATGCAGACATGAACACAGCTCTATAAGGAAAGTGACAACTAGAGGCACACAACTGCGGGGAGTTTTCTCTCTCCTACTGTGGCTTCTTGCAGTTAACAAAATCCTTAAAATCTACATGCAGAAAGGCACAAAGACCATAGCATATGCGAATGACCTAGTTATCTTGATAAAAGCTAAATTTCTACCAACTATCAGCGAACTAATGGAATCTGCGTTGAAGGAACTCTTCTCGTGGGCAAGACAGAACGGTCTGCGAATAAACCCCCAGAAAACGGAGTTGGTTTTTTTCACCAGGAACAGGAAATTCCCGATATTTGCTCCCCCAAAGTTAGAGGGTACTCCATTCAAACTCAAAACGGAAGCCAAGTATCTAGGCATCATTCTTGACTGCATACTTTCCTGGAAAAAGAACTTGAAGAAAAGGATGAAAAAAGGATTGAATGCTTTTTATATGATTGGGCTTGTAACCGTATATCATTAATTGAATGTACACAGCAATCATCAGACCCATTATAACTTATGGGGCCCTAGTCTGGTGGACTGCTAGCAGCACGAAAAGCTACATGAGCATGCTCAACAAAGTACAAAAGTCAGCCGCTGTTTGTACAACGGGAGCTCTGAGAAGTACGCCGTAAGCAGGGTTGGATATGATACTTCTGTTTAGTTTTCTTTCAACATTTATTAACTATATTAACTTAACATAAACTTATAAACTCTACTCACATATTAAAACTCAAATGTTATCAAACTTTGATATGCCACTGTAAATGTAAAATGTAATTTTTTTTTTTAGAAAATCGTTCGATACAGACAGCCGATTGCACTGTTATTTTTTTTTTGTTTTTTTTTATGCCTTTTCGCAATTGTCATGTAGACTTTTTGATCATTGTTTCACCAGAACTCGAGCAAGCAACATAGAAAATAAACACCAAAATTGTTCCGTATTTTGATTTCTATTTTATCGACATAAATTCGCTTTGAAAAATATTAGAGCGACAAACATTGGCGACCGTGACAGGACATACGATTCAAATTACATTCAATTTCGAAAGTGTGTTGTTTTGATTCATACGTAAAACATAAAAGGGTGAAGACATGTCTGTGAATGATAAAGAAATTTCTATAGCTAAAATAAAACGTGCTTCTGTAATTGGTTAACGAAGCGATAAGCATACCTGAACTTGAAACGAGGCTTGGGATGCTTGAGTCTTATTCTGAAAAGTTCGATAGAATTCAAATGGAACTAGAAGTTCTTGATGAAAGTGAAATAGAAAGCAACAAGAGATATGCTTTTGAAGACAGTTATTGTATGTTTAAAACAAACATTCTTGCTCTTCTCAGTTCGAAAAAACCGCGTGTGTTACCGAAAGAAGATTCATTTTCATATCAACCACCTCGGGTTAAAAATGTAAATTTTCCCAGAATTATATTGACTAGGTTCTCGGGAAAATACACTGAATGGCCCAACTTTCAGTCAATGTTCATGACGCTAGTGGATTCCGACGAGGAGCTCTCTGCAGTGGAAAAATTTCAACACCTTCGTTCAAGCTTGACGGATTCCGCCCTTTGGACCATCGAGTCTTTGGAAATCACAGAAGCAAATTATTCAAAAGCCCTGAGTATATTAAAAGGTACTCGTAGATTCAATAAAAATCGTTTGATATTCCAGGCGCACATTCGTGAACTTTTCGAGATTTGTAAGATATCATCAGCATCAGCTCAGTCATTGCGAAATCTCACTGATTCTATCAATTCACACTTACGCTCGTTGCAAACTCTTGGAAGTCGAGAACAGCTTGCCGATGGATTACTAATATTCTTAATTGCAAACAAATTGGACGCGCAGACACAAAGCAGGTGGGAGGAAGAAGCTCCGCTCAACATTATACCAACGTGGGACGAGATGTCATCATTTCTAGAGAAGAGATGTTTGACTTTAGAAAACGTAGAAAGTGCTATTCATCAACATTCCACAACGAGAGGAAACAGCAACAATAAATAGGTTAACAAAACCAATTCACGTAAGGTATTTTTAACATCTAGTTCAAAATCCGCATGCTTATTCTGTCATAACAATGAACACAGAATTTACAATTGCCAACGGTTTATGTCAATAAGCGTATCTCTGAATCAAAGCGATTAGGCCTTTGCTGAAATCGTGCAAATCTCAGAGCTGTAAACTTTGCCATGCTCGACACAATACCCTACTTCATTTGACGCGGACTTTCATTCTTACCCAACCTGCATGTTCAGGCCGCGATTTTCCTTCGCCATCTTCATCTAATTCGAATCAAATGCAGGCAAGCTCGTTAGTAGATAAAAACATTAATAATGTACTCACGTTATCCTCACAATCGAATTCATCTCACCATAGTTGCATTTCATCAAATCAGTTTGTCTTCCTTGCTACAGCAATCATTTTGGTACGTGATAAATACGGAAACTTTGTTCCAGGTAGAGCACTTCTTGACTCTGCTTCTCAGTTGCACTTTATTACTCGTCGTTTTGCTCAACTTTTGGCAGTTCCTAGGAGTTCTACATCAATGTCAATCAGTGGAATCGATAATACACAAGTATCCGTTCGACATAAATACAATATAACTTTTCGCTCTCGAGTCAATGATTTCACCGATACTATTGAGTGTCCTGTTCTTCCATCCATCACACATTGTCATCCAAAACAGAAGATTCAACCTAATTCAATATGTATTCCAAAAAATATTGAACTTGCTGATCCAGCCTTTTACGAAGAAAGTAAAATAGATATGCTTATTGGAGCTTCATTATTTTTCGATTTGCTTTGCGTTGGGCAAATTCATCTTGGATCCAACGGACCAACTCTGCAGAAGACCCGTCTTTGGTGGGTAGTTTCCGGCAGTAGTAATTTGGCCAACTTAAACAGAGTATGCCTTACAGTTAGTTCCAATAAGGATACAGGATATGACAACAACGAATGTCTTAATAACCTTCTAAAACATTTCTGGGAAATCGATTCACAGGATCATCCCAGTCAAACAAATTCTCCTGAAGAAATTGAGTGCGAAAATCACTTCGTCCACACGCACATTCGATGTCCATCCGGACAATACGCAGTTAAACTGCCTTTTAAACTTGAAATTGCCAAGAAAAGATTCTACAACCTAGAAACAAAGTTGAATCGTAATCCACACATCAAACAACAATACTTGGATTTCATGTCAGAGTACAAGCTAATAAAACATATGAGCATAGCACCTGAAGATGTGCTTCAGAAGAATCATTATTTTCTCCCTCACCATTGTGTTTTGAAGGAAGATAGCACAACAACAAAGCGCAGGGTTGTATTTGACGGTTCGGCAAAAACCACCACTGGTTTGTCTTTAAATGACATCCTTATGGTTGGACCTACCATTCAAGCCGATTTGTTCAGCATCCTCTTGAAATTTCGCACCCATCGCCTGGCTGTTACAGCAGATATCGCAATAATGTATCGATGTGTTCAAGTGCAAAGCCCTGTGCAGTGCATTTTATGGCGCGATCACAGCTCTGATCCACTTCAAATTTATAAGTTCAATACCGTGACTTATGACACCGGACCAGCTTCTTTCCTTGCAATTCGTAGCCTTACACAACTTGCCCTGGATGATCACAACAAGTTCCCACTAGGATCGAATATAGTTCAGTCAGATTTTTATGTGGATGATTTGCTCACAGGTGCAGATTCTCTAGCGGATCTCCTTGAAATCAAAACCCAAATACTTTCGTTGTTATCTGGAGGGGGTTTTCATTTGCGCAAATGGTGCTCAAATTCACAAGAATTTGTGAATTCGATTGAAGGGAAGAGTTTATTCAAATAAACAATGGAAACGTGACAAAGGCTCTGGGGATCATTTGGGAGCCGAATAGGGATGAATTTTGGTTTTCCTGGAATAAGCCTTCGCCAGCCAGGATTACCAAACGTTCAGTGCTTTCAACTATCGCGCGTATGTATGATCCTTTAGGCTTCATAGGACCAGTCATTGTTCGAGCAAAGACTTTTATTCAAATTCTATGGAAGGAAAATGTTAATTGGGATGAGCCACTTCCTGTAGCACTACACTCGCAGTGGGAGCAGTTTTATGATGAGTTGGAATTTATAAACAAAGTAAAACTTCCTCGTTACGCATTTCAATTTAAGGCAACATTTCAACTCCATGGCTTTGCTGATGCCAGTTCACGGGCATATGGTTCTTGCATCTACATTCGAAGTCAGCATGAAGATGGAACCATACAGATCAGGCTTCTTTGTTCCAAATCAAGGATAGTTCCAATTGGTACGATATCTAGACCCAGACTTGAGCTGTGTGCCGCGCTTACATTAGCAGAATTGATTCAGCGATTGATTCGATTAATTCCTGTAGATATTACAAATGTTACTTGTTGGACTGACTCTACAATTGTTTTAGCCTGGCTCGATTCCCCAGCTTGCACCTGGACTACGTTTGTGGCGGATCTCTAAATAGGATCTCTTATAGAATAACTAAAATACAAACCCTTACCAATGGCTGTGTATGGCGACATATTCGAAGTGAACATAACCCAGCGGACATCCTTTCACGTGGATTAGGGCCTTCAGCTTTACACACATCTACTCTTTGGTTTCAAGGTCCCGAATTTTTGCGGAAATCGTCTATTCACTGGCCCAAGTTGACAAAGGTTTCAGAACCTAATATACCCGAAAAAAGGCCAAGAAGGTCATGCCTTGTGATGTCTGAAACATTAGACCTTATAATTCGATACAAATTTATAAACAATTACAATCGTTTAATTCGAACATTTGCTTTTATAAAACGCTTCATAACCTACTCTTCATCTAAAGTAGAAGAGAGAGTATACGATGCATTTACTACAGAAGAACTTGACATAGCTCTAAGAACAATTATAAGATCGAGCCAACTAGTATCGTTCCAATACGAATACAAGAGGCTCAAGGAAGGAAAATAAGTAACAGGGAAATGTACTTTCAAGTCTCTGAATCCATTTATTGACAATTTCGGTCTACTGCGCGTAGGAAGGAGATTAGAGAATTCGTCATTGCCTTTTGACTTCAAACATCAGACAATACTTCCAAAACATCATCAGTTCACTGAAACAATAGTGCGACAGTTTCATCTGATTAATATGCACGCAGGATGCCAAGCATTAACTCAGGGAGCGATTTTGGCCTATAGGAGGAAGGCATAACATAAGGAGGATAATCAATAAATGTGTGCGCTGTTACAGAGCCCGTCCAGTGGTGCTAAAGCAGCTCATGGGACACTTACCGGAAAGCCGCATAAAACCATCGAGACCATTCCTCCAGTGCGGAGTCGACTTCTGTGGACCATTTTACATACGATCTGGAATTCGTGGGAGAGGACCAATTAAGACTTATATCAGTCTCTTCATATGCATGAGCACTAAGGTAGTTCATCTAGAGCCAGCTATGGATTTGTCGACCGCAGCATTCTTATCCGTTTTAAGAAGATTCGTTTCGAGAAGAGGGAAACCGACTGTCATATTCTCAGATAATGCTACCAATTTCGTCGGAGCAAACTCAAAATTGCTAGAGTTGAAAAATCTCTTTGATCGCTCTCAAAAATCGCGCTGATGAATGAATCAATTAGAAATTTATTCCCGCTCGTTCTCCTCACTTCGGAGGGTTGTGGGAGGCATCAGTCAAACTAGCTAAATATCATTTACGACGAGTTGTGGCATATGCAGCTTTAACCTTCGATGATTTCCACACCCCAATATGTCAAATAGAATCTATAATAAATTCTCGACCTTTATATCCACTTTCAGATGATCCGGATGATATGAGTGTAGTAACACCAGGACATTTCCTGATTGGGGGACCCCTTACATGCGTTCCCGAGCCCGATTTTACGATTTAAAAGATGAATCGCTTGTCACATTGGCAGTTGGTTCAAAATATGCAACAACACTTCTGGAATAAATGGGTCAAGGATTATCTGTCAACTCTTCAAAATCGTCCGAACTGGAAATCTACTGCTAAAAATATATCTGTTGGAGCAATAGTCTTGCTGAAGGATGAAAATTTGCCCCCTTTGAAGTGGCCGTTAGGAGTAGCAGAGATCTTTCCTGGAGCTGATGGCTTAGTCAGGGTAGCGAAAATTAAAACCCAAGATGGATTTGTGAAACGTGCTCTCACAAAGTTATGCATCTTGCCAATCAACCCAGATGACAACGATGATTTTGAAAGTAGAACCTTTCAACGTGGGGAGGATGTTTAGTTTTCCTTCAACATTTATTAACTTAACATAAACTTATAAACTCTACTCACATATAAAAACTCAAATGCTATCAAACTTTGATATGCCACTGTAAATGTAAAATGTAATTTTTTTTTTGAAAATCGTTCGATACAGACAGCCGATTGCACTGTTATTTTTTTTTTTGTTTTTTTTTATGCCTTTTCGCAATTGTCATGTAGATTTTTTGATCATTCGTTCACCAGAACTCGAGCAAACAACATAGAAAATAAACACCAAAATTGTTCCGTATTTTGATTTCTATTTTATCGACATAAATTCGCTTTGAAAAATATTAGAGCGACAAACAACTTCATCTCCTTCCTCTGGATTTATTCATAAAAGGCTGCGCTGCAAAAAGCGCTCCCAGACTAAGAGAGGAAACAAGTCAACTATGGACATGTGGCCATACTCAGAATAATAGACGACCTGGGAAAGAAACATGGTTTTAAGAGCCTCGCAGCTACGACCGACTATATTTCCCCCACAATGACTTCTCTTTCAGAATTCACCGACGGATCGAAAATGGATACAGGCACTCGGGGTCCGGTTCTACTCTGACACCCTGCACAAACACGAATCATTTAGACTCCCTGATTTGTGCGTGTTCAGCCAAACACCTACAATCGATACCCGAAATTGATCGGATATCACCATCTTTGTAGACAGCCAGGCTGCACTGAAGTCAATAGGATCCTGTACAACAAGATCAAAGGCTGTCGTGAAATGTCGCGACTCACTGAAGTCCATCAGATACCGCAAAGTCAAACTCTGCTGGGTCCCGGGCCACAGCTCAATCGCAGGGAACGAAAGAGCGGACGAATTGGCCAGGCAAGGTTTGAAATGGACATTAGCGAAGCGGACACGTCACTGCAACCACCGATTAGTGCATTATACCGGATCATAAATGACACAATTATAAAAGAAGCCAACTCATCTTGGCTTACAGGAAACGACCGCCACACGACAAGGTCATTGTGGCCAGAACTCAATATCGGAAAAACAAAGAAGTTCTTGGCGCTGGACCGAAACTCGATCCGTATGCTCGTCGGAGTTGCGGCGATGAGGAAGAAACCGAGACGATCCTACATCTGCTTTGCCCAGCTCTCCAGAATCGGCGCTTAGCTTCGCTGGGTCAAAGATGTTTCACAGAGATTGCGGACGTAGCAAATGTAGATAGTTCGGATCTTCTAAAATTCATAAAGAGTACGGGGTGCTCGATAGGACAGGTTAATTGTATGTGTACTACACAAATGAAAGGAATCACAATGGGCCCTTTGGCCTCCAAGTGGAAGTGATGCTCAACCATTACATTCGCCTTCTTTAACCTAACCTAGTGTTGCTTCTGCTGGTTGTCTTAACTGTCACTATTGTCAGTATGAGAAATGCTGATGTCGTCATCTGTAAACATACGAAATCTCTTAATACATATTGGATGCTCCCCATCTATATGTTTTAGTCTATATCTAGGTTGGTTTTTATAATAATTTCGCTTATAATTGTTTACTGGTATTACCTGTATTGTTTCCTTGTATTCTTCTCCATTCAAATTTAATTTTCTAGTTCTATTTTCCTTTTCTTTTCTTATTAGGTTCGCCAATGTCGCCACATCCACGAACTTTGATTCTTTCAGTGTCATTTTCAATGTGGAGTGGTATCGATTATTATAATTGTTTACTGCTCTATGCATCTTTTGAATCAGTGTTAAATTTAGTTATCTAGTTGCTACTTCCTGTAAGGTTGAGTGAAATCCCTCTATGTCACTGTTGCTTGTATGTGTATTGGGCTAAGTTAAATGTAGTTCTTCCTGTTGTTCTCCTAAATATTCCTTAAAGTTTTCTGTATTAAATTCATTATTAGCGTAGTTTTTTCTGGTTTCCCGAATTTCGAAAAATGTTCCTCTAGCGTCTTTATTTTTTTCGTCCAATTCCTATTCCTGTGATACGTTTCTATAATGTCACTAAGGAGACTTTTTTGTGTGTGATACAAGGATATTATGGAGTTTTTGTGCTTCTTCTAAGCTTTTTATTTCTCGTGCTCTTAGTGTTGCCTTGATAAATGTTACCTGTTGGTCATGACTAAATAACTCTATTGATAATTGCTGCGTTTTATTGAATTCGTGATAGGATAATTCTGTAAATATTCCTGTAATATCTGTAATTCCTTAAAATACCTTCGTAATACAATACATCGGTCCGATATTCTTTGTCCTTAGTCATATCAATGGAGACGATTCTTCTTTCGTGTAGAATTTCTATTCCTCTATAGTCTCTTTAATTGGTATATGATCTAGTTGTTGTTAATCTTCAGAATGTACTGTTGCATTACCTGATAAGTTATTTACTGACTGGTTAGATATGTTGTTCTTACAATTTTCTTCTGGGATTCTGCTAAGGAAATCGCGATTTTTTTCTTTTTTAAGTATTCTATGCCCGGTAATTTTTGATTCCTTGATTAAATTCCTTTCCAGTATATTTTTTATTCAAGTACTTGATTGGTAAATGATCAGTGAAAATTTTAAATTTCCTTACCCACAAATAGGTTCAATAGTAAGTCACGGCCCAAACGATCGGCAAGACCTACTTGTCAGTCACGAAGTAGTTCTTTTCGTTATCGTTTAAGGACCTGGACGCATAATATACTTTCTGACCATCTTGCATCAAAACTGCCCCTATTATAAAAGATAGGACATTGATTTTCCTATCTTTTTTCAGGTATCTAATCATTGGGTGAGTTATGTTATGTTATCCCTCCGTGCAGGGACGGGATAAGAATATCCCTGCAGCGATACCTCTTGCTTGTCGTAAAAGGCGACTAAAACAAAGGTAAACAAAAATCACATCTAGGCAATTTAGAAAACACCAAGGTGAGCCTAGGGACACATATACCACCATTAAACTGCCCCACAAGTGTACATGCAAATCAGTGGGTTGACACGACTGGAGATCACCGATGTTGTAAGAGTAAGATCAAACAAAAAAAAAATCTGGAGCATGTCCGTGTCACAAAAAAAAAAAAAAGGGCAGGCTGAAAAACAATTGGTGCAAACAAATGCAAAAACACCAGCATTTGATTGGCCTCAGCGATTAAGTAATCCCAAACCGGGAAGCCTGCCGCTACTTTCTGAGGTCAAACCGGCGGACCCCACAAGCGGACCAGTAGGAATGCAGTTAAGTGGGAAGGTTATGGTCCTACACTTCTGACCATAACAACGCCGGAAAAAAGGAAAAGGAAAAAAAGGTGAGTTATGTTAGGAATAATCTTTAACAAATTTTCGGTAATAACCTGTTGCTCCAAGGAAAACTTTTTAGCAACCGGTGTTCCTGAATACATTTACGAGGGTTGTCCGATAAGTACTTAGCCTACAAAAGAAAAACAAAAATTTTGGAGAAATGGCGATTTATTTTTCAATATAGCCTCCTTTTAGCTCGATACACTTGACCCAGCGATGCTCCAACTTCTTTAAACCGTCTGAAAAATACATTTTCTCGAGGTCTGCAAAGTAGGTCTCCGTGGCGGCGATGACCTCCTCAGTCGATTGAAATTTCTGCCCGGCGAGTGACTTTTTCAAGTTTGGAAACAAAAAGAAGTCGCACGGGGCCAAACCTGGAGAATACGGTGGATAGGGCAGTAGTTCGTAGCCTAATTCGACCAATTTGGCCGTGGCGAGGGCGGAGGTGTGAGCCGGTGCGTTATCATGGTGGAAGAACACTTTTTTTTCTTCGCCAAGTGGGGCCGTTTTTTCTTCAATTCGATGTCGAATCGGTCAATAATTTGGCGTAGTATAGCCCTATGACCTTTTTGCCCTTCTGCAGGTAGTCGATGTGGATCACACCTTGTGAATCCCAGAAAACGGTGGCCATCACTCCAGTTCTCCAGTTACGCACACCAAGTTGGTTGAGGTCCTTTTCCACTTGTGTGCGCCAAATGAGTCGAGGACGTCCTCTGTTGCGTTGTCCCAATGGCTTGTCCATACGCTCTACATGGCCTAGCCATCTTAAGCGTTGTATCCGTAGACGCTTAACCAGGCACATGCCGCCGTACAGCCCATATAGTTCGTGATTGAATCTTCTCCTCTAGATGCCATCAACGCAAACAGGACCAAAGATCGCACGCAGAACTTTTCTCTCGAAAAGACCAAGAGCTTCCTCATCCGCTTTCAACAGCGTCCATGCTTCTGCACCATAAAGCAGGACTGGGATGATTAAGGTATTGTATAAAGCCAACTTGGTCCTTCGAGAGAGGGCTTTATTACTCAATTGCCTCTTGAGCCCAAAGAAACAGCGGTTGGCAAGAGTGATTCTGCGTTTGATCTCGGTACTGATGTTGTTGTCCCTATTTATTGCAGAGCCGAGGTAGACGAAGTCCTTGACTACCTTGAAGTTCATGCTGCCCATTGTGACGCTCCGTCCGAGACGTCGATGTTGTGTGTCTTTCTTGATGACAACATGTACTTCGTTTTGCCCTCATTTACCACTAGACCCATTTTAGCCGCTTCCGCTTCAATGCCAGCAAACTCCTCATTGACGGCTCGCTGTGTTCGACCAATCACGTCAATATCATCCGCGTAAGCCAGCAGTTGAACGGACTTCTGGAAGATCGTGCCTCTGGTGGTGACTTGTGAGTTTCGCACGATCTTCTCGAGTATTAAATTGAAGAAGTCACATGACAGCGCGTCGCCTTGCCTAAAACCTTTTTTGACATTAAAGGTCTCGGTAAGTTCGTTGCCGACCTTGATGGAGCAGCGAGAGTTCTCCATCGTCATCTTACAGAATCTGATGAGTTTGGTAGGGATGTCAAAACTAGACATGGCTTTGTATAGCACGCTGTCATATGCGGCCTTGAAGTCGACGAATAGGTGGTGAGTGTCGATCTGCATCTCTTGGGTCTTTTCCAGGATCTGCCGCAGTGTGAACATTTGGTCTATTGTGGACTTCCCTGGCCTGAAACCACACTGATATGGACCTATCAGATTGTTGACGAACGGTTTCAGGCGTTCACACAAAACGGCAGAGAAGATTTTGTAGGCGATGTTAAGGAGACTTATTCCTCTGTAGTTGGTTCAGTCAAAGGGGTCTCCTTTCTTGTGGATCGGGCAAACGACACTGAGATTCCACTCATCGGGCATGCTTTCCTCCGACCATATCTTACAGATGGGCTGGTGCATCCTCCCTACCAGATCATCCCCAGCTGCTTTAAACAGTTCCGCGGACAATCCGTCCGCTCCAGCAGCAGGTCTACTATTGTTGCATTCGATTTTAGTTCGAAACAATTAAAAGTTGTATGGTTATCGGTTGAATACACTGGTAACTTGGTATTGTTTTTGAGGACTAAACACTTATTGTCATAATCAATAGTTTTAACTACCTTGCTCAATAGGTCTATTCCAATTAAAATATCATATGGCTTCTGTCCTAATTCTCTCTTATACCATCTCGTAGCACTATAGTTGAATTCTTTGGGGATGGTTGTTATAATTTTATCGACACTTTCCGTCGTAATATTATTAATAGTTTAAAGTTTCATATTAATTGTCTCATACAACTTATATCTTCTACAATCTACTTTTTATTTCTGGGCCTAGTTCTGAAAAAAAAAAAAACAAAACTGTGGCTCAATGTTATGCACTTCTTAACGTCTAGTTTCTTCTATTTCGTTCTGATTCCATATCTGGCCTATGTCCATTGGTTGTGGTTGTTGCCTGGCGTTTCTAAATTGTCCGGATGTATTAAGGACTGGTGGATGATTTGGACCTAACCTCGAGTTACAAACTTTGTTGAGGGTGATATTGCCTATGCGGTCCTGAGTTTTGACCTGATCTAATGATGTTTTGTTGGGGGTTATACTGCCCTAAGTTTTTACCTGCCCTGAAATTATGATCTTTATAAAACTGGTTATGTTGTCTGTGTTGTCCTGCGTAGTTGTTGTTTGAATTTTTTGTTGATGATTGTTGGAGTTATCGGGATTTGGTGTACTTTTTTTTCATGGTGTGTGTAAAAGGTATTTTTTGTATTTATTAGGTCTGTTTCATAAGTAGTAAAGGCATTTACTTCTTGAATGATTAATTCTAATCTATGATTTAATTACGAAATTAAACTTGTTCTTAAATTATTGATTTTCTGGGAGATTTCCTTGCAGTTCAGGTAGTTTTTTTCCTTCGTCCCATCCTTCGGGAAGGAACAGTAGCAGTTCCTTCGCCGCGCCGCTGATTTTAGAGTTGTAAATTGCATGCCAAAGTACTTCTTTGGTGGTGTTCTTTACTGCGTCCAGGTGCGTCTGCACCACGTTTAAGAATTGCGTTAACTGTTGTTGGTCGGCGCTGAATTACTTAATACTCGTATAAGCGATCTCCTTTATAACTGTCACTATTCTACTCTGTGCCGGATTACGGTTTGCTTATGCTCCTGTTAATCTTCCCATTATTTCGACGTCCATTTCTTCTGTTACTTTTTCTATGATTTTTTTTCCCAAAATTGGAATGTTTTATTTTTTAAAGGAATTTTAAATGGTGATTTTTAATTTTTTTGAGTTAAAAATTGGTGGAGTAAGTGCCCGACTATGGTTTTTTTTCACAATGATTTTATTGGTTTTTAACCTAGTCTTAAGCACTGATTACTGATCACTGGCTAACACTTAGGTTTTCTTTTATAAATCTGACACTGATAACTGATTTTTAGCTATGCCGTTTGTCACTTTTTAAATGTGTTCGATTATTCGATTATATTCCGCGTATTCCGATTCGTTCTCGTTGGGTTTTTCCCGTTTGAACAAATTCCTACCGACTGCGCCACTTATGAAATTGGATTTTCGTGAGATTAAAAAAAAAAAAAAAAAAAACTTCGTTTCAAAATCACAAACTTTATTGTGCGAATGGTACCACCTTATTAACTAACTTACTTTAATTTTCTATAAACTTTATAATCTAATTTTGCTAAGTCAGCACTTTGCTGGATCAACTATTTGAGATCCCTTCACGCGAACATCCTTCAATGATCGTGTTACTACATATAAGGGCAACTTGAAGAGGTCCAGTTTCACGAGATATGTAACCTGCACAATAACCCATCACCATTAGACAACGTAAAATTGATTTTTTCCAGTCAATATGACATTGAGATTGCAGCCAGTAGACTAAGGCATAATTCAAAATGTTCAAAGTCTCAGCCGTAGAGAAATAGTTTCTCTTGTGCTGGATAGCATTGAAATTAATTGATAAGGCCTGAAAAAATGTCAACATTACCACTATTTATAACTGCTTCAGAAAGTACGGGTTTAAGCTATGAAGAGTTAATATTGGTGGAATAGGCTCATGTTAACGATGACATCAGTGTCCACAGTGCCCTAATTGATACTGAACTTTTGGATTTGGCCCCTCTGAATGAGGACGAGGAAGAAAACGAAGCACATCCATAAATTCCAACCACATTGATTGAGGCAAGGAGATCTCTTTCAACCCTACGCTCTCAGAATCGACACAAGTGATGATTATTTCTCAGCTCTTAATACTATCGAAAATTCATTAGACAATGATAGACAGAAGTCGCTCACTTAACAAAAAATTACAGACTGCTTTCCCAAATGAACATTTGTGAATAATTGTAGAAATGATTGCAATAATAAATCACGAATTTTAAGCAAACTCTTAATTATTTGTAATTTTGGCTCCCTACCTCTTGGTTATTTAAATTCTTGTTATTTTGAACTCTTGGTAATTTGGTCTTTCTCTGGTCCCTTGGGTTTCAAATTATTGAGAGTCGATCGTAATATCATTTACAGCGCCTTCGATGAATTGCGCATAGTCCAAACTGATTTTAAAAACGTTGCAATTTGGTGTGAAGAGAAAAAAAATTATCTTAATATTAATAAATGGTCAGCCATTACATATCCCCGTAGATATACATATTCCTGCAGTTCCTTACAGTAGCCACAACCTACATGATCTGCTAAACTTTCCCTTTTGTGCCCATATTATGGGATCAAGGTCACTAGCAGAGCAAACTCCGTACTTGGTTTTATGAAGCACTAAATTACTCCAATCCTAAACGCTTTTCAAATTTGGCCGCAATACAGATTTATCCGTTCTACTCTATGTCGTTTTCCCTCTATTGACAGAATCAATTCACTGTTCACTAATTAAATTTAACAAACATGTAATGCCTCGTGAAACATCGCGAAATTGCTGACATTGCAACTCGACAGTCCGACCTGCTATAATTAATATCTTTCAGCACCAACCTGCGCCATATTAGATCGGTATTCCACACCCGATTGAGTAAAATAAGCACTTACCTTCCCGAAGATCTATCTATCTTTATCTTATCTATATTTGCTAAGCGTTTGCTTCCGTGCAGGGACGGGTTAAGAATATCCCTGCAGCGATACCTTTCGCTTGTCGTAAAAGGCGACTAAAACAAAGGTAAACAAAAATCACATCTAGGCAATTTAGAAAACACCAAAGTGAGCCTAGGGACACATATACCACCATTAAACTGCCCCACAAGTGTACATGCAAATCAGTGGGTTGACACGACTGGAGATCACCGGTGTTGTAAGAGTAAGATCAAACAAAAAAATCTGGAGCATGCCCGTGTCACAAAAAAAAAAAAAAAAAAAAGGCAGGCCGAAAAACAATTGGTGCAAACAAATGCAAAAACCCCAGCATTTGATTGGCCTCAGCGATGAAGTAATCCCAAACCGGGAAGCCTGCCGCTACTTTCTGAGGTCAAAACGGCGGACCCCACAAGCGGACCAGTAGGAATGCAGTTAAGTGGGAAGGTTATGGTCCTACACTTCTGACCATAACGACGCCGGAAAAAAGGAAAAGAAGAAGAAGAAGAAGATATTTGCTAAGCGTTTAGAAACAATCTCAGATAATTCAACGCTAAATTTAGTGTTGAAACTATATAGACCAATTCAATATCATTTCAATTAAAATCATTTTTGACAACAACTTGCATTTAAAAATATTCTGATTCATCTGTTGTATTTTCTTCGAAGTAAGAACAGAAAACCCCAAAAATAACCTAAAGGGTACATTTCATTTTCATTTCATTTATTTTTGCCAATAGAATGATTACATGGATACATTAAGATTTAAACCTTTTAGAATCTCTAAATAAAGTTTTGACGAGATTCATTTGAAGAATGAGTACGTTAAATAAAATAAATAAATAAATAAGTGAATAAATAATAAATAAAATTGAAACAAATATAGTTAAATAACAATTAGATAAGAATATAATAATTTCAATTGCAGTGTAGTTAAATACGATTGGATAGGTGCAAAAATAATATTCTCTTGAAAGCTGAAAATGAGGTAGTGCTTTGTAATCCGTTTGGGAGTAAATTCCACAAATGAATTGCAGATACATAAAATGAGGGTTCAGCAATACCATGTGTAAAGCGCGGTAAAGTTAATTTTATACCTCTGTGTGGGTGAGCAAAGTTGAGAGTATCTGAGAGGTACATTGGACTTTTTTTATGGATGATATTGTGAAGCTTCAAGAGCAGCCAAAAATTAAAGTAGTTATCAAGACCCAAACCAAAGATATTGTGCCATAAGTGGGATACACTTGTGTGTCTAGGGATACGGTAAATATAGCGAATACAATCATTCAGAGCAACATTAAGTTTTCTTCTACAAACACAGTCCAAAGAGGGATCAACAGACGAGTTGAAAGCAAAGTAAGGTATTATTAGAGATTCGATGGTTGTTTCTTTAAGTTGGGTAACAGAAGATCTGAGAAAAATCTCAAACAACACAAACCGAAGTAAATTTTTCTGAAATCGTCAAAGATTGTTTTACAACAACTCGTTTGGCTGTTTATTTTAAAACCTATATAGGTCACGTCTTTAACATAGGCTATGACTTCATCATTAAGAATGACAGAAGGAAAATCATCAGAGTTGAGCTCATCTCTAGCGCATAGCATGGCGACAGACAGTCTAAATCTTTGGGGAATTTCTAAGCTTGATTGGCTGTTGATTAAAGAATTAACCATCACTTCAGGGCGGAAAGGACATTTATTATTGTTTTTGTCTTCTTTTATGACGAGTTGTTTAAGATTGCTCCAAAGCTCTCGAGAGCTAAGTGATGGACCTAGTTTCTACGTTAAATATGTACGTTTGAAACTACGAATGGTCGTATTAACCTGGTCTCATGCGTATACATATTGACTTTTGTTGAACTCGGTTGGATTATTCTTCAATCTTCGTAAAAAAACGTTCTCTTTCCCTAATAAGAAATTTGATGTTATCAGTGAACACGGACATTTTTTTCACCCTTACTTCTTTTGTCATTATTGGAATACATATACCATACAAATTAGATACTTAGTTATTAAACAACTTTAGCGTTAAGGTCATGCGTGTATAAAATATCAAATCGGATATATTGAAATGTCTTATCATAGTCTCAAAATTAAAATTTCTACAGGACCTATAATTGATAGTTTTAATTTGGTTAGACCTGTCTAAATCAAAATGGAAGGAGCAGTATATGAAATCATGAATAAACTCCGAGGATGATTAAATTTGGTCACTTCCTACAATTTTATGTCTAGAACTAGTCAAAAACATATCGAGAAGAAAAGGATTCATGTATGATTTGAAAACTTGGCCACTGATTATTTACCACTGAAAGACTAATCTTATCACAAAAGTGAATAAAAAGTCGCTTAGAAATGCTGTCATTCAAAAGATTTACATTAAAGTCACCTCCGACCAAAATGTTATTATATTTTGGACAAAGTCGCATTGAGGTTTCTTCAAGCTCGATAATGTAATACTCTCTAAACATATTTGGTGGACAATAAAAGGCAACAAGCAGTAGTTTTTCAACCGAACTCCTCACCTCTACATAAACAGAGTTAATACTATTCTCAGTTGAATTATAAACAGCAGCTCTTGACAAATGTTCACGTTGTACATACACGCTCCACCTCCAACTCTATCTCTTCTATCACTTCTAAATATTTTGAAACCATAATAACATCCAATATAGAGGTATTCTATATTAAATAACAAACTTTTAGTCCATTATCATACACGCCACACAGTACATTCAGAACACATCTCTTATTATTGGAATCCATGCCAATAACAAAAAATAAAAATTTTAATCTCCACCATCACAAACAGCAAAAAGGAGAAAAACAATTGCACCACCAATAAATATTTGAGAACATAAAAATAAAAATAATTAAAAGAGATATTCAAATCTGTGAATTTATACATTTTGTTGTGATCCACACAACGGGCCACACGCATCGTCCACTCAGCGAAATGCACACTTCTCTTCTTTCTTTCACCCATATCCGCCAACAACGCGAACAATGAATCAAGACACACTGTGGAGTGTCTAAGTGTCTATTTGTCCCTCTCTATCCCATATGCATAATTAGAGATGCAATACATAGGTTTAAGTAACTAGTCAGTCAATAAACTGAACTCATCAAAGAAGGTCTTTCTTTTAATGTCCGAACACCACATGGTGGCAGCGGTGTCGGAAAATTGAAAAAAAAAATAGAATCCGTCGTTCGCTGAAGATTAAAATAAAATGATAAATGAAGCTCAGCCAATACAGCCTGCGCCAGGTTTATCGGGCAATAATTTTATGGTTCAAGCGCCGGAGCATTTTTCGTTTAATCCAACGGATTGGCCACGATGGAAACGTCGATTTGATCGCTTTAGAATAGCTTCCGGGTTAGATAAAAGAAACGAAAAGGAGCAGGTGAACACTTTAGTGTACCTCATGGGTGACCAAGCGGACGATATATTTCTTTCATTTAATCTATCCCCTCCCGATCAAAAGAAATATACTGTTGTGATAACTAAATTCGAGAATTTTTTCGTTTTGAAACATAATGTGACGTACGAGCGGGCAAAGTTCAATTCTCGATGCCAATTAGATGGAGAAAGCATCGAAGATTTCATAACTTCATTATATTTGCTTTCAGAGAATTGTAAATATACGACTCTGCGCGACGAAATGATACGGGATCGATTGGTTGTAGGTGTGCGAGACAGGCGGTTGTCGGAAAGGTTGCAGTTAGAAGCCGATCTAACGTTAGAAAAGGCTATACAAACGGAGAGGCAACATGAGGCAGTGAGACGGCAACAGGTAGACCTGGCAACAACAACCATAAGTGCAAGTGCGAGCACTGTTAATAGTTTGTGCTCTTACAAACCGAAGACATCATCACCTTCACACAACCTTAGCCGGAACACTCGAGAAGCAAAGACAAAAGAATGTCAATGTCCATGGTGCGGTGCGCAAGAGCGGCACGACCAACATAAATGTCCTGCAAGAGGCAAACAATGCCGTTTGTGCAAAAAGTGGAACCACTTTAGTAAGGTATGCCGAAAGAAATCGAAATCCACCAACAACAAAATATTTCATGTAGCAGAAGAAGACGAGCCTCTCTTCATTGGTACGGTGAGAGAGGATAACTCTAACGTTGAACGGTGGATGGCGGAAGTAACAGTTAACGAAAAGAAAATTAATTTTATGCTAGATACAGGAGCTCCGGTAGACGTTTTACCACTTAAAGAGTTGAATATAAACTTCCCTCGCGCGAAAATTAATAAGTCGAATAAAAAACTGTGTGGCCCTTCTGGCGAACGTCTTGATGTTACGGGGACAATGAACTGTGTGTTAAAATACGGAAACAAACTCTGTAAATCCGAAGTTTACATTGTGAACAATTTAAAATCACCGCTTTTGAGCTTAAAATCGTGTCAAGATTTGAAAATTTTACAACGAATAAACGCCTTGGATAATTCGGTTGCCCAAACAGATCAAAAATCATCGGTAAATATCGAGACGGAATACCCAAAATTATTTAACAAACTCGGCTGTCTGAAAGATCAACACGAAATTAAATTACAACCAAACGTGAAACCGTATGCAATCGATACAGCACGACGCGTCCCAATTCCATTAATGGCAAAGCTCAGGGCAAAACTGGACGAAATGCTTCAGCTTGGTGTGATTCGGCGTGTAGATGAACCGACAGATTGGTGTGCTCCGATGGTAATCATAACCAAACCCGATGGTGACATTCGTCCTTGTGTTGACCTCGCGAAACTCAATTTGGCAATTAAACGGGGTATACATCCGATGCCAGTCGCTGATCATTCACTAGCGCAATTGGAAGGTGCTAAATACTACACCAAGTTAGACGCGAAGTATGGATTTTGGCAGATAAAATTATCGCCAGAAGGGTTCTGCTTCCAAAGGCTGCCTTTTGGTATTTGTACCGCCCCAGAGCTGTTCCAAAAACGAATGCAGCTGATTCTCGAAGGGCTTGATGGAGTCATCTGTCAAATGGACGACATTTTAGTGAAAGGGAAGGACATCCAAGAGCATGACCGAAATTTGCGTGCTGTACTTAAGAAGCTAGAACAGAATGGAGTCACTTTAAATAAGTCTAAGTGCCAGATAGGTGTCAAATCAATTACCTTTCTGGGACACAAACTCGACGAAGAAGGCATACACCCTTGTCCATCAAAAATCCAGGCGATTGAGGAATTTCCCCATCCGCAAAATGTAAGGGAACTACGCCAGTTTCTGGGATTAGTCAATCACCTGGGTAAGTTCGTTCCATACCTCTCTTCAGTAAGCTATCTTAAATGAGCTTTTAAAATCTCAAACAGAATTTTTATGGACACAAATGCAAGAGGAGGCTTTCACACAACTGAAGCGAGCGTTAACATCGGGCCCCGTGTTAAACGGGGGGACACACAAAATTCTTGTCTCGTCTGATGCATCATCATTCGGACTAGGGGCTGTGCTTCTTCAAACAGATGTGGACGGCATCCGGAAGCCCGTAGCATACGCTTCTCGAACCATGTCTGACAGCGAGAAGAAGTATGCACAAATAGAAAAGGAAGCCTTAGGCATCAAATGGGCATGCGAGAAATTCCGGGACTACATTATCGGCATCCACTTCACGATTGAAACGGATCACAAGCCGTTGATTCCCATTTTTACGTCAAAAAATCTCGACGACTTGACACCAAGGATCCAGAGATTTCGTATGAAAATTATGGGTCTCACCTTTAATATTATATATACACCTGGGAAAGATCTAGTAGCAGCAGATACACTATCACGCCATCCTATTCAAGGAACAGGACAGGACGATGACGACGAAATTAAAACATTCATCAACAGCATCATCGAGGAGCTACCAGCATCAACCGACAAACTGAATTCTATTCGAAAGGCCCAGCTAGATGATCCCATCATCAGAGAAGTCATGGAGTTTTGCCAAAACGGATGGCCACATCGCTCGAAGATTTCGCCGGAAGCAAGGTTATACTACAACGATCGCAAATATCTCTCGATCAACGGTCAACTGCTGATGCACGGAAATCGACTTGTTATCCCAACGGTTATGCAACACGAAATGCTAGCAACGATGCATACTGGACACTTGGGCATTGTTAAATGCAAAAGCAGGATGCGCCAGTCTGTCTGGTGGCCCGGATCCTCAAAGCAGATGGAAGAATTTATTCGGCGGTGTACTACCTGCATACAATTCCTGGTTCCAAGACACGAGACGCTAATTAGTTCTCCAATGCCAAAACGCCCTTGGCACATAATAGCAATGGACTTTTGCGTATGTTATGGTAAGACATTCCTTGTAATAAGCGATTACTTTTCCAGATTCCCGGAGATAGTTCAATTAGAATCCCAGACAGCGCGATGCGTCATCAAACACTTAAAATCGGTTTTTGCCCGATTTGGCATACAGGAAATAGTTAGAACTGATAACGGCCCTCAGTTCGCCACTGTTCAATCATCAGAGTTTCGCCAATTTGCACACTCCTGGGGATTCAAACACATAACATCCAGTCCTCGTTTCCCTCAGAGCAATGGCTTCATCGAGTCGGCTATCAAAATGGTGAAAACGCTTTTGAAGAAAAATAAGGACGATCCTGAGTTGGCTCTATTGCAGTACCGAGCCACACCACTTAATAACGGTTACAGTCCAGCAGAACTATTAATGGGTCGAAAAATTCGGTCAATTATGCCGATGACAAGTGACAGGTTTGAGCCAAAACCCGTCGACATGGACAAAGTCACAATGGCCGAAGGCAACGAAGGCTACAACAAGCAAACAATTACGATCGACGACATGGTGTATGTGACGGAAGAAACTTTGAAATCGGTGACGTTGTATGGATTAGAGATATCTATCAATGGGGTCGCATTCAAGCCAAGGCCGATACACCCCGTTCCTTTTATATTAAAACGAACACGGGTGTCTATCGAAGAAATGTGTTCCATTTGAATAACGCTCATAGAAAGTATGTACCGTATAAGCCGTATATAAGGAAGAAGTATTTGAAGGAGAGCTCCAAGCTTTAAGTTCAAAATCTTCGAAGGGAGAGACGCAGGTGCATAGTCAAATTGAATCGCCGGTTCCGAAAACATGTCAACCTACAACATCTACAGGTCACTATACGACTAGAGCAGGAAGAGTATCAAGACAACCCGACCGTTTGACTTATCAATCGAAACAAAAATAATTACGGAAAATTTTGAATATTTATAATCACTTATGTACGTATAAATGAATGAATGATTATATTTATGAATTTAAACGGTATAATCATTATCTTAATGTCTTATTATTACTCAACAAGGAACTTTTTGCAAAAAAAAATATTAAAAATTTGAAATGGAAATGAAATTTGAAGTGGAATTTTGTATCTAATATTAATAACTTATGGGGGAGGTGTGGAGTGTCTATTTGTCCCTCTCTATCCCATATGCATAATTAGAGATGCAATACATAGGTTTAAGTAACTAGTCAGTCAATAAACTGAACTCATCAAAGAAGGTCTTTCTTTCAATGTGCGAACACCACACACACGACACCTTTGAAGTATGCCCATTTAAAACTAAATGTCAGTGCAGTATGACTAACTCAAGTGGGGTCAGTACAGCCCAACGATGAGTCAAGACATACGCCACCCTTGAAGCGTACGAAGAATCAAGACACATGACACCTTTGAAGTGTGCCTATTCATATGCGCTACATGCAGTATATTGGGTAAACACTAATTCATGCACAGCCAATAGCAAAACCCTGAAAGCAATTAAACGCAATTAAGGGATATGGTGAATGAGTACCAAGTTGCATGCATGAAAGTGAAAATGGGTCGGAGCAAAGTCGAGTTTCGTAGTGTTTACACCTACGCTGCAGAAACCGATTTCTGACGGGTAGGAATTAAGAAAGAAGAGGGGATAAGATGCGTACGAAAAATATTGTATAAAAAAGCAGCTTATATCCAGGGTAGGCATTTGAGGTTAATTTGAGATAGTTATAGGACTTAGTTATCAGAGCTAATTATTATTGATAAACTAATTATTACTGATAAACTAAATAAAAAAATTAAAAATGGAGAACTTGTTTAACTCTCCGTTTGACGCTCTTTCCTTGATAAACCAAGGAAGCACGGCGCCAATCGTAACATTTGGTGGCAGCGGTGGGATACCTGAAAGGTCCCAACTACCAAGTGTAAAAGCGAAAAGACAGCGTACTGAGGCTAAAACACCAGCAGTGAGAAGTAAAGTGAAAAAAGTGTGAAAAAGACCGTAAGACCTGGCGAACTTCAAAGCGAATGTCTGAGGCAAAGTTTGGGCAGTGTTTATAAAAGACCAGGGGTAACTACCATCTTTAGGGCGCGAAGCTTGCCTGGCAGAATCAACAGTAGCAGCGGAAGTCATAACAGTAGCAGCAAAAGAAGTCACAACACCAGCAGCAGAAGAAGACACAACAGTAGCAGCAGAAGCAGTCACAACAGTAGCAGCAGAAGCAATAACAACTACAGCAGCGGTATTTATTAAATTTTATAAGAGAATATATTTTAAGATACTATACATTATCGTTTGTGCATATATATATATATATACATATACCCCACACATTTTGACACTGGTCCCTCCTTGATTCCGTAAGATCTTCGGTAATTCTTCTAACAAAAAAAAAAAAAAAAACACAAACTCAAAATTTATACGCGTCGAAATAAAGCAATTGCGGAGTTATTCGAATTTCTACCGCACTATTTCGAAGACAACTGCGGCATGGAATTCAAAATGAGCATAACGGACGTGTTTAACATCGTACCCAACTTCGACGGAAATCCTCGAGATCTGAGTAAATTTATAGCTTGTGGAAACACATTTTTTTCTTCCGTTTCGGAAGATCAACATCGAACATATCTAGAAATTATAAAAACAAGATTATTGGGACGTGCATTCGAACTAACACAGTTCGACTCGTTTGCAAGATGGAGCGACCTAGTAAAGGAGCTCGAGAGACACATTAGGCAAGATAGATCCCGATCCTTCACTCAAAACGAGTTACTATCTTGCAAACAAGGACCAAAAGAGAGTGTGAAAGATTTTGGTGATAGACTTTCACAACTACTCACTGTCCTGGACTTAGCCACACAAACCGATATCTCCGAAAGAGCCGTCCGAGATTATTTAGTCAAAGAAAATGGCAAGTTAGCACTGCAAACATTCGAGGACAACCTCAGAAACCACAGCCTAAACATTTTCACATCTGACATCACCATCTTCGTAGATAGCCAGGCTGCACTGAAGTCAATAGAATCCTGTATAACGAGATCAAAGGCTGTCAAGAAATGTCGCGACTCACTGAAGTCCATCAGACACCATAAAGTTAAACTCTGCTGCATCCCGGGCCACAGCTCAATCGCAGGGAACGAAAGAGCAGACGAACTGGCCAGGCAAGGTTCTGAAATGGACATCAGCGAAGCGGACACGTCATTGCAACCACCGATCAGCGCATTATACCGGATCATAAACGACACAATTATCAAAGAGGCCAACTCGTCTTGGCTTAGAAGAAACGACAGCTACACGACAAGATCATCGTGGACAGAGCTCACCGTCGGAAAAACAAAGAAGCTCCTGGCGCTGGACCGTAACTCGATCCGTATGCTCGTCGGGGTGATCACAGGACACTGTCCCATTGGAGCAATGCTCCGGAAATGGGACTCGGGATCCAGCGATCTCTGCCGGAGCTGCGGCGATGAGGAAGAAACTGAGACGATCCAACATCTGCTCTGCCACTGTCCAGCTCTCCAGAATCGACGCCTAGTGTCGCTAGGCCAAAGATTCTTTACAGAGATTGCGGACGTGGCTAATGCAGATATATCGGATCTTCTAAGATTCATCAAGAGCACGGGGTGGTTTCAGCCACCACGTGATAGGACAGGTTAATTTTATGTGTACCCACACAAACGAAGGGAATCACAATGGGCCTCTTGGCCTCCGAGTGGAAGTGATGTCCAACCATCACACTCCCCTTCTCTAAACTAACCTAACCTAACTAAACGATCCTAACCTAACTCTTCCAGGAAGAGTGGAAAAAGCTACCGAACTGTTACGATATGGAGCACCCAATTGGATCAATGCCAAGACGGCTACAAGCCGTTATTAATGCCAATGGTGGGCACACTAAATATTAGGCCATTTTTTGTTTTTTTCGTTCTCTTTTATGTTATGTTTGCATTTTGCAAACAATTATTTGACAGATTAAAATATGAAGATGTTTTTATTTTTACTATTTTCGTACATTCTTATTTGAAGTTTGGTAATTTTTTTTTGTTGTAAGTATTGAGAATAAGCTTATTAATAAAGTTATGAAAAGAAAAAAAGCCCAAGCAATGGGTTTCCATAAATTTTAACATTTCAAATAAAATTGCAAACAATTTTTCCTTTTGCAAACAATTATGTGACAGACCTTATCTATGAAAACATGGTCAAGAAAACTATTTAATTTATTAGGATAATAATTTTCTGACTAAGACCGTATTCGGAGAAAGTGTCAACAACAATACTTTCACTCCCACTATTAATATTGAAAGGAATCAAACAATTACTGTCATCTGAATCCTGTAACCAGTTGATATAACCCAAATTAAAATCTCCTAAAATAATAATGTGTTGATTTTCTTGAAGGCTGTTCAAAACTGGTACAAAATTGTCTATATGAATTTTATATAATTCAAAAGAACTTTTCGGTTGAATATAACTCAATATAAAATAAACCTCATAAACATTATTAATGCTTACACATACTATCAGCTGGTCGATATCAAACTGCGAATGCAAAGCGGTAGATGATGACGGCAAATCCAATTGAAAACACAGAAATTATTAACGAATGGCACACATATCACACATCCGCGTTTTTCTTTTCCAGTTGTTAGTGGACATCGATCGTTACGGAAAACATTAAATAGCTGGGTGTCGAAATTTCTGTATTAAAATGATTCTCAGAGAGCCATGTTTCGGTAAGTACATAAATGTCGAATTGTTGAGAAGAGGAGAAGAGAAGAATATTTTGCATTTTTGTTCTTAATCCACTAATATTGTGATAGAATATGAAAAATTCAGAAATGTTATTGTTGTCGCGTGAGGAGGAACGGTATTGAGTGGGTGGGATCGAATTTGCATATATCCTGTTGTTATCGGATGGTAGAGTTCGTTGTCTGTGGCGATGGTGTTACTGGCGGTGACGGATGCTGTTGCAGGTCAAGATGTGTTTGTGATTGAGCTGATGATGGCGATAGTATGATTGTAGGCGGTGGCTGTGGAGTTCCCTTTTTTTCCATGAGAAATTAACATTTTTACTCGCACGTAAGAACCCGGTGCTGAAGAGTTCATTACGACAGACAAATTAGCAACGCTTAGTGTGAATGTAACAAATTTAAGAGAAGATATATATGCATTTCTCTTATTAGCATGAAACATTTAAACTGATCTGCAGGAATATTTATTTTTTTTGCAAAATATGATTGATGACATCTTCGGTTGTGGTGTTTTTGTGGAATCTGGACAGATGTACACTTGTAGTCTGGTTAAGCACGAAGAGATGATGCATTATCAGAACCAATAATCTTTCTAGGCTCAGAATTCTTTTTTGGAAGTTTATTTTTAATAGTTTTCCGTGCTGAATCAAAGTCAAAATATTTGAGGGGTTAGTTTTGGAATTCGATGGATGAATTACTGAGACGTTTATTTGATGATGATAGTAATGGTGAGTAAGATGGTGATGAAGCAGGTTTCAGTTTCTGAACAGACGTTAGAAGATGTTAGAAGTTTGACCAAGTTAGGAAAATTGAAACCATTAACAAGTCCGGAAAAGAGGGAAACATTCTACCTAATAGATTTTATGCGACTCTTATTCGTAAGAGCTTTAAACTTCTTAGGAAGGAAGAGAAATTAACACTAGCACACGAAATACATTTCCAGAAAATACTAGGATTAGTTAATGCTTTATAATCGTTTTCTGCGATTTCGACGCATTCTTTATGGAAAATTTGACCGCTAATATCCGCACCCGATGAAATTTTGAGAACGTTTTACGATTTGGTTGCATTTAGCACAAGTTGACCTTTTAAAATCTACTTTGTTGAACCGATGTTCACTCAACCACTTCTAATTTAGTATTGAGTTAATTAATCATAAGGCCGAAAGACATAGTTTAAGTTGTTCTGTGTACTTTAGAGGGTCCGTATAGGGCCATTAAGGTATTTTAAGTTATAATAGTTAGATTTTTTTTAAGTACAAAATGAATAAAAAAAATGATTCCTAAAATGAAGCGCAACACAGTGTGTTTATTGAATGTACTAAGCACTCAAGCGATAGCTTGCTTCAAGTTTTTAACATGAAAGAGGAGTCCATATAATGTTTTTGTGCTCGCCAGGCGAGAGAGGAGCTCTCATAACCTGGCAATGCAGATGAATGTTATCTATATGAATATATACCGAGTAGATACCGAAATATTCAACTTAATAAAACATAAATAATAGGTACAGCTGTCACCGTTATTTTGAATATATAAATTTAAAAATGTTAATTGTTTAAAAAGTACAAATAACATATTATTACAATAATTGAAATTAAAACAAAATTAAACCAAAGCGGGCGAACAATAACCTCCGTGTGAGGGCTGAACACACTTTTCGTTGGATCCAGTCTGAACACAACTGTGCTTACATCTGTGCTGAATCACAAATTTATAAATTTATATACATATATATTTATTCTTTTCTAGCACATGAAATTTTATATCTTGAAACGTATGGTTTTCTTCATTACTATCTATACATATATTATATACATATATCTCGCTTATTCTCACACACTTTTGAACACTTGAATTTCATATAAATTGAATTGTACTAATATTACGGAGCTCCTTTTTTGTTAAATAAATTGATGTGAGCACATGCAATCAAGTATAATATCTGGCCAGGTCCATATTGTCAATTTGTGAACTAAACATAATGGTGCCTCCTGTGAGGATTGGGCGGATATTATTAATTGGAAAATGAACGAGGGGAATATATCCAACATTAAAGAATCACAGAAAATTGCTGAACGGGAAACCATCTAGAAAGCGGACCACCTAACCTAACGAGCACGAGGATCTTCAGCTGCAAGAAATACGAGGGAGTTGACCACATAATCTGTAACTGCGAGGTAAGTGCAATTGATATCTGCATGTGCTTGTTCCTTTTATAAAATTCTACGAAAATATTGTGCGAATATGGGGGATTCCGATATTGTGAGGGAACAGCTTATGCTACTGGAGTCAGTGCAAAAACTCCTACGAAACTTTAAGAAGGTATCCACGTCAAAGAAAACTGTGGCATATCACAAGGTGCGCCTAGATACCTTAGCATCTTATAGGGCAGAATTTAGGGCCAATCATAGCATTCTATCTCGGCAATCGCAAAAGCAAATTATCAAGGAAAATTATGTTGACAACGCGGTATGCGATACATTTGAGGATGCTTATTCAGATGGTGCCACCACTATCCACGACTGTCTCGCAATGAAAATGGATGCAAGTATAAAAGAAAATAAATCTGACACCATGGTTCATCCAACACCTATTCATCCAATGCAGTGCGTTCCCTTACCGGAGATAAAACTCCCTACCTTTACCGGAAACCCCTTGAATGGCCCGCATTTAAGGAAATATATCTTGATCGAATCCATCGAAACGAAAGTCTAAGTAATTTGCAACGATTCAATTACCTTAGATCGGCGCTTTTAGATAATGCCTTACAAGATATTCAACACGTTGGCGTTGTCGGTGAAAACTACATGGCGGCATGGGAAATGTTGTGTTCTCAATACGACAATAACCCCATTCTTTTCACACACTATATGGATGTGATAGATCAACATCCGGATGTAGTCAAGGACGATTCAATTTCTTTAAAATGTCATGTCGTGCGTGTTTCAGTTCTCTCAAGGGACTTGGGATCAACATGGAAGTTCAGAACCAACTTTTCGTATATTATTTAATAAAGAAGTTACCAAGTGAGTGGGACCAGTCTCTTCGTAAGCAAATCGAAATCCCAACGTTTACTCAATTGCTTACTCTTTTAGACGAGCAATACTTGATGATCTTCTAAATCTAAACAAGCGGTGCAACGAAAACCGGCAAGCCCTAGGACTACATCGTTTGTGAAGAAGGAACTGAAAGTTATGCATGTACAAAAGAAACCAATTACTTGTCCTGTTTGTGATAAGGCAGATCACCCAGTGAGGGAAGGCAGACAATTCTTGGAAATTAATGTCAATGAAAGGCGAAGCACAGTGGATAAATTCAAACTTTGTTTTAACTGCTTGGGATTCAATCATCGCTCAACAAACTGTAGCAGTCGGCGTAAATGTGGAACTTGCGTGGGTAAGCACCACACCTTAATTCATTTGGAAAGGGGGACCCTCAATCCCGCACTCACTACATCACTAGCGCATGCAACCACCTACGACGAGCAACGAGATTGTCGCCCTAGAAACATAACACCATACGATGTGCTATTACCAACAGCGATCGTTACCATCAAGACACCGGGAGGATATTCGCGATCGTTTATGGCATTACTAGATCAGGGATCACAGGCTTCCGTTGTAAATGAAAGAGTCGTGCAGTTGCTTCGTCTTCAAAGGGATAAGGCCAACTTAGGTATCAATGGATTATAAGGGACTACGATAACTTCAAGTCAATATAAGGTAAATTTACTAATCGGGTCTAGATTAGATCCACAGAATATGAAGTTACTGCTTATGTGCTACCCAAGGTGTCAGGTGTTTTGCCAACAAACAAGATCAATATTTCCAAATGCAGTCATCTTCAGGGAATACCTCTCACGGATCCACGATACTTTGAACCACAATCTGTTGACGTCTTACTAGGCAGTGACGTATATGGGGCATTTCACGTCAAGCGGACAAGGAAAAAAAAGTGAGGATCTGAAATTTGTTCATATTAGGTCCAGTTGTACTTCTAGTAGATATGAATACGAACACATAATATTTTTTTTATATGATGTGTATTTGTCAAGTTATGGGCTTCTAAAGAATCGTATATATAGAATTCGTATATTTTGGAAGAATTTTCTCGTATTGAAAAAAAATACAATAAATTTTCAAATTACCCGATTTGCATCAAAAGTTTCCTGCTCTTTTTAAAAAAGAAATCAATTTCGAAAAAAAAAAAATGTAATGTTCAATTGAAATGGGATCTGCATTAGTTAAGGAGGTAGGTAAATGAATGTATGTACATGTAGCAGTAAGTATGATGTTAGGCGTTTGTTTATGTCGGTTAATATGCGAATTATGAAATTAAAATACGACAGTATTAACATTTATCATCCTGTTCATTTGTGTTGAAGCTCTAACAATAATTAGGGATAGTTACTTTAAAAAAAAAAAAAAAAATTAATACATTGACAAAATTCATTTAAATTTGTAGAAATATTAGTAGGAAGAAATAAAAAATAATTTTACCTGTAGTTTGTCAAAAAGTTTATTTCTTCAATTAATAAAGGATTAATTATTTAGTTACTAAATGTTTAATTATTTTAACTTAATTACAAGTTCATTATCTTCATAATTATCATTATATTGTAGTCCGATTTCCACTCTCTTATCTGCCCCATCTTTTAGAATTAATTACTTATGTATCATTTTGAATTTCCGTTATTATTTAATTGTTGCTCTGACCTCTTAGTGACTGGTGCTTGACATAGACAATTTATAATGGCTCCGTACGGTGATCGATGTTTTAATCCATTTCGTTTGGTGAATCATCGAAAGTTTAAAAGTATGTATAAGAATAATTTCTACATGTTTAGTGCAAAAGTGGGGATTTCCAGCAAACGTTTACGTGTGTGCATCTTGCAGGAAACGCCTTTTTAACGAAAGACCGCCAGTAGCTTACGAAAATAAAGAAAAAACACAAAAGACGAACCATTCATTCCCGAAGACAAATTCAAACATAATTCAACTCAAACTGACACAGTAATAGATAACCTAGACATTTTGAAGTAGCTAAAGGAGAAATTTAATGATCCATCTACTTCTGCTTCTATGAAAACTATGATCCTGACCATGGCACCTAAGTCCTGGTGTGAAAATAGACTTGGAGAAGAGTTTGAAACATCCAGGCGACAAGCGAAAATCAGATAGATTGTAGATCAGTTTGGTATTTTGTCATCTCCGAACCCACGTGGTGGTCGTAAACTACTACGACCGAAAACTTGGTTAAAAAATGTTATCTCCGAGAAGACATTAGCCGAATAATGCCTGGTAAAAAAGAATTTATATCTGTTAAATAGGATGACGGAAAAAGAACTCACATACAAAAACAACTTCTGATGTGCAATATTGATGAACTTCTTCAGAAGTTCAAGGAAGAATATCCAAACGTACAAGTAGGTTTAACAAAGTTTTTTACTCTAAGACCCAAACAATGTATCCTCGCTGGCGACCCTGGAACACATATGGTATGTGTTTGTACTTACCACCAAAATGTAAAGCTAATGTTCAATAGTGGAGGCATAGCTAATCTTACAGCTGGAACTGCTATAGAACTTTCGTCTTATAAGGATTGCCTTCGCAAGATGATGTGTCCCAATCCAACAGAGACGTGTCATTTAATGACTGCAAAAACACCGCCAATTGAATGTTGTAAGTCTTGTCCAGGCTTAAGTGCAATTCGTGATAATTTGAAAATCATATTCGATAACAATCAAGTGACAGAAGTGCAGTTTAGAAAGTGGCTTGTCACAGACCGATTCACATTATGGACTCTAGTACTATCTTCTGATGATTTTGTAGATAGCTTGTGTGATGCCTTGGATACTCTGAAACCTCATGCTTATATTGCAGGGACACAGGTTCTTTATTTTAAAATTCTTAAGGAGACTATCAATGAAGGAGAAATACTCGTACAATGTGGTTTTGCAGAAAATTATAGTTTCGTTGTCCAAGATGCTGCCCAATCTTTTCATTGGAATAACGACCCAGCAACACTTCTGACTTCGGTGTTTTATTATAGAGACGGAATTGAAATAAAACATGGCAGCATTGTTATGATTTCAGATGACTTAAAACATGATACAGCCACTTTTTACGCTTACCAAAAAATACAACACAAACACCTGTTTGAAAAAGCAATAGTTGTGTCTAAAATTATATATATAACCGATGATGCCTCTCAACATTTTAAAAATAGATTCAATTTTGTGAATTTATTTTATTATAAACATGATTTTAATACGAATGCAGAGTTACATTTTCACGCAACGTCTCATGGAAAGGGGCCATGTGATGGTCTTGGGGAAAACCTCAAACGTTTAGCGACGCGTGCAAGTCTACAATTACCTGCAAGTAGATCAATCGTTTCACCAATGCAGTTATATAAATGAGCAAAATCATCTTTAAAACAAACAGCGATTTATTATTGCTCCAAAGATGATATTAATCTTGAAAGAATTTTTTTACAACCCCGGTTTAATTCTGCAATAACCATTTCAGGAACTAAAAAATTGCATGCCTTCATTCCGACAACGGAAGGTATTCTTGTAAAAAGAACCAGTTGCGCAGATGCTCAAGGTATAATTGTAAAAATTATAAAGTAAAATCGTTCTGAATTTATTATTACGTTATTTCATTACATTATCATTTAATTTCACAGCAGTTTTAAGTAGTAGTAGTAGTCGTTTTTAGTAGTTCCGGAGATAGGTTAGGGTAGGGTACCCTAACTTAGAAACAAACAAACATTATTTCTTTATAATATTAACACTAAAGTACTAATTATACTAATACTATATGCTAATTTCTACTAATACTATTATACATACTAAATATTATACAAACCACAATAATACTAACTCTATTCGCACCAACCGGCCGACATACACAAACGCCTAACATCATACTTACTGCTACATGTACATACATTAATTTACCTACCTCCTTAACTAATGCAGATCCCATTTCAAAACTTCTGGTGTATTATATTTATATACTCTAAGCTATATTTTGAAATAAGAAAAATAAAAATAAAATTGGTCGAAGTTTCCAAAATGTTGTTTCGAAATGTTTACTTCCGGTTTTGAACATTGAAATATTTTTTTTTTCGAAATCTTTTTTAAAAAGAGCAGGAAACTTTTGATGCAAATCGGGTAATTTGAAAATTCATTGTAATTTTTTTCAATACGAAAAAATTCTTCCAAAATAAACGAATTTTGATATAGACGATTCTTTAGAAGCCCATAACTTGACAAATACACATCATATAAAAAAAATATTATGTGTTCGTATTCATATCTACTAGAAGTACAACTGGACCTAATATGAACAAATTTCAGAACCTCACTTTTTTTTTCCTTGTCCGCTTGACGTAAAATGCGGACATGAAAAAAATGAGTGTATTCAGAATGATACAAGTAAGGCGACACATGGAATGCCCATCGCTCAAAGGACAACATTTGGGTACATCGTATCTGGAAAAAAGGCTGAGCACTCGCCAACATCTGCTTTGACAACGTTATACTCCAGTTTCGAAATTGATCATCTGCTAAGAAAATGTTGGGAATCGGAAGAAGTATTAGAACCAGATAAACAATCAGATGAGGATCGATGGTGTGAGGAATTTTATAAGGCTACGACTGAGCGTTTGAAATCTGGCAAATATCGAGTTCGACTACCAACACCATCGACAAAAACACCAGCATTTGATTGGCCTCAGCGATTAAGTAATCCCAAACCGGGAAGCTTGCCGCTACTTTCTGAGGTCAAACCGGCGGACCCCACAAGCGGACCAGTAGGAATGCAGTTAAGTGGGAAGATTATGGTCGTACATTTCTGACCATTACGACGCCGGAAAAAAGGAAAAGAAGAAGATCGAGTTCGACTACCAATAAAAACGGAACTTTCATCTACGAAGTTTATAGGAAGATCAAGAGCTGTGGCTCTAAGGCGATTTGAACTTTTAGATAGATGACTAGCAAGAGATAAACATTTGAAAGATGCATATATTAGTCCATTAAGTCCATATTAGAGTCCATTAAGGAATATTTACTGCTAGGGCAAATGAAACCAGTTCTGACCAACGAAAAACAACATTGTGTTAGAGAAAAGAATCAGACATCACACTATACCTATTGTTATCTGCCGAACCACTCAATCATAAGGGATAATTAAACTCCATCTTAACGAATTGGCGCTTATTCAAGTATGTATTTATGGCAGATATCGAAAAAATGTTTAGGCGTATCGAAATGCATGATGAAGACGCGCAGTATCAGCGCATACTTTGGAGAGACGATGCTTCTCAATCAATGCAAGAATATTACTGTTCAACTGTGATGTTTGGAACAGCTTTTGCCCCGTAAACACATATAGCTATACGCACGATGGATCAGTTGGCTCAAGATGAAAATGAAAATTTCCCACTGGCTGCGGAAATAGTTAGTCAACAAATGTATGTGGATGATATTTTATCTGGGCCAACACTATTGAAGAAGCGATAGAAAAACAGACGCAACTCATCAACATGTTAAGAAGCGCTTCCTTTGAACTACAAAAATGAGCTAGTAATCACCCCTTGTTGTTAAGTAAAATTCCTCCTGAACATCGCTACGTGAATAGTATGTTGCAGTTCAAACCAACAGACCCTATAAAGGCCCCTTGGAATTTAAATTTAAAATCGATTTCAGTATTACACTCGAGACTCCGATAAAACGCTCAATTTTATCTAACATTGCACGCCTATTTGACCCGATGGGTTGGCTTAATCCTGTGGTTACATCTGCGAAGATTATTTTGCAACAGTTATGGATAGAGAAAATCGGATGGGACGCTAAATTACCTGAGGAGCTGGAGAAAATCTGGAAAAGGTTCGGTGAAGATCTGTCGGCCATCGTTCAAGTCCGCATTCCCAGATGGATAGGAAGTATCGGAAACTTAGGAACAACAGAAATACATATATTTTGCGATGCATTTGCCGCTCATTCGTCAGTTGCATACTTAATGATTTTGAAAGAACATGGAAGATATGTGGTAAATCTTCTGATGGCGAGATCTAAGGTCAACCCAATAAAGCCCAGGCTGACAATTCCTAGAGCAGAACTATGTGGAGCGGTCTTGGGCACGAAATTACTGAAAGCCATAAAACAAAATCTTAATATTGGCGTTCCTCCATCAAACGTATTCATGTGGACTGATTCGTCTATAGTATTGCAATGGATTCGAGGAGATACAAGTAAATGGAAACCATTCAGCAATAGAATCAGAAAAATCAGGGAGGAAACTGCACCAAATCAATGGCGTCACGTAGCCTCGGGAGACAACCCTGGAGATGTTTCTAGCCGTGGAATAAGCCCATCAAAACTGGTTGACTGTGACTTGTGGTGGCATGGGGCGAACTTTCTCAAGCTGCGGTTCAGTGATTGGCCGAAACAACCGATAAATATGTCATTTCCGGAAGTTGAAGAAGAGAAGAGGAGGGTCAAGACATTCTAGAGCATCGTTAACGATTCAGAACCAAGCATGTTAAGGAAGTGGTCATCTCTCTCCAAGGCTCTGCGAATTGTAGCATACTGCATGCGTTTCGTGAATAATTGTCGTTCACAGTCGGAATCCAGAGCTACTGGGAGGCTTACAGCAGATAATCTAAATACGGCTATGATCTCTGTGGTGCGTTTAGTTCAACGGGAAGCATTTGCTAGTGAATGGAATGCTTTATCATCAGACAAGTCCATACCTGAAAGGAGCCCACTCCGTCCGCTTAATCCATATTTTGATCAAGAAAGGACAATACGGCTTGGTGGCAGATTAAAAAATGCACTTCTTCCCAAAGACCAAAAATACCCCTAAACACCAATAAAACACCATTTTACGGAGTTAGTTGTCAAGTATAGCCATCTAAGTACCATGCATGGGGGTGTGACTATGACATTAAATCACATACGAAGACAGTTTTTTATAATGAACGGACGCAATGTGGAGCGATTTGCCATTCATCGTTGTGTTATTTGGTACAAGAACAAGCCCGAACCCTGCAAGCAACTGATGGGTTCGCCCAGCAAAGGCATTTTCATCCACTGGCGTTGATTACGCAGGACCTTTTAACGTTTTGCCGTCCAGAGGCAGAAGCAGAATTGCATCAAAGGGATACATAGCGCTATTTGTTTGCCTAGCAACGAAGGCCATTCACTTAGAATTGGTTGGTGACTTATCGTCCGATGCCTTTATAGGCGCTTTAAAGCGTTTTATGGCGCGAAGAGGGTTTTGCAACTATATATGTATATAGCGACTGTGGAACAAATTTCATTGGTGCTAATAGAAAGTTGAAAGAGAACAGAAACTGCTATCAATAATTCGTAGATAACATTTATCCACAATTAGCGCAACAACAGATACGTTGGCATTTTATACCGCCCTCGTCTCCCCACTTTGGAGGGCTGTGGGAGGCGGGTGTGAAGTCAACAAAATTCCACCTTAAAAGGGTTATCGGGGAACAAAAACTAACGTACGAGCGAGCAACTTAATACTTTCTTGACACAAATTGAATCATGCCTTAATTCTAGGCCTTTATGCCCATTAACTAGCAATCCTGACGATCTAATGGTATTGACTCCCGGTAATTTTTTGACTGGTGATTCGTTACTTGCACTGCCACAAGCTGAAATCAATCATAATTCTCTACTAAATCGATGGCTACATTATCAAAAACTGGTTCAACACTTTTGGCGTCAATGGACAAAGGAATATAGTGGTTAAATAGTGGTAAAATAAAGTGGTTAAAACGCAGTACGAATATAAAACTGAATGATACCGTTATGATAAAGGATGAACGTTTTCCCTGTAACCAATGGCCGTTGGGGCGGGTTGTGGAGCTACATCAAGGTGCGGATGACTTAGTGAGAGTCGTCACACTCAAAACTCAAAACGGTATAATTAAACGCCCTATAGTCAAGCTGTGTCCATTATCACTTGAAGAAAGCTGGCAAGATTTATCAAGGGAACAAGCGTTGTAGTGTCAATTGTACTTTGATTCTTCGTTACAGGTTATTCAACAACACATGCAGTACAAGTGAAGGAGTTGATCGTATAAGAAGTAATGATATTCATTCCGATATTATCCCGGTGGAGTTATGTGAGGGCTGAACATACTTTTCGTTGGATCCAGTCTGAACACAACTGTGCTTACATCTGTGCTGAATCACAAATTTATAAATTTATATACATACATATATGTATATTTATTCTTTGCTAGCACATGAAATTTTATATCTTGACACGTATGGTTTTCTTTATTACTATGTACATATATATATCTCGCTTATTCTCACACACTTTTGAACACTTGAATTTCATATAAATTGAATTGTACTAATATTACGGAGCTACTTTTTTGTTAAATAAATTGATGTGATGTGATGAGCACATGCAATCAAGTATAATATCTGGCCAGGTCCATATTGTCAATTTGTGAACTAAACACTCCGCCTCGATAATTGTCAATAACACTACCCGTGTGATTCTTAAGCAGTGAAACTTAATATGTAATCTTCAATGAACTTTCAAATTTCGGATGAAGAAATTACAAAAATATTAATTTATAATTAATTTCATTAAATAAAACCATCTATATCAAAAAGTAAAATTTTCATTAAAACAGTTGAATGACAAAGGTTAACAAATATTATAATATATGTACATTGGCGTGCACATACGTAAATAGTAACGCTCCAGAAGCAGATATTGTGAGACTCATAGTTCTTGTGTATTAACCCAAAGTCTAAGTTTTTTTGGTTTGAGTTTACACACATATTGAACTTTTAAAAATTGCTCTTTATTCAGCAAATTATTTCAATTTCTTTTTATCTAAAACAAGTTTGAATAAAGACACATAAAAGAGGTCGTGCATGAAATTAAAAACTCTCATTGCTTTTTCGTTAAAGTTGGTATTTATTCAATTTTTTTAGTATTTTGTTGACTATCAGTCACAACCTGTAATCTGCGAGGCATAATATTAATTAAATTTTCACATACTGACTGGTATAGATTGCCATATCCTTAGAGTCTCTTCAAAAAGATTGTGAAGATTTCCAACTTTTTTAAAGTTCATATTCCTTTTACAATAATGCCATAGGTTCTCAATAGGATTTAGATCCGGGCTACACGACAGCCAGTCCAATAGGTAATCCTATTTTCTTTTAACTACATTTTTGTGTGAGCCGCCGTGTGTTTCGGATCGTTATCCTGTTGGAACTTCCAAATTACTGGCAGGTGTTCATCTGCGTATGGCAACATTATATTCTGAAGAATGTCACAATATTGGAACGTGTCCATATGTCCCTCAATTTTATGAAATGGAAAAACGCCGCACCGAACATAGCCCCCCATATCATAATGCTGCAGCCCCGTGTTTCACTGTGGACCGTGTGTACCTTGGATCCAGCTCTTTACATCGCGGCCGGCGAACACATATTTTTCCATCGGATGAAATCCTGTTTATCTTGGTTTCATCGGAAAACAGAACAGTTTTCCATTGAGCGACAGTCCAGTCCTTATACTTATGGGCGAATTCTAAACGTCTTTTACGATGTCGCTCAGTCAACCATGGCTTCTTCCTGGCTTCTTCTTTTACTTTTTCCGGCGTTGTTATGGTCAGAAGTGTAGGACCATAATCTTCCCACTTAACTGCATTCCTACTGGTCCGCTTGTGGGGTCCGCCATGGTTCTTCCTGGCTATGCGTCCAAAGCGTCCTGCTTCGCGTAATCTACGTTTGACTGTGTCTATAGATGGTCCATCCTCCCTTTGGCCGAAAACTGCTCCCCGAACGCCTCTTGCTGTTGAATGCGGATGTTTTTTAATGCGATAAATAAATCTTCTCGTGCAGATGTTGATCTCGCCCCAGGTTTGCGTGGGACTTTCTCAGCTATTCCATTTTTTCTGACATAATGCACTGCATTAAATACAATTTTCTGGAACATTTTAGTATCTTGGATATTTCGTCATATAACTTTTCATCGGCTGACAATAAGAACGCAAGTTTTTGCATCGAAAGATTTTTTTTTTACCAATTGTCCAAAACTTACAAAAATAACATCAATTCAACATTTGTACTAAGATGATAAAAAAATTCTCACTTACAAGTTGAATTAAATGCTTGAAACTTATTAAAAACAACGAATAAGTAGTGTTTTGTAATGCGTTTCTAATTATGTGCACGGTCAGTTGAGCTCACTTTAATCAATTCAGATAGGTGAGAGAGAATAACGGTACTACATGTCAATGCAATTTCTTGTTTACTAAGGTTGGTAGTCGTACTAAAAGCAAACAAGTTGAAAATGCTTAGGGTGGAAACACAGGAATTGAGGAAGAAAGAAATGTGCCTTTTAAATCATTTCTAATTACGCGCACGTCACTGTATAGTATTAAAAAATTACTATATCTATAATATGATTTCAATGTAAAGTTTATTGCTTATAAAAATTTCGGAGGGCGAACTATTTGTCTTGTTACTGTGTTAATATGTGTCTATCAATATAATTATATTACCTGGGATTCAAGTGTAAAGCAATTATTCTGAGCTTTTCAATTCTATGTCCGACTTTGATTATTGGATGGCACTGGAAGTCAAATCGAATATGATCTGCATCATCATAAACACAGCCCGTTAAAGTAAGTTCTGTCCCCGGAGTCATTCTACAACAAATGTTATTACCATAAATTTTTAACATACAATTTTCACTTACCCATTATACAATGTATTATAATACGGCGTTTCAGTAGCTGAAACATCAGTGTATTCCACATAAGAGTTTGTCTCCTTGCAAAACTGAGCGGATTTTAAATTGTTAGGTTCGAATACAAAAACATCTCCCATATCAGTTGTTGCCCATATTGAATTATTTGCTGGCTTTCCTAGAACTTCATTTATTTGGCAGCATACTGAAGTTAAATGTGATATCCAATCTTCCATTTCAGTATCTCCAGAAAACATAAGCTTTATTGGTGAGCAGCCTGTTGGTAATCGTGGGGCATGAATGGCAATCCGGGGAGAACTAGGCTCACTACAACAATGGATGCAAGTAATTTCTGACAACGAAAATTGAATTTTCGTTGTAATACCATCAGGATTTAGAACTGTAAATGTTCCAGAACCGGATTCTTGTAGGGTAGAGCTAACCCATTCCAGTTCTATATGGCAATCCTCGAAAACCCCGCCTGGTTTTTGAATTCTAGCTTCACCACTTTTAATCCAGGATGACATTTCAATCGCTTTTTCATAGCTCTGAAGGTCGATTGATTCCAAGTCCGCCCGTCGCTTTTTCAGAAGTTTAATTATATCTAGGCGCCACTCGCATGATAACTCTCCGTTGTTGTCCAAAGCGTAAGTATCACTAAACCAATTAGGCATATTGTTTGGGTTGACGAAAACAGCACCCGCGGCTACACAATTCCACATAGCTTCAAACTCTGCCCAATACTGGGAACCACCATGGTCGTCGTCATCTCCGAAAACACCGGAATCTCTCACACAATCAGCGTCAAAAACTGCAGAATCACTTTCAGGATGCGCTTCTGCACCGACGATTGAACCTACACTTCGAACCGGTGACCATGCTCTTGGGTTTTTAAGTTGAGCTTCAAAATGCTTCCCTGATATTTCACCAATATCGGCCGTTGGGGCACTAGAAGCTTGCGCGTTTTCTTGAATGATGTTTGTATTTTTCCTGCGATGATCTTTTAAACTTCCTACGTTTGGAGGAGAATCCTTTTTCCAAATATCTGATTTTTGTTTAACTTTTTCTGCATTTTCAAGTTTTAATTCTACCATATTTTCAATAACAGCGCAAGTCTCGACGACGGCCTTTTCTTTATATAAGCTGCAAATACTTCGCTGTTTTGAACCCGGGGAAGATCCACCACTCTTTCGCGACAGTAAACTCATAGTACTTGAGGTGCGGCTAACCTGCATCGGACATTGTATAAGACGCCATTTTTTTCCAGTAAGATCTGAATGTGAAACACCTGATCTAAAGTAAAGCATCCGATCTTCAGATCCCATCGCGAAAACTTGGTCATTCGCTGCTAAAGATATCATTGAAATACTTCCAACCATTTCAACCCATCCACTGCCGATGGCAGCATCTTCACTTATTCCAGCAGCATCACCTTTTACTCCTCTTCGAAACCACACGTGGTTATCATTTGTAACGCACCAAACAGCATCTGTACCCACCGATACTTGTATAATTCTTAGCCCATTCATAGGAGGTTTAACTTCTAACCAGGCTTCTCCGCTAAGGCAATCTCTGGTAACACCAGATCTAACTATCGCTCGCCCATTGTACAAAACACCCCAAACCAAACCTATGGGTCCAACACTAATTTGTGCGATCTCACATCCAGATGGTGCGCTGATTGCGGTCCATCGCAGACCTTCAGGTGATAAACTACTTACACCTGAGCGAAACATTGCCTAGAAAAAAAATTATTTATAAAATCAGTCATAAAAAGGGCATAAAAATAATAACTGAATTATTTACAACTGTGTATTACAAGCTAATTAAAATTAATCTCTAAAAATCGATAGCTGGCAAAACTTTTAGAAAGCTAATAAATATTTAAAGTGCGCTATTATTATCAATATTTTTATTATTATTAATGGTCATTTGGAACTTGAAAAGGACAAAGGTTTAAACAAGCTGCAAGAGATTATGGAACGAAACTGGTAATCGAGAGTGCCATGGTAAAATATTGCCGATGCCGATAATGCGGTAATCTACTCAATAACAACTATTTTACGATTAATATTATGTCTTTAAGATACTTGTGGTAATCTCACAAAAAAAAATATATATACATATGTATGTCCTATGATGAAAGTCGCGATCGGAGTCTACAAGTTAAACTATCCATTTAAAGTGGGTACAAATCATTACCAGGTAAAAATGAAAAATGCAATACACGATATAAAATTATAATATGTACTTAAGTGTATGCAATGTGAAGCAACTTCGGTATTATCACTAGAATAGGTGGAACACATATTTGAAGCGAAATACGACAGACCTATAGCGAACATAATTTTTGTATTGCCGCTGTGATCGTCATTATAGTAGGAAAAAGGCATGGGTGCGGAAATTGGAGAGAAAAAATGTGTGTTGTGGTTGAGACAGATCCACCTTGTTTAAGTGTTCCGCCATAAACATATGCAAGTTCCCTACGCCTTAAATCCATACATTAATTTGGATTTCAAATATTTCGTTCCTGAATTCAATACAACGCATTTTATATTCACAAGAGGTCACCTAAACGGATATATCAGATCACTTTGCACTGATGTATGCTACATTTAAGGATCCCGAGAATAAAGATGTGTACGAACTGCATAGACGAATTAACCAACAAAAAGTAAATATTCTGGTTAAACAAATTGACTGACAACAACTCTGTAAGGAAAGCAACCTTGACACAATGAACCACATGTACTCGTATATGGTACTGTTCGTGTCTCAAATAACATCAACGTAAACAATAAACACCGACTGAACACCTCACATCGATCTCGGCTGCCTATGATCTTTTTTACAGTTCTTTTGTACTGATGTTATATATTTATGTATTTATGTACTTTTGAGGCAATAAAAGGAAAACGGTCGACCCCGATGTGCCACTATTATAACGATATTGGAACCGGGTGTTTCTTTTTTATCTGACCATCGCGTTATCACTTTACCACTTCTTTTACGGTGAAAATTAAGAATACGGTTCTAGTTCAGAACATTATTGGTCCTTCGAGTTTTGTAACCAGACCTGGGACTCACAAAAAAAAAAAAGGGGCTTATCACCGTCCTCAACAACACGAACGTACATCTGGTGGTTTACATCAAAATCAGCAATCAAGTCTGCCTGCGCGATTTTGGATTTTGGACGATTGGAGTCTGCCTGCAGCGAACATCTGGTGGTTTACATCAAAATCAGCAATCAAGTCTGCCTGCGCGATTTTGGATTTTGGACGATTGGAGTCTGCCTGCAGCGAACATCTGGTGGTTTACATCAAAATCAGCAATCAAGTCTGCCTGCGCGATTTTGGATTTTGGACGATTGGAGTCTGCCTGTAGCGAATGTGGGTACAGTGTGTGTCGCAAAGGGGAACCTTAATTCTTCAAAGAAAGTCTTGAGTAAGTACATTCGTTTCTTACCTTTATCTCGCAAAACACATTTATATATTGTACATATACACATACACATACATATATGTACATACATTGAATATACATTAAGAAATTAATTGTTGTGGGGGGCTTAATTAACATATCGTGCAATGAAACCTAGCGCGTTAGCTACGACCCTGCGGCAACTTGAGAAGGATGTAAAGAACTTTAGAAAAACAGGTGCATCCAGACGGACGGTAAATTACCTCACGGGTCGACTGTCAATGTTGGAAAAAACTATGGAGACGGCCGAGGCGCAATATACAAAAGAAATATCTGCATAGGATGACGACCAGGAACAAGAGCAAATGGCCGCGGAAGCCATATATCAGAGAAGGCTACTTCGAATATCGAAGTGATCTACTGGATTCAATCGATATGGCACAGGTTACTAAGACCGTTTCGGGCAACGCATCACATGATTCCACACAGCCAACATTAGCTACACCGAGGTCAGAAATACGATTACCGAAAGTTAATATCCCAGTTTTTGTGGGTAAATATGAATCATGGCGCAGTTTTCGGGATATCTTTGTCTCACTTATTCACCACAATTCCGCGTTATCAGAAATACAGAAAATGCACTACCTCAAAACAAGCGTATCCGGTGAAGCTGAAAGGTTGTTAACACATTTGAGCTTGGATTGTGGCAATTATGCCAAGGCTTGGGAAATATTGACGGATCGATACGATCATCAGCGTTTCTTGGTAAATACACTACTTACGAATTTCTTCAATGTTCCGTGCAGGGACGGGTTAAGAATATCCCTGGAACAATACCTCTCGCTTGTCGTAAAAGGCGACTAAAACAAAGGTAAACAAAAATCACATCTAGGCAATTTTGAAAACACCAAGGTGAGCCTAGGGACACATATACCACCATTAAACTGCCCCACAAGTATACATGCAAATCAGTGGGCTGACACGACTGGAGATCACCGGTGTTGTAAGAGTAAGATCAAACAAAAAAATCTGGAGCATGCCCGTGTCACAAAAAAAAAAAAAACGGCAGGCCGAAAAACAATTGATGCAAACAAATGCAAAAACACCAGCATTTGATTGGCCTCAGCGATGAAGTAATCCCAAACCGGGAAGCCTGCCGCTACTTTCTGAGGTCAAAATGGCGGACCCCACAAGCAGGCCAGTAGGAATGCAGTTAAGTGGGAAGGTTATGGTCCTACACTTCTGACCATAACAACGCCGGAAAAAGGAAAAGAAGAAGAAGAAGAAGAAGACGAATTTCTTCAATCAACCAACGATTGTTCAAGAACGAGCGGACTCAATCAAACAGTTGCTGGATACCTCAACCGAGGTGGTGCATAGTTTGGCCAATTTGAAGGTTCCTATTGAACATTGGGACATCCTGCTGATTTTTGTACTGCTTAAAAAACTTCCTGCAAAAACACAACATCTATGGGAAGAGAAGCTCGGTTCCAAGGCTGATAGCAAAACGTTGCCGACGTTTTCTGAATTTACGCAGTTCTTAGAAACCAGGTTCCGTACATTGGAAACTGTCACCCAGCAACAAGTTCACTCTATGTCTACAGGGGTAAAATCGATTTCCTCTCGAAATGTTCTACACACATCAGCAAACACGTCAACATACTCTTGTCAAATTTGCAGCAAGGGTCAGCATGCGGTGAGGAAGTACTAGGAAGCAGTTTTTACGGAAGGAAGCTCCACTACAAAACTGCGAGTAGTGTTTGACGCTTCGTTTAAAACCATGGATGGTATATCTTTGAACGATCAGCTTATGGTCGGCCCGGCGTTACAACTTAACGTCACGGACATCATTCTACGGTGGAGGCTCTACAAGTACACGTTCACCTCAGACATAGAGAAGATGTATCGACAAATCTGGGTAACAGAGAACGATACGCAATATCAACTTATCCTATGGCGCAAACAGCCTTCCGACATATTAAAGGTCTACCGTCTCAAAACTGTCACGTTCGGGACAGCACCTGCCCCATATTTACCAGTTCGAACACTACAAGCATTAGCAGAACAAGTCAACGGCCAACATCCCAGAACTGTATTCGGAGAGAAATGTATGTGGACGACTTAATCTCGGGAGCTGAAACACCACAGGAAGCCCAATCAAAGGTAAACGAAATTAAGGACGTGTTAGCAGGTGCTGGTTTTCGCTTAAGAAAATGGACTGCAAACGATAAGAAAATTCTGGTCAATATTCCACCTGAGGACCACGAAACATCCTTTTCATTACCTTTTGAATCTTTCAGATAAAAACGTTGGGTATACAATGGCTTCCCCTGTCGGATAAATTTTCCTTTAAATATAACACTCTAAAAACTGACCACCCAACCAAGAGATGTATTCTTTCATCAATCGCCCGACTCTTTGATCCCATGGGCATCCAGCCTGCACCTGCTATAACCCAAGCCAAATTAATCATGCAACTGCTTCGGATTCCAAAACAACCTTGGGATGATCAAGTTGACGCATACTAAGAAGGCCATCAAGCGACTTCAACTTCATGGTTTTTGTGACGCTTCGGAAAGGGCATATGGAGCTGTGGTATATCTCAGAACAGTAGACGGAGATGACGTAACTCACATGCATCTCCTTATGGCTAAGTCGCGGCTCGCACCCGTAAACCCGGTAACTCTGCCGCGTTTAGAATTATGTGGAGCAGTTCAACTTGCTCAATTATTGAGCTACATCAATAAGGCTCTTGAGTGGAAAGGAATTCCCACCTTTGCTTGGACAGATTCCATGATCACACTGTGCTGGATCCGCGCAGGTCCTACGAGGTGGGAAACCTTTGTGCGAAACAGAGTCGGAGAAATCCAGCGATTAACTGGGGTTGAAATCTGGAATCATGTTCCAACACAAGAAAATCCTGCAGATTTAGTTTCACGTGGGTTGCTTCCCTCAGCCTTAATCCAAAGTTCCTTATGGTGGAACGGGCCTGAGTTCTTGAATACTTCATGGAACTTTAAATTCCCCGAACAGCAGAAATGTTTCAATACCGATGAAGAAGGTAGCATTGTGAAGGCTCTTCGGGCAGACACCAGCGTCATATATGATGCATTTTCACATTTAATTGATCGGGTTTCAAGTTTGACCAAGATTAGCCGAGTTACAGCCTATTGTCAACGATTCATCAATAATATCAAAAGTGTGAAAAACGAACGCAATATGGGGCCACTACATTCAGAAGAAATCGAACAAGCTACAAAGTCTCTAATACGCGCATCGTTCAAGCAGATATGTTTCAGGGAGGAATGGCTAAAATTAAAGGCATGGCTTCCTTAAATCCTTTTTTAGATCGGGAAGGTATAACAAGAGTTGGAGGAAGACTCAAGAATGCTGATCTTTCCTATGATCAACAACATCCCATAATTCTGGTACCAAACAATCATTTTACACGACTACTGATTAGGGATGCCCATAATAAGACCCTTCATGGCAGCGTTCAATTGATGATATCATTCCTGAGGAACAGGTATTGGATCTTCCAAATAAAAGGAGCCGTAAAGAAACACATCCACGCGTGCACGATTTGTTACAGGTTTCGGAACAAGGCAGCATGTCAATTGATGGGAAATCTTCCCAGCCACAGAGTGAGACCAGCGAAACCGTTCGCATACACTGGTGTGGATTATGCAGGACCTATAGATATCAAGGCATGGAGGGGTCGAGGAGCTAAGATGCAGAAGGGATATTTAGCCATATTTATTTGCCTCACTACTAAGGCAATACATCTAGAAGCTGTAACTGATCTTACCACACAAGCTTTTTTGGCTGCACTACGAAGATTTGTTGCCCGTAGAGGACTCTGTTACGAGGTGTTACGCGGCACTAATTTCATCGGGGCCGAAGCAGAGCTTCATCGTTTATTGAACCCGGCAATGCATGACTGGAAGGAAGTAGCCGATGTTTTAGCGAGCCAAGGTATTCGTTGGAGCTTCATCCCTCCAGCCTCACCACAGTTCGGGGGTCTATGGGAAGCGGGCGTAAAAAGCGTGAAATATCATCTCAAGCGAGTTATTGGAAGTGGAACTCTAACCTACGAAGAACCTGCCACGCTTTTAACACAAATCGAATCATGCCTGAACTCCAGACCTTTATGTCCCCTCTCCTGATGACTTCCGTGCTCTAACACCATCACATTTTCTAATTGGTCAAGATGCCTTCACTGTGCCAGAACCAGACATTATAGCAGAAAGACCCAATTTAAACGACCGATGGACTCTGATCCAACTCAGAATGCAAACGTTTTGGAAACACTGGCAGCAGGAATACCTGGCAAGACTACAACAAAGACCAAAATGGTTAAAACAGCAGCCTTCATTAAACATCGGAGATCTAGTCCTGCTTAAAGATGAGAGACTTCCACCTTCGAGATGGAGTCTTGGCCGCATTTTAGAAACATACCCGGGATCTGACGGGTTAGTCAGAGTGGTAAGGGCCAAGACTCAATTTAGTGTGTCCAAAAGACCAGTCACCAAGCTCTGTCCACTTCCAATTAACAACCTTTACGAAAGAAACTCCACTGAAACTTCAAAGAAGGATATCACTGTTAGTCCTCCATCGCTCAATTTGTAAATTTAACATCGATCGCATAATCATCTTCCCAATCAGAATATTTCCCATCCATCCATAGTAAAATTCATCCAAATTGCAGTCGATACAGTCCATCCGCTGCAAAACATAAAAACATTATACATATGAATTATATGAATAGTGCACTACATTCACCTCGAAAATGCAATAGATCCTGCGGTAATTCATCATTTGCACTTACTCATGCAGGCCTTTATTTACGAATCACATCACACATATGTACTCACATTCCCAGACTTACAGGACAGACTTACACGTGCGAGATCCTTGGACAGCCATATGTATGCTTGGCGAATTTCAAAATATACGAAACCGAATATCAATCATGAATTCAATACATTTAACATAACATATAGCACATTACCTTCATATAAGATGAATTAATTTAAGTGAATTTAAACCAAAATCTAGCCGTCAACAATCAAAATACTGAATTCCAATGAATCGGCCTCTGTGCACTTCACCTCAACTTCCAGCCCATATTTTGGCATTCCAGCTCAACCAAATGCATCGCATAACTCACAGGCGATAAAATTCGATGCAGGGATGAAGGAGTTGTCATCAATTATTTCCTGTCTTGTCTTGTCCTGTTGCATGTATTTTTATGAATATTATCTCCCTTATTAATTGTTTACTCTTTACATGTGACTCTAAGAGAAGGAATCACCTGGAGAAGCAGCCAAGATATTATGGTATCCAATAAAGCAAACTAATTGGTGTTTTACGGCAAGCGAGGGGGGGAGAATGTTCGAGTCTCAAATAACATCAACGTAAACAATAAACACAGACTGAACTCCTCACATCGATCTCGGCTGCCTATGATCTTTTTGACAGTTCTTTTGTACTGATGTTATATATTTATGTAATAATGTACTTTTGAGGCAATAAAAGGAAAACGGTCGACACCGATGTGCCACTATTATAACGATATTGGAACCGGGTGTTTCTTTTTTATCTGAATACATAATTTTAAGAATACGGTTCTAGTTCAGAACAGGTACATAATCCTCAAACACATTTAAAAATAAAAATAAACGCCAAAATAAACCTTGGATCACACCCGATATGATCCAAATGGGCAAAAGAAGGGATGCATTATATAGAAGATGGAAAAACACGAAACCAAGATCACGAACATGAATATGAGCAATTCTGGAAGTACTCGTATGTAAGTAAAAGCATAGTATTACGTTAATAAACGTATTACAAGATGAAAGTTATAAACGCCAAGAAAAATACCAGAAAAACGTGAAGTATTCTAAACGAATGTCTTGGGAGGAGGAAAGTGCCGATAGATAATACAATTGTCCATAACTTTGCGGCAAAAAAAGAGTTAGAGACCATTGTACAGGAGTTTGCCGACTATTAAGAAGAAGAGTATCTGACATCATCTTCATTCATAGATTTCTTACAGGTACCATTGTCTGTGCCACCCTTTATAACTCAATATATCTTAACACTAACCCCCGTAACCCCCGTAATACACGCAATCCTCGTCTCTTCTATATATAAACCCCCCGCACCTCATACGGCTCCAGTGAACCCATTTCCCGTATGCTGGCAAGTGTTAATTCAAATATTAACTTCGACTTCAACCTCAGCACTCCATGCCTAAACTCCGTCTTCTCAATAACCTTCCCTCCTTACAGTCTTAGTTTTTAAGGATCGCGCCCTCCCACCCGTTCTCATTAGTTATTAAGTTAGATTAAGGGGGGTGTTTGCCCCCACGAAAATTAAAATTATTTTTCAATACAAGTACCCAACATCCTACACATCTGTAACAAAATACTCGTAACATCCAGACATCAAAACCGGAATATTGCTCACAATGAAGGAAGCGAAGGAGAAGTGTACAGAATGCGATGTTGTCTAAAGGCAAATAAAGGTCCTGGAGCAGACAATATTAGACAAGAAGACATAAAGTATAACGCCCTAACTCTCACACCCATTAGTCAAAGTTTTGATCAGAGTTTTCAGGGCGCTTAAATCATCAATTCCAAATTCCCAACCCATATATATACAAAGGAGGTCTAAAAACTGAAATTGGAAACTTGAAGCCAATTTCAATCTTACCTGTTGTCGAAATTAATTAATGAAATTTACAAGTAAACACAAAATTTTGCAACCAAACCAATGTGCATTTCAAAAAGGAAAAAGTACGGGAAGATTAATGGGAGAGATGTCGAATGTGATTAACTCGGGTTAAATAAAAACCACCATGTGTTAGTTATGTACGTAGACTTCAGTAAAGCATTCGATACGCTAATGAACGAGAAACTGCTAAAATGATTCTTCTTAGATGGCATTACAGCTCACGGGGAGCCAGAGTCAAGCTTGTCTCATTGACTTATGTTGTGTGCGATTTGTTTTTCACAGTGAATGGGACCTACAGTTTAATGCCGATTACGAACGGTGAGCGTCGAGTAGCTTTGTCAAGGCAAGTGTACCACGGAGGGTTTTGCCAGTACCACGCAGAGAGAGAAGCCGCGTAATAAACATTCGATGGCGTTGGTGTTATCGGGATCCGAACTCGCGTCAGAGGCCGAAACACCACCCACTGCGCCAGGCGCTCTCTCTATCCTAAGATTATAATATAATATAATTCTAAGAATATATTTAGTAGTCGAAAGACATAGCTTTAACTTGTACTGTTTGTTTTAGAGTGCCCTCTAGGGCCAGTAAGATATTTAGATTTGTTTAGATAGTTAAGCTAGTTTTAAGCACTTTTGTCTAGCGTAAGATTGTTATAGGAAATTATGAAATAAAAATGAATTCAAAACAAACAGCATACGCAGACGACATTGCCATAGTGGTCAAACACCAAAAACTTGAAACGACAATAGCAATAATGCAGAAAGAATTCTATCAAGATGGTGCCATGATCACAACCTGGTGACAAACTCGAAAAAGACAAAGATGATGCACATTCGAACACTTAATCAAACGACAACAGTTAGGAAAATCTTCCATCAAAACGACAGCTGTCCACATACACAAAGAAACGAAGCAATTGAGGTCGGCAAATCCATTAAGTATCTGGGAATTTTCATCGACGAGCATTTTACTTGGCACGAACACATCTATCGTTTGCGGATACATTTAAAAGTGCCATTTTTGCGATAAAACACCTGAAGAAATCCATCGGTCAAAAAAAATTTATTTATAATAACAATCACACATTTCCATTTCTAGGAGTCAAGAGTATATTCAAAGTGACGGCAGTATTGGAGTACTACAATGACTTCCGTTTCCTACAGCCGTAATAATCAGAATACCCGAAGACGAACACAACAATTATGGACGAAGACAATTAGCCTACAGTATTCCAACATTAGTTGTTTTTTATTATGCCATCCAGATCTTATCCGGATCATGATTCTCATGCATTACAATAAAATCCGAGTTTGAGTGGAATGAGTTTACACTATTCCCCACTGGTTTCGCATTCAAATTAGGAAAATCATTGCCTGATGAACATTTAAAATTGTGGCCAGAATTTGGTTGAACAGTTTTAGCTTCCGTATAAAATAATTGTACTTATATAGTGCTATAAAATGTGTGTATATCGCAATTGGTGTATATCGATATACATTATTATCATCAGCATTTAAATCGATACCAACTTAAAGCCATAGTTAATTTTTAAAAACGCAAAAAAGATTTGAAACCATATTTCCTTAATTCAAATGCATTTTGTTAAAACTAGAACATATACACCTAATTCTGTTTTTACACGAATCAGAAAAGGAATTTAATCCTCTTTTAACACGAACACTTTTTTTTAAATAACACGAGTGTAACGGCAAACAATTCTGAATTCGCGGTTTCCCCTATAACATAGAAGATCATTTCCCATATAATTCTGTGGAAATAATACAGAAAAAACTTACATATGTCGTATTCTGTGGTGGTGGCTTTTCTGTCTAATTGCCACCGATAAGCTCAATAAGGAATTGGTTTTGTTTGCATTTGGAGTTAAGTTTTTGCCGTGAAAGGTACATATGTATCTCTCTGTGTTACTTTTAGTGAAAAATTATAATATACGTATCTACTCATAGATTGTAATTAACAGTTTTGAATTTTTTTTCTTTATTTTTAACAAATTAAATTTTGGCAGTCCTGGCAAAATGGCCCCAATAACAAAAACCAGTAAAAGGAAGACCATTTCTTTCGAAAATAAAATTAAAATTTTAGATCGTCTTGCAACAGGACAGGGCGCAACGGCGGTTGGTAAGCATTTTGACGTGCACGAAGCTACCATAACAACAATAAAAAAAAACGAAGCCGCAATAAGGAACTCGGTAATTTCTGGCACGAACATAAGTTCTAAAACTTCATCATACACAAGAGATGTCATTACTGAGAAAATGGAAAAAGCTCCTTTAATATGGATGGAAGATAACTCGCAGAAAAGAATACCAGTTGATGGAAATGCTATCAAACAAACAGCAATAAAATTTTATTTGAGCCAGGCACTTCATCTCAGTCAAAAAGAAAGTTTGAATTTTCGGCAAACACGGGTTGGATGACTGGGTTTCTCAAACGACATGCATTTCATAATGTCAAAATTAAAGGTGAGATTGCATCTGCAGATGAAATGGCTGCAAGAGAATTTCCTCAAAAACTTGATTTGATAATTAAAGATGGAGGCTACAGTCCTGATTAAGTTTGGAATGCAGATGAAACTGGCCTTTTCTGGAAAAGAATGCCAAATAGAACCTATGTGTCCAAATCGCAAAAAAAGTGCTAGTGGTTTTAAGGTAGCTAAGGATCGTGTGACTTTTTTGTTTTGCTTCAATGCTTCGGGTGATCGTATGTTGAAACCACTGCTGGTTAATCGGTCCCTGAAGCCACGTTTAATGAAAGATGTGGATATCAGTAAATTACCAGTTCACTGGATGGCAAATAAAAAAGCCTGAGTGACCTCCACATTTTTATTGAATGGTTTAATAAATGTTTTGTCCCCGAAGTAAGACGCTATCTGAACTCAAAAGGACTTGGATTTAAGGTTCTATTGATTTTAGACAATGCCCCCGGCCATCCGGTCCTGGAACATGAAAATGTGCAATTTTGTTTTCTGCCACCAAACACAACATCTATACTACAACCGCTAGACCAAGGAATAATTGCGGCATTTAAAACTTATTACGTAAAACAATCATTTCAATATATTTTGGACAAACTGCAACGTGAAAGAACGCTGACAGTCATTGATGTGTGGAAACAATTTTCAATTATGGATTGCATCAAGCTAAATTAGCATTGTCTGAAGTAAGACCGTCAACCTTGAATAAATGTTGGAAAGCTGTTTGGCCAGAATGTGTTAAAAGCAATGGTACCACCCTTCCCAACACAACAGAATTTCCCAACATCATAACTCCGGCGCAACAAATTGGTGGAGAAGGATTTGATGATCTGTCTTTTCAAGATATCGATGAACTGTTGGTGGACAAAGCTCTTAGCGAAGATGAAATAATAGAGTGTGCCCTTGAGACCCGAGAACCCGACGAAACAAGCGATGATGCTGAAGACGAACCCGCTCTAAATGCGCATGTAATTAAAGAGGGTCTTGACTTGGCCAATAAACTGGGCACTCATTTTAAAACAAAAGATCCTAATGAGGAGCGAGCTGAAAGGTTTCAACGAGATCTGTTATTATTGGCTCCTTACAGAGAATTATATAAGGGATTAGTCAAAACAGGAACACAGCGTTTGATAACCGAATTTGTTCATAAAACCACTGAAGCTGGTTTTGCGACTGCTAATTCTAGCGCCGAGATTGAACAAATGGACCAAGAAGACAGTGAACATGATACTTCTAATGTTAACAATGATCTTACACTTCTTTTGTCAGACGACGACAACGAATAAAACGTTCATATAATAACTAATTCGCTGTTTGTACTTTTGAATTATTACCCTTTTTTTCTTTTCAACAATAATTCAGTTCATTATAGCATCCTATACGTTCCGTGCAGGGACGGGTTAAGAATATCCCTGCAGCGATACCTCTCGCTTGTCGTAAAAGGCGACTAAAACAAAGGTAAACAAAAATCACATCTAGGCAATTTTGAAAACACCAAGGTGAGCCTAGGGACACATATACCACCATTAAACTGCCCCACAAGTATACATGCAAATCAGTGGGCTGACACGACTGGAGATCACCGGTGTTGTAAGAGTAAGATCAAACAAAAAAATCTGGAGCATGCCCGTGTCACAAAAAAAAAAACAAAAACGGCAGGCCGAAAAACAATTGATGCAAAAACACCAGCATTTGATTGGCCTCAGCGATGAAGTAATCCCAAACCGGGAAGCCTGCCGCTACTTTCTGAGGTCAAACCGGCGGACCCCACAAGCGGACCAGTAGGAATGCAGTTAAGTGGGAAGGTTATGGTCCTACACTTCTGACCATAACAACGCCGGAAAAAGGAAAAGAAGGAAAAGAAGAAGATTATAGCATCCTATACAATTTTATGAGATAATAAAGTTAAGTAAGATAAAATTGCAAGGAATATTCATTGGGTTATTATATTACTTGTGCTAGCCTGGACCCAATCTTTTGTTTTCCCCTATTTATTGTATATACATACATACATACATTCTCCTGATTTTTTTTACACGATTTTTTTTTACACGAATTCTTCAGGAACGTATCTGTCGTGTAAAAACAGAATTAGGTGTACTCGAATTATTTTCAAAACAATTAAATTTTAATTGAAACTTTTTGTATTACCATACTTCCAAACATCAAAAATATATGTATATGGAACATAATTACCTGCAGATAAAAAAAAAAAAAACATCAACTTCCAGTCATCACAATAGTGCTGAATTTTTTTCGCGCTGCAGAAGAATAACAATGTACACAATTAAATTGCCTGTGTACGCTATTGACGAGCTATCACTGAAGTAAATGCTGAAAAATGGACTGAATGATATGCATTCAGTGCATTGTGAACAGGATATCGTACCTCTCTACAGCCACTGGTGGGAGGTGTCTGAACACAAAATTAGATATACCGTCGAGTCCTGCGGATTTTCTTTTTAATGACTCGAAGATAATCTGGAGATCCTCCGAAGAAATGATCTGAGTGTTAGCCCCTTTACTGGCGACGGCATTGTTTGCCATAAAATCATCATTGAACCTGGTAAAACCAAAGTTCCCTGATCGCCAATGATTGATATCATTTTGAGGGAAGAAGTTGAGGTAGGACCATGTTTTCAAGGTTGTGGTTCGGGCGAATGCTGTCATTCACGGTATTCACTTCCTGGAATACAGCTCCCCCTGTTGCCTCTTTCTCCTGCTGATTTTTGATCACAAAAAAAGTCGTAATTTAGGACCGCGCATTCTGGATCGATGCTAACTGTTCGTAGCAAGCGTTCATTGTCTGACGTTCTCGAAAGCTTCAGATTCGAATATCATTCTAATTAAAATATTTTATTTATTTGCGGAAATATATACAAACCTCCAGATATTCTATAATTTTCCTTGATCAACTGTTGGAGATTTGGAACTGTGGCCAACGCGCCCTACTGTAATCGTAGGTGTTCATGATTCACTTTCGAATTAATTATACGTAAGCTTAACTTAAAAATGTTGTGAAACCATTTTATTGTGAATTGTAAATTACTTTAAATTCAGGGAAAACTTTCCCTGGAAATTTCCCAATAATTCCCATGCGAGTTTGTAGCAAGAGGTAATATAAACTCCCGGCTGGTGGGAGCAGCCGAATAAATCGTTGAGAATATCGTAAAGAAATTAATTTTGCTTTTTGTTAAAGAAATTATTACATTTTTTTTGTTTAGTTTCTAAAAACTGTTAGAAACATTTTTTAGTGCCGAAACCCGGGAATTTAAAGTGAATTCTACATCCATATATAAATATATAATATATAATTGCTGTGCCGCGTTCCCGCTCTTTAACAATCCGTTGTAATACATATATACAGATATATACTTACACAGTTGTTACATGGTCAAAACTGGATATTTCTTCTGGCAGATATTTCTCGCATGAGAGAATGACTTTATTGCAGATTTGGTTTGGAGCTTTGATCTTGGTCTCAACTGCCATCTGCAGTGCTGGCTGACAAGGGCTGCTCGTCGGAAAAGAGCTTCATCACATTTGTTGGATATTTTGCGTGTTTCAATTGCGGCTTATACACGTACTGTTGCCATAACAGTCGTGCTAACTTTTTGGACTGTCGTCACTGGATATTACCATTGGATTACTTCGTTGGATTATATGTATGTACATTCACATATATATTATATATACATACATATATATCATCAGATTATACAATTCAAATCTATCAACATTATTCATTGTTGTTGCTGCCAATCGTTTGAGTTTGATTTCGGATTGCTAAGCCTACCTTGAACTCTCTTTCAATTGGATAGTGCTAAAATTATTTTGTTGATTTAAAATTAGTTGTTGGTTGACCATTTTAACACTATGGCTAATCAAGACGCAAAGAGAAGAGCTTTCAGGCAGGGGGTTACATAACCAAACGGCGAACATTGGCTGAATTAAAAGTTATTCGATCTTCAACGAAGGGAAATATAACTAGAATCAAAAATCTAAGTCCGACAAAGGGCTCTGGTATATCTCATGCAGAATTAGAATGTCGGTTAGGCATAATTGAGTCCTATTTCAAGCAGGGTCTCAATGTGCAACTGTCATTAGACAAAATAAATTTTGTGGAAGAAGAAAAGGCAATTCACAGAGCGGAATTAGAAGATATTTATGTCTCTACGAAATCCATGATCCAATCGTTGTTGATTGAGCAAAGGGGCATTTGACTATTTCAGATGGGTTGAATACATCGTTCATGTCACAACAGCCCATGTCGCGTTCCAAGTTGGAACGCATTACGCTACCAACTTTTCCGGCAAATTCTCGGAATTTCCGAATTTAATCGGTATATTTACGACTCTCGTTGACAAGGACGATTCTTTAGATGCAGTACAGAAATTTAATTAGCTTTGGAAGCTTTGGAACGTTTAAAAACAAGTTTCGATAGCAAAACCTTGATGTTCCAGGAGCATTTAAACGGAATAATGAATTTAAATAAAATTTCTAAATGTTCGGCTCAGAATCTTCGCTATTTAGAGGATAGTTTTAATTCACATAGAGCTGCTATGCTTTCTATTGGGAGTCACGAGAATGTTTGTGATGCGTTTTTTATCTCGTTAGCGTTGGATAAGATGGACGCTGATACTAGGGCAAGATGGGATGAATCAGTTGACTATTCCGCACTTCCAACTTGGACTGAATTTTTAAAAGTCATAGATCGTCGTTGTTAGACTCTTGAGGCGAAGGAATCGAAGGTCCCATGTTAGGAAGTCAGTACTAATCCATCAGGAAATCGACCCCGCTTTCGAAATAATCATAGAAGAAATTTGGTAGTTCACTCCACATTAGTTGCACAGTCGGCAGCTTGTGAATTCTGCGATTTAAACACTCATGACATAAGTACATGCGAATCTTTTAATAAGCTTCCAGTAGTAACCCGTTTTCAAGAAGTGAAGAAGCGGGTTCTTTGCATACGAGTACATTGCCTCCCAAAGGGGCATTCAGTACGTAGATGTCAAGCAGCGAAATGCAGGGTTTCCTCTATGCCACATCATCACTTGCTACACAGGTTTACCATAAAACAACATTCCCATGTCGCTAGTAAACCTGATACTGAATCAGTTCCCAAAGAAGAGACTGATCAGATAAAATACTTTGCTCCTTACCAGTTTGTGCTTCGACCTGATTCTTTGAGCACAAAATTAAGAGTTGTTTTCGATTGTAGTGCCCGAACAACTACGAATCTTTCCTTTATTCCAATTATTCAAGATTATAATACGATATAATCCGTCGTTTCTGTACGTATAAATTCGTTGTTACTGCAGATATCGCGAAAATTATCAATGCATTTTGTGGAGATATTCAGAACAAGAGGAAATAGACGCATTTCGATTGCGAACTGTGACGTACGGTACTACCTCCGCACCATTTATTGCAACAAGGTGTCTAAAATATTTGGCGGATCAAAATATATCTAGATATCCTTTAGGCGCTAAAGTAATAAGTGAGGATTTTTATATGGACGATATGATCACTGAAGGAGATTCCCTAGAGACCATATTTAAAATCTATTCAGAGGTCAAAACGATTTTATTGAGTGCTGGTTTCGAGCTTAGGAAATGGAGCAGCAATAGTATAGAGATAATGGATAACATTTCGGATGAAGATAAGGCAGACAGGTCGTCCTTGAGGATAAATGACGGTAATATCATCAAAACCGTAGGGATTATTTGGAATCCGGTAAATGAGGAATTTCAATATATTAAGCCGAAAGAAAAGAATTTGAAAACAATTACAAAAAAAAACGATACTATCCGAGCTGGCACAAATATTTGATCCTCTAGGCCTTATTAACCCAATCGTGATAAAGGGAAAAATAGTGATGCAAGATATTTGGATCATTAAAACTAGTTGGGAAGATTCGCATGGAAATACAAACTGGGAGGATTTTCGAAAGGAAATGGCGAATGTCGACCGTATTAGAATTCCGAGATACATTTCATTCCCGAATTCGAAGAATATCATCATCGTTGAGATACATGGGTTTTCGGATGCGTCCTTACGGGCTTATGGCTGCTGTCTTTATTTGAGGACTATTGACTCTTTGGGGAATATAAAATTCACATTGCTCAGTGCTAAATCGAAAGTAGCTCCCATTAAAACAAAATCCCTTCCTAAGTTGGAACTTTGTGCTGCTACATTACTTGTCGAGTTGGTTTTGAAAGTACTCCCTAATCTTAGCCTGTTGATTGAAAACATTTATTTATGGACGGACTCTGAAATTGTTCTTCGTTGGATCTCCGCGTACCCATCTTCTTGGGAAATATTTGCAGCCAACCGAGTTTCGATTATCCAATCCTCATTACCCTCAGCTAAATGGAGGAGATACGTGAATACTAAGGCCAATCCAGCTGATATCGTGTCGCGAGGCGCTTTTAGTACAAAGCTCGTAAATAGTATCTGGTTTAGCGGATCAACATTTTTGTACCAGAGGTACGAAAACTGGCCAAAGCAAGTCATACATCTCTGGATCACATCGTGGATCTGTATAATCACCCTACTACTCTGTTTCGAAGATAGACGAAATAGTAACCTTTTCGCGGTTCAATAGCTTTGAAAAAATTAATAGGGTGTTCGGATATATAATGAAATTTTATAAAAACCTTAGATTAAAAATCATCTTTTTTTTTTTTTAATTTACTACTACCTCGTCTAAATCATCTAGCCCCCCTAAAAGCTCAGACAGTCAAACTTTGACACTTACATCGGAAGGCTTAGAAGAGGCATTTCTTCGTATGATTTGGACCATTCAACAGATTCATTTCAAGGAGGAAATAAGAGACTTGAACAAAAGAGAGAAGATTAGCCAAAAAAGTGTTATCAGTAACCTCAATCCCTTCCTTGATACTGAACATAAAAATGAACTTCTTAGAGTAGGTGACCGTTTGCAGAATGCAGATATTCCCTATAACTCCAAATGTCCCATCCTACTTCCAAAAAATTCCGCCTTTGTTGAAATTGTGGTTGTCCATTTACATAGATCTAATTTCCAAGCATTAGTCGCTATAATCAGACAGCGATTCTGGATAGTTAACGCTCGTCACCTAGCCAAGTAAGTGGTAGGCAAGTGCCTTCATTGCTTTAAGTATCGACCAAAATGAAGGCAACAAATCATGGGCGACTTACCTGCAACTCGAATCAACACGCCCAGGCCATTTGCTATTTCCGGTGTGGATTTTTGTGGTCCGTTCCATGTTTCGCAAAAACGAGGTGGGTACTGTTCACATAAGGCTGATATTGCGGTTTTTATTTGTTTTGCGACGAAGGCATCCCATCTAGAAGTGGTATCGGACCTATCACCGCAAGGCTTCATTGCAGCGCTTAAACGCTTTGTCGCCCGAAGAGGATTATGCAGCGAACTTCACTGTGACAATGGCACGAACTTTGTTGGAGCTCGCAATGAGCTCAAAGAACTCCGTGCACTATTTTTGGAGCAGCAATCACGAGACAAAATACAATCCTGGTGTGCTGCTAAACGCATTAAGTTCACTCACATACCGCCCAGATCTCCCCACTTCGGAGGGCTATGGGAGGCAGCAGTAAAATCCGCTAAAGGCCACTTATATCGGACGGTAAAATGTGCGTATCTGACCTATGAGGAGTTTTTAACGGTGGTAGCTGAAATTGAGGCGATTATGAACTCTCAGCCACTTTGTGTCCTTAGTCCCGATCCAAGTGATGAAAGAGTTTTAACGCCAGGTCATTTTCTAATTGGTGTTCCTTTAAACTCCACTCCAGAGTCTGTCCAACAAGAGGTACCATTGTCTGACAGATGGAGAAGACTTACGCAGATCAAGCAACACTTTTGGACAAGGTGGTCAAAGGAATACATATTCGAGCTACAAAGGCGAACCAAAGTGGAAGACATTACCGTCGGGACGTTGGTGCTGATCGCTGAGGAAAATCTTCCCCCTCAGCATTGGATGTTGGGTCGTATCGAACGAGTTATACCTGGTGCCGATTCAAGGATACGAGTTGTGGACATCCGAGTGAAGGGAACCATATTCAGACGACCAGTTCATCGTCTGTCCCCATTACCAATTTATTGAAGAAATCTTTTATTCTGTCCGACTCTTCAGGGCGGGCATGATGTTTACGATTCACCTTCGAATTAATTATATGTAAACTTAACTTAAAACTTAAAAATGTTGTGAAACCCCTCTGGTTTCCCACCGCTGGTGGGAGCAAGGCCTCTTTTTTGATCGTACTGCAGCCGAATAAATCGTTGAGAATATCGTAAAGAAATTATTTTTGCCTTTTTGTTAAAGAAATTATTACATTTTTTTTTGTTTAGTTTCTAAAAACTATTAGAAACAGTAGGGATGCGTTTACACATATCCTACCATCTCCGCGTTTACACTAAGACCGCAATGGTCACTGTACATGTTAGCTAATCTCAGCCGAGAGTCAAGCAGCAAGAGATCCACATAGGAGCCGCTCCTAGGATACGACGGACTATCGGTTGCGAGTATCTTGAGTTTGTACTCTAAGCTCTGCAGAATCCACCAATGGCTTAGTAATTTCCCTCTAGTGTTGAGAATGTTATTTCCCTAGTCACTATGTTTGACGTTTAAATCGCCAGTCAGAAAGTAAAAGATTTCTACCGAGTTTAAGCGCAGATATCGAAAAAGAATCTCGAGCTCTCCGATGAAAATATTGGATTGAGGTGCTTCAGGTGCATAAGCTGCTATAATGTATATTTTCTTTCCATTTCGGGGAGGAATGAATACAATACAGGCCTCTAGCTGGAACCTACGCACTTCTTTTTACTTTGTTTAAAATTATTTTTTAAACATAAAAAAATTTATTTTTAATGAAGATCCTTTAATGAAGACCCCGCCTTGTGTGGTTTGGGTCGGTCTCTTCGGTTTATTTTGTAAGAACTGTGCGGGATTTTTAACTTCTGGTTCAGCTTTGTTTCGCTAACCAGAAGTACATATTTCGTTCTGTAACAGATTGAAAAGTACGGCTCGTTGCTCAATACTGATCAGTGAATTCACATTCTCTCTCTCTACCTGCGTATCTATTACGATTGTCGATGCTCTAGGCCCGGCAGAAGCGAGTGGATTCTATCCTGCAGAGCACGCATTCGAACTGCTCCCTGTCAGCGACCTTATCTTGTCCCAGGTCGCATTCCTCATTTTTGTGGCCCTTTGCGCACTTAACATATCAGGGCTGCATTTCGCAGTTCGACGCGGCTAGTCCGAACCATTGGCAGCGGATACATTGTAAAATATTTCCTTGCCTTCTTAATGTTTCTTATTTTCCAGACTAGGATGCTAAGGAAATAATGCTTAACCTCTCCAGCGTGAGTTGGACCAGGAAGAAGGGTGGAAAAAAGTGGGAAAAAACATTTTCTTGAGCTTTTTTCTTCTTTCCTGCTACTCTGATGCGCATCATTAGAAGTAAGAGAACAAAAATTCTAAAGACGTCGGGAGAAAACGATCAAATCAATAAATCATCCGATTTCGCAACTCCGTCCGCCGTCCCAATGACTGATGTCATTTAAAGAAGGCGGAGGCTTAACCACAGGACTAGTCTGTTTAAACGCCCTTCCCTCTCCACTTCGATTGAAAAGCTGTCAATTAAAGCGAGGAAGGGGCGCAATCAACATCAAAGGCAGCAGTTAAAAAACAACTTCAGCTATCCAAAGTCCCTATAGATGATGACGTCTATCTTTTCGAGGGTAGGGAAGGTTGCTACTCGGGTGAAAACAACCTCTTCGCCGCCCTCTCAAGCTCGACTACGGAGGTGGAGCGCAGCGAACTCGAAGATGAGGAGCGTGAATTGCAAACCAGGCTACAGGCCATAGTGGACAAGCTTTCGGAGATGAGAAAAGGAGGAGGCAGCATCCGTCCAAAATCTGTTCAAACAACAAAAACGACAGCAGCCATCACAGAAGCAGCAGCAACAACAAAAGAAGCAACAGCAACAGAAACCGTAGAATCAACAACAGCAGCAGCAACAGCCACGTCAGAAAAGTGCAACACACTGGAGCAGCATAAGTGGATCAAAAACCTATTAAAGGAGACCGCAGTCTCGATACGTAAAATGTGCAAAGTGTTAAGTATCAAGAACACCCTTTTTATTATACACTACATCTATTCTCATCAGTCATAATTGTAACTGTCTATATCCAAGAGATTCTTTTACATGTCCACCTGAATAAAGATTAGTCCTACTTAAACAACCGACGTGTGAACTTCTCTAAAACATAACATGGTGTCAGACGTGGGGTTATTGAATATATAATATAAAAAAGAAAATATATACATCTATATATGTATATATATACATATATACATATAATCTACATATATGTATCTATATATGTATATATATACATATATACATATATATGCATAACAGTAAAAAGACCACCTGGTTATTTAGACGTGAGTTACTCGAATATGTTGTCCAAGAGGAAAAACTGGCTACAGCGTTACAAGTGGTACTCCGTGGAAAAAAAAGTTTCCGGCGCAGCAAGTGGCTCAATTCATATTGGCTATCGGACCTGATACAACGGAAATCTTCAATTCATTTGGGTTAACCGAAGAAGAAAAAACAAGGTGAGCATCATAGAATCTGAGTTCGCAGCCGTTTTTGATCCCAAAATCAGCGTTACTTTCGAAAGATATGTCTTTAACAAAATAACCCAGGTTGAAGGAGAACAGTTCGATGATTTTTTTACCAAGATTACCTATCAGGCGCACAAATGCGACTTTGGCAGTCTACGAGATGATTTAGTACTTGACAAAATCGTTATTGGGCTGTTTTCCGATGTAGTCAGGGAAAAGTTATTATCAGAGGACAATTTAACGTTAGATCAGGCAATAAGATTTGTAAGGCTAGCGAAATTTAAACAAAACAACTCAAGCAAATACATCAAGAGCAAGAAGTTAATGTCATACGTCATGGTAAGAAGTCTCTAAGTATGACTAAGCTGTCGTCATAAAAACAGTACACAGTAAACACCATAAATGCTTTAGAAGACAATGAAAGTATAAGTAGCGATGATCTTCTGTATATAGACGCAGTTAGTAACATTGATGATGATGATAGAGGGAATTGGCTAGAAGAGGTCTCTGTTATGGGAGACTAAATCAAAATGAAGCTAGACACTGGGGCGCAATTCAACGGTCTTCCAGAAAGCATTGTGAGCAGATTAGAACTTAAGTTACTTCCTTCAAAAACTAAGAGCTTAGTAGGATTTGCCCATAACAAAATTAATGTCACAGGAGAAGTAAATGCTTTATGCAAGGTGCGTAAGCAAGATGCAAAAAATATATTTCAAGGTCGTGGCAGAAAAAGTATTCCCAATATAAGGCAAAAAAGCTTTTGAAATACTCAACCTAGTATTACGTGTGAACGAAATTAAAATCGACGACTCCATTTTTGATGGTCTGGATTGCGCGAAATATTTTATCTATGATATAGACTTGGTAGAAAATCCGGTTTTGTGTATTCATCCCGCTAGGAATATCCCACATGCCTTGAGAGAAACTGTGTAAAAGGAAATAGACAAATTGATAAAATTAGGAGTTTTAGTAAAAACGAAAGAGGCTACTGAAGCAGTATCCCCCATGGTCATTGCAAAGAAGAATGGCAATTACGTGTATGTAAAGACCCCTCAGGTATTAACAAAAACATAATAAGAAGATATCATCCCTTGAGAACACTTGAAGAGATAGCCAGCCGAATTAAAAAGTCCAAATATTTCACATTGTTAGATTGTAAAAAGGGTTTCTGGCAAGTGAAACTATTGAAACGTTCTCAGAAATTACTCACAATGGCAACGCCATAGGGTCGCTTTACTTACACCCGCCTTACTTTTGGCCTTGCATTGGCAAGATATAATGTTCAGTCTATTTGAAGATGATGAAAACGTTGAGGTATCTACCTATACAGACGTTATACTCATTCATGCATCTTCGAAAAAAAAAAGCTAACAAAAGTTGCTAACAGAAAAAAGCCATATCCAAGTTAACAGCTGCGGGCTTAAACTAAATAAGGAAAAATGCATTTTCTGTTCCAAGTCCATAAGATTCCTTGGACATATTTTAACATCGAATGGCATTTAGGTAGACCAAGACAAAATAGAAGCGATACAATGAATCAAGAAACCTACCAATGTACTAGAGCTTCAAAGGTTTTTAAGAATGATCACGTATCTTGACAAATTTACAGATAATTTATCTGAAATCACACAACCTCTTGACTTGATTAAAAAGATGTAAAAGATGTAGATGTAGGGATTCAAAACTCTCAAAGAAAGCCTTTCAACCACACCAGTTTTTCATTACTATGATGCAAATTTAGATGTCAAACTGCAAGTAGATGACTTGCTGCAAGTAAGCATAGCTTGGGTGCGGTCCTGATGCAAAAAAATCAGCCGATTGCATATGCAACAAAATCTCTAACAGCTACTCAATAAAACTATCCTCAGATAGAGAAAGAAGTACTCGCCAATCAGTTCGCGTGTAAAAATTTCATGAATATGTTTTCGGGAACCGTCTCTCAAACCGCTAGAGGCTTGGAAGGATATTATTTGAAGTTATGTAATTATAAAAAAGGAAAGGAAATAGCTCTAGCTGACGCACTTAGTCGCGATTGTGCCGAATCGACATTGACGCAGAGACTATTTTGGATAGTGAATTACAAATCAAATATGTGGCCTTTAGAGATGAATTTGGGCTCGATAATCTTGATGAAGGGTGAGAAGGTAGTAGTACCAAAGACTATGAAGAAGTCCATGATACAAAAAATAAATGCTGGGCATCAAGGTATACAGAGATCTCCCAGTCTTGCAAGAGGTGTTTTTTTCTCGATTGGGATGACAGAGGATGTAACAAACTTCGTAAAAAATTGCAGTATTTGTCAGGCCAACCAATCATCTACACCAAAGGTGCCGCTCATCGCAGAAGTTGTCCCAGACCTGCCATGGGAAATCGTAGCGATAGATATTTTTACGTTTAAGGGTAGCGAATATTTGCTTGCAGTTGACAGTTATTCAAGTTTTTTTTTAATTTCTAACGTTTGAAAAAATCATCATCATCTGAAATCATTCGATTACTGAATCTCTGGTTTCGAGCTTTTAGTATTCCAATGAAACTAGAAAGCGATAATGGGCCACAATTCTCGTCGAGAGAATTCAAAGACTTTATGGTCTTGGCAATTTCTTCATCAAACCTCCAGCCTATACTATCCTCATTCAAACGGTCTCGCTGAGAGATATGTTCAATTTTCGTGGAGGCAAACGCCCCCATTTATTGGGCTTAATTCAAGCTATTTTAATCTAATCTTAATCTAATCTCACTTACTAACTAGGGAGAACGGGAGAGAGGGGAGGGTGGTTAAAAAGGCGGAATTTTAGGCATCGAGTGCTGAGGTTGAAATCGAAGTAAGGATTCGAATTACCACTTCCCAGCATACGAGAAATGGGTTCATTGGAGCCATAGGCAGTACGGGGGGATAGATAGAAGAGACGGGGATTTCGTACATTGCGGGGGTTAGTGTTGATAGAGACAGAGTTGTAGAGGGTCGCGCAGTCAAGGGTACCTGAAAGGAGCCGATGGATGAAAAGAATGTCAGATACAGTTCTTCTTTCTTCCAACGTTTTCATCTTGATTAGTTTAAGGCGGTCTTGGTAGGGTGGTAAAATCAACGGATTGCACCAGGGGAGACCTCGAAGAGCAAAACTTAGGAATCGGCGTCGGATGCTCTCGATTCTAGAAATGTGGGTTTGTTGGTATGGAGACCACACTTGAGAGGCGTATTCAAGAAGGGGCCGGACAAAGGTTATGTAAAGAGATCGGGTAACGTAAGAGAATTCTTTAGACCATCGCTTCACGAAACCAAGTGCAGAATTAGCTTTAAGGATTATCTCATCGATGTGTGCGCGAAAATTTAGCTCCTGGTCACATAATATGCCAAGATCGCGAATGACTTGAACCGTGGAGATGGGTTGATTATTGAGGAAGTAGAGACGAGGAGGAGGTTTGATTCGTTTACGTGAAAAGGTAATTGATGGGCATTTGGAAATGTTAATCTCCAAGCAATTTTTGGAACACCAGATGGAAAAACTATTGAGATCAGATTGAATAAGGCAAGAGTCATGACTGGAGGAAATGGTCTTAAAGAACTTGGTGTCGTCGGCATATGAGATGTGGGAATGTTTGATCACCATTTCAAGATCGTTTATGGTAAAAACGAAAAGAAGAGGACCTAAGTGGCTGCCTTGGGGGACGCCGGAGGAAGCTACGAAGGGGTTAGAGAAGGCAGATCTGAAACGAACACTGTAATAGCGGTTTTCCAGGTAAGAAGATATCCACTTCAAAGAAATGGGGTCGAAGCCAAGGGAGGACAATTTGAAGAGTATCAGTCTGTGGGAGATTCTATCGAAGGCTTTACTGAAATCGGTTGAGATAACGTCGACTTCTTTGCCGTTCTCTAAGGCTGATAGGGTAAAGGACACAAATTCAACAAGGTTAGTGGTTGTGGATCTGCATTTGAAGAAACCGTGTTGTCTAGCGGAGATTAAAGACTTGCAGCGAAAACTTAGAGTTTCGTACAAAGTACTCTCGAAGAGTTTGGGTATATGTGACAGTTTTGCAATGGGACGATAGTTGTTAACAACGTTCTTCGAACCTTGTTAGTGTATAGGGGTGATCACCTTGGGATTGGGATAGAGTGAAGATTTTCTAGAGAGGGAGAGAGATGGTTGAGGAGCATTTTTTTAGAAATATGGCAGGGAGACCGTCAGGTCCAGGAGTGAATTCATCATTAAGTAGATTTAATTTGTTTTCGACGACATGAGAATCGACTGTGCGTGGAAGAAATGGGCCAAGGCAAAAATTCGGTAGCTAATCGAAGTATGAGAGATCTGGAGCAAACGAGTCGTTGGCGAAAGACTTTAAAAAAGATGACGAAAAAGTTGGCGAAAAAGTTGGCGATAATATTGGGGTTATTCGAGGTTTGATCGTGGAAGGAGAGGGAGGTAAGATAGCCATCAGATTTTTTTTTGTAGTTAACAAACTTAAAGAAGGACTTAGGATCGTTTATAAAATTGGTTTGCGTTTTAGATAAATAGCGTTGATAGAGGGAGTTGTGAAGGGCGGTAAAGTGGAGATAGCTGCCCAGGTAGTTAGAAAAGTCATTAGATAATTGAGTACGAATGAAGATTGTCCACTGCTTATTTCTTTTATGAGAACGGAACCTGCGATTGTACCAGGGTGGGGTGGTGGACAAAGTTTTGCGTTGTGAAACGGGAACGTAAAGAGAGATAGCGTAAAATATTTCCCTGTAGAATATGGATATTGCATTATTTACGGTTAGGTTATCAAAATTGATAGGGGCTTTTTTAAGGTATTCATTGATTAGGTGAAATTTTGCTTTGTGGAAATCGTAAGAGGCCAGAACTGTGGGGGGGTTATTCTGTAACGGAGAATAGTGAAAGAAGGAAAGGAGGAGGGGGGATGGAAGTTATCGATGGTTGAAAGGGAAAAGGGACAAAGTGAAACAGAAGAGTTGAGAGAATCGGTTGTGAATATGAGGTCGAGTTGTCTACCCATGTAGCGAAAAAGATTTTAAGGCGGTGTTCCACAGACGGATCCGATCTGGGCTTTGCGTTACTGAACTAGAAGAACACGCCGAGGGACAATAAAATGCAGACTCCAAATCAGAGATTAATGAGCCAATGCACACGATCAATTTTACCACTAACAAAAAAATAACTTAAACACAGATTTCAAAAAGTATTTCCTAACCAGAATCAACTGCGAATATCAGTAACGATGTCGCAGCCTCAACATTAAAACACGATACCTTCGCACGGTGGAACATGTTATCAAATATCAACCCGTATGACGAATTATGTACATAATATATAGATATATTGCACACATGAGCAAAAACTTTGTTTTAGAAAATCAAAAAAAAAAAATTAATTGAATTTATGTGAATCGAAATCGAAATCGAAATTTAACTATCTTATGTTATTTAGAGTGTCCGTCTAGGGCTAATAAGATATTTAAAAATGAATTAAAAACTAAACTAAAACTAATGTCCCATCTGATTCAAAGTGAGAGCCAGCTTAATGGAAAGGATTAGGGTGTTTGAGAGAAAATGTCGCAGGACCTATATTCGGCTACATAATATACCCGAATTTGAGTACACGAAATTTTACCCGAACAAGGTCCTATACAATAGGTGGATTGGACGGGTGGATACATTTCTGATTAAAATGATTCGAAGCCATGAGGCAAGAGCAATGACTTCAGTCAATAACCTGATCTGCTAATCTTGCACGAGGCCTACAATTCTGTGGAGCGGCGGTTCCTCTTCGAATATGATCTCGCATTCCCGAGCCCGGGCGCCTCAGGTTGAGTAGATCGGTGTCGCGCTGAGATAGGGGAGACGTCGTCCGACAGCATTAACGTTTTTGGTGGCAGGAGTGGACTGCGTCACTGATCAATTTTCATAAGTAAGCTTTTTTTAAGGCAAAGCCTGCAAACACCAATAAGTAAAAAAAACAACGGAAGAAAAGAAAAAATCGAACTTGAGATCATCGCTCTCTAACACTTTGTGACACGTTCAAATATCCCCGTAATTTGATCCGCCGACAAAAATATTCCAGAATAAAATTTTCCTTCACAAAAAAATTCCAGTAAGAAATATGTTAGGATGACTTTAAAGACTTCAGGGAGAAGGTGGGAAAAACTTGTGCAAATGTCCCCTCAATTTATTTATGTAAAATAGTCTCCAAGTGACTTATAGTAAGTTAATGCCATACCACTTGACAACTTATATGTATACACAAAGGACACTTGTGTAAACTAAACATCCGTTAATGCAACCACTCCAATGCAACCACTTAGTGACCCATAGACAAATCGATACTCGGAATTGCGGATGCGGATCAGCATTTATGTAGATCAATAAATTATGTATGCTTTGACCTAACATTAGGAATCGAACTGTATAAATTTAAGAGTTGAACTGTATCGGTTGAAGAATCGAACCGGATCAGTTTTCGTGCAGCTGCCGAAGTGACCAGTTAAATTTCGGTAAATAAAGAATTTTTTTAAAAAAACTCTTTGATGTGACGAGAAGTTTAATTGGCGACCGTGACAGGACTACTCATATCTAAAACGAGAAAAGAAAAGTATGGTTATATAAAGTAGTCACGCGAGTTAACCTCGAAAAAATACCAATAAGTATCCTTCAAGAAAGGGAAACAATTTTTTATATAAGAGAATCCTATCAAGGAAAAAATAACGAAAAACAGCAATAAAATTTGTGTACATAAAGTGAACGAAGGAGAAAGACAATTAAATGCATATAGAATTTGTGATGCCAAAATAGAATAAAAATCGAACGGAAAAAGTAGAAATAAGAGAAAATATAGCTTTCCTGAATAAGAACAACTTTCAAAAAGAGGACGACCGATCATCGATAAGCAACCACAAGAACAACATGTCAACAGTAATAAAAATATTGCTGTAAGCCAAACCAGTAAAATCTAATATTACTTTTATCAAATTTAGGATTATTGTAAGTTTATTTTATATTTTTTGTACCTACATACATATATACATACATATAAACGAAACGACACACTGGACGAACTTCTTGACAGACTATCAAACTTAAGCTTGACAATGCCAAATATGCCACAGATATGGAAAATTTAGTCACTAGGCTGATAGCAGCAAGAACTGCATCATTGCAGGCAGAGATAGGCTCCTTGAAATCCGCTTTAGAATCAGTAACGAATACCAATGTAGTTACTGAGTACGAAACTCAAACAAGTTCAGATGACATTAATTGTAACGAAACATTAGATGTCATTAAGTCTTTGCCCGAATTCTCAGGCAGCAATGCCAATTCATATGTAAGCTGGCGAGAAGCAGCACATAATTAAATTTCACTATATACGAAAGGCAGCCGCAAATATTTTGCAGCCCTTACTATTTTCCGAAATAAAATAACGCAGAGTCCAAATGACACTTTGACTAACCACGGTACGGTTCTAAACTTCGACGCAATTATTTCCAGATTAGACTTTGCTTACGCCGAAAAGCGGCCCACGCATATAATTGAACAGGAACTGAGTGCCCTTAGACAGGGAGCTTATCCATAATCGACTTCTACAATGAAGTTACTAAAAAGCTTACGCTGCTGATAAACAAAACAATCATGACCCATGGTAACGATTCCCCAATAACCAAAGAGTTAAACATAAAGAATCTTCGGAATGCTATGCGAGTGTTCATTACTGGTCTGAACCCCACACTTTCAAATATATTTTTTCATTGTCCCCAGAAGACTTGCCTAGCGCACTAGCGAAAGCGCAGGAGTTGGAATCAAATAACATGAGGACAAACTTTGTGCTATAATTCGGAAGGAACGCGAATAATAATTTTCGGAATAATTTAAGATTTCAACCGAGGAATCAAGTTCCAACCAATCAACAAGTTGGGCAAAACAAACCAGAGCCTATGGAAATCGGAAGCTCTGCCCATAGACCTATAGCTAGGTATGAACAGGACTTTGCTAGACAGAAGTATAACCCATTTGCCCAATATGGTAGGGGTTATAATAATAACTTACAACGCCCAAACTATCTCCAGCAAAATAGGTTCAAGCAACCATTCGAGGAACAATTCCAAAGAGTAGATAAACGCCCCATGAAAATGCACGACATAGTACCCAACCCCCAGTAAAAGAAAGAATAAATAATTTGAACGAAGATTTTTTTTAGGAGAATCACCGAATTACCCTATATATTCAGCGACAGTCCAATAAGAAGATTAAAGATATTAATTGACACTGGAGCTACAAGTTGCTTTTGTAGTCCTAATACACTAAACCATAGGCAGGAACTCATTATTAAAAAAAAAGAGTTAGAACCATAAACGGTTCGACCATCATAACTCATTACTATGATGTTTTTATTTTTGATCGAATAGTTAGATTCTACGAGATAAATAATTTAGAAGCTGATTTATTGGTGGGCTTCAATTTGCTAAAGAATACAGGTATTTATTGGTGGGCTTCAATTTACTAAAGAGTGCAGGTACCTAGGGAAGGGAATTTTGAAATATAAGAATAAGTGTGAAAGAATATATGCTCCAGAAGAGGGACATCTGAACATGAATAGTGTCCAAAATGACCTTTGTCAAGCAGACCTGGTAAAGAAAATTAAACAAAGAATTGAGGAAACACATTCAAACATAGATCTAAATTTACCTTTCAGAACTGACTTTAGGGAGGAAATCCGCACAACGGTTGAAACTCCTATATGGAGTAAACAGTATCCCTATCCGCTATCAGCGAACTCTTTCGTAAACAAAAAGTTAAATAGAATGTTAAAAGATGGAATAGTTAGACCATCTAAATCTCCATACAATTCGCCTGTCATTCTCGCTCAGTAGGCTATGCGATTAAGAACAAATATAAAAATTATAAATCAAAAAATTCATAAATCAAAAGAAAAAATTGAAAACTTTTAATCAAAAAAAAAAAAAAGTATCTGAAGTGAATAGTGATAAAAAAAAATATAAATATACAGTCTGTCACATAATTGTTTGCAAAAGGAAAAATTGTTTGCAATTTCATCTGAAATGTTAAAATTTATGGAAACCCATTGCTTTGGCATTTTTTTCTCTTCATAACTTTATTAATAATCTTATTCTCAATGACTACAACAAAAAAAAATTACCAAAGTTCAAACAAGAATGCACGAAAATAGCAAAAATAAAAACATCTTCATATTTTAATCTGTCAAATAATTGTTTGCAAAATGCAAACATAACATAAAAGAGAACGAAAAAACAAAAATTGTCCTAATATTTAGTGTGCCCCCCGTTGGCATCAATAACGGCTTGTTGCCTTCTTGGCATTGATCCAATTAGGTGCTCCATATCGTAACAGTCCGGTAGCTTTTTCCACTTTTTCTGGATTATTTTAATTAGTTCGCCTTGTGATGTGGAAGCCCGCTTTGCAACCCTCTTTTTGAAAAATGCCCATAAATTTTCAATAGGGTTTATATCGGGACTATGCGCGGGTGTATCGAGCACTTTGCTGCAGTTGTAAAGTCACCAGGTCCTGCACAAGAGTGACTTGGGTTTCGGGTCATTATCCTGGTATAACTTTATTGCAGCTATTGAGGGTTTTGGGGATTAACAAACCCGAAACTTGCAGCACTTTTGGACAGTTCATTTTGGAGTATGTCCAAGTAATACTCGTTGGTCATTGTATTAGTGAAAATAGTTGCGAATAGCCCGCAAGAAACCGTTGCTCTCCGAGACAAATGTGGATGAAAGGCTGGCTTTTGCACTGCATTACATTGCACAGCCCCCAGAGTACTGGAATGATGTAATTTTTTGTGATGAAACAAAAATTATGTTGCATTACAACGAGGGATCTCAAACTGTATGGCGGAAACCAAATACAGCTTTGGAAAACAAAAATACTATCCCCACAATAAAGTTTGGCAAACTATCCGTCATAATGTGGGGATGCATTTCATCCAAGGGCGTCGGAGAAGTGAGGTTTTTCACCAATACAATGACCAACGAGTATTACTTGGACATACTCCAAAATGAACTGTCCAAAAGTGCTGCAAGTTTCGGGTTTGTTAATCCCCAAAACCCTCAATAGCTGCAATAAAGTTATACCAGGATAATGACCCGAAACCCAAGTCACTCTTGTGCAGGACCTGGTGACTTTACAACTGCAGCAAAGTGCTCGATACACCCGCGCATAGTCCCGATATAAACCCTATTGAAAATTTATGGGCATTTTTCAAAAAGAGGGTTGCAAAGCGGGCTTCCACATCACAAGGCGAACTAATTAAAATAATCCAGAAAAAGTGGAAAAAGCTACCGGACTGTTACGATATGGAGCACCTAATTGGATCAATGCCAAGAAGGCAACAAGCCGTTATTGATGCCAACGGGGGGCACACTAAATATTAGGACAATATTTGTTTTTTCGTTCTCTTTTATGTTATGTTTGCATTTTGCAAAAAATTATTTGACAGATTAAAATATGAAGATGTTTTTATTTTTGCTATTTTCGTGCATTCTTGTTTGAACTTTGGTAATTTTTTTTTGTTGTAGTCATTGAGAATAAGATTATTAATAAAGTTATGAAGAGAAAAAAATGCCAAAGCAATGGGTTTCCATAAATTTTAACATTTCAGATGAAATTGCAAACAAATTTTCCTTTTGCAAACAATTATGTGACAGACTGTATGTACTTTCACGTGCGAGAATTTTTTAGTGTGTGTTTCCTGCTATTCACTCATTAGCAGTAGCAGGAAACAAAAATGTCTAAAGACGTCGGGACGAATCCCGTTCGTCTAACGGAGTCGGAGTCAGATGACCTGTCTGATTTCCCAACTCCATCCACCGTTTCAATGGCCGACGTAATGAAAAAAAGGAGGAAGCTCAATCCGCCTAGTAATATACTTAAACGCCCCTCCCTCTCCGCATCGACAGAAAGACTGCGGGTCGAAATGAGGGAAGGGGCGCAGTCAACAGCAGCGCAGCAACAGATACCGCAACCACTCCCCGTGGAAATTGACATTGCCAACCTCTCCGGGGATCGCTACACCGGAAAAAAAACAACTACTTCGCCGCTCTTTCAAGTTCGGTAGCGGAGGAAGAACGTAAACTCGAGGAGGAGGAACGCATTCTACGCGCTAAATTGAAGGCCGTAGTAGACAGGCTCTCCGAAATGCGCCAAAAGGAAAGAGAGCGGGCTACAACCACCCCACACACTCGCAACTACAACTCCAACTTCAGCAGCCGCAAGAACAAACACAACTACAGCCGCCACAACAACAGCAATCGCAACAGAAGCAACTGCGACAAAAGCAACCGCAACAGAAGCAGTCGCAACAGAAACAATTGCAACGGAAACAGCAGCAACAATTACAACAGCCGCAACGGAAACAGCAACAGCAGCAACAACAGCCGCAGAAACAACAACAGCCGGAACTACAACATCGGCCGCAGCAACAACAACAGCCGCAAGAACATCGTCCTACTAAGGACAAGGTACCACCCATCTTCACCCATACTACGGCACTTCGAGAAACAATCGATCTATGTAAGTATGTATGTCATTGGTGTTGATAACTTTGTCTTTAAAAGTATAGGTGAAAACCGCTATGCTATCCACACTGGATCAGTACAAGCGAGTAAAGGACCTTTTAAAAGAGACCACGACGGAGTTCTTCTCTTTTACTTCCAAGGTGGAGAGGCTGCGGTCGATGCTTCTCAAAGGCGTGCATTCGATCACTGACCCCGAGGAAATGCTCTCAGAGCTGAAGGAGTTCGAGAGCGACGACCTCAGGTTTGTGGGGGTCAAGTCGTTTACCACGGCGCGAGCCAAACGGGAGAACCGGGTATTGCCCTTCTTCTTGGTTCAACTCGCACCCAACAGCAAGCTGGAGAGGTTAAGGTCCATTACTTCCTTGGCTTCCCAGTCTGTAACATGGGAAAAAGTAAAAAGGCACGGAAACATTTTATAATGCATCCGCTATCAAAGGTTCGGGCACGCCGCGTCGAACTGCGAGATGCAGCCTCGATGTGTAAAATGTGCAAAGAACCACAGGAACGAGGAATGCGATCTGACCCAGGACAAGGTCGCAAACAGGGAACAGCTCGAGTGCGTGCTTTGTAGGAACCGTGGACACCCTGCAAACTATCGGGGATGTCCTAAGTTCCAAGAAATAAAGAAAGCAAATCTGGCTCGAAAGCAGAACCCTGAAGGGAAACATCCCTCGAGTCGCTTAGAAACACCAGGCGTCACAACCCAGATGACCTACGCCCAAATGGCGGCAGGTCTGGCCGACGGTACAAAAACCCATGGCTGTTCCCAAAGTCCCAGTGCTTGTTTCTAAGGCACCGGAGGCCGAGGTGGACCTGCGTTCGATCCTGCTCGCCATCCAAGGGCAGATCGGCCAGCTCCAACAGCAAATCCATGAGACGGCGACCCGAGTGGACAGAATCTACTCGCTTCTGCCGGGCCTAGCGCAACTACAATCGTAATGGGTACGCTGGTAGAGAGTCCCTTAAAGATCCTGTCGGTGAATGTGAATTCACTGATTAGGATTGAGCGAAGAGCCATACTTTTCAACCTGTTGCAGGACGAAAGCCCCGATGTACTCTTGGTTAGCGAAACAAAGCTAAACCAAAAGCACAAAATCCGGCACATTTCTTACAAAATAATTCGAAGAGACCGACCCAACGCCACGCGTGGCGGGGGAGTTGCGATCTTCATTAAAAATAATTTAAAGCATAAACTCATATATAGCGGTGAAGTGCGGAGGTTCCAGGTGCTAGAGGCCTGCATTGTGTGCATTCCTCTCCGAAATGGAAAGACAATGTACATTATAGCAGCCTATGCACCTGAAGCACCTCAACCCAATATTTTCATTGCAGAACTCGGGACACTTTTTCGATCTCTGCACTTAAATTTGGTGGAAAACTACTACATCCTGACCGGCGATTTGAATGCCAAACATAGTGACTGGGGAAACAACATACCCAACACTAGGGGAAGCCTACTAAGCCATTGGTGGGTTTTGCGGAACATAGAATACAGACTCAAATTACTCGCAACGGATAGTCCGTCGTATCCTAGGAGCGGCTCTTATCTGGATCTCATTCTGCTTGCCTCTAGACTGAGACTAGCTGACACGAACGAAGGGTCTACTAACTGTCTACGGACTTTTGTATACGACAGTGGCCATTGCGGACTTAGTGCTGTGATCACAATACCAGACGAATTTGCGGAGATGACAGAGTATGTCCAAACACGCCCCTACGATTATAGTACGAAGCGTTGGCCACGTTTTGCCAGTAATCTTACGAGATCGCTCACTTCGAGTGATTCCCTCCCACCATCCAATAGGAACCTGTCAGATGACGAGAATCTTGGTTTTACCAGGTTCGATGACGATTACATGGCAAATAATGCCGTCACCAATGAAGGGGGCGAATACCCTGTTTATTTCGACGGGGGATCTCCAGATGATCTTCGAGTCACTGAAGAGAAAAAAATCCGCGGGAATCGACGGAATATCTAATGTTGTGCTCAGGCATCTCCCACCAGTGGCTGTAGAGACGTACACCATTCTGTTCAACAATACACTGAATAATGCATATTATCCAGTGGATTGGAAAACAGCGGTGGTGCAACCAATACCCAAGAGGGGTAAAGATGCCTCTAACCCATCAAATCTTCGGTCGATAAGTCTCCTTCCAAGTATTAGCAAGGTTTTCGAGAAGGTGGTCCATAGAGCCCTGTCTAGATGGGTTGAGGACAATAAAATCATTCCGGATAACCAATTCGGTTTCAGAGCGGGGCATTAAAATTTTTTTAAAAAAAATTAAAAAAAAAACAAAAAAAATACAAAACAATAATGAAAACAAATAAAAATGTATATATATATATTTTAGTTAAGGTAGGGTTAAGTAATTCTTAGTTATAAGTTTCTTTATAAAAAAAAAAGAGGATCTGATGCTAAGTTTTTTTAAAATATCACTTTTCTTGGCCTAAATTGTTTATTTATTTTAATTGTTTTAATTATTACAAATTAATCGTAAGTCCGAAAGGCATAGCCTTAAGTAGTTCTATTTGCTTTAGAGTGTCCGTATAGAGCCAGTAAGGTATTTTATATCAGTTGTTGTTTAAGCTAGTTTTAAGCATTTTTGTCTAGGATAAGTGTGTTCTACAAAATAATAAAAACAAAAATGAATAACAAAAAAAAAAAAAAACAATTCGCCTGTATGGGTCGTACCCAAAAACGGACTAAATGAGGATATACGCCCAAAATGCGATCAGTAATAGACTATAAAAAAACTAAACGAAAACACAATCGCAGATAAATACCCTATTCCCGACACGAATGTTATCTTATCAAACTTAGGAAAAGCAAGATATTTTTCTACTTTAGACTTAGAATCGGGATTTCACCAAATTAAAATGAAACATGAAGATATAGAGAAAACTAGTTTCTCTGTGAATAATGGCAAATACCAGTTTCTGAGACTGCCTTTTGGTTTGAAAAACTCTCCCAGTATATTTTAGCGAGCAATAGATGATATTTTGCGAAAATCTATAGGAAAATTTTGTCACGTATACATAGACGATATTATCATCTATTCGAATAGCTTAAAAGAGCACGAAGAACATTTAAAGAAAATAATAGACGTTTTAAAAAATGCCTATATGAAGATTTCATTGGAAAAATATTTTTTTTATAAAACCGCGGAAGAATTTTAAGATATATTGTTGGGCATAATATAATTAAAACAGACCCGAGAAAAATCGAATCGATAAAAAAATTCTCATTAGCTAAGACCTTAAGACAGTTAAGAAGTTTCCTTGGAATGACGGGATACTACAGAAAATTTATCAAAGATTACGCAAAAATAACCAAACCTTTGACAAAGTATTTAGGGGAGAAAATGGAAAAGTATCCGAATACATATCAAAGAAAACGGACATCGATCTAGATAAAGAAGGAATAGAAGCATTCAATAAACTGAAGAATCATCTAACAAATGAGGCTGAACTGACACAACCAAACTTTGACAAGCAATTCGTGCTAACAACGGACGCGTCAAATGATGCTATAGGTGGAGTATTATCACAAGATGATAAACCCATCACATTTATTTCTAAAACCTTAAATAAAACAGAAAAAAACTACGGAACAAACGAAAAAGAACTTTATGCCATAGTTTGGGCATTAAAAAATCTTCGAAATTACCTCTACGGAGTTTCGAACCTAGTAATTCACACTGACCATCAACCGCTTACTTTTGCCGTTTCCCCACGAAACCCAGATTCTAAAATGAAAAGATGGCATGCAATTATTCAGGAATACGCTCCTAAAATTATCTATAAACCCGGTAAAACGAATGTTGCAGATGCATTATCCAGGCAGAATTTAAATCATTTAAGTGACAATTCCTCTACGGACGCTACTATACATTCAGCAAAAAGTGAGTGATAACACTAATATTAGGGAGGCCAACAAGCCACTGAACGATTTTCGACAGCAGATACTTTTATCAAAAGCGAATTTTACTATACATGAAAAGTTGCAGAATTTTCCAAATAAGACACGCCATATCATAGAATACGATACTCTAGATAATTTAATCAGTATCTTATTGTAAAAGAATTTTTAAGCCCAAGAGTAGTCGCAATACATTGTACACCGGAAGATCTATACGACATTAAATTTAAAATTTCGCAAACCTTCACTAACAAATTCCTTTTCACCAGAATATTCCCTAACGATATTCCAAATAAAGACGATCAAGCTGTAATTGTGCAACAAACACATACTAGAGCTCATAGAAACTACAGGGAGAATATAAAGCAAATTTATAAAGAATATTACTGGCCGAATATGCGGAAACAATTTAAAAAATATACCAAAAATTGTGATATATGTATGTAATAAACTTAAATACGACAGACATCCACAAGTAGCGCCAATTGGAGAGGCTCGAATTCCAAAGAAAGAGGGATATATTTTCCGCCCAACAAGAAAAATACCTTACATGCATTGATGCATATTCAAAATTTTTAATTATCAAACCCATCGATAACAAATTTAATTTAGAAACCAAAGTTTTAGAATTGTTGCAAATTATCCCCAATTGTAAAAAAGTAACATTAGACAACGAAAACGGTTTCACGTCAACTGTATTCAAAAACCTAACGGATAGATTAAATATAGAACTTTATTTTTGTGACCCAGGTCATAGTACTACAAATGGTCAAGTAGAGAGGATTCATTCAACCCTCATAGACGTTAACGAAATGTTTAAGAGAAGAGTTCGAAATTATAGACACAACTGAAGCATTACTTAGAGCCGCCCAACAGTATAATCAATCCATACATTCGGTAACAAACCTCAAACCTTTTGACATACTTTATAATAAAGTTGAACACAATAACGTCTGCCAGAAATTGAGAGTAGCACAGAAAAAAATTTTAAAAAGAAATAATGCAAAAATGAAAGTGAAAACATACAAACCTAAGGAAATGGTTTATGAGAAAATACTACAGTTTAAGAATAAAAACAAAATGATGAATAGTTATAAAAAACAGTTAGTTAAATTTATTCTAGGAAAATGGAAATAACAACGTTAATTTTATTGCTTGCATTAACTTCGACAACAGCTGACATAGTCGACTATACAAGAGAGAACTATTTACTACTAGAAAACGGTGGTGCCGCACTTTACAGAGATTATGGAACCATTTCCCATATCACACATCTCACATACTTTGAGAAACTATTAAAAGAAATAGAATCCGAAATAAACACAAAGTACTTTAAAAATACACTAAATGAAAATGATGAAGATTTACTCGATCCTAGCGGCGACTCAGATATAACTGCAGTTAAAACACTTTTAGGACAGCTTAGAATAACAAAGAGATACAGAAGAGGTATCAATGAAACAGGTACCGTTTGGAATGGATTTCAGGTTCACCTGACCATGACGACTTAACCTTAATAAATAATAAACTATCCGAACTTAAATCAAATAATAATAGACAGTTCATAACAAATTCAGAAATTTTCGAGGCAATCAAAAAACTATCAGGATCTATAAATAGAATGGAAAAAGATGGGCAATTGAGATTAGTTAGAGAGAGAAATAAATTAATGTTAATAGAATTACAAAATGTAGTTCAAACGATAGCTTTGGGGAAATCAGGTATTGTAAGCCCCGCAATATTAAACTTAATCATCATCCTAATGGACGTTTCGGAATTTAAAATTTTTCAGAACGGATGAATTGTCGTTCTTATCAAATATCCTATTATAAGTAAGAACTGTAAGCTTTACGAAGCAAGGGCCATAAGCCAATCAGATCGAAAATTGCTAATTAATAAAGAAATTGCAAAATGTAACAACGAATTCATAAATGTTAAGAATTGTAAAATAGAGTTAAGATACAGTTTTTGTAAATTAATATTTAACAAAACATGTTTGTCAACCCAACTTAATAACGAAAAAGCATATTGTAATAAAATAAAAGAGATCTTAATCTAGAAATTATAAAAGACGGATCAATATTGATATCTGGAGAACACATAGTAGAAAACACAACCGTAGATGAAATAAACAATTATAAACAATTACTTCGAATCATTTAACGATGAACTGAAATTCGAGAACATAAACCTAATCGAATCTCTGCAAGACAAAGCAGCGAACAGTCCTATCATTACATCATTCACACTAACGATCATTATAGTGGTCATTGCGCTATGTGTAATTTATTACTTCAAGATGAGACCAGCCCAAAACACCAGTCCCACAAATTTAGAAGAAATGAGTTTCAGCAGATTATTAAAACAAGTAGAAGAGCTCTTAAAAGAAGCGGAACGTTCTTTCTAAAGAAAGAGGGGATTTACTGCCATACCACTTGACAACTTATATACACAAAGGACACTTGTGTAAACTAAACAACCGTTAATGCAACCACTCCAATGCGACCACTTAGTGACCCATAGACAAATCGATACTCAGAATTGCGGATGCGGATCAGCATTTATGTAGATCAATAAATTATGTACGTTTAGACTTAGCATTAGGAATCGAACTGTATAGATTTAAGAGTTGAATTGTATCGGTTTAAGAATCGAACCGGATCAGTTTTCGTGCAGCCGCCGAAGTGACCAGTTCAGTTTCGGTGAATAAAGATTTTTTTAAAAAAACTCTTTGATGTGACAAGTATATCCAAATCCGTGGCTTTTGGGGCAGAAGCAACTGTCAAATTTCCCCAAAAAATTTAATTTTTGTGGTAGATGTATATTCCAAATCCTACATCCAAGCAGGGGGGTTACAGCGGGGCAACATGGCCCCTCATACGGGTTTAGATAATCATAATTTGAGTAATTAATTTACACTTTTCATATGCGATAAATTTTAAATATTTTTCGAGTGTGGAATTTCACCCCCCTGGGGGTGGGGCCACGTTCTGCACATTTAACAAATAATTCTTTTATAGAGGAATATTTTTGTGTTGGAATTTTTTTTTCGGGGATATTTAGTTACGAGATCTTTGAAATGAAACCGAAAACTTTGAGCTCTGAGAGGACTTATCAGACCTATGGTATCGCTAAGGGCCATGGTATGGGTAAAAATGGGTGGCACCTCTATTCAGTAGTTCATTGCTGTTGCTTCTGTGTCGTGGTTGTTGTTATTGCTGCTGTTGTTGTTATTGCTGTGGCTGTTTTTGTTGCGGCTTCTGCTGTTTCTGTTGCTGCGGCTTTTTGCCGCTTCTGCTGTTGTGACTGTTACTTTTGCTACGATTGTTGTCGTGGCTGCTGCTTCTGCTGTGACAGATTTTGTTTTTGCTGTTGTTGTTGTCGATGCCGTTGCGGTTGGGTGGCTGTTTTCATTCCTTCTGCCGTATCTCCGTGAGCCTGTCTACTACGGCGACCTTCCCTATCATCCGAGAGGTAGGCGATATCCGCTTTACGGGGAGCATTGACTTCTGCTGAAGTTGTTGTTGTTTATTAGTTGCCTTAGACGCTGATGATTATGTTGATGGCGCCCCTTTCCTCGCTTCGACTTGCAATTTTTCGATCGAAGGGATGAGATAATGGCACTTAATTGCGCTAACCCTTTTGCGCATTTTCACGACGGCCGATGTTGCGAAATCCTATGATCTTCCTACTACTTATCGTTTACTTTAGAAGCAGCAGAAAGAGCACGAAAAAATACTCCTTCCCAACAGGGGACTCGAACCGGCGACCTTCCGATTTCGTGTCGGGCGTTTTAGCACTGCCCTGGTGTTTTGTTACGAGTTTCGGCACCAATGTGAAAATGTTACAAATTCACTTAGAGACGAGTTATAAGAAAACACCGCTTTGATTAACGAAATTTAAAATTTTTTAATATATATACATACATATATAATGCATAAGGGATTGACAAAGGGCAAGAAAGAAATGCTAAAGCAGGACGGAAGATGTTACTGATGTTTGGGAAAAGGGCCACTACTCCAAGACATGTAGTAACCGATTTCACATTGTATGTAAAAACCAGCGACACACCACATCATTGTGTGATCCAAACTATGCTAAGCAGAAGGGTACAACTCCAACCAAGTGTCGTCAAGAAACAAAACGAAGTCTGCATCTCCCACGCAACAATCAATCAATCTGTATACCACACATACTCATAACGCTCCCTCGCAACTAGTTAACACTGTGTATTTACAAATAGCTCTTGCATTTGCATCCACAAAATATTCTAATAAGTCATTGTATGTGCGAATGGTATTAGGTGGTGGCAGCCAACTGTCATTTATAAAATCCAGCGTAACACGTCAACTTGATCTGGAGTTCAAAATGTAAACATCATATCATTCGGACGCAAGGAACTTACACCTATTATGCAGTGCTATAAGGTTCAGGTAATGCTACGCAATAAATGTGACAAAGTTGGGATGTGCTGCTTGAAACGTTTAACGAGTTAATGCTGGCGGATGTGTATCTCAGTAATTTGCATGCGGAAACGGAATCAGCATATTAAATGGAGCAGACCATCATTGCTTACTTGCAACTGGACAACATAAACGAATAGCATCTGATCTAAGTGCGATTAACATTATTCTTAAATTAACTTTGCAAGGTTGGTGTTAAAGAATGAATGAATTAATAATTATTGTTTCCCAAAATTAATGAATTAATTATTTGTTATTAATTTACTATTAATTTGACTGAATATTATCACATTCATTATGTCATTATACACATGTACCTGCATTATATCATAATTAATAGAGTTAGCATAAGCCGAATGTTGTACTATTACTCTATTGCTAAATGTTAAATGCCTCAATGTACTTGCACATAAGAGTTTGCTTAGCTGATGTTATACCTAACGGCAGGGTCATACGTTCTATGCCGCTGTACTATGTATCACATAGCGCTATCATCTGACACCTCCGCAACGGATCATTGGACTCTCACCAGTCACTTCTCCGCTAGCAACCACCTCCGAATTTTTTAAAAATAATAAAAAAGAGGTCAATGTTTCATACATTAATTTGTCTACAAGTCCAGCCGCGTTAAAACCAAAAAAAAGGTTTTTCTTAGAAAAAAATGGTTCGAGTTTTTTTTTAATTTCTCAAAAACTACAAGACATTTTTGCATCCGGTTTTCTGTTTTTAACTAAAAACTAATAAGAAAATTTAATTTTTGAAAAAAAATTAGTACTTAATTACATACAATTTTGAAAAAAAATAGTTCGAAATTTTTTTTTAAGTTTTTTTTGCAAATTTTTGAGTTTGAAAATTAATTTCTCAAAAACTATTCCTTAAAACAGCTTCGTTTAAAAACAAGGTGATAGAAGAGGTTTCTGGCTTTACAAAAAAGTATATCACGGCATTGTGGATGTAACTTTTGATTTTTAATAATTTTTTTTCCAAATTAAGTAATTTTTTTTTAAAAATTGCCCCTCCCGGCTAAACGAGGGGGAATAGACCCCCCTCCCATACGATTTTTTTCTTGTCTTGACCAGACCTACACGCTCTAGCTTTTTGGCACACTGCACGTGGGACACCCTGTATATGTATGATCTGTATGATGTTGCTGTTAGCTGAGTTGGTGTGCAGTCTGATAAGGTGTCGCCGTTAAAGTTATAGCAGGTGTATTCCATGGAGGTGCTAAAGCAAGCGCGTGGGCATTTAAAGGGAGCGATTACTCGTGGGTATAATTTCGCTTTGAATATTCCTGGTGATACGGCCGTAGAGGTTTTGGAAGTTCGGCTTGAGCACTTTCGTCTCAATCAAAATGAGTTTTATCAGTTTCACGCGGTCGATGGGTACAGTGATCCCGAAACAGATTTTGAGACGGTTGAGAATAAATACATTGTTGCCAAAGGTGCTCTTTTAAGCGCCATTCGTGGAAGATCTACGCAAGAAGATTCGAGGTTTGAGAATTTAGCTCACCAGCAAGCGTCGTTTTTAGAAGAGTTAGGGAAATCAACATTTTTCCTTTAACAAAAATGTCAAATGAAGTTGAGCTAACGCCAATAAAAATACCTCCGTTTTCGGGTGATTATCGCGAGTGGCTGGGGTTTCGGAACATATTCCTAGGTAGTATAGACTGTAAAACGAATTTATCGGGCGCGGAAAAGTTACGGTATCTGAAATCGTTTTTACGGGATGAAGTTAAAAGTTGCGCGGTATGTAAATCAGAGTCCTAATGCAAAGACAACCATTTGCTGTTTCAGTGCTCACAGTGTTTAGCATTGCCAATCATAGAGCGTCGTTGTTTTGTAAAAGACCAAAGACTTTGTTACAACTGCCTAGGGCTCCATCATTCTTCGTCGCGCTGCCGGGTAGCCGCTCGTTGTTCTCGTTGCCGATCGCGTAATCACACACCAGTTCATTTGGATAATTCGGAGCGCCCTTCTCAAAAGATTCGTGCCACTAGCTCTCCAATAAACTGTACACCTTTGGAAAACTCGTCTGATCCGGTAGTCAGCAATCACATGGTTCCCGCGCATTCCTCATCGGGTATTTTGCCAACAATGGTGGTGAAAATTAGGTATGTTTTTGGACATTTTCATTGTTGTCGCGTGCTTTTAGATACTGGATCGCAAGTCTCTAGTTAAATACTCTAGTTAGATACTGGATCGCCTAGTTAAAAGATTAGGACTTCAGCGTCGTCATGCTCGTTTGCCTGTCTCAGGAATTTCCGCTTTGGAAGCTGGAGTTACTCACGGCACTGTATCGCTTGAGTTAAATACATTCTCGACATGATTCGTCGGCTATTGTTGAAGTCGATGCTTATATTTTGAGAACTATCACTTCAATTACTCCCTCTTCGCCCATCGACTTTGATAGTTCATTAGTTAAAAGGGGGCCTTCTTTGGCTGATCCTAAGTTCAATATCCCTGGATTGTATTACCTGGATCGGATAAAGCTTGGACTATTTTGCGTAATGGACATCATTCTAAATTCGAGGGAAATTTATTCGCCCAAAATACTATTTTTGGGTGAGTATGGTGAGTATCGCTGGCACTATACCAAGAGAAAATATGGTATCATTGCATGTTGGAGTAGATATCGATGTTTTATTAAATTCGTTTTGGGAGATAGAAAAAAGGACCGGGTCACTTTGGTGAATCCCAGGATGAGACTGCTGTAGATCGGCACTTTGTAAGTACCTTTTCTCGTGCCGCCGATAAAAGATACGTCGTTAAATTGCCGATTCGGCAAAAGGAATGTCAGTTTGGCAATACTCTCTCTGGGGCCTTATCTCGATTAGCAGCCCTGGAACGTCGTTTCTCGCTGTGCTCAAATCTTCGCTTGGATTACTGTGAGTTCATGAAACTATATCAGCAACTAGGCCATATGGAACGTATTCCTTCCAACGAAATAGAGCCTACTACTGGCAAGGTTTTTATTTAATTCATCATGTCGTTATTACAAATAAAATGAAAGTAGTATTTGACGGGCCTCATAAGGACTCACATGGCATTAGTTTAAATGAGAGGTAGCATGTTGGACCTCCGCTTCAACGAAATCTTTTGCATATTTATTTTCAATTTCGCTTATACGAGTACGTTTTTTGTGCGGACATCGTAAAAATGTTTCGCCAAATTTGGATTGATCCTGGGAATCGCGATTTTCAACGCGTGTTCAATTGAACACTTCCGACTCTGTACAGCTACATATGGCACGTCATCTGCACCCTTTTTTGCCATAATAACTTTACGCCAACTGGCCAAAGATTATGGACATAGGTATCCTAAAGCATCGTATGCGGTTCTGAACAATTCAATAATCGACGATTTCGCGGCCGGTGGTGATGCCAACTCTGACCTTTTAGAACTCAAGGAACAGTTAGTTGGACTTCTTGCATGTTGTGGTTTGGAGTTTGGTAAATGGATATCGAATTGTTGGGAGATTATGTGTAGCGTCAATTCTGAGTCGGACATATCGCTGAGCTTTAAAGGTCTCAATATTTGAAAGAAGGTGTTAGGGTTGGCTTGGAATCTATATCATGAATACAAAGAATCATGAAACACAAAGAAAGTTAAGATCAGCGGAAAAGAGTTCTTCAACAGCTCTCTCATCCTTTAATTCCCCAACAACCGCTATGTCTTCCTCTAAGCTATGGGAAAAAATTGAGAATCATCTTGACTCTCTAACCACGAGCATTACGGAGTCTATTGTAGGGCAAATAAAAAATGAGATCTCAGCTATGTTTAATTCACTTTCCGAACGCATCACAGCAATTGAAAATAATTTCAATGCAAAACTAAAAAGTACTGACATGGAATTTAGTGGGAGATATGCGTCTATAAACCACTCAGTATTCGCCTGCCAAGAAAAAATAAATGATATTGAAAGTTATGGCACCCGCATCGACTTCCTGGTGAATGAATTAGCAGTAACGAAATCACAGCTGATTGAAAATGAAAACAATAGCAGTCTACGGAAACTACAACTCTTTGCACTTGCTAGAAAAAATATCTCGATGTTGCTTTCCAAGGAATTCCCTCGACACTTAATGAAAACCTTCAGGACATTTTTAATAAATTCTGCACTAGAATCGGCTTTCCCGCAGTAACCCCCAACTTCATTAGCCGAACTTTGTTTACCAGAGGATCATCGTCTAGTGCCATCATAGTCAGACTACCTGTATCCAAAGCACTAAATCAAGTCTTTGTGTGTTAAAGTGATCTTGGTTTTGGCAGCAATAAAATTGTGCGTGTATATGATTGTCTCACAAAACAAAATCATGCACTCTTCAAACGGGCGAATGAACTCCGTCGCAGCAAGTATTTACATATTGTCTTCACGCGGAACGGGAGGGTATTTGTCAAAACAACTGCGGAAGGCAAGCCGAAATGCATTCTACTTTTACATTCGCTGGAATCGATGTGCTCTGTGAGTGGAGCTAACGGAGGTGATGAACTGCACGCATCGAGGTCAGCTGAAGATGACCTTGAAAAATGTTAATAACAAAGTTGCGTTATTTGAAACTTACTTCAAGACTTTATGAAGAATATATTCCATTGGTTACAAAAAGAATTAAAACTAGAAACTGCCCCTGGTATAATAATCATTTTAAACTGAGTATAAGAGAACGTGAGCGATTCTATCGTAGATATAAACGTAATCAAACTGAATTCAATAAAAAACAATATCAGGCAGCCAAGAATAAAGTAACGTCATTGATACGGAACATATTTTGTTAGTAAACTTAATCCTTCTTTAAGTTCCCAAGAACTTTGGAAAAATATTAGGGATATTGTAGTGGTGGAAAATAAAAATGTGTCAAAATGTATGGTAGATGAAATGAGACACTTCTTTGCCGCGAATCTTCCATATAATAATGAAAATAATCTCTCCCTCGATAATGTGAATTCAGAGTCATTTGTTTTTAAATGTATAGGTAACACTGAGATTATAATGGCTATTCAATCTATTAAGTCTAATGCTCAGGTGCTGATGGTATTTCTCCTAAGTTCATACAACTTATTTTACCCTTGGTAATTCAATATACAGCTCTATGAAAGAAAATAGCACCACGTTGAATTTTGTACATATCTTAGAAATTCCGTTCTTCTCTATTGATGTTAACGCAATGCATCTACCGAAAAGTATCTCTATTGCATTCAGTTGTATAATGAAAAGAGAAATTTACTCAAAACACCCAGTGTTTCGTTGATTTGTGATGAAAATTTCCGTTAACCGTTGAGAGGGTAAATTTGTGGAAACACAATTGTGTGAAAAAAAAATAGCACTGTGTCATTCTGCTGCGAGTTTTAGTAGTGTATACTCTAGTTTACATATTTGTTTACATTTAACCATATCAGGGTAAATTATTTAAATAACTTAAGGTTAATATCTCATAAATGCAATGTGTTTACCAGCTAAATTGGGTCGCGGTAGACATTGTACTACAGATTTACAGATACACATTAATAAAAAAAAAAAAAAAAATCTGTGGGGAAAATACAAATATATTAGAGTAGTAGTTGGATGTTCTAATAAAACGATTTCCAACGCAAAAAAGTATATTCACCAAGAAAAAAGCGGCAGAAAATCGAAATTGACTTATAACGACGCATAACGAGATCAATAAAACAAAATCCATTTATTACCTCTAATAAAAGTAAAAGAGCAATTAAATCTATCTGTAACCACTTCGACAGTAAGGAAAAACCTAATAAAGAAAAATTTATCTGCGAAAAGTTCCAGGATAATACCCTTATTGACAAAGGCCCACTTACAGAAACGGAAGAAATTTGCAACAGATCACTTGCATTGGGGGCCAACTAAATGGCGTAATATGCTATGGACCGATGAGCTCAAAATTGTTTTATTTGGGACCAGAACATTTGTGCGCAAACCAAAAAACAAAGAAGTTCAAGCCAGAATACACCATTAAGACAATTACGCACGGCGGCGCAAAAATAAACATATGGGGATGTTTTTTATATAACGGTACTGGTCCCCTATTTTGTATCGAATGCATAATGACCGCTAAAATGTATGTTGATATTATATGGGAAGTTATGTTGCCTTACGTTGAATGAAATATGCCTCTCAAGTGGGTCCTGCAGCAAGATAATTACAGTAAGTATACGAGCAAATAAGCGAAAGAATTTTTCGCCAGAAGTAGGGTTCAGGTTATGGAATGGCCGGCTCAGTTGCCAGACCTGAACCCTATCGAAAATCTTTGGGCAGATGTTAAAATAGGAGTGTTTAAAGCCAGGCCGAAAAACACACTGCAATTATGGGATGCTGAGCAGGCTGCATGGCGAGATATTCCACTTCAGCGATGTTAAACATTAATCGACTCCATTCCACGACTTTGTGCCGCTGCACTTAAAAATAAGCGTTATAAGACAAAATATTAATCAATTGATATCATTACAAATCCAAAATATATATTAATTTTCCTGACGACTTATTTTTTTAACGAATTTCCACTCCTGGTGCTATTATTTTTCACACCCCAAAAGTGGTATTTTTTTGGTTTAATGAGCATAACTTATTTAATTTTAGTTACAATGGAAAAGTGTTAACGTTTCTAAATTACTTTATCTTCACTTTTTGTCATTACAATGTAAAATAAAATTCAAAATGTTGTTTATTTAAAAAATCTTTCATTCAAAGTATAATAAGTGGTTGGTACTATTTTTTTTCACAGAGCTGTATATGTATGTCATATATTTGATGTATGTATTTACCAGTGGCGTGGCGTGGATAATTTCAAAAGGGAAGTCGAAGAAAAATTAGTCAGCCGCAAACGTTAAGTACGAATGTCTCCTGAAATTATGTCGTGTATTGCGGATCTGGCTTCCACGCCATGTGGGTAGAATAATTCAAGCCATTTTTTTATACGTCAACTGATTAAAGTTTAAGTTTACAATAGGCTTAACGCATAATAAAATTGGCTTCGAAAGAAACCATTTTTGGCAGATGCAAATGCAATACCTTAAGGAAAATTTAAAGTGATGTTGTAAATAAAAAAAAGTAAGGAACTTCACAAATGTTTCGTAGTTGAATAAATATGTATGTAACATATACAAAAAATATCAATTAATAAAGGGTTTTGTAACAAAGTTAAAAATAAATATGTATTTCAATTAAAATAATAAATTTTTTTATTTATGTAAATTAAAAACAGTAGAAGTTAACGTTAGAAAAATAACTGTGAAAAGTTTTGCTAAACTGCTCTCTTCTTACTTATATTCTAGTGCTATTCTACGATCTTTTTTCACATATTCTACAAGAACTCTTTCATAAAAGTCAGGTCTACTTTTAATTTTTAGAAGGAGTCGCTTTTCTATCGATAAAAGTGCTAAATCTGAGGGTCTGTTTTGTGCTTGAGAATTCCTTAAATACGTGTGTATTCTTTTTAGAGCTGAAAAAGATTGCTCCACGGAGGCAACAGTTATTGGAAGTGTAAGAAATAGACCACTTAAGTTCAAAATTTGGGGAAAGGTGTCACACAATATTTCTTTTTTCAAATGGTTATGGAGTTCTAGAACGCCAAGTTGTCGAAGTGAAGAAGTTGTATATAAAACTTTCAGCTCGTTTTTCAAAGCTGTAAATTCAAAAATTTCAGGAAAAAAATTCATCAAAGAAGATATTTTTTCATCTGGATTTGAATACGTAAAACGATCATATTTCGATTTATTCAATAAATCCAAAAAAATTAATTCCGTGAAAGATTTATATCTAGTCTTGATTTGGCTTATAATATTGTCCTTTATTTCTACAAAAAGACGCTTATAGTGTGTTTTTAAATCGAGTAATCGACGTTTTCGCGGAAGTTCGGTACAATCGTTTACGCTTTCAAAAATGGATTCATCCTTTTTTGGAAACTCAGAGCAAATTCAAGACTCAAAAGATTCGATTTCTTGCTTAGCCACTTCAACATCCGTTTGTTTATTCTGTATTAAATTAAACAAGACATCAGTCTTACAAAATATTTCGGACAGCGTATTTAATAAAAAACAAAAATCTTTGCCCTCTAATTTAAGTAACAGACTCTCGGCCATAGAAAGCGCGGCATTATCCCATTCATCGGGGTTATCTATTATTTGATTAAAAGTATCAATAATATCTAATCTACAGTTAAAAATAACGTTAATTACTCGCGAATGGTAGTGCCAGCGAGTCTCCGATACTCCCGGCATGCGCCGGTTGGCCACTTCTTTTAAAAGATTTGAACGCTTTGTTGATTTATTGAAAAAACGTACTAATTTAAAACGTGGGCATAACAAGGAATAAAGTAAGCCATTGGACAAACATCGAGGACTCTTTTTTTAACACCGCCCCCTTCGCCGGACATTACTGCGGCACCATCATAAGATTGGCCAATTAACTTGTCTTTGCAGACATATATATCAAGTATATTAAGAATATGTTTTGAGAGCTTATCGGCATTACGACTCTCACTCACGTTAAAAAAACCAAGAAATCTTTCCTCTATCCCATCATCCGACAAGTACCTCAATACGGCACTTAGTTGTTCCCTATGGCTCACGTCTGGTGTCTCATCGATCATAATGGACACAAATCGCGTTTTACTAATTTCTGTTTTGATTTCAGATTTTATGACTGCAGCGATACTATGTATCAAATCGTTCTGAATATCATTTGAGAGACCGGAAAAAAATCGATTGGGTGCACTTGAACATTGCTCTAAATGGGAGTCCATTAATATATCATACTTAGATAAGTATAATACCGTTTCGACATAATTACCACGATTATTGGAGTCAGTCTTTTCATCGTGACCCCGAAATGCTTGCTCCTGTTTGCCTAAGAGAACTACTGTATCTATGAAACGCTCCATTAATTTACGGTTTCTATCGACTTTTTTGTTGTGAGCTGCAAATGAATTACCTAAGGATGTTTTAATACGGTGTGTACCGAATTCGTGGTCCAGTGATGTGTGGGTGTGTGCGTAGAGTGGAACGATAGGCAGTGGTTGACTGCTTAGGTTAAATGTTGGTGTGGGGCACGTTAGCCCGTGTAAGGAATACACATATATTTATGTTTATTCATCAGAATTCATGTTGCGCGTTTTTTGATAAACATTGTTGAAAGTTCGAATTTGAAAAGGTAACTCGGTAGGAATCGGGTTATATGGACGCCACGCCACTGGTATTTACTCTTGTAAATTCCCCGAACAATGAAAGAATGCTATAGTCATCTCTGTTCCAAAGAAAATTAATCCATCTGAGCCGCCGGATTATAGACCATTAAATTTATTGCCCTTCCTAGCAAAGATATTAGAAAAGTTTGTAGCAAATCAAATTCAAACGTTAATTCTAGAAATTTGATCTCGAAATGGCAGTCAGGATTCAGACTAAATCATAGTTGTGAATCATAGTTGAAAACCGCTTTTGGTATGTCTTGTCCATATGTTGTCAACTGTGGCGTCCCTCAAGGGTCTGTGCTGGGGCCATTATTATTCTCCTTATTTATAAATGATCTGCCTCAAGTAGTTTCTAATTGTAAAGTACATATGTATGCTGATGATGTGTGTATTTATATGTCGTGCCCTAAGAATCTGTTAGTGGACTGTGTGACCAAAGTTAATGAGGACTTACGTAGAATAGAATAGAATAGAAGAAATAGTAGAATAGAAGCAAAACAAACTCAGATTAAATACACAAAAATGTCTTGCAATAATGTGCTCTAATTGGGAATATTCCCCTAGAGGCCTCCTGCCCATATTGGTAAATGGTGAAAATATACCTTATGTAAATAAAGTAAAATATCTTGGCTTTACAATAAATAAATCCATGACATGTTGTGATGCTATTTCAGAAACGATTAAAAGAATTTACAACAGATTACATAGTTTGAGGTGCTCAACTAGCTTACTTCATCCAGATATGAAGATAAACTTGGTTAACAGTCTTATTTCGCCATTTTGCCTGATTTTAGATGTAACCGTAAGTTAAATGTTGCCTTTAATGACTGTCTTCGTTATATATTTAATGTACCTAGACGCATAAGTGTTAGGCAATATAAATCAAAACTGTTTGGAATGTCATTAGATCAATATCGAAAAACGAGGAACCTATTACAACTTCACAAAATTATTCATTAAAAAAGCCCACAGTATCTGAAGGATATGATTAACTTTGCTCAATCACGTAGAGGTCTTTCTCTGATCTTCCCCCATTTTACACACACTGTTGCAGAGCGGTCTTTTCTTATCTCAGCGATACGGCAGTGGAACAGCTTACCAGCCGCATTGCAGAGAACAAACTCATCAACGATCTTTCAGAATAATCTAATTTTGCATATCTTAACGGAACCTTAATTACAATCTTTTTACTTTTTTTTCCTTGAAATAATCAATAATAATAATATCTGCATTTTTCTTTTTATACTTAAAGTAATAAGATATAAAATTAATACTTAAAATAAGATATAATATCTTGAAGTAATGTATGTTATTTGAATAATAATAAATGAAATGAAATGAAAAAAATTACAATTTCACCTTTAAGCTATCACTAAAGATCCAATATGAAAGTACTAAGCGCAGCTTGCTATCTGAAATATCGAAAATCTTTGATCCCATGGGCTTCCTTTCTCCTTCTACCATCCTTCTGAAAATCATTTTCCAAGAGCTATGGATGGCGAATGAGAGTGCAGGTTGGGATGATCCTCTACCAGAAGAGGTTGCAGAGAAATGGAACGCGTATAGACAGCAGATTCATGCGTTTGAAAGGGTAATGATCTCTCGTAGGTATACAACGAACTCTAGATGCTTTGACTTGATTGGATTTTCAGACGCTTCTGAGAAGGCTTACTCAGATGTGGTCTACGCACGCAGCGTAACCGAAGAGGGTTCTGTAGAGATTAACCTCGTAGTTGCCAAGATCCGTATTGCTCCGATAAGACATATTTCTATTCCTCGGCTTGAATTATGTGGAGCTCTGCTTTTGAGTCGGTTAGTTATACTAATTTGCTCGTCGTTGGATACAAAGCCCAATCGAATAATAGCTTTCACGGAATCGGAAATTGTTTTATCCTGGCTTTCTTCTTTACCTCGTAGGTGGATTGGACACTTTTCCTCGCTCTGCTTGGCATCATGTGTGTTCAAAGGATAATCCTGCCGGCTGCGCTTCGAAAGGAGTCAACCCGGAAAAGTTAGTGCAGCTAGAAATCTGGTGGAGAGGGCCTAGATGGATATCTACAGATTTAGAACGATGAATCTTAGGTCGGAATCTGCTACATGAAGAAAGATCATGCGCGACAATAGTGCTAACATCACAACCTGCAGATCATTTCTTGAATGACCTATCTAATAAAATCTCGGCTTGGCCAAGACTAACAAGAACTGTTGGGTACGTTTGTCGATTTATTCGAAATTGCAGGAATGCATCTACAGGCTCTACTTCTAATTGTATTTCATTGTCTGAATACCAGACTTCAAAGGAGATTTGTCTTCGATGGGCTCAAAAGGAGTTTCAAAAGGAATACTTGGACCTAAATATGTCTAAACATGTCTCGAAACAGTCGAAATTATGCACTTTATCACCTTTTATTGATGAGGTAGCGCTCTTGCGAGTGGGGGGAAGAATCCTCAAAGCCAATGTCCCCTTCCGATGGGCCGATGGATCTGGTACAAAACATGCCTCAAGGGTTTTGGAAGAGATGGCATCAAGACTACTTAACGTCACTACAGCAGCGGCCCAAATGGCAGCAAGCAGAGCGTAATATTGGAATCGCTGACATCGTCGTTGTAAAGGAAGCAGATGCACCTCCTTCAAAATGTTCTTTGGGACGAGTGGAGGAGTAGGCATCAATTCGCACCAACGGCGCATTGTTTAAGCGGCCTATTACAAAATTGGCGGTACTACCTATTTCTGAAGTGCCTTCAGGGGCGGCGACGTGTTAAAGAATGAATAAATTAATAATTATTGTTTCCCAAAATTAATGAATTATTTATTTGTTATTAATTTACTATGAATTTGCCTGACTATTATCACATTCAATATATCATTATACACATGTACCGGCATTATATCATAGTTACTAGGGCTAGGATTTTCATGCATTTAAAATATGCTCTTGAAAATGGGAAATATGCACTTTAAATATGCATTTAAAACCATGGCGGAGTCACATTTAACGACGTGGTTTATAACGATCAGTCGCTTTTAACGCCTAATTTTCCCCCACGTGGTTAGTTCTTGGACAAGTAATCTTTCTATTTAAGTCGGATAAAACGAACCTTGGCTACAGCGACCAGTTAAACTGTACGACTGTAATTAAACTTTGCATTTTTATAATGAAAAACAATAAAACATGTTGGGTCTATAACTTAATTCGTGCGGTTTTCTAAGAGATGTCGTAACTTGTATTAATCGATTGTTATTATTCCATTGGAACATGCGTTGGAAAGCTACTGTCATTGTACGTCATTTCAGTATATGTCATTCATTTGAAGCGTAAACAACAATAATTTTTTTTCACTCAAATATGTCGAACTTTGTGCCTGAAAAAGTGTTTTTGCGGGGAGTTCTTCTTCATTACTTTAATATGAAGAAAACTGCTGCCGAAAGTCATCGTATTTTGGTGGAAGTTTATGGTGAACATGCGCTAGCTGAACGTGCCAAAAGTGGTTTGCACGATTTAAAAGTGGTGATTTTGGCTTGGAAGACGATGAACGTCCTGGGCAGCCAAAAAAGTTTGAAGATGAAGAACTGGAAGCATTACTCTATGAAGATTGTAGCCAAACACAAGAAGAGCTCGCAGAATCTTTGGGTGTCACTCAAGCAGCCATTTCAAAACGTTTAAAAGCAGCTGGATATATTCAAAAGCAAGGAAATTGGGTTCCACATGAACTCAAGCCGAGAGACGTCGAAAGGCGGTTTTGCATGTCCGAAATGCTGCTGGAACGCCACAAAAGGAAGTAATTTTTGCATCGGATTGTTACTGGTGATGAAAAATGGATCCATTACGACAACCACAAGCGCAAAAAATCATATGTGAAACCCGGCCAACCAGCCAAATCAACGGCAAAGCCGAATATCCATGGCGCGAAGGTAATGCTCTGTATTTGGTGGGATCAGAAGGGTGTGCTGTATTATGAGCTGCTAAAACCGGATGAAACCATCAATGGACAGCGCTACCGAACACAATTAATCCGTTTGAAGAGAGCAGTAGCTGAATAACGCCCGGAATATGCGACCAGACACGAGGCAATAATTTTCCATCATGACAACGCTCGGCCCCACGTTGCTATTTCGGTTAAGAACTATTTGGAAAATAGTGGATGGGAAGTTTTACCCCGCCCGCTTATAGCCCAGAGACCTTGCCCCTTCTGACTACCATTTGTTCCGGTCGATGCAGAACGCCCTCACTGAAATACGGTTCACATCAGAGCAGAATATCAAAAATTGGCTTGATTCATTCTTGGCTGCCAAGCCGGCGCAGTTCTTTTGGGATGGGATCCACAAATTGCCAGAAAGATGGGAAAAAGTCATAGCTTCAGGTGGGCAATACTTTGAATAATACTATTGTACATGTTTTTCTTAAATAAACGTTAAATTTTGAAAAAAAAAACCACACGAATTGAGTTATATACCCAACTTTTTTAGTTTTTAGAAAAATTCAGTCTTTTTATTTTAACAACTAAAAAACAGTAGTATTAATTAAATAAATAAAAAGGTTAAAAACTTAAAGATCTTCATTTGAAAAATTAAATAATAGAAGTATTCCATTATTTTAACATTTAATTTTCGTTTTCAAAATAAAAAAGAATATAAGAAGTTTAATGGTGCGTGTGCATCTTTATGGTTTTGCCTTTTTTTTTTTTAAAGTTGTGTTAATTTTTTCCAAAATATGCATTTATTATTAAAAATATGGAAGAATATGCAAAATATGCATTTATAGTAAAATATGCACTAACGATTGGATGCCGTTTTAAAGGAAAATTCTTGAATCGGAAAGATAACTTCTATTGCTTCTAATGTGTCTCAAAAAAAAATGCAAATGCATCGAAATCCTAGCCCTAATAATTACTAGAGTTAGCATTAGCCGAATGTTGAACTATTACTCTATTGTTAAATGGTAAATGCCTAAATGTACTTGTACATAAGAGTTTGCTCAGCTGATGTTATACCTAACGGCAGGGTCATACGTTCTATGCCGCAGTTCTATGTATCACATAGCGCTATCATCTGACACCTCCGCAACGGATCATTGGACTCTCACCAGTCACTTCTTCGCTAGCAACCACCCCATGAAGTATTTCGCGTCGTGACCGGCTATCACAATTGTAATATATGTATTTTGCATATAGTTGATGAGAAATAGAGTCAACGTAAAATAGTTCGATTTGTTTTATTAATCTTTATCAGTCGGTGTCCTATCATTTCACATACTAGAAAAAAAATCTTTCGTGTGTAACTTCTTTACCTGCATGTGCTTGTGACGACCTTCGACAATTTTGCCAGTTCGAGACTCTTGGAATAACGAACGATAAAAGAGTTAATACCTCCCCGAGATCACTAATTCGCAAGGCTGGTTGGAGCATCACTGCCTTGCAAGAATGTTGGTACAACGCTTCATGATAATCGAATGGGGGCACTTTATCGAATGCATTTATTAGTGTGTAGACTAAGGGTATCAGGAAAGACGAAGGATTATAAAGCTTGCCTCACAGACCGGTGTATAGAGATAATAAGGACACCACCAAATTACGCATTGTTTTCGATGCTTCAGCCCATAGAGCTATCAACTTTCGTTTAATGATCATCTGGAGGTGGGCAACAATTTTTTGCCAGACATTTTGACCGTGTTGCTTAACTTTCGTTATGGAAAAATAGGGCTGACAACTGATATCGAGAAGACCTTTCTCCAAATAGTTCTGAATGTGAAAGCTACCGAACTTTTTGGTTCAAAAAATTGTTCAACCCGAAGGAAACGCGCACAGACTTTTCAGTGCAATCATATCGCATGACAAGAGTAACGTTTGGCGTAACCAGTAGCCGAAATATATTAGGAGAATCCATTTCAAAAATCTTGGACGATGAAAAGGAACGTCATCCCAAGGCAGTCGAGATTCTGATCAAATGTTTTTACGTTGACGATCTCGTCACAAGTGTGAATGACGAGAAGACAGCGATGAATATAAGATATTAAGCAGTTCAAATTATGAAGACAGGTTCCATGCATCTTCGTAAATGGAACTCCAATAGTATACTCGTTCGAAAGGATAATCCATCAGAAATGCGAAAGGGATGTGCAACTGCCATCAGAACCCAATAAAACCTGGATCGACTGTTGCGCAAATGTCTGTGAACTTGCACAGCTTACGTTACCACGCTGCGTTATTAAAGAAGAAGGTTTAACACAGATCCACATTTACGCCGATGCCAGTCAATATGCCTTTGGAGCAGTTGCATACTTGCGAACCATCGATGATGAGACAAAATTCACCACCCGTTTTCTCTGCGCTAAAAACCGAGTAGCGCCCACGATCTTGGCGAGTTGACTGTGCCTAAACTAGAGCTTACTGCTGCTCTAGTCGCTCTGGTTGTTTAGATATCTTCATGCGAACTTGCAGATTAAATTTGATGAAGAGTTTTTGTAGAAGGACTCCAGAAACGCCTTGTTTTGGATATTTGGAAAAGAGAAGCGATGAAAACCATATGTTGAGAATCAAGTGCGGGAAATTCGAACGCTTACCAAAATTTTTGTTGGCGGCACTGCCCTGGCTCTTAGATGCCCCCCCGATCTGTTGACTAGAGGAATTAATGCGTTGACCCTAACTCACTCTACATAAGGGCTGTCCGGACCAGATTGGCTGCATCATGAACCAATTCTTTGGCCAATTGTAAACGATAACAACTTCTCAAATCTCTCAGCGCTTTCCTTTTTGTTGCGGTGGAAGGGGAAAAGGAGGAATCTTCAAGTTTCTCCAATTCATTTAATAACTGTGAAAGATTTAGTACCGAAAGCCGAATATACATACTTGCATTCAAGTCGTATAATGCCCCATTTCGTTGTGCCAACGAGATCGACCGAGCTTGGATTCGCGAAGCACAACGGCTGCATACTTGAATAAGGCGTACATATTGCTGTTTACTTATGCATCAATTAGAGCTATACATCCCGAACTTACAACAGATCTAATTACGGAAAGTTGTATATTGGCTATACGAAGTTTTATAGCTCGAAGGGGAGTGCCAAGTGTGATTTGGTCTGACAACGCAACAACTTTTAAAAAACTTCAAAAGAGTTGCTGAAATTGAGTTCCACTGATGAAAAGTTTAAGGGCTAATCATCGGATATGTTGCAGATTCATAATTGAACGCGGCCCTTGACCGGGGCGGATTTTGGGAACGACTTGTAAAGTCGGCCTTGAAAGTAGCAATAGGTCGTGCAACCTTGAACATCAATCAGCTATACACATTTCTTGTTGAGGTTGAGAATGTGGTTAACAACAGACCACTGTGTGGAACACAATCACACACACAACAGCAGTGTCTTTCACCCGAAGATGATGGTAAACGATTATAGGGAAGACTTGCGGCAACAATGGAAAGAATGACTGGAGTTTATTTCTTGTTTTAAACGCAGATGGTAAACCGAATATCTTTAAAAACTTAGAACGTTCCATGACGCTAAATACAACAAATCAACCGATTTGGCGATTGGAGATGTAATGCTTATGGAGGATCGATCATTACCGAAGACTCTTTAGCGTTTGGGCGTAATTGTCAATGCATTTCCTGAGACGAGATGGGAGTGTTCGTGCATGCGAGATTCGGGTGTCTAATGTAGCAACCTTTCTAAGGCCTATTCAACTGCTATATCCCCTGGGAATAACAGATCGCCTTAAAGATTGTGGGCCGGAGGATGTGGAAAATAAAAGCTTTAAAACCCGTTAGGCTTTGCTATACGCATCTACTGTATGTTTAATTTTAGTTCACTTTACAAGTAACTTTCTAACGTATAACATCATTTCTTTCTTGCCCTTTGTCAATCCCTTATCCATTATACGTATATAAAATTGAATTATATTTCGTTAATAAAGACGGTGTTTTCTTACAACTCGGGATCTGTAAGTGAATTTGTAACATTTTCACATTGGTGTCGAGACCCGAGACAAAACACCAATTGGTGCCGAAACCCGGGACAAAACACGAACGCGTACTTAAGGAAGAGTATGGGAATAAAGAAAAAATAATAGATCATACAATGCAATGTTTGTTATCCATTCAGGCAGTACCTTCAAGATTTGATGCATCAGGTTTGAGATACCTATACAACTCCGTTTTAGCATCTACTCGATCACTCGGTACTCTCGGCATTCCAACTATTATGTAATGCTAAAAGGTGTTACTCAGATGCATAGCCAATGAATTGAGAGTTTTTCATTGATATTACAGCTATCTTCCAAACATGGAGGAGATCACGAACGATGATAGCGTAAGTTCATCAGCAGAGTCAGAGTGTTCGTCCACTAAAGGTAAAGTATTTGCTAAAGTAATCTCTAAACGAGAGATTGAATCTCTTGAGAAGGCCAGCGAGGCCACCCTTCGTTGCTCCGCTCGGGGAAGAAATTGGCAATTACCGATGAAGGTGGAAAAATATAAAACATAAGTTCGTTTGGAAGTGGCGATTCTAAAAAAAAAAAAAAACTCAAAAAAAAGCTAACATAAATTGTAATAATACAATTACCCATCTATCGGCACATTTTTCCACGTGCTCCAATGTCGGCTAGCGATTCGGGAGGTGCTTGCCATAATTATGTCTTTCGTGATCAAAATGCAACGTAAACACGTTTTTTTCAGGTAAATTAATTAAATCTTAAGCTACAACTTAAGGATTTTTTTAAAAATATTATTGTATATCATTACTTTAAAATTAGCATTTAATCGCTTGGCGCCGTCACGACAATAAAAGTGAACTTAGTAAATATACTATAATAAATTACTTTAACTATTGTCGTGAAATACCCGATATAATAACGTCTCACATTGATGTTAACATTGGCGGCGAAGAAAAAACTGTACCAATCGACAATCGAACAAACTTCTGAAAAAAAAACTATTTTATGCCGCAAAACAATGCACCACCTTCACCAATATAAGACACTTTTATTTTATCGAAAATACTGCCTTGAAAAAGAATATAAGGAAGACTTGGGCTCCCAAAGCATGGAAATTTTACTAGACGTAAAATAAGTTTACTCATTACAACCAACTGTGGAACATATTGTATCTTAATATCCGTATCAAAAATTAATGTCAAAGAGAGCGTTGCTTATTTTAGAATTTTAAAGTTTTTTTTTCAGCAAGACAATGTCCCGTAATGAGCAAATGTGGTTAATTGAGCAAATCTGTTGGCTACCTCGCATCAAAGACCAGATCTCAACCCTATTGAGAATGTAAGGCATACGTTGGGAAACAAAATCACACGCATGAAATAACGAACAAACAACTGCTAAAGGAGGTTATACTGACGGAGTGGAACAGCAGTTCTATTACTGAAAACCTCAAAAAGTCGATGCCAAATCGTTTAAAAGATTTGAATAAAATGGAAGGTATAAGCACTAGAAGTGTATGGACTTTATTTCAAATAAGTCTTAAAAATTTCGTTTAAGTCAAAGACCCAATCTCAAAATATAGTCACCTGTACGTAGTTTTGTGACTAAATATGTATATATACATGACGAACAAAACAATAAGACCACCGAATATCTTGACTTCACTTTAAAACGTTCGGATTCTTAATTACTTTTTCAAATGTTCTTTGCATTTTATCGGTCTTTCAATAAAGTAAGTAAAAATGATTCATTATAAAATAAAATTCCTCTTTTAAATAAATTTGTGAAGTGTTAATAAAGCGAGCAAATAATGGGGTCGAAACAGACCCCAGAAGACCAGTTTATAAAATTTGTAGTAAATTATAGAAAATAAGAGAAAAGATAAAACTATTAATATTTTGTGGAGTATACAGTACTAACTTGACAGTATTTTATTCCACAGTTCCTCTCTATTTTTACATACATATTTCACTGTGCCAAAAAGCTACAGCGTGTAGGTCTAGTCAAGACAAGAAAAAAATCGTATGGGAGGGGGGGATCTATTTCCCCCCGTTTAGCCGGGAGGGGCAATTTTCTAAAAAATTGACTTATTTTGGAAAAATAATTATTAAAAATCAACAGTTACATCCACAATGCCACGATATACCTTTTTGTAAAATCAGAAACCTCTTCTTTCATATTGATTTTAAATGAAGCTGTTTTAAGGAGTAGTTTTTGAGAAATTAATTTTCAAACTCAAAATTTTGAAAAAAAATTGAAAAAAAAAAATTTCGAACTATTTTTTTTCAAAATTGTATGTAATTAAGTAGTAATTTTTTTTCAAAAATTCAATGCTCTCATTAGTTTTTAGTTAAAAACAGAAAACCGGATGCAAAAATGTCTTGTAGTTTTTGAGAAATTAAAAAAAAACCCGAACCATTTTTTTCTAAGAAAAACCTTTTTTTTTGCTTTAACGCGGCTGGACTTGTAGGCAAATGAATGTATGAAACATTGACCTCTTTTTTATTATTTTTAAAAAATTCGGAGTTTTATGAGGATACAATAAAGTGATACACTATTGGAATAACCCTGGATTAATTCTTTTTTTTCATGGATAACGCCTGAAAACTGACCTGCGAATTTCGTCTGGGTCCGCCCGCCGCCGATGGGTTCTACCCGAATTTTGAATTTGGTCCGACGCGATCCCTCCCTTAGTACAAGGAGGATGGCTATTATGCTTGGAGTGCCCAAATCTAGAGTATGGAGAGTGCTTCATACCGAAAACTTACACCCGTACCATTTTAGGCCAGTTCAGGGACTCACCTCAAACAACAAGTTGTTGAGAGCAGAGTTTTGTCGATCATTACTGCTTCGAGATGAAACTGAACGAAACTATTTTGCAAGGATATTCTGGACGGATGAAGCACAGTTTACCAGAGATGGGGTTACTAACTTCCACAATTTGCATCATTGGAGTAGCACCAATCCACACAACAAAAAACAAAATAAATTACAACACCGCTTTAGCTGTAATGTTTGGCTTGGTATTATTGGACAAACTGTAATCGGGGCCCGGTTTTTGAATGCCGTTATTAAGGGAGAATCATACCTGCAGTTCCTACGAGACCTTTTGCCCGATTTGATGGACAACGTTCCTTTGGCCATAGCAGATAATTTAATCTACCAGCAAGATGGAGCAACAGCACAGTACAGCTTACGGGTTAGACACTGGCTGGATGATCATTTTAGTGACCGTTGAATCGGAAGAAGGGGCCCCACGAAATGGCCACCTAGATCACCAGATTTAACTCCTCTAGATTTTTATGTGTGGGGATTCATGAAAAATTATGTTTACGAAGTGGAAATAGTATCTTTGGAACAACGGATTGAAGTCGCTGGAGTCAAATTGCAGGAAAATTTGTCAAACATAGACTAATGTGCAGCCATTAGAAGAAGATATAATCTTTGCCTTCTAAAAAATGGGGATTATATTGAAAATTTATTATAATAAAACTCCGAATTTTTTAAAAATAATAAAAAAGAGGTCAATGTTTCATACATTCATTTGCCTACAAGTCCAGCCGCGTTAAAACAAAAAAAAAAGGTTTTTCTTAGAAAAAAATGGTCCGGGTTTTTTTTTAATTTCTCAAAAACTACAAGACATTTTTGCATCCGGTTTTCTGTTTTTAACTAAAAACTAATGAGAGCATTGAATTTTTGAAAAAAAATTACTACTTAATTACATACAATTTTGAAAAAAAATAGTTCGAAATTTTTTTTTTTCAATTTTTTTTCAAAATTTTGAGTTTAAAAATTAATTTCTCAAAAACTACTCCTTAAAACAGCTTCATTTAAAATCAATATGAAAGAAGAGGTTTCTGACTTTACAAAAAGGTATATCGTGGCATTGTGGATGTAACTGTTGATTTTTAATAATTATTTTTCCAAAATAAGTCAATTTTTTAGAAAATTGCCCCTCCCGGCTAAACGGGGGGAAATAGACCCCCCCCTCCCATACGATTTTTTTCTTGTCTTGACTAGACCTACACGCTGTAGCTTTTTGGCACACTGCTCGTGGGACACCCTGTATACCAAGACAGGATTGTGCCAACCATAATAGACAACTCATTTCAACAAATTGTGAGTGAGCCAACAAGAATAACAAGTATTTCATTACAGTCCATTAATCGATTATGTTGTAACAAACTCTATGGATGTAATAGATAGCACAAACACCGGCTATAAAATAAGTGACCACGAATCTCTTGAAGTGAAAATTAAAGTGAAGTCAATTAATTAGATAAAATGGCAGAGAACATATAAAACTAGTTTTTAATACAGAAACCATTAAAAATGATTTACAGTAGAAACCTTACGACAATTATAACAGATTATGAGGCTAATTTTAGCGAAACGGTAGACGTTTTTTTGACATTGACTAAACAAAGAAATGCAAAAGATGGTAATTAGAAGAGCATTCCAGGATAACAACGAATGTAGTGGTTGGTTCAATCAACTTCTATCCTACTTGACCCGAAGTAAAATTCGAATCGCTGTCTGGACAAACATCAGTGATGCTTGGAACACATATAAATCCCTTAGAAACAAATATACTCAAGAGCTTACATTAGCAAAAAATAATTATATTTCAAATAAGGTGGATGGAGTGAACAATCAAAAAGCAATGTGGAGGACAATAAAATCCCTTGTATTAAAAGAAAAAAAATGTGTAATTAAAAAAGTGACTTTAAAGTAATGGAAAAATTATAACAAATAAAAAAAGTTAAAGCAAAAACACAAAACAAATTCTTCGTCACTAGCGTAAAAGAAATAAACAGCAATATTCCATTCAAAGCATATATCAATCGAATAGAGGGCATTAACGAAAGCCGCTTTAAATTTGAATTAATACAAGTCTATGAGCTGAAAACCATAATGAGAAAGATGAATAATAAAAAAGATTTCAATCTGCTGTCAATGAAAATGATGTTAATTTCAAATCATTAGGCCAGTCTTTCAGCAGATGTTGGAAAGAAGCTTTAATGGTGCTTATCGAAAAGGTAAAAAATACTGACTAGCTAGTAGAATTTCGCCCAGTAAATATGCTAATGACAGAGTGCAACATTTTTGAAAAGTTGGTATTTAAACAATTAACCAGATACATATATGATCAGTCCGGATTCCGGCATCAACACAGTAGTGAAACACTTTTAAATCTGATGGTAACACTATGGACAACTGACGTAGATGACAAAAAGGTAATAGTGGCGGTACTTTTGTACTATATATGTATATCCAAAACAAATCTTATTGAAAAACTAAAAAAATATGGGATAGAAGGAACGGAGCTAAAATGGTTTAAAAGTTATTTGTCGAACAGACAACAACGAACCCGAATAGATGAATACACCTCAGAACCTTTGACGATAAAACTAGGAGTACCACAGGGAACAGTTCTTGGCACACAGTTATTCATCATATACATCAATGATATTGAAAAGGTTCTTCAATTTTCGAAAATCAGGATTTTCGCTGATGATGCACTAATTTTTGTAGCTGAAGGTTCGGAGGATGAATGTATTGATCAACTAAATATCGACTTAGAAAATGTTTCAAATTATTTAAATATGAATATATTAAAACTTAATACTAGTAAAACTAAAGCTATGATAATTAATACAGAATCAAACAAAGATATATTATTGATAAAGTAGCAATTGAACAAAACTAACAATTAATACTTTACTAACAAGTGAAGTACTTACTCACTTGAAGTACTACTCACTTAAAAAGTGAGATTGCAAAAATTACAAAATAGGGGAATGAGATGTATTTTAATATGCAGTATTCATATATACAGTAAACCAAAGAATATTAATGAATGTACTCTTATTTGTATTTAAAATGAACAATAATCTTTTCCCAAAGTATTTAAAAAACCAATTAGTTTATGTGGCAGATGTTCAGCCAAATAATTTAAGAAATAGAGAGAATTTTAGACTTTGTTTTTTTTCCATTAATAGATCACAAAACATAATATTTTGTAACGGTTTGAGATTATATAATAGCCTACCAAATGAATTAAAAAAAGAATGCAATATTAAGATTTTGAAAAGAATGTTAGTTCCTTATATCAAAACAATCTGTAATTAAATTATTATTTAGTTTTTTTTTTAAATTGTACAACCTTTTGTAAAAAATAGCAATAATAAATCTAAATCTAACCTAAAACTACATTCGAAGCATGCCTTTATCTGTTCAGACCATAACACTTCCCCCTACACGATTTACTGTTCCTTTGCAATATTGGAGATTCAGCTTTTGACTCTTTTCTTTATGAACGCGGCAGATATGATGATCAGAAATAAACAAGTTAAAATTTGATTTATCACTAAACAGAACAGCCTTCCACTTGCCTACAAACCAATTTATATGTGCATTTGAGAAGTCTAAACGGAAAGTTTGAATATTCGAGGCAATAAATTGAAGTTTTTTTTTAAATATCACTTTTTAAATGCTTCTTTATCAAGAATGACTTATTAGATGACAAAAAAAATGTAAGTCGTTTTCAAGTGCACCTTTTTTTAGCAGTACTGGAACTTATACTGAGTTGCAATTCACTCACAATGTCTCTCGATGACATAAAGGGGTCCTTTCTGATCAAATCAACAATTTGTATATCGGGTTGACGTGGAATTTTACGAAGGAGTCCACCGAAGCTTACTTTTTCAGTTATTCCAGTTATTCTCTATTTAACGAGCCGTGAAGTAATAGATTTTTTGATATTAAAATGTATAGACAGGTCTTGAAATCTTCCGTGCAGGGACGGGTTAAGAATATCCCTGCAGCGATACCTCTCGCTTGTCGTAAAAGGCGACTAAAACAAAGGTAAACAAAAATCACATCTAGGCAATTTAGAAAACACCAAGGTGAGCCTAGGGACACATATACCACCATTAAACTGCCCCACAAGTGTACATGCAAATCAGTGGGTTGACACGACTGGAGATCACCGGTGTTGTAAGAGTAAGACAAAAACAAAAAAATCTGGAGCATGCCCGTGTCACAAAAAAAAAAAAAAAAAAGGCAGGCCGAAAAACAATTGGTGCAAACAAATGCAAAACCACCAGCATTTGATTGGCCTCAGCGATGAAGTAATCCCAAACCGGGAAGCCTGCCGCTACTTTCTGAGGTCAAACCGGCGGACCCCACGAGCGGACCAGTAGGAATGCAGTTAAGTGGGAAGGTTATGGTCCTACACTTCTGACCATAACAACGCCGGAAAAAGGAAAAGAAGAAGATAGGTCTTGAAATCTGGGATTTGTTATTAATATAACATTTAATAATCTTAGACTTCATAGTATCAAGACGCGCCCTAATTAATTAATAGACCAATTGAAAAAAGGGTCTCTCAGCTTACTAAGACAAGTGTTGCATGCACGAAAAAAAAAAAACGACCGTTACATACCGTTTGTCACAGAACAGTTACGTTTACATACATTTACTTAGGTTTCGAATATGTGCATTTTGAGAGGAATTTGTATTTGAATTTTATTTGCTTTAAATTATTTAATTTTTTTTACCTTCCTACGTAGTTCCTTTAATAAATAAAAATGACTTTATTTCTGTTAAAAACAATAATTATGTATGTACAAATGCAATTACATGCAAATGCAAATATGTATATAAATATTCCACTTTGAATATTTCAGAGGGAAAAAATGCTCAAATGTTGAACAATATTGTATTTTTATTTTCTGCACCTATCCAATTTAAATGTTCTTTTGCGAGTTCTAAACAGTTCTTACGGTATTTAGTAAGAAGTGGAACTACTCTGCTAAATTAAGTTTTTGTTTTGTTCCTTATATAAAACATTATTATATATAAAAATAAGACAAAAAAAAACACAACTCTTCGCAATCAAAAAAGGATGCCAGTCCTATTATTTTGTACGCACATTAAGGCACTTCTTTCACATTTATTGACAAATTTTCTCCATATGTTCATGTTTGTTTGTCAGTTCTTTGCTAATACATAGGTAAGTACGAGTACCATACTAGCAACGAAAAATACATATGTATGTAGACAAGCGACGCAGTTTATTTGGCTTGACAAAACGGTATTTACGTTCTTCGCTTCTCTTATTGCTTTGTCCGTCAATAATATATATGTGCATGTGTACGTATTTTATCAGATCGTCCCAAGTTACACAGCCTGGAAGTAGTGATCTATAGATTTTCAAGTGGAAAGCATTAAAATCTCTTGCTTTAAGTCGGCCATACTGATAAGTCATATACATACAACATAATTCCGTCAATGACATCAGTTTCTGGATTATGCACTTAATCCGAATAATTCAGAAGTTACATATATCCACATGGGAAATAATTTTACTTGCAAATAATAACATCTGAATACACAATATATGGATACCTACTCTACCATGAGCTGTTACTGCCCACACAATCATCGTGCCTGATGGAGCATTTGGAATATTAAATCCACCTATTGCTACGTCAATAAAAGGCTCCTGTGTTGGATCTTTATGAAGGGGGGCTACTGCACACCAGTTGTTCAGTGCACTGTAACGACGAAAACGTATCTAAAGACAAAGGGATCAGTTCTTTTTATAAATAATAATGTAGAAATTGTTGAAATCACCCATTTACGTCTCCGCACGTAAGAATTCCAAGAATTTTTAACTTGATAAGTAGCAGGGAAATCCAACGCATATGACCATCCATCGTGATCTAATGGTTGTCCATCTAAGCTGCAATCGAGATGCCAATCCCCTTCCCATTGCCAAGCCATTGACGGCAAACGTATTTTATCAATATTTCTATCCACAGAACCATCGGCAGATGAGTAGTGATATCGATCTGTAGGTAAAAGCTTTTTCGAAAATCCTTCAATAGGAAGCCAACGTTCGTTTTCGTATGACTCTTCCTTAACTCTTATTGGGACGTCCAGCCCATAAACGTGAACATAAACTTGTCTATCACCGCCAATCGCCCACATAAAATTTGGCACTGCTGATATCTTTTTAAACTCCAATCCTAGGTAAGGAAATTCACGCCATCCTGACGAGGATGTTGATAATGTGTAAACACGTCCTACGCTATTGATGGCAAACAAAAGGCTGCTCGGCATAATTCCGCTGGAAGGGTATTTACAATAAATTAAGAAGTGTTTGAAACTAATTTATGTCTTGTGAGAAATCGATAACAACTCAACTATCTTTCTTACAAATAAGTTTGTAATATGTTAATTGGATCTGTATCTAACTGCCACTCTTCAAATAATTTCTTGGCTGCACTTTAAAACAATATCGAATGATTTTTCTGTCTATTCATTATTCTTGAAATAAGTATTTCTCGTCAGTTTTTATTATCTGCAGGACCCGTTCCTCCAATGTAAAACCTCCTATTCCGCAGAATATTACCTTTCAATACATTAATAGATTGTCATCGATGACTTATGCATGACATTTATTACATTTAGGTGAGTCTAGTCAAAAATAGCAGAACTTGGCCGAAACAAAATAGTTGCGTTCAATGAGGAATAAAAACAAAACAGAACAGGACAGGAGAGCACAGATTCGTGAAAACTGTCAGACCAATTTAGAACAGAAAAGTACAGCCGTATGTCAGTTGTAAAGAAACGAAAAACTACTTATTTGTCAGATTGTATTAAACATGTTTTAGAATTAAGTAATAAACTAAAATTAATTCCGATAAAATTGCTTTGTGGTGGGCACTGATAGTGAAATGAGTGTGATTAATATCTCTTTAACAAAAGATTCCAGTGATGATATGTATGTTTTAGCGAGGGCTTTCAATGACAGCTGCTTTTAATACTTTTCACTAAAAATTCTGTCCGAAAGTGCTTTGTGTTCAGCGGGGGTGTTCCTGACACTTCAGAACACGATTTTCTGCACTTACTCTTGAATCAGAACAGATTTACATAATTTTGACAGAACCCCGGGTTCCCACGTGCTCGCCGCAGCTTTCAGGCAAACGTCGGCGGCCATTTTAAGTGGTACGTCTCATTGGTGGTTTCTGGTTCACATCATATTCTAAATCGGATTTTTCATGCTGCATGTTTTTCCTTGCGATTTCGATTACGATTTCGTTTTTATAGAATCTCCCATAAAATCACTCTTTTTCACACGGCAGGAACTGTTTTCACCATTTTCATTTACTTCTGTTTCGTTGTTCAGTTGTTCAGACAGCAAAAGAGAACAACAACAAAATTCGGAGAAAGAGTAAGAAAAACCGGCCGTCAGATGGTGTACACTCGGCTAATAGCAAACAAAAATAATGTGCAACACACAATGAGTAACTGTACTACAATGCAAAAATCAAAAAATACGAATACACACGCTCAACGAATAACCGTCCATTATAACAAACAAGTACGAGAGATCTCTTAGGTTTTAAAGTCATGTGTTTTTTTTTTTGCATAGATTGCTCACACTCAGTACCGGAATCTTCCGCTTAGCATTTTTAGCATCGGTTCTCGACGTAGTCTCTTGTGCATTTCTTGTGCACTTTTAAACGTTACACCACGAGTTTCATTCTGAGCGCTTTACCCATAGGAATCTTCCATATTCGCCTCAAGACTTCAACATGGAGAGTGTCCCCCTTGTGCTCATTATTCCTTGAGGGCAGGACTTCTATCGGAGATATCTCGACCATGTTTTCCTTCAATATTCGATGTCGTATTGCCTGGATATCCGATATCTAGATGTGTCGGATCTCTTCTGTAATCAAACCAGTGATAGGTTCCTCTTCCTTCCGCAGCCTGTGTGTAATTTGGATGCAGAGGTGTTGGATTTTCTAATATACCTCTAATATGAAGCTCTATTTTTTGATTGTTTTTAGTAGAAAAGATGTTAGGCTTATAGGGCGATAGCAGAACCAGGGAAATGTACCATAAGCAAAGTCTTCAAGGTTTTCCTGCGATTCACAGTGAAATAGTTGTCTGATTTGCGAAGCAATCCGAGTCCATTTGTGTGCTAATGGGATAGAACTTTGTAGAGTCGGGCCGCGGTTGGTAGTGAATCTACACTTTCGCAATGTTTCCTCCAAGATTTTCTCTGGGATTTCTTCCATTCGAGGTTGTATTTTGTTAGAGCAGATCTATAATCAGTCCAACCCTTCGTTCTTTTAGCTCTGTTGAACAGAGGTCTCACATGCTGTGCATTCCACCCAGTTGGTTCTTTTAGACTGATGTCTATGGTCAGCTTCTCCAACCTCATTAGTGATGTTAAATCTGATATGTTGGTGATCAGATAGTGAAGTCTCTTTGGTGACGTACCAGTCACAAGTTATATTTGAGACAAAAGGGAGAGAGATTGTAAGGTCAAGCATATCTTCTCTAATGGAGTTATTGAATCTAGGTTTGTTATCCCTATTGGCAACGGTGAGATTATTACTAAATAAATATTCAATAAGTGACTCACTTCTTTTGTTTATACATATTATTGCTGCTCAATTCCACATAGTGCGCATTGACATCGCATCCGATGACCACATGTCGTTTGCGCCGGTGACCAGGTTTTGTACCTCAGTAGGTGGAATTTGGTCGGCGCCTCCTGGGAAGTAAGCGGAGGCGCACACGATCTCGCTTACTCCACCTTCTCTGGAAACTTCCACGATGACGGCTGTCAAGTCCCTTGTTATAAATTCTGGAATGAGTAAAAAATGTATATTAGAACCGATCAAGAATGCGGGCCTAGGAGGAGATTCTCCAGTAGTTTCAATTAATTTATGCGACCTATTTTATATGCGCATAATCTTACCTCTCTGAGCCCAGTGTTCTTGTATGAGTCCGAGAGATATTTTGTCGCGGTAGAAACGCAGGCTAAAGGTGTCCGGGCCCCTTTATCATGGTGCGTGTCACCCTGCAGCACACGCAGCCCACTCATGTATTTGCGGCGGTAGACCGGATCCTTCACGCGGTGTGCCTTGTTGTTTCCAGGCCGGAAGTTTTCGGTTCGATGGAAGTGATCCACCGATCTGCTCCTATCGAAGATTGCCCGAGTTTGGTGGGGCGACATTTGGTTACTTTGGTTGGACGGCCCTTGGTGGTTTCTATCTGTGGTATTGTGGTCGTTTTTGGGCCGCTACTACGACCGGTAAAGGTTCCACTGACACCTTCTCATGGCTTCTTATAACGATTTTGACATCAAAAAAGCCACTTTGTATTTTAGTTCTAGCAGTCGGTCCTGGGACCTGTCGCTGATTGGTAGAACTAGATGCAGGAGGTCTTTTTCTTTATCTGGCGTACTTTGCATGACTCTACAGTGCTATGCAAACAGGCGTTCGTTTTGTGAGTCCAGCGTCGCCGAAACCTTAGTTATGGATATAGAATTCGTTTTCTTCCACAAATTTAACACGATCGGCTGTGGCTGCGTCGGCACCCACAAAGTGGAGCCAATCTGACCTACATATATGTCGCTTGAAGTATGGTGTCAATTGACTGAGGTGTCAATCACAACCTCTTGAATTGCTGCCATTTGTGCTGTGGTAAGGGGTTTGCGCTCAGATCATTGGGGATGACGCCGAGTCTTGTTTTTCCAGCAACACTGTTGTAGCTTTCTTTGTCGGCTTGCGGACCGCGAATTCTCCTGCGTTTTGGCGGCAGGATACGGCGGGGTGTTGTCGGCGGAACGAACCCGTTTCGAGTGCCGACCCTTTGTGGCAGGGGTTTTTCCCTATGTAATGGCGGCCTTAAAGCGTCTCTGATCAGAGGACTTTAGTTTGACGAGGCCACTCTTGTTCTCCCCAACGATGTTTTCGTTTCCTTCCGCGTCGGAGATTTTATCTGAGAGCATACTCACAGAATCTTCAAAGAGCGTGGAGCCGGAGTCGATAAGTGAAGACAAAGGATAACGGTAAAGATATCAACGTTGCTGTTTTTTGTTGTTCCTCTGAGGGCTTACAGGAAATAGCGGGCTTTGAAATTTGAGAGGCTCTCTTTATTAATTTTTGTTTGAGAAACTTTTTTCTCACGAGTACACGGAAAAGAACGGTCACCTACAGCGGAGCCCGAGACGCTGCAGGAAGGCTGGAGTGAAATCGGAGGTGGCCCGGTTTCCGAAGTTCTCATACTAATAGCTAAGCACCGTTTCAGCCATGCATCCATCGGCGTATGCTGTTCCACCTTGCTGTTAGGGGAGTGTGGGAATGATGTAATTGCTTTTTGGCTTCGGGTTCCTCTAGTGACAGGTCTTGACAGTTATTACCTGTACTAAGCCTCCGCACTGCGGTGAGGTGAACAATTTTTGCGAAGGAATAAAAAGGAATAGTGTATGTGTTTGTTAAAAATAAATAAACTAACAGGCTAAGTTAAGACAGCGCAAACGGTGTTGATCTGCGCACACAAGATCCGTTAGCCCTGATCTTGGATTGTATATGCCAATGCACATGCAGCGGTGTGTATATGCGCCCCGATCAAATAACTTAACTTACAGGACACAAACTAGGTGAGAACACCAGATGAATTCGAACACCCGAATGAACAGAATACGTGTATTAACACTGGAACGGCAACTAGAGAAGATGACAAGTCAGTTTTTTGGCGGCAGCGGAAGATAATTATATTGTAGTGATAAATAGAATATTATAATCGATAAAAATACATTTTTTTGTAGTAAGTCGAACGTTTGGATCAGACTTTAGGTTGGCGTTCCTTAAATATATATACATACATATATGTTTAGTTGTGGGTAGGAAACCAAACCCGGAATGAATTGAATAAATCACAAAATTGTCGTAGATCAATATATATGTATATATTGTGTAATGTTGTAGATATGTAGATATGTATGTATGACCGACACTTTGTTTAATTTCGTTTCTTTATGCATTAAACTTGGCCTAACACTTTTGATTTACCCTACATCACTCCTTATGTAAATTTGTTTTTTTTGTTTTGTTTTGCTTTTTGTCATTCGCTTAAGAGAAAATTCTTTTCAGTCAAGTCGGTCAAGTCGTAGTATTTAAGTAAAATGGTCAAGTCAACTATTTTTTTTTTCAAGAACTTTGAGTATTTGTTTAACTTCTCCTTTCTATATTTTTTTTGAGATTTTTTTTCCAATAAAAATTTGAATTCTAAATTAATATTTTGCCCGCGTTTTATTTTAGGTCGGACTTTCCTAGGTTCGAAGATATGTATAAGCTTTTTAAATTCTCCATACAAAATACCAATTTTGTTTTTATTTTTTAATTTTTAAATTTTTTTTTTATTCCAATTTTGCCTGTAAGTATGCAACTATGTTTCAAATAAAAGCATTATTTATATTCAATTTCCTTAACGTCAATTATATATACATATACATATGTATATGAGTAACTGCCAACAAATAACTGTAATAAAATAATCCCCCCTTACCCCACCTGACTTGTTTTAGAAAGTGTTATATACATACAGGTGTTTTTATGCAGCTTCTAAACCATTGAAAACCGCATACTGTTAGGCGTTACAAAACCTTTATGTGATAAATGTGATTATTTGAAACTTGTTGCATAGTCCAAGGCAAAACTGTAATTGAACTAAAACAAGCCAAATCTGTATTTTGTATGGGAATTTCAAAAGCGAATATCTTCGAAAGGAAGTAGGAAAGTCCGATCTAAGATACAGTCTGTCACATAATTGTTTGCAAAAGGAAAAATTGTTTGCAATTTCATCTGAAATGTTAAAATTTATGGAAACCTATTGCTTTGGCATTTTTTTCTCTTCATAACTTTGTTAATAATTTTATTCTCAAGGACTACAACAAAAAAAAATTACCAAAGTTCAAACAAGAATGCACGAAAATAGCAAAAATACAAACATCTTCATATTTTATTCTGTCAAATAATTGTTTGCAAAATGCAAACAGAACATAAAAGAGAACGAAAAAAAAACGATTTTTCGATGCGTTACGGTATTATTTTCAAGCACAATGACAAACTCCACTTTCCTTGTGTAATTAGAAGCTATTAGTACCGTGTTTGCCGACTCATAAGTAATTTAAAAAATGCCTGGAAATCGAACTGACAGCAAAATTATAGAATTGGTTTATTTCAATTATTATAATGGAAAAGCTCCCAAAGAAATAGCTGAAATCTTATCTGTTAAATTGAGGACTGTGTACAACATCATAACACGAGCAGAAAAGGAAAATCGGTTGGAGTTGAACAATTCTGGAGGTCGACCAACGAAGCTATCCCGAAGAGATGAATCGAAAATCCTTAGAGCTGTAATTGAAAAGCCCCAAACTAGCTTAAGGCAATTAGTAAGGAGGTAAGATCCGATTGCATGGAGATTTCCCATGAGACTATTCGGCGTGTACTAAACAAAAATAAATACTCGTCGCAAATAGCCCGCAAGAAGCCGTTACTCTCCGAGGCAAATGTGAATAAAAGGCTGGCTTTTGCACTGCATTACATTGCACAGCCCCCAGAGTTCTGGAATGATGTAATTTTTTGTGATGAAACAAAAATTATGTTGCATTACAACGAAGGACCTCAAACTGTATGGCGGAAACCAAATACAGCTTTAAAAAACAAAAATATTATCCCCACAATAAACTTTGGCAAACTATCCGTCATGATGTGGGGATGCATTTCATCCAGGGGCGTCGGAGAAGTAAGGATATTCACTAATATCATGACCAAGGAGTATTACTTGGACATACTCCAAAATGAACTGTCCAAAAGTGCTGCAAGTTTCGGGTTTGTTAATCCCCAAAACCCTCAATAGCTGCAATAAAGTTATACCAGGAAAATGACCCGAAGCCCAAGTCACTCTTGTGCAGGACCTGGTGACTTTACAACTGCAGCAAAGTGCTCGATACACCCGCGCAAAGTCCCGATATAAACCCTATTGAAAATTTATGGGCATTTTTCAAAAGAGGATTGCAAAGCGGGCTTCCACATGACAAGGCGAACTAGTTAAAATAATCCAGAAAAAGTGGAAAAAGCTACCGGACTGTTACGATATGGAGCGCCTAATTGGATCAATGCCAAGAAGGCAACAAGCTGTTATTGATACCAATGGTGGGCACACTAAATATTAGGACAATTTTTGTTTTTTCGTTCTCTTTTATGTTATGTTTGCATTTTGCAAACAATTATTTGACAGATTAAAATATGAAGATGTTTTTATTTTTGCTATTTTCGTGCATTCTTGTTTGAACTTTGGTAATTTTTTTTTGTTGTAGTCATTGAGAATAAGATTATTAATAAAGTTATGAAGAGAAAAAAATGCCAAAGCAATGGGTTTCCATAAATTTTAACATTTCAGATGAAATTGCAAACAATTTTTCCTTTTGCAAACAATTATGTGACAGACTGTATATATATCAAAATTCATAGAAAAAATCCTAATCTGACATACTGAAATTTCATCAAAATCGGAGAGTTGGCCCTTTTTGTGGATAAATTAATCACAAAAGAATTGCAACATTTATTGAAAGAAAGGGGATTACAAATCCGATATAACCATAAAATAGATTTAGTAGAAAGATTATACCAATCGATTTTGAAAAATAAGGAAGAACTGACAGGAGAAAAATCATTAACCGAGAAAAGTGACAGCGATAATTTCGAGGAGGCCGAAGAAGAAAAGCAGAGTGTATCAGATATTGTTGTTGGCGAGCCGCCAGTAAGTGCCGAAATGACCGAAAAAAAAAATAGAAGCTGAGGAATCGATAGATCAATTTCCAAGTGATACAAGAACGATGACGGGGCTAAACAATTTTGTTTTTAAAGATGTTGAGGAATCATTAGATCGCTTTTCAGGTGAATCAGGGAAAATTTTACCCCATGGCTTAAGGATTTCGAAGATATAGCCAATTTCTGTAAATGGAATGCTATTCAAAAGTATTTATATGCAAGGGACTTATTAAAAGGAGCTGCGAAATTGGCCATCGAATCAACAAGCGAGATTTGCAGTTGGGACAGTCTGAAAGAATTTTTGAAAGCCGAGTTCTATGATAACCCTTCGTGTTTTAGTCTTCATAAAACCCTTCAGTCCCGGAAAAAGAAACAGAGTGAAACGCTTCTTGAATATACATATGTATAGTATGAAACAAATAGCAATGAGAGGAAATTTTGATGATGAATCGATAATAGCTTATATTATACAGGGTATAGCGGATAGTCCTGCTAATAAAACAGTTTTATATGAAGCCACTACTCTCGCCGAGCTGAAAAAAAAAAATTGGTTTACGAGAATATCAAAAGTCAATCTAGTTACAATTGCAATCGCAATTTTAACAATTCACAAGTTGGTAGCTCATCTTCATCATCTTAAGTTAATAACGTAGGCAACCAGAAGCGATGTGCAAACTGTGGCTCATTTTCTCATCATCAAAGTTGTTGCCCGAATAAAAGCAAGGGTGCTAAATGTTTCTCGTGTAGTGAGTTTGGGCATATAGCTGCAGATTGTCCTAAAAAAGGTATTAAAGAGCCAAGTAATAATCAGGCAAACATAAGGCGAATAAATAAATTGGATTATTGTGTAAAAGTCGTTATTGATGGAAAGCACCATGATGCCTTAGTCGATACCGGAGCGGATGTTTCTTTGATGAAGGAAAGCACTTGGAGAAGATGTGGGTCTGTGAAAATTGATGGCCCTGGAGAATATTTATTCGGTTTTGGTGGTAAAGAGGCGAATATGACACATGGATCTTGTATCATTAAAGTCTTGATCGAAAACAATTTACACGAAATCAGATTTCATATTGTTCCGGATAAATGGATGACGGATACCATAATACTGGGAAACAAATTTTTGAAAAACCAAACATTCGAAACGAGATTACAGAGTTAATCCACAACTATAAGCCCAAAAAAAAAAATAGAAAAGTCTTGCGTAGAAATGCAAATAGTGTTAACAGATGAGCAACCAGTATATCAAAAGGCTCGACGGATAGCGCCGAGAGAAAGAGAAGCCGTGAATACACAAATTGAGGATTGGCTGCGAGAAGGAATTATTCAGCACAGTAAGTCAGATTTCGCCAGTCCCATAGTTCTAGTCAAGAAAAAGGATGGATCCAATCGTTTATGCATCGACTACCGGAAGCTTAATAGCAAAATCATAAAAGACCGCTACCCACTTCCAGTCATAGAAGATATCTTAGAGGAGTTATATAAAGCACGTATATTCACAACTCTAGACTTCAAAAACGGTTTCTTTCATGTCGGAATTCACGAAGGCAGTCGTAAATATACTTCCTTCGTAACTCCAGATGGTCAGTACGAGTTTTTAAAAGTCCCATTCGGATTAGGTAACTCTCCGTCGGTATTTCAGAGGTACATATATCAATACTGTTTTTCAGCCCTTAGTTCGAAAAGGATTCCTTTTGGTCTACATGGACGATGTCGTTATACCTGCTGCTCACAGTGAAGAAAATCTAGAAAGGCTTAAAATAGTGCTCAATGTTGCCGCAGAAAATGGTCTTATTATCAACTGGAGAAAATGTGATTTCGTAACTCCATCTATACGGTTCTTGGGGCACGTTATCCAAAATGGATCTATGAAGCCTTCAACAGAGAAAATCCAAGCAGTGCAAAAATTCCCAAAACCAGATACGATGAAAAAGATACAGTAATTTTTGGGCCTTACAAGTTTTTTTAGATGATTTATTCCAAACTACGCTGTTATTGCTAAACCACTATCGGATCTCCTTCGTAAAGATACACCGTATTATTTTGGGCCTGACCAAGACGTAGCTTTCAACACCTTAAAAGAAGCACTTTGTAAGGAACCAGTGTTAAAACTTTTCAATCCACTGTTATATACGGATGCAAGTAAGTTTGGCTATGGAGGAGTCCTTCTGCAAAGACACGAACTTCATCCTGTTTTCTACATTAGCTACAAAACATCACCAACTGAGGCTACGAGCAGGAAGTTCTCGCTATAATCAGATGTTTAAAAAAATAAGAATTTATCTTTTGGGTATCAAATTTAGTATTTACACGGACTGCAAAGCATTTACTGCAACCATGAAGAAACGAGATTTATGTACACGCGTTGCAAGGTGGGCATTGTATCTTCAAGACTTCGATAGCGAGGTTCCTCACAGATCTGGTTCAATGATGAAGCATGCGGATGCACTAAGCCGTTTTCCTGTAGTTATGAGGATCGAAGATGGTATACTCCATCGTATTAGGGAAGCACAAAAAAGAGATGAGTTTTGTCCACTGTGTTTGTTTGTCAGTACAATAATAAAACACAGAAAGTACGAGAATTTCAGTATTCCAAACGGCATTCTATACAAGTTTGTTGACGGTGACTACTTACTCGTTGTACCTAAATGCCTGCAGAAAGAGGTGCTGCGAAATATGTATTCATGAACATGGTCATATCAACTCTAGAAAAGTTGAAGTTCTGGCAAAGTATCAACAGAAATATAGTTGAAATATTATCCAAGTTGTCGGTGGAAGCTCCTGATGAATAGTTTAAGCATGTTCCTAAACTGCAAAGAATCATGAACTCTACTGTTAATAGAAGCACAAATAAAACTCCTTTTGAACTAATGTTTAGAGTACGCATGAAAAACACGGAGTGCTATAACATACGTAAAATGATGGAAGATTTGCTAATTGATGAATTTGAGGAGGACAGAAAAGATATGCGAAGTCAGTCGAAGGAGCAGATAGCCAAAATTCAAGAAGAAAATCGTAGATCATACAACAAGCGACGAAAAGTAGCTACAAAATACGAACTTGGCGATCCTGTTGCAATCAAGAAAACGCAGTTTGCACTTGGAACTAAGCTATATCAACAGTTCCTAGGACCTTATGGGATCGTGAAGGTGTAGGACCGACACTTTGTTTAATTTTGTTTCTTTATGCATTAAACTTGGCCTAACACTTTTGATTTACCCTACATCACTCCTTATGTAAATTAGTTTTTTTGTTTTGCTTTGCTTTTTGTCATTCGCTAAGAGAGAATTCTTTTCAGTCAAGTCGATCAAGTCAAGTCGGTCAAGTCGATCAAGTCAAGTCAGTCAAGTCGGTCAAGTCGTACTATTTAATTAAAGTGGTCAAGTCAACTATTTTTTTTTCAAGAACTTTGAGTATTTGTCTAACTTCTCCTTTCTGTATTTTTTTTGAGATTTTTTTTCAAATAAAAATTTGAATTCTAAATTAATATTTTTCCCGCGTTTTAATCCCCTTGCTCCCCCTACATGTATGAATATTGTATTGCTTGTATCACTATGATTATTTTATTAATCATACATATATATGTTTTGTGTAATGTTGTGTGTCCTAGGGAGAACGGATCACACCCGGAATAAAAATTACTTCGGTTCAAAATCGACATTTATAACTTATTTTATAATAACCCTAATAAAATTTTATTTTACAACAGAAGGCGAACTGTCGGATGATATCTTATAATACTGTACGTAAAAAAACTGTACATACTTGGATTTTTTTGTTTTCCCCCTTTTATAACATTTTTTAAGAGACGGTTATTCCGTTTATTTATACAAGACTATTTCTATTTCTTTCTTTTTTATAATATTGTTTCATAAGGATAAAGTTCCGAAAAGTACTCACCTCCGATTTTTCTGAATTTTTTTGTCTGCATAGACAAACACACATAAAGAAAAAATCCAAAACGGTTTTCACCGCAAACTACCAGAAAGGACTAAAAGAACATTTAAAATTTGAAAATCCTAAAAAAAGAACTAAAATGTCTTCTATACGGTAAAGCCTACGTAAATAAGCGATACCTCAAATTAAAGCTACAGTTAAAGGCTTTCAACTGAGATACAAATAGTTACAATCCATTGACAAGTTTTGAAGTTATAAAAAAATTCGAAAAAAATGATACATATTTTTAAGAAAACATTTTTTTTCTAAAATAAAACCAGTTTTGATTGTATTTTTCCAATCTCCTATAAAACTTGATACTTTGACCTTTCTAACGATACCAAATATGTAAAACTTACTGTAGTGTAACATATAATACAAGCCATTTATGTTCTTACACGTGGTATTTTTATACTATCGGATTAGCTACTCTAAGTCACATTTGCATTCACAAACAACAGGGTTACCGGTTAAGTTGACCTAGTGACTTGAGGATGTTATAATTTGCATCATTGTAGACTGATTTGACTATGAAGCACCATATGTCAAACCTAACCGTTTTCAAGATATTGGACTTTTAGGTTTTTTTTATAAAATTTACCAATTTTTTTTTTCTAATATAATTTTGTTTTTCTTATTAACGCATCTAATTTACTTTTATACTCGTACAGGTTTTGTGTAGTAGATAAGTTGTTTTATAATTATCATCACCAAAAATGTCGGCTCCTGAACAAACTGGGCCAATAGATTTTTGATAGTTGAAAAAAGGAATAAATTTGTACAGTTTTTTTTTCTCTCAGGAATATTTTTTAAAAAATCTATGGCAGTTATATTGCAGATGTCCCGTGAAAATATCTACGTTTTTTCAGCTATCCAAAATGGTATCATAGTCAAGGATATTGTTAGAATCCATAGAAGAAAACTTGGGCGGGTTTCCATTATGCGCACTGAGCAACATTTTTTTTTCTGGCTTGAAGTGGCCTAAGAAACATAAATATAAAATTTTTTTCTTGAGGAAATGTAAAATTTTCTTTTTTTTTTGTAACTCGAAACTGTCAGGCAGGCCAGACGTCTGGTGTATTTAAAGTATGGGATGGGTGGCTCGCTTCGCTCGCTACCAAGATTTTGACCCTTTTTTCCGCATGGTTTAGCCGCTCACGCGACTTCGTCGCTCCGCTAAGGGTGTGTCAACAACTGTCAGGCAGGCGCCTGGAGCTAAAGTTTAATTAAAAAAGATAATATCAAAAAAGACAAAATTAACTTTTAATTATTTTAACTTTGGGACATATGACAATAACTATAATATTTTTCAACATTCACTGCACTCACCACCCCACCCATCCCCCTCATCAGCAACAGAAATCACTTAGCATAAGAGTGAACGCGTCCATTTGTGCAGTTTATAGATATATAGAATACGAATACATGAACTTTTCTGTGAAAAGTGAAAATTTTAAAAGTAACCTTTCCTCCTTTTAGCCTATACTATACTTTGATAAATGTCACTTCTGTTCCGTGCAGGGACAGGTTAAGAATATCCCTGCAGCGATACCTCTCGCTTGTCGTAAAAGGCGACTAAAACAAGGGTAAACAAAAATCAGATCTAGGCAATTTAGAAAACACCAATGTGAGCCTAGGGACACATATACCACCATTAAACTGCCCCACAAGTGTGCATGCAAATCAGTGGGTTGACACGACTGGAGATCACCGGTGTTGTAAGAGTAAGATCCAACAAAAAAATCTGGAGCATGCCCGTGTCACAAAAAAAAAAAAAAAAAAAAAAAGGCAGGCCGAAAAACAATTGGTGCAAACAAATGCAAAAACACCAGCATTTGATTGGCCTCAGCGATGAAGTAATCCCAAACCGGGAAGCCTGCCGCTACTTTCTGAGGTCAAACCGGCGGACCCCACAAGCGGACCAGTAGAAATGCAGTTAAGTGGGAAGGTTATGGTCCTACACTTCTGACCATAACAACGCCGGAAAAAGGAAAAGAAGAAGATAAATGTCACTTCTAAAGAAATAAATTGTTCATATTAAGAAATATAGAACAAAAGATATAACGTGTTTGGTATCGTTGGAAAGGTCTTAGAATGTAGTTTTATAATTCGGTAAAAAAGAGATACCTTCATGATACAATTTTTAAAAATAAAAATATTTTTTAAATTCCGCTAATTTTCAGTTGATTACAGCCCAGCGTGGTAGAAGGTAGTTTTTCGGCTCGTTTATAATAGAAACAAAACAAACAATTAAAAAATGCAAATAAGCACGGTGGTAAAGTGCCGGATTAGTAATCCGAAAGTCGGGAAATCATATCCCCATCTGGAAAGAAAAAGTTTTTCTTGTTTTTTCGTGTTCTTTCTGCTACTAACTGTAAGTATGTGTAGGTAACTTTCAATTCAAATGTTAAGGCGAAAAACGTTCTACTGTTAAGTGCAAGATACTGGAGCAGCATAAACGGATTAAAGGCTTTTTGAAGAAGTCCACAACGAAGTTTTTCTCCTTCACACCTAAAGCTAAGAGGTTGCAGATGCTGCTACTCAAACTCAAAGAGTTCGAGAGCGATGGCTTCAAATTCGTGGGAAAAATTAAAGAGGAGTAGAAACATTTTGCAATGTATCCGCTGCCAAATATTCGAGCACGCCGAAAAGCAGCCTCGATGCGTTAAGAGCGCAAAGAACCACAAGAACGAGGAATGCGACCTTGGCAAAGATAATTTGGCAGACAGAGAGCAGCACGAGTGCGTCTTGTGCAACTCTGTAGGAACTGAAGACATCCAAAAACTATGGGGAATTCCCTAAGTTCCAGGACATCAAGAAAGAAAGCCCCTCGCGTCGCTTTCAAACACCAGTCGTCCCACCCAAGTTGACCTACGCCCAAATGGCGGCAGATTCGGTAAAGACGGTACAATATTGAAAAAATTGAAAATCCTGTCTGTGAATGTAAATTCACTGATAAGGATTAAGCGACGAGTCATACTTTTTAACCTGCTGCAGGACGAAAGCCCCGATGTACCTCTGGCTAGCGAAATAAAGCTAAACCAGAAGTTAAAAATCCAGCACAGTTCCTACAAAATAATTCGAAGAGACCCAACACTCCTCAAGGCGAGGGAGTTGCGATCTTCATTAAAAATAATCTCAAACATAAAGACATATATAGCGGTGAAGTGCAGAGGTTTCAGGTGGTAGAAGTCTGCATTGTGTGCACTCCTCTCCGTAATGGACAGAAAATTTACATTTTAGGAGCCTATGCACCTGAAGCAGTTCAACCCAATATTTTTATCGCAAAGTTTGAGACACTCTTTCAGTCTCTGCGCTTGAACTCGGTGGAAAACTTCTACATTCTGGCCGGTGATTTAAATGCGAAATATTTCGAGAAATAACATTCCCAACACTAGGGGAACCTACTAAGTCATTGGTGGGTTCTTCGCAATATTGAATATAAAGTCAAATGTCTCGCAACGGATAGTCCGTCATATCCTAGGATCGGCTCCTATCTGGATCTCATGCTGATAGACTCTCGACTGAGACCGGCAGACACGAACGAATGGTCTATTAACTGTCCACGGACAATTGTATACGACAATAAATATTGCGGACTAGGTGTCGTGATCTGAGTACCTGACAGCGGTGGTGCAACCTATCCCCAAGAGGGGTAGAGACACCTCTAACCCGGCAAATCTCCGGTCGATAAGTCTCTTTCCGAGTATCATTAAGTCTCCGAGAAGATGGTCCATAGAGCCCTGTCTAAATAGGTTGAGGACAATGAAATCATATAACCAATTCGGTTTCACAGCGGAGAATGGCACTATTCATGCCGCGTCGAAACTCGTATTGGATATCCAATAAAATAAATACAAGAACCAATGCACAGGTGCCTGCTTGATTGACGTGGAAAAATCTTTCGACACCGTATGGTTAGAAGGTCTTTATTACAAGCTCAGTCAGCTGGGCATAAGTAAGCCACTGCTATGTATGATTTTTGACATGTTAGCAGGTAGAAAGTTCGTTGTGAAAATTGCCAACATGACTTCTACCCAAACATTTAAGATCAAAAATGGACTGCGCGGTAAATTCGCCGATCCTTTTCAGCATTTACCTAAGCAATCTGCTAGTTTCTCCTCACCATTCTATAGCGTACGCAGACGACTTAATCGCGTACAGATCAGGTCTACCCATCGACGTCATTGTTACTCTTCTGCACCGTGACTTAAAAAAAAATCACCAGTATTGTGATGAATTCTATATTGTTCAGAACCCCTTTGTCTAGAGCCTTTTGGGACACTATAAACTATTGGGGCAGGTTCTCAATTTTGGGACCGGACGGGCGTCCACTGACGAGACAAAGTGTAGTCAGATACCTAGGGGTCGTGCTGGATTAGTATCAACATTTGTCCTAGCAGTCTTTGCGCCTTAATTGGTAATGGCAACTACTAAATAACTTAATTTTCTCGAGGATGGAATAGAAGTTACTTATTTTTCTGTAGAACTTCTCAATTCCATGCAGCCTTCTGGACGCAAGTTATATTAAACCTAATATATAATATAATCATCGCTGAATTGATAAGCCATACGAAAAGATTTATGTTAAAAATAAAATATTAATAAGAAAAGGATACACATTACACAAAAAATATTTATTTTTTAAATGATTGCTAAACGCACTTTTTGGAACAGTCAACATAAAGGGCCAAAAAATGGATCGACTTGTATATGTATCTAAGTCGCTCGAACGCTTGTGACGCTACATTAGTACATTATATCCTAAGAAGCCAAAATAGATCACTGGTAATAATAATATGGCACAAATAAGAGTAAATATTTTTGTCTTAGTTTCAGAGGTCAACAAGTACAAGGTACGTGACCAAAGGAATAAATACATTTCCGGAGCTCATTTACCAGGGAGAATACGTCCTTCGTCACAATCCTAAATATTAAATAAAATCCACAATATAAAATAAAAACTTCAATTAGCAGAATTTTTCTTCCTTTATGTTGGAGAGTTGACCTATCTTGCACCTTTGGATTATTTTTGCTTGATCTCACATATTATTTACAAATTTCATTTTAAACAAATATGAAACTAAAAAAAGATAGGTGCTGATATTGTTGATATTTGTTGTGAAATACCTGATGTACGCTTTTGTTTTATTCACTCCTTAGACTTACCGTAAGAACTTTCCTGAATTAGTTTTTTTGGTACTTTGGCGAGATTAAAATTCTTTAACAAATAAATAAATACAAAGGAAAAAGTTTTATTCGTAGGTAAAAAAACATTCAACAAAGGTAGAAATATAAATTATTATAACAAGCTATATCTTGAACTGAAAACCGAAATACAACTCCGCAATGAGAATTATTTCCGGAATAAATTAGTTATACATTTTTGCAATGCTAAAAAATATTTGAAATAAAATGGAGATTTAATATAAAGCAGTGTTTTTGTTAATTAATTTTTAGTGTTCTTATTCTATTCTTATTTACTAGACGAAAATGTTTAAATCTAACTTAAAATTTAGAGTCCACGGCATTTGAGTCCAGGACGCACAGAAGTTCATCAGTTCCCACAAACAACCGGTAGAAATTAGGCCAATGCGACAATGTTGTTTGCAAGGTTTTCATCATTGAATACGACTGCTGCTATTCTCAGATCGTCAATTCTGATTTTTGAACGAAGCTATGAATGGTTCAAAAATACCGCATTTTCCTGTTGGTGATTGCGATGAGCAGAGCTTTTCACTGTGTGCACAAACTCGAAAAAAGCGCAAATCAATTTAACTTTCGCCTAAAGAAAAAGTTCGGCAGTATCACCACTCTCTCACTCACTCACATATCCCGTCAAAAAACATCCCTTCAGGAAATTGGTTCTCTGGTGGAATGCTGAGCTTCAATGTCTTGGCAGGGAAGCTAGAAGTCTCCTAATATATCGTTCAAATTGAATTCGGAAAACGACTGGAATAAATATCGATCGAAGCAGAAAGAGTATAAGAAACTTATTTGTGAAGAGATCAAGATCAAGATCAAGAAGCGACTCTAAAGTGGAAACTACCAGTTTGCTGCTTCAGACCCATTTCCCCAGCAATCAGGCTCGTTGCATATTCCTTCAACCGTAACGGCAACTGAAACGATGAAAACAACTCGGCGTAGCTGGTATATTGCATCACGCGTTAGCAATTGAATTTGCTATGGCATCTTTTGATGGCTTTAAGTCGCCAGGCACTGAAGAAATATAACCTGATATGCTGCAAAAAAGTATAACCCAGCTGCTTCTTACTTTGAAAAGAAAAATGACTGCTAGCCTGCCACTTGCCTACATTCCTATTCCTTGGCGCGCGTTGAAAGTGGTTTTGATTCCCAAAATATATAAAGGGAATTACTCATTCGCCAAGAGTTTTCGACCAATCAGTCTAACATCTTTCGTGCTGAAAAGCATGGAGAGACTAATCGAGTTTTGATTGATGCACGAGTAATGGGCTGTTGGTTAAACCTCTTAAGACTAATGACGTTCTCGTCATGAGAAAGAGAAAAAATACTGGCATGGCTCAGGTGGTGCTAACAGACATTCCCATCCCGATATCCAAGGAAGCTAAGTAATTGGGAGTCATCCTAGACATTAAGCTTTTTTTGGTCAAAGCATGTTGACTCAAAAACCACCAAGGCGCTGTTAGCCTTTTGGCAATGCAAAGGTGCTTTTGGTAAAACATGAGGCATATCGATGAAAAGGTCCTCTGGATCTACACGGCAATGATAAGACCGATAATCTTATATGCATCGGACAAGCTAACACGCAAACACGTCGTAGTCTCTTTCACCAAACACCAAAGAATGGTTTGTCTCACCTGTACGAGGGCTTTCTCCAGCACACCGCGGCGGCCGCTGCTCTAGATGCTATGATGAAGCTTCCAACCCTTGACATATTTGTCAGAGGGTGCGTATTGAGAGTCATGCCTCGTCTCAAGAGTAATTATATTTGGTACAACTCGCATTGGAATGACAGTGCACTTGGACGAGAAATATCCTACGACCCCTGCCTCATGGATATGCCTTCTAACATAATGACACCTGCTATCCTATTGCGCTATAATTACGCAGTCCAATTTCCATGGCGTCAGGATTGGCTCTGGGGCGATATCAAACCTAGAAAGGACTGTATTCGCATTTTTACAGATGGCTCAAGTCTGGGCGTGGGTCCGGCGCTGCTTCTGCTCTTTCGTTCGACCACGTCATAAGGCACTGCAAACCTTGCTGTTTTTTTCTGTCTGGTCGGCTTCTTGCCCAGATGAGGGCATCGCAAATTGCGGCAGTTTTTTTTTGCCGGAGTCCGTTGATCCCGTTCCAGTTTCTTTCTTCTTCGAAGTAAAAATCAGTGGAGTTCGGCGATTTGAAGGAGTGAGGGATCGTAGCGACCTCGATTTGTTATCAGAATTCCGCGAGCGGCATAATTGTCGAGATAAGAATAACTACACATCTCTGATATTAATGCAAAGATTATTGGCAGTTAGGGCAAATATTTTTGGGAATTAATGAGTAATACGGAAGAGTTGGTGCGAAGTTCATTGACATTCTGGTAATAGAACTAAAAGTATTTAGATGAACTGTGCGTTAGATGGAAAGATACAACGGTGCTTCTAACACAACAGACAACTTTTTTGCCAACAAGAACGCACTATTTCTCCTTTAAACCGTTTTGTATTTGCCGCAAACACCGTCGTGCAGGCTGTGAACGCTCATTCGCTTCGACATTCGGCTTGAACTTCGAGAGAATGCTGCAGACGATACATTTCCATTTGACATGGGTTAGATGTCCGTTTTATTAGAATACTAAGGAATATTCTTCCAAGTAATAATAATTAAAATCTGAATCGTCTGAGTATTCAGTTGAAATAAACAAGATGGGATCAGCTCGTTAGGAGCCAAGCTAGAATTCAAGGTCTTCTACCTTGAATCTTGCAAACTTATGCTAAGACTTTCCTGTCTGCCCGTCTGACTGTCTGTACGCATATATCATATCTGTCCTTTTGTCCGTAGTGTATAACATTCTAAAAATAACCGGTTGGTGAATTGGGCTTATTCGTCACTATGGTACCTGTATTTGAATCTATATTTTATATTTAATTCGAGTTTATAATTCACATCCACTTCGTGCAAGTTTGTAGATATATGATATATGTATACAGGAAAGCCTTTGCATACATCTTCCCTGTCTCAGCTTTGCAAGGTAGAAGGTCATTATCACCGATTGTGGTGACATTTTTATACGTAATAATTTTTCTTGACTTGAGATTTCTAGTTTCAGTGGGAAATAGTGTAAACTCACTTCTACTCAAACTCGGATCTTGAAATTGATCCAGATAAAGAGCTGGTTCACGTGTTGTTATTGTAATACATGTAAACCATGATCCGGATAGGATCTGAATGGCATAACACTGGTTTCGCATTCAAATTAGGAAAATCATTGCCTGATGAACATATAAAATTGTGGCCAGGATTTGGTTAAACAGTTTTCGCTTCCGTATCGGGTAATTGTACTCAAAATGCTATAATATGTGTATTATCTTACATTTCTAAAACTCTTGAGTCTATTGGGGAAATATTACCCCCGATTGGTGTATATCGATAAAAATTATTATCATCAGCATTTAAATCGATCGTATCAAATTTGAATGAAAAGAAACATTTTCTTTGATATGGCAATTCCACACTTAAATTTCAAAGATTGTTTTTATTGTGAAGTGGAAATAGAGCAGGTGGACAAAAAAGGTAAGGTTTACAGTACGCCTTCCCATCCAATTTTTAGACACGCGGCCGTTCTCTTCTTTCTCTACTTAGAAGCACATTAAGGCGATACGCGATCTTAGCGTAGCCAAGAATAAAATATCTGAAAAGCCTGACATGCCCAAAAATGATCTTAATTCTTTGAGGTTAGTTGGAGACGGACAATCAACAATAGCATTTACCTTTATGGGATTTGCTCTCATGCCTTTGTCGCTTAAAACAAAACCAAAAAATTCTATTGAGCGCTTGAGGAACTCGCACTTGCCGATCTGCATTTTCATGTTGGATCTATCGAGTGTCTGAAAGACAGCTGCCTGATTTTGGAGGTGTACTTTCTCGGTTCGACCGAAAATTATAATGTCGTCTATGTATTTTTTTTTTTTTTAATTCATTTTTATTCAATTTTTACTTAGTGCTATCTTATGCTAAACAAAAATGTATATGTAGTATCTTATTCCGATATGCCCTGAGGGTGTCATCCAGACCGCGTTGAAAGATCGATGGCGCATTTTTCAGCCCGAAAGGTAAGCAGGCAAGCTCATATTTCCCGCCGTTAACCTATAATGCGGTGAGATACCTTATGAGATACCTTAAAAAAAAGTGATTGAAACCACTTCGTCAGTCAATAACTGACAACAGTTTATGGTTTCTCAGATTAGCCAAAACATAATTTATTTCAGGTATTGAAGTTCCTGCCGGGAATGGTGATAGAGTTCAGTTTGCGGTAATCTAGCACCAATCTGTATTTCTTTTCCCCTTATGCATCTAGCTTTTTGGATACAACCCATACCGGGGCGTTATAAGGGTCCGTCTGATGATACGATCGGCGAGTAATTTCCCGATTTCTTTATCAACGACTAGTTTAAGCGCCGCCGGCTACGGATGTATTTTAGACAGAGTCATCATCCTAACTCGCTCTTTACTACGGTGAACTACGTTAATTTTTCATCAGGCTCAGTGAATAATTGGGATAACTCTTAATGACATTTTTTAATTGATTTAGTTTGTTTGATATATAAGCATAAAATTCTTGTTTTTATGTTATTAACCGTTGTTTAAGATAAGGTAAATTTCTGCTGTATAGATCACGGCGATTTGGGGGTAGGAAGAATAAAAAAAAATCAAGGGTATGTTATTTGGATCAAATAACATGGCATGGTGCCTATTTTGTAGATGCCGCGAACAGAATGGGTTTCCGTTCTGAGTTTTAATTTTTAAACTTTTACTATATCGCCGCTCTTCGTGCTATATTCAAAATAAGGGATCGAAGAGCAGTTCATTCCAAAAAAAAAACGACTTGCGTTGTTTGGAAAATGCTGGTATGTTATTCGGAAATAGGTTCTGGTTCTTAATAATCTAGTATATGTCACACTCGTCATTGTATATTCCTAAGTAGTCATTTAAAGTGTGATCTTTGATCGGTTTGGGTTGTTTCTTCATATCGCAGCATTATGGTCGTGTGATATGTTCTTTGGAGCTCCACAAGAGATACTTGCATTTGTGAACCCGGTCTCTTAGGTGCAGGCCGATTTTGGTAATTGATCTGATTTGATCTCACCTCCATAGATGAGGATCGATGGAACGTCCTTGGGTGGAACTGGTTACGATAATTGCGTTGTGAAACATGAGAGGATTGTTTGACTTGATGTGGGTTAAAAGATGATCGATTTCGGAAAAGCGTTTGAGGATTTCGAACAAAAGGTTGTTGGAAATTCGGTTTAGGACGTCTTTGTGCAGCTTGTAATAATTCTGGATAGAAAGGAATCTTGGAAATTTGAGGAAGTTGGCAATGTGGCTGCCTTGGCACAGCGGAGAATTGGGGATGTGTTTTTACCTTATGAATTGGGCCATTGGATTGATTTGCATACTGAATTTTATAGCTTATCTTTTCTAGCTTCAAACACAGATGCAAGGCTTGTGGGAGGTCTGTCGGTTCCTTCTTACCAAGGAGATTTGGTGGGTCCACTTTGAGTGACTCAAAGTGTCATGTGCCTTTCCTCTGTAAGTTCTGACCATGACATTCATTGCTTCGGGGCTCACCTCAACGCGGGCAATTTTATTAAGTATCAACGAGAGATGGTGATAAACGGACTGATAAAATTCTTGAATCGTAGTGTTGCCTTGCACAAGGCGTGTCATCCGGTAATCAAGATCTTGCTTGTCGGCGTAATGAAATGTGAGGCAGCGTGAAATGCGCTCCCAGTCTAGGGGAGTGTTGTATGATTCCAGTACAATATCTGCCCGACCCATTATTTTTTACGGAAAAAGTTAAGTACTCCGTAGTATCTAGCCGTACCTCTTGTAGGCTCGTACATTTTCAAGATGCGGTCGACGCTCTTCTTGTCCTGAAAATTCATAAGGGCTCTGCACTACCTCAAGTATCTTGTTCAAGGAAGAAAAATCTTCTCTTTGATTTTCATTGATGTCTTGATGGAAATCGAGGACGAAAGGGACTAAGGGACATGCTTATAATATGAAGGCATTCCTGCGGAAGGACCTCTGAAAAAAATTTTCGGATTTGATTTTCTATGGAAACATTGAATGACTCGGCAGGGCGAATTATGGGATTAGGGTTATCTGTATTATGTGGGAGTCGTATTGGGCGAATTAAATGCTCATTTCATGCCATTATGTTTTTCCAAAAAAAGCTTATTGTATCTTTAAAACATGAAATTAGTGCTTAACATACAACAATTATTAAACTACTAATTAATGAAACCAATTACAATTTTTCTTAAATTCTAATTATTCTCTTTGTTGCTTTTTTTCGTTTAGTTGACACTTCATTCTTTGTATTACTTTCAACCTTGAAATTAAACTAATTTCTTTGTTCACTGTTTGATTCCTTACAACATGTTTTTTGATTATAACTTATATAAATTTTTAATTTGAATAAAAAAAAATAAAATGTTCACTCTGTCGTTTTGTTAAATTTGTTTATTGAAAAAAAAAGTAATGATATTTCTTACATTAATATGAATAGCTGCATTTCCTCCAAGAGGCTGCCAGTTCGTCTATACAATTTGTTTTCGGAACCGTCGAGCAATTGTCATTCGATAACACTTTTATTTACTGTTTTTGTTTGAACAATTTACACTTGCCATTTGGCACTTTTGCTATTTATGTACTTTCTTCGTACCCGCGACGGTCCCTGCTTGGGCGCCAGCTATAAACATTATACTACTGAACTTTTTTTAATAAGTTAAATCTATGTGACAGTAGAAATGGGAAAGGAAAATGAAAGGAATCTAATTACTACTTACTACAGGTTGCAGCCGTGGCTTGGGAACACGTGCCCCACAACCGTGGGGGTAATTTCAGTGTAGGAACATGTTTGAAGGTGCTAGTGCTGTATTCACTACTTAAATTAATGTTATTTAATATATATTAATTACCCAACAAATAAAAACAAATAAAAGAAAATACTTTTAAAGTAATTTTAAAATCAGTTTTTAGCCGGATTGTGTTTGTATTTATTATTATTATTGGCTTAACATCCCTTGGAGGACCAGGGCCATAGTTTCTTTCAATCATCCCTTCTTCCGGTAGGTGAAAGGATATGCTACTAAATGCCAATTGCGAACAGAAAAGGAAAGCGGATCAATATTTTGAGAAGCTTTCTCCAGACAGAGAGAGCCGTGGCGCAGTGGGTAGTGTGTCGGCCTCTGACAAAACCCCCCGTAGTACACTTGCATTGAAAAAGCTTCTCGACTCTCGCCGTTCGGAATCGGCATTAAACTGTAGGTCTCGTTTACTTGTTTGAAAAAAACAAATCGCACACAACATAAGTGAATGAGAGAAGCTAGGCTCTGGCTCTTCATGAGCTGTAACGACATCTAAGAAGAAGTTTCTCCAGACAAATATACAGTTTTACCATACCGAGTTGTCAAATTTGAATGTTCCAATCTGCTTCTGCCTGTTGATCTGTACCTTGCTGAAGCTGTAATAAAATAATACTCACGTAACTACATCGATTGAGTGTAACAATCCGAATCCAGATTTGTAAACAAGAATTGCTAAGTAATATTCGATAAGACGACCACGGGTCATTTGGGGGAAGAGTACTTGGCACCAAAAACCGATAACAGTTTTTTATGGAGGGCTTAAAAACAAGCATTTTTTTTACTATAGGAAGGAGGAATCTATCTCGCTCCGTTTAGTAGGTAGGGGCAATTTAAAAAAAATGACTTAAAATGAAAAAAAAACAATGTATTAAAAAGGTATGTGAGTTTCGTCAATAAAGTCGTCCGTGCCAGTGTTACTGTCGATGGTGAGGAGCCGAGGTTGTTTTGGCGGTAAAACAACCTCTAAGTAAGACAGGGTCGAAGTTACTTAGTTGCAAACCCACACTTTCTTCACCATCGATAAAACATGGGTACACCTTTTTTACGTCTAGTCAAAATTCCATGATTTGGGAGCCCAAGTCGTCCTTATATTCTTTTTCAAGACAGTATTTTAGATAAAAGAAAAGTGCCAAATATTGATGAAGAAGGTGCGTTGTTTTGCTGCATAAAATAGTTTTGTTTTTTTCAGAAGCTTGTTCTGATTCTCCTGATCATTAATAGGGTTAATTGCATCGGTTTCGTCAACATATTTGCCTTCGCATTTTTTCAACACCTATGTACTCGGTACAAATATGATGTTCATGGATATATCGGCACAATTCTTCCTCATATTTGGACTTTAAAGAAGCGCCCGATCTTGTGTTATTTGCAAAACAATCCCAACACCACGATTGTCATCTTTCTCTATGGTATTTTCTTTTTGTAAGAAAAGTCTCGCCGCCAATGTTAACATCAACGTGAGACGTTATAATGTCGCCTGTTCTGCGACTATCACGTAATCTATAGATTTACTAAATTATTGTGATGGCGCCAAGCGAATAAATGCTAATTTTAAAGAAATGATATACAGTAATATTTAAAAACAATCCTTAAGGGGGTAGTCTCATGTGAACGCATACATTTTACCTCTTTTTAGGGAATTGTTTTTTGTAAGACAATAAAATTCAATCATTTTAATTTTTTTATATGTTTTTATTTGTATCTTAAACTTTTTATATATATTTTTTAAATTAAATTAAGCACCAAAAAAAAAAAGCAGGTCACTGCTCATGGTAATAGCTGCTGTTCATGTTGTCTGAAATAAAAAGAATCGAATGGATTATTGTTCAGTAGGTCTGTCGCTATCGGCCCTACCAAAATTAATAAATTTCATTGAAAAAAAAAATGGCGGACTGTAGAAAAAAATCTTGTTTTTTTTGTTAATTTTTTTGTTAAAAATCGTTAAAAACAAAATAAGAAAATATTTTCGAACATAAGCAATTTTGATACGGCCGATAACCATTAATGAGTAGAAGAACATATATAAATTTCAAAGCAATTGGTTGAATAGCTTTTTTTTTTGGGCCGTGACATTTTTAGAAAATGATGTTTCGAGAAAAATGCGTTTAAAGTTTCAAGAGCAGAATTTTCGTGGAAAATTTATACTTACACTAATCTGCTATGCCTAGACCATACAATAACCCTTTGGTGGCTTCATACGCATCATTTTCTGTCAGTTTTTGTGAACTTGCCCTTGCCTTTTTGGATGCCTCGGACGTGGATCGCTCTGCACGGGTTATTCGTCGTTCATCGTACTCCTCAACATACGAGTAGAACTTGCTGTTTCTTCATCAAATGCTGAAGGATGTGTGTAAATTTCCTCTGTATTCTCTGCCTTATGTTGTAAATACTTGCACCATGCAATTGAACAGTACGAGTGCTGGGGGTTTTCATCGGTTGAAATGTAATGATAGTATGTAGCCCACACTGCTTTCTTCATTTCTTCTTGAGAATCTGGATTTATCAAAATAGCCAAACCATAATATGTACTTAGCTTAACCATCACGGTCAATGCAAGAGTCGACTTCTTTGTTGCAGCACTAGTGGATGATTTTTTTTTCGATGTACATTTTGTGACAGCAACTTTACCTGCTTCATCTTTTTGATTATTTTTAGCCTTCTTTTTTTCCAAACCTTTTCTAGCTTTAAAATACTGGTTATGTGTTTTTTTAGCTTTATATTATATATAATTATAATGTCGTCTATGTATTTTTTTTTTTTTTAATTCATTTTTATTCAATTTTTACTTAGTGCTATCTTATGCTAAACAAAAATGTATATGTAGTATCTTATTCCGATATGCCCTGAGGGTGTCATCCAGACCGCGTTGAAAGATCGATGGCGCATTTTTCAGCCCGAAAGGTAAGCAGGCAAGCTCATATTTCCCGCCGTTAACCTATAATGCGGTGAGATACCTTATGAGATACCTTAAAAAAAAGTGATTGAAACCACTTCGTCAGTCAATAACTGACAACAGTTTATGGTTTCTCAGATTAGCCAAAACATAATTTATTTCAGGTATTGAAGTTCCTGCCGGGAATGGTGATAGAGTTCAGTTTGCGGTAATCTAGCACCAATCTGTATTTCTTTTCCCCTTATGCATCTAGCTTTTTGGATACAACCCATACCGGGGCGTTATAAGGGTCCGTCTGATGATACGATCGGCGAGTAATTTCCCGATTTCTTTATCAACGACTAGTTTAAGCGCCGCCGGCTACGGATGTATTTTAGACAGAGTCATCATCCTAACTCGCTCTTTACTACGGTGAACTACGTTAATTTTTCATCAGGCTCAGTGAATAATTGGGATAACTCTTAATGACATTTTTTAATTGATTTAGTTTGTTTGATATATAAGCATAAAATTCTTGTTTTTATGTTATTAACCGTTGTTTAAGATAAGGTAAATTTCTGCTGTATAGATCACGGCGATTTGGGGGTAGGAAGAATAAAAAAAAATCAAGGGTATGTTATTTGGATCAAATAACATGGCATGGTGCCTATTTTGTAGATGCCGCGAACAGAATGGGTTTCCGTTCTGAGTTTTAATTTTTAAACTTTTACTATATCGCCGCTCTTCGTGCTATATTCAAAATAAGGGATCGAAGAGCAGTTCATTCCAAAAAAAAAACGACTTGCGTTGTTTGGAAAATGCTGGTATGTTATTCGGAAATAGGTTCTGGTTCTTAATAATCTAGTATATGTCACACTCGTCATTGTATATTCCTAAGTAGTCATTTAAAGTGTGATCTTTGATCGGTTTGGGTTGTTTCTTCATATCGCAGCATTATGGTCGTGTGATATGTTCTTTGGAGCTCCACAAGAGATACTTGCATTTGTGAACCCGGTCTCTTAGGTGCAGGCCGATTTTGGTAATTGATCTGATTTGATCTCACCTCCATAGATGAGGATCGATGGAACGTCCTTGGGTGGAACTGGTTACGATAATTGCGTTGTGAAACATGAGAGGATTGTTTGACTTGATGTGGGTTAAAAGATGATCGATTTCGGAAAAGCGTTTGAGGATTTCGAACAAAAGGTTGTTGGAAATTCGGTTTAGGACGTCTTTGTGCAGCTTGTAATAATTCTGGATAGAAAGGAATCTTGGAAATTTGAGGAAGTTGGCAATGTGGCTGCCTTGGCACAGCGGAGAATTGGGGATGTGTTTTTACCTTATGAATTGGGCCATTGGATTGATTTGCATACTGAATTTTATAGCTTATCTTTTCTAGCTTCAAACACAGATGCAAGGCTTGTGGGAGGTCTGTCGGTTCCTTCTTACCAAGGAGATTTGGTGGGTCCACTTTGAGTGACTCAAAGTGTCATGTGCCTTTCCTCTGTAAGTTCTGACCATGACATTCATTGCTTCGGGGCTCACCTCAACGCGGGCAATTTTATTAAGTATCAACGAGAGATGGTGATAAACGGACTGATAAAATTCTTGAATCGTAGTGTTGCCTTGCACAAGGCGTGTCATCCGGTAATCAAGATCTTGCTTGTCGGCGTAATGAAATGTGAGGCAGCGTGAAATGCGCTCCCAGTCTAGGGGAGTGTTGTATGATTCCAGTACAATATCTGCCCGACCCATTATTTTTTACGGAAAAAGTTAAGTACTCCGTAGTATCTAGCCGTACCTCTTGTAGGCTCGTACATTTTCAAGATGCGGTCGACGCTCTTCTTGTCCTGAAAATTCATAAGGGCTCTGCACTACCTCAAGTATCTTGTTCAAGGAAGAAAAATCTTCTCTTTGATTTTCATTGATGTCTTGATGGAAATCGAGGACGAAAGGGACTAAGGGACATGCTTATAATATGAAGGCATTCCTGCGGAAGGACCTCTGAAAAAAATTTTCGGATTTGATTTTCTATGGAAACATTGAATGACTCGGCAGGGCGAATTATGGGATTAGGGTTATCTGTATTATGTGGGAGTCGTATTGGGCGAATTAAATGCTCATTTCATGCCATTATGTTTTTCCAAAAAAAGCTTATTGTATCTTTAAAACATGAAATTAGTGCTTAACATACAACAATTATTAAACTACTAATTAATGAAACCAATTACAATTTTTCTTAAATTCTAATTATTCTCTTTGTTGCTTTTTTTCGTTTAGTTGACACTTCATTCTTTGTATTACTTTCAACCTTGAAATTAAACTAATTTCTTTGTTCACTGTTTGATTCCTTACAACATGTTTTTTGATTATAACTTATATAAATTTTTAATTTGAATAAAAAAAAATAAAATGTTCACTCTGTCGTTTTGTTAAATTTGTTTATTGAAAAAAAAAGTAATGATATTTCTTACATTAATATGAATAGCTGCATTTCCTCCAAGAGGCTGCCAGTTCGTCTATACAATTTGTTTTCGGAACCGTCGAGCAATTGTCATTCGATAACACTTTTATTTACTGTTTTTGTTTGAACAATTTACACTTGCCATTTGGCACTTTTGCTATTTATGTACTTTCTTCGTACCCGCGACGGTCCCTGCTTGGGCGCCAGCTATAAACATTATACTACTGAACTTTTTTTAATAAGTTAAATCTATGTGACAGTAGAAATGGGAAAGGAAAATGAAAGGAATCTAATTACTACTTACTACAGGTTGCAGCCGTGGCTTGGGAACACGTGCCCCACAACCGTGGGGGTAATTTCAGTGTAGGAACATGTTTGAAGGTGCTAGTGCTGTATTCACTACTTAAATTAATGTTATTTAATATATATTAATTACCCAACAAATAAAAACAAATAAAAGAAAATACTTTTAAAGTAATTTTAAAATCAGTTTTTAGCCGGATTGTGTTTGTATTTATTATTATTATTGGCTTAACATCCCTTGGAGGACCAGGGCCATAGTTTCTTTCAATCATCCCTTCTTCCGGTAGGTGAAAGGATATGCTACTAAATGCCAATTGCGAACAGAAAAGGAAAGCGGATCAATATTTTGAGAAGCTTTCTCCAGACAGAGAGAGCCGTGGCGCAGTGGGTAGTGTGTCGGCCTCTGACAAAACCCCCCGTAGTACACTTGCATTGAAAAAGCTTCTCGACTCTCGCCGTTCGGAATCGGCATTAAACTGTAGGTCTCGTTTACTTGTTTGAAAAAAACAAATCGCACACAACATAAGTGAATGAGAGAAGCTAGGCTCTGGCTCTTCATGAGCTGTAACGACATCTAAGAAGAAGTTTCTCCAGACAAATATACAGTTTTACCATACCGAGTTGTCAAATTTGAATGTTCCAATCTGCTTCTGCCTGTTGATCTGTACCTTGCTGAAGCTGTAATAAAATAATACTCACGTAACTACATCGATTGAGTGTAACAATCCGAATCCAGATTTGTAAACAAGAATTGCTAAGTAATATTCGATAAGACGACCACGGGTCATTTGGGGGAAGAGTACTTGGCACCAAAAACCGATAACAGTTTTTTATGGAGGGCTTAAAAACAAGCATTTTTTTTACTATAGGAAGGAGGAATCTATCTCGCTCCGTTTAGTAGGTAGGGGCAATTTAAAAAAAATGACTTAAAATGAAAAAAAAACAATGTATTAAAAAGGTATGTGAGTTTCGTCAATAAAGTCGTCCGTGCCAGTGTTACTGTCGATGGTGAGGAGCCGAGGTTGTTTTGGCGGTAAAACAACCTCTAAGTAAGACAGGGTCGAAGTTACTTAGTTGCAAACCCACACTTTCTTCACCATCGATAAAACATGGGTACACCTTTTTTACGTCTAGTCAAAATTCCATGATTTGGGAGCCCAAGTCGTCCTTATATTCTTTTTCAAGACAGTATTTTAGATAAAAGAAAAGTGCCAAATATTGATGAAGAAGGTGCGTTGTTTTGCTGCATAAAATAGTTTTGTTTTTTTCAGAAGCTTGTTCTGATTCTCCTGATCATTAATAGGGTTAATTGCATCGGTTTCGTCAACATATTTGCCTTCGCATTTTTTCAACACCTATGTACTCGGTACAAATATGATGTTCATGGATATATCGGCACAATTCTTCCTCATATTTGGACTTTAAAGAAGCGCCCGATCTTGTGTTATTTGCAAAACAATCCCAACACCACGATTGTCATCTTTCTCTATGGTATTTTCTTTTTGTAAGAAAAGTCTCGCCGCCAATGTTAACATCAACGTGAGACGTTATAATGTCGCCTGTTCTGCGACTATCACGTAATCTATAGATTTACTAAATTATTGTGATGGCGCCAAGCGAATAAATGCTAATTTTAAAGAAATGATATACAGTAATATTTAAAAACAATCCTTAAGGGGGTAGTCTCATGTGAACGCATACATTTTACCTCTTTTTAGGGAATTGTTTTTTGTAAGACAATAAAATTCAATCATTTTAATTTTTTTATATGTTTTTATTTGTATCTTAAACTTTTTATATATATTTTTTAAATTAAATTAAGCACCAAAAAAAAAAAGCAGGTCACTGCTCATGGTAATAGCTGCTGTTCATGTTGTCTGAAATAAAAAGAATCGAATGGATTATTGTTCAGTAGGTCTGTCGCTATCGGCCCTACCAAAATTAATAAATTTCATTGAAAAAAAAAATGGCGGACTGTAGAAAAAAATCTTGTTTTTTTTGTTAATTTTTTTGTTAAAAATCGTTAAAAACAAAATAAGAAAATATTTTCGAACATAAGCAATTTTGATACGGCCGATAACCATTAATGAGTAGAAGAACATATATAAATTTCAAAGCAATTGGTTGAATAGCTTTTTTTTTTGGGCCGTGACATTTTTAGAAAATGATGTTTCGAGAAAAATGCGTTTAAAGTTTCAAGAGCAGAATTTTCGTGGAAAATTTATACTTACACTAATCTGCTATGCCTAGACCATACAATAACCCTTTGGTGGCTTCATACGCATCATTTTCTGTCAGTTTTTGTGAACTTGCCCTTGCCTTTTTGGATGCCTCGGACGTGGATCGCTCTGCACGGGTTATTCGTCGTTCATCGTACTCCTCAACATACGAGTAGAACTTGCTGTTTCTTCATCAAATGCTGAAGGATGTGTGTAAATTTCCTCTGTATTCTCTGCCTTATGTTGTAAATACTTGCACCATGCAATTGAACAGTACGAGTGCTGGGGGTTTTCATCGGTTGAAATGTAATGATAGTATGTAGCCCACACTGCTTTCTTCATTTCTTCTTGAGAATCTGGATTTATCAAAATAGCCAAACCATAATATGTACTTAGCTTAACCATCACGGTCAATGCAAGAGTCGACTTCTTTGTTGCAGCACTAGTGGATGATTTTTTTTTCGATGTACATTTTGTGACAGCAACTTTACCTGCTTCATCTTTTTGATTATTTTTAGCCTTCTTTTTTTCCAAACCTTTTCTAGCTTTAAAATACTGGTTATGTGTTTTTTTAGCTTCTTTCACTCGTCTATACATTCTTTTTTTGACGTGCAAGACGCACTCTTTTTTTTCTACCACAGGATCGCCGTTGTAAGGATCGGCAACCAGTAAATTTTTAAATTTTTTGCTGTCACCATTTCCAATGTATTTACTATATTTTACTTTAACGTATTCGACAGACCGCTGAAACATTTCGACCACACCGTCAACTTCCATTTTACCGAAACTTCCTTCATGATTTGCTTCACAATGCTCAATGTGATTTTCATACCACTCCAAAAACTCGTCTGACTCTTCCCTGCCAATCCATTGCTCGCATACTTTACACATTTTTGATTTGATAGTTAAATCTACAATTTTATTAGAATATTTCCATATCAAAGAAACAACACCCAGCAGTGAGGTAAAGCCACGCTTGGCCCATGATCCATCACCAGAAACCGTGATTTTATCTTCAGCACAACCGTTTTCAACATCTATTTTTTTTTTTGCAACGGCTTTTTTGAAAACAGTATCAACTACTGACTTTACAGCAATATAAATTTGGTCGAGCATACCATAATATACATTTTTACTAATTCCATCACACAAGTCCATTAGCGAATAAAATAAATTTATTCCAGCCAGACCGACTCCAAGTAGTCGCATAATAAACACAAAACGTCTATTGACTTCCTAAGCATTTTTGACCATAGGAGAAGAATTTGTATTAAATTCTTGGCACGAACACTTTACACACAACTTGAACCCTATTCCTTGCGGTGATTTTTTTCAAAAAATTAACGTCACTATCGCACTGCTTGCACTTTAAAATTGTTTGCAAAGCTGTAAACACTAGCGAGAAACACAGTCTTTTAATTTTTCAGCTGATGTGCTCACAAACTCGGTATCGGTTTCACCAGTACACTGATTCTCTGGAAAACTCATTTTTCTTCCTTTTGGCTGGATATCTTGTGGAGCTTCTCGAGCCTTGTCGATCCATTTTTTTTTCCTGTTTGATGTTGACACAAAGAGTATCAAAAGTGTACTGCTAAATTTGTTCTAGCATAATATTGTTATATATATTCATGACAAAAATTTATATACACTATTCCACATATACACAGGTAGGTAATGTAATAAAGTTGACCGTCAGAAACTCCGTACGCAGGTATAAAAGACCGGTGACAACAATAGAAAGGTAGCAGCTACAGACCTGGCGCGCGGCAGACAAGTTGCTTACGGCGCGTCGGCGACTATGAGTTGTAAACTTATTTAGGAATTTCGGTCTGAATTTTTCACAGCATATTTTCGATTTTTCGAAGTGGTCACATGAGACTACCCCCTCAAGTTGTAGCTTCAGATTTAATTAATTTACCTGAAAAACCGTGTTCACAGACATTTTGAACACAAAGGACATAATTATCCCAAGCACCTCCCGAATCGCTGGCCAACATTGAGGCCCGTGGAAAATGTGCCGATAGATGGGTTGATTGATTTTTTTGAAGATTTTCTTTGAGCATCGCCACATCCAAACGAATAATAATATTTTAAAATGTGTCCACCTTCATCTGTAAGTTGCAACACAATGGAGGAGTTGACGTTTTAGTGGAAATGAGACCAATTTCTTCTAAAAAAGCGATGCTTTTTTCGTTGATCGATACCAAATCCCCGAACGAACAAATTATTGAAAAGTTATTTAATTTAAGATGGATTAGAGGATGCTTAGTCGCCATTGCTTATTCACAAAAAATAACACTCGATTCGCACTAAGCTTGAACACAGAATCATCTTTGTGAATATCATTAACTACACGCTTTTCCACATATGTATGTATGAAAAAAAAAACAGCGGTACAAAAGTCAAACGTTTCTTCGGTTATATTTTTTCATCATTATTAAGTGCATTGCATATTGTACATATTATTTGTAATTTGATGCAACATTGGAACAAGTGAATTTTCTATTGTTAATTAAGAAAACTGTGATATAGGCGCCTGTCAGATTTCTGTTCTATTATTAATTCACTTACCTCAAAGGAAGACCACGTAAATGCCAAAAAACCAAAGAGAAATAGTAATTTTCTCAACAACTAGAAGACATAAAACCATTCGGTTTTTTGTGTTCGATTCAGAATTGATATAGGCATTGACCACAAAAAGCCAATTTAACACTTCATTTCACAATTTTGAAAAATGGGTCTAAACTGTTTTCTTTTTTCATTTTAAGGTTTTTTTTTCTAAAAAAAAACCTTTTAAACGGGGCGAGATAGACCCCTCCCATAGAAGAAAATGCTTGTTATTGACCCCTCTACAAAAAAACCGTTAGCAATTTTTGGCGCCAAAGTTATCGTACTCGTACACATTTGAGTGTTTACAAATAACAAAAATCGTCAAAACTTCTGTTTTCAGATTAGCTGCTATATGTTATAGTCTGGTCGGACATCATCCCTATTTTACTCTGGTTTCAAATATTTATTTATTTATGCTTATTTAACAATTAATTACACAAGCTGAAACATAACGCTACTTAATAAGTAAATATACATATTTAATTTAATTTTATTTAGATACAAGGAATCAATTTGATGGACAAGTAGATTACTGCCTAAAATGTCTGTACAAGTTAATACAACTTTGACAAAGACTAATGTTCAATTCGTCGTTCACTCATACGTAATACATATTAATATTATAATAATATATGAATAGTACATGAATTTTCTCATTTTTATGAAAAACAAACTTGAAATGTTTTTCTTGAAAACATTTATTTACTAAGTATGCGCAAGTACTCGTACTCGTATATTTGCCCAGAGGTTCATATCATAACACGAAAGAGTGGGTATATACAATTATGTATACGCCTAAGAATGAGTACAAAGTGAAATATTAATATTCTAAGGTTACTAACGCGTGCCACGACTGTGCAAGATTTGTAAATATTCTATTGCGAAATACATATGCATGCTCAGTATAGTGTTAAGGGTAGTGTGACCTCATCGAATTCTTTGTTTTCTTGGCTTATGTCACTGAAATATAACTGAAAATATCTTTGTAACAAAAATAAACTAAAAGCTCAATGATATTTAACCGTTTTCGGTATGTTTCTGATAACCAAATGGTAGCATTGAGTTCGATGAACGTATGAACTGATGGGGTGTGCTTCAAGTACAAAATCAAAACCTATAGCTACGCAAACCGTACCTGTTAATAAAGGTAAACCAATTCCGTTAGAGATCTAAAATTAAATAATTTTAAACATTATACATATATATACAATATATATATTGAAGAACATGCATATGTTGTGTTTGTATACAATGTGTGTTTGCGTGAAATTTTTATTTTCATTATTAGTTTTATTCAATCGAATATCAATACTACAAAAAAAAAAAAAAAAAAAAAAAAAAAAAAAAAAAAAAAAAAAAAGGCAGGCCGAAAAACAATTGGTGCAAACAGATGCAAAAACACCAGCATTTGATTGGCCTCAGCGATGAAGTAATCCCAAACCGGGAAGCCTGCCGCTACTTTCTGAGGTCAAACCGGCGGACCTCACAAGCGGACCAGTAGGAATGCAGTTAAGTGGGAAGGTTATGGTCCTACACTTCTGACCATAACAACGCCGGAAAAAGGAAAAGAAGAAGAAGAAGAATCGAATATCAATACTACACTTATTCAACTATTTAAAATGTTGCCTATATTACACGGTCTATAAGAAAATATCAATCAAAAATAATTCTTAATGTTTATTGTTTATTGGCAATATCTATGACATAATTGAATATTTCGGACTGATTGTTCTCAGCTTGGTACAACCATGTTGCTAAAAATAAAATAATTCTTTACAAATGAGGTAAAGTGACTTTATTAATTTTTTTTCAGGAGAACAATTTTACGTTTTAAAATTTTATTTAAAAAAAATCTATTTTTTCAGATACTTTCAATTTTTACTGACAAATTAACAATCAAACGAATCTTAAGTGTCTTCCCCATGTTGTAAGAATTGAATAAACTAATGAATTGTAATGAAAAGAATAACAGTTCTCTCTCCAGGGCCTTGGCAATTTATTTATCCGCATACCAGTATAAGTATTGTAACGTGTTTTCCATTTCTATAACAAATTAAAATTCTCGTTTTCTTTTTAGATCATACTATTGTTTTTTTATTTAACCTTTTTATTCATCATTATTATTTTATTATTTTCATACTTTGTAACTTTAATACGATCTTGATCCAGCTCTCACTCTGTTTTATTTTCACAAATGATTGATTTCATGAAGTCGATCTCCCTGCCTTTAATGTATCGGATGTCGTTGGAAACGTTAGCGATTCCTTCACTTCGTACTCCCATGTTCTACAGATGCTTCTTTCATTTTAACGTTAGGTCCCTTGCTAGATGCACAAGCGGCTGGACTGAGTTTTTTACTTCTAATTATCACGATATATCATTCATGAATATATGCATGAATTAAATGCTACCAAAAAACAACGAAATAAGGACAGGAACGTGATATGAATAATTATAAGCATTTAGTATTATTACTAAAGCTGAAAAACACATACATTTTGGATATAATTTTGCATCACAAGTATGAAGTGGGATGATTTTTTTAACTTTGCAGGCATTTTTAGCAAGTAAATTTGTCCATGTTTTGAAATTAAAAATCTATTTAGATTTTTCAGAGTGAACTATTAAGACAAGACCTATTTATACGAGCGAAATGTTCACACTACCAAGCGTACAAATTTGAAGTCATTTTATAATAAATATAGTAAAAATTGTACACTCGTAAATACTTAGATATGTTTTCTGTTAGTTTTATTGTTTTTATTGAAAAAAAAGTATGTCAAGATAGACTCTCAAAAGTGTGAATGAAATTACTTTTCGCAATATATCTTATATTGTTCGAAAGTATTGTAATTTATTAATTTCGTTTCTTTTTTCCTTTAATGTAAATCAATTAGCACTCCTCATAATTGTAATATCATCGTATTCTATTTCATTCATTCTGCATATTCATGTACCTAGTCAAATATGGTTTATGGTAAGAAATATGAGAAAAATGAAATAAGGATTATTTCGCAGACTTTTTCATTGTTTTGTTTTTGTTTTGTAATTCATTTTTATTTATAGTTTCTTAGATCTATCTTATCCTAGACTAAAATGCTTAAAACTAGCTTAACTATCCTTACAAATTTAGGAATCTTACTGGCCCTAGGCGGACACTCTAAAATAAACTGTATAATTTTTACGTATGCCTTTCGAGTACTATATAAATAATTTACTATTAACATTATTATAATTAACTTAAGCTAAGAAAAATTTTTATTTTTTTCAAAAACTTAAAAAAACTTCTTTTATATATTTTTATATAATCCTTAAACCTACCTAAACCTAACTAAACATATCTTATTCTAACTTAACTAATATATATATATATATAAATATATATTTTATATATATATTATATATATACTACATATATATATTTTTTTTTTTGGTTTAAATATATTTATACTTTTTTTTGGTTTTTAATATTTTTTTTTTCTATCCTACCCTAATGTACTCTACCCTACCCTATCCTATGTAAGCCTGCCATTGGTGTTAGGCAAGCCCTGCCTTGAAGAGGCTGAAGCCATTGAAATGTCCACCGACGCAGCTCCTTCCAGCCACCAAAAGCGTTGATGCTGGCGGACTACGTCTCCTCGATCCCGGCGTGAGATCGATCTACAGAACCTGAGGCGCTCGGGCTCACTGAGCGCGACATCGGGTCAGTAGAGGAATCCCCGTTCCACGGAATTGCGACCCACGTGGAAGATTAGCGGTACCGCCAATCTATCCTGGATCAGCCCACATCTATCTAAATAGAGGAATGCTTATGGCTTAGATCCCAAGGTATCTGACTACACTTTGTTTCGCTAGTGGGCGCCCGTCCTGTCCAAGAATTGAGAACCCGCGCCAATTTTTTCTAGTGTCTCGAGAGGCCCTAGACCAGGGCTGTATGAACTCAAGTACAAGTACCAGTACCAGTATTTTAACAGGTACTTGTACTTGTACTTCAGTACCTGGTACTGGTACTTGATTTTAGGCAAGTACCAGTATTTTCTGCTAAAATACTTAAGAAGTACTTGAGAGTACTTCTAAATACTTGAGAGAACTTATAAGTACTTGAGAGAACTTATAAGTAATTGTGCAGTACTGCAGTACTTCCAAGTACCTGAGCAGTACTGCAGTAAGCATAAGATAGCATAAATTTTATTGCTTCCTAATACTGTTATAATTTAAAATAATAAACTTATTATTTACTTTAAATCGAAAATGAATTTGCTTTTAATAACACAAGTTTCTCAAAATTCTCATCCAATAAAGAGTTGCGAAGCAGAGAGAACAGTCACTGTAATGGGTTTTATTGGTTTGTTTTTTATTGGCCAAACAATATAATGATAGTAATATTTGCCATTCTTGTAAATATTTAAAGTAAAATATATTTATGTTTCTGCAAGTACTTGCAATACTGGTAAGTACTTGAAAGTACTTGAGATACTTGAAAGTACTTGAGCTACTTGAGAGTACTTAAGATACTTGTAAGTACTTGAAAATAGCGTACGCTATTGAATGGTGAAGAGAAGCTATCAAATCACTGAAGTAAATTCTGAAAAGGATCGGCGAGTTCACCGTACCCTGTTGCAGTCCGTTGTTAATATCAAATGTTTGGGTAGAAGTCACGTTGGCAATTTTCACTACGAACTTTCTACCTGTTAACATGTCAAAAATCATATATAGCAGTGGTTTACTTATGCTCAGCCGATTGAGCTTGTAATAAAGACCTTCTAGCCATACGGTGTCGAAGGCTTTTTCCAAGTCGTTCAGAGCAGACTTTTTCAAACTCAATTTTGTGTTCCGCTTCTACACTATCGGATGAAATCGGGTCTTCATCCCACTTGTTGATATCAATGACCTGTTTATTGATATGGTTACACAATTTAATAACATGCTCGATTACGTTCGCGGTCAAATGGCTACTGGAAAATGGAAGAATACTAAGGGATATATAATCTTTATCGTCATATTCTTTATATCCATATCTAAGAATGTTAAACCAACGATTTGCAATAACAGGAGCATTTAATTTATTTCAAGCTGCCCAATACTTCGAATTGCAAGAGATTTGAAAGTTTCACCTACTTATGTTGTCTGAAATATTTTAGTGAATATAACAGAGCACAAATCGTGCGGTAAGAAGCGATAACAGCAACATTTTTCGATAGAAAAGTACTCATCTTAACGCGAATAACATTAGAGCCCATTGGCTGAATTGGTCAGGCTACATTTTAAGGCGTATAAAATAAACTGTTATTCTAACATCTGAATTGCGGAGTCCAAAATAAGGAAATCTTAAACTGGCAAACTTTCTTTTTTAAGGAAATTTGTAATAACATCAGAAACAATAATATGTTAAGGATACATTTTTGAATAAAAGAGGGTTTTTTTTATATTTCCTTTAATAAACATGCCAAAAAGTTATTCTCTGTTATTCCGGCATATATTCCAAAGGAGCACCCACCCATTAGATCTACGATTCTTTTCTGAAGATGCCTTTTAAATATACACAAGTTCTGGTTGCACCGAGAGTTTTTCCCCAGATATTTTAGATTCCGACAATTTTTCTTTATTTTTTTATTCTTTTTCTTTTCTATTTCTTTATTTTCTCTCAAAATTATTCCATGTATTGGTAAATGTTCCTTCTCTGTTCTAGGAACCAAAGCGAACAAAGCGCTTTCCCAACTCAGGTAGCTCAGATGTTTAAAGTGTTCCAGAGAAAATATAGGTCACCTTTGCTATAATGTTGTTGAGGGCATATAGAGTCGATTTGGATATTCCATATTTATCTATTATGTAAACGAGCACCGTCTTGATTTTCCTTTTATAACAAGTTTATATTGATTGCAGATAAATTCATAAAAAGTTCAGTTTAATTATGTACCATTAAATTTATGCTCACTTGATTGTATTATTATTATTAGATGGTGTTACCGCTCATAAAGGACCAGAGTCAAGCTTCTTTCATTCACTATGTTGTGTGTGATTTATTTTTACACAAGTGAATCTTGGACATACAATTTCATGCCGATTCCGAATGGCGAGATCCGAGAAGTTTTTTGCCATTTTCCCGTCGAAGAGAGAAGCCGCAAAATGGTATTATCAGAATCTGAACTAATATATCGCGCTTCAGAGACCGACACACTATCCACTGCGTCATGACGCTCTCCACTAAATTGTATTTTTTTTTTGTGAAAATGAATACTTCATTTCTTTCACTCACTACTTACTTCACTCATTACTTTTTCCTATCCTTTTGGCAGCATATTTCAAGTCGGAAAAATAACACCGCTTTTAAGGCTATTCAAGAATTTACCAATTGTTTGGCATCTTCATTAGAACGAAAGTACTGCTCAACCGGCCCATGTGCCTTGGAACGGCACACGTGATAACCGGAAGGGGCAATGTCCCGTGAATATGGTGCGTGGGTTAGTGCTTCTCATTTAAGGATTTTTAAGTAGATTTTTTACCATTTTACAATATGTGACCTCAGCTCGAACGCATTATTTGAAGTGCGATCTCTCGTGATAATTTCGTTCGGTTTGCGAAGCCCATAATAAACTGCATGCTGACCCCACATAATGGACAACAAAACCTTCGAACCATAGATATTTGCCTTTGCCCACGATGTTGATCCTTGGTAGAGCTTACCTCATAACCTTTTAATAATGTCTGTTCACTCTAAGGAATTATTAATTTTGTCGTTGTTCACCATAACGCGTTTCTACTGTAATTAAAGTTTTCACCACTCAAGTGAAAAACCTACATTAGCGCTGTAGTCTACCGTAGAACAGAATTTCCAGGTTTTGTGGGATTTTCAACACTTCATAGCCCCGAATGCAAAGACGGATGTGATGCGAAATGATGGTTCGGATTAATGGAATAGGGTACTATGTGCACATTTTAAAGCTTTAGTGTATTATCGTTTCCTACGCATTTTCAATTATAAAAATTTCATCTTAAACTTCGACTAGATCTTGCAAAGTTTAGAGTTTGCCGATTGCTTTTCGAATGGAAAAATCTAACTTTTCATCTCAGTATTTGATTTATTTTCAGGAATATATTCGAGCTATTGGATCCTTTAAAACTATTTTATTATTATATATATTAAATTTCCTTTCTTAATTGTTGAAGATTGTTGACCATGGACGTCACTGCCACCATAACTCTTAAGCCCGTATCGCAAGACACGGTCACATGTTTTTTTAAGTTATGAAATAAAGGGTCCGCCAAATAATTTTTTTTTTTTGAAAATGCTATAAAAAAAACTACTGAATATTTTCTCAAATTTCTTTTTTTATTTAAAAGTACAATCCTTCCGGTTAATAATGGAAAATAATTTCATTCAAATGGCTGCCTCGGCTGGCCATGCAGTAGCCTACACGATCGGTCCAATTTTTAAGCACATTATCGATTGTGTGCAGCTGTATTTCACCAATGGCTTCACGAATATTGTCCTTTAAAGCGTCAATTGTTTCTGGCTTGTCGGCGTAACACTTATCTTTGACGGCACCCCACAAATAATAGTCCAACGGTGTCAAATCGCAGCTCCGAGGTGGCCAAACGACATCAGCTCTGCGGCTGATAATGCGATCTTCAAAAACAGGGCGCAAAACATCGAGTGTAGCTTCGGCTGTGTGGCACGTAGCGCCGTCCTGTTGAAACCAAATGTTGCCAATATCCCCCTCTTCAATTTTTGTGAACAAAAATTCGTTCAACATGGCCCGATAACGATCGCCATTGACTGTAACGGCCACTCCTTGCTCATTTTCGAAGAAAAATGGCCCAATTATGCCTCTGGACCAAAATCCGCACCAAACAGTGGCTCGTTTTGGGTGCACCGGCTTTTCAATGTATGCGTGCGGGTTTTCTGTGCCCCAAATGCGACAATTTTGCTTGTTAACATACCCGCCAAGATCAAAATGAGCTTCATCTGAAAAGATGATTTTTTTGGCAAAATCGGCATCTTCTGTAAGTCGATCGCAGGCCCACTTAGCGAAGCGAAAACGCATTGGATGGTCAGTTGGCTTCAACTCCTGAACCAATTGGACTTTGTATGGCGTCATACCAAGGTCTTTATGCAAAATTCGTCTCAATGATGTCTCCGAAATGTTCAATTGTTGAGAACGACGGTGAATTGATGTTGATGGCGCTTCACGCACACTTTCTGCCGCAGCAGCAATATTCTCGGGTGTACGCACTGTTTCTGGCTTTTCACGCTTTGGTTTATCGATGAGGATGCCAGTTTCTTTCACTTTTTTCACAAGATAACGAACATACGGAGCTGACGGTGCTTCTCTTCTTCCAAAATCCGTACGCAATTTTCGCGCACATTCTGCAACATTACCATGATTTTCAAAGTAATGTCGCAATATTTCCCAGCGTTGTTCAAGCGTATACACAACCATATTCGTTCAGCGGAAGGATAAAACTAATTATCTGTCAAATCAGACATGAGCTAAGTGTTACCATTCACGTAATAAGCACTACTTGAAAAAAAAAACGTTAGATGGCGGACCCTTAAAGCACTATTTCGCCCCATTGATTACTTTATGGCGTTGTCTACAATAAATATAACTTGTAAAATTCTACACCTTGTTTAGTATATGGGGCATTTCACGTCAAGCGGACATGAATAAAAAAGTAAGGTTCTGAAATTTGTTCATATTAGGTCCAGTTGTACTTCTAGTAGAACGAACACATAATATTTTTTTCATATTATGTGTATTTCTCAAGTAATGGCCCTCTAAAGAATCGTCTAAATCGAAATTCGGATCTTTTGGAAGAATTTTTTCGTATTGAAAAAAATTACAATAAATTTTCAATCGACGCGATTTGTATCGAAAATTTCCTGTCCTGAACCGTCTGAGCCTGTCTCTGAACTTACAATAAATAAATACATTGAATTGAAGAACTCGGGGTGTGTCACATGAAGGCACTAATACCGCGACCATAAAGATCTATTGTACTCCCTCCTTTGGTCTAGGATTTAAGTGCTTCCTTCAAAAATTTGACAACTTCTATAGATGGGATTTCCTGGAAGTCTTTCCTTATTATGGTTGTGTTGCTTGTATGTCAAAAGTTATTTGAAGGCATTTTCATTGCCTTCATGGTTTTCATGATCTGGCAGTCAGATCAGCTTTAGTGTGCTAACTACAGTCAGTTTGTTTAGCGTATTGTGACATTTTCAAGCAGCCTTAGAGTTAAAGGTGTACCTCTTTAGTGCTTTAAGGACCGCTTGGGTGTCTGAGAATGTTGTTATCCTTGTGTTAGTGGGACTCCTGTCGCTGGTGCTATGTCCTGCTTCATTGATTGCAAATAACTCAGCCTGAAATATAGTTGACTCATTGCAGAGGGGAATGTGTAGGCTACATTTTGATCCTATTATATCAACCCCTACCTTGTTTCCAGATTTCGACCCATCTGTGTACCATTTCTGGGCTCCATCATTCATGCAATGGAGGTAGTTGTTCCATTCCTCTCTGCTTGGTATGAGCACTTCCTAGTATTTTTTAAAGTTTAATTCAGGGGACATCACATCACTCACTCGGGCTAGCTCCCAAATGTTTTCCACTTTTTTAAGAATTTCTAAATGACCAACAAAGTCTCCTTCATTGTATTTATAGGTTCTCTGTAAGGTTAAGGCTTATTATATGGTTGGTTAAATCATTTGATTGTATGTCCAAAGACTCATTTTTGGGGTCCCCATGTTTTGCCTAGTTGTTGTTTTAGCGCCCATAGAACTTTGATGGCTTTTGAGTATATTTTGTTTATGTGTGGTATAATATTATTTCCAGAAACTTTGCCCCTTCCTTTAATGGAATGCAGGTTTTTTGGTGTTTAACGTTTGAAGATTATTTATTGTTCTTTCTGTGAATCCAATAATGTGTGTTTTGCCGGGATTGATGGAGAGCCCCTCTTTATTTCCAAGTTATTTCTAGGGCTCTTTGCATGAGATTTCCTATGATATCCCTATGTTTACCTTTTATGATTATAGTTATATCGTCCGCATATCCGATGGCTGTGAAGCTATTATTATTAAGTACCCAGAGAAGTTCGTCTACTAAAATTGACTTTGATCGATTTTGATCACTACCTCTGATATGGCTAATTTGGCTGTTATATGCTTTTTTTAGCATGACGTTTATCCAATTGATAATAAAGGGGTCTACCTTTTTTCTGCAAAGTACATTTGTCAATGATAAGTGATTTGATCCTTCTACATCCATAAAAAGGCCAATCGCGACCCTCTTTACTTTACTTTTCTACTATATCCGTGACCTTGCGAAGGGCGGTTATTGTAGACTTACCTTTTTGATATGCAAATTGTGATTTGTGAAGTGGTGCGTTCTCCAGTGTTGACATTATGACCAGGGGTGGAATCGGCTAAGGTGATAAGTGATAGTCACTTTGGTGACAGTCATTTGTGACTATCATCATCTTTCGGTATCGGGTAAGATTATCACAAAAAAAATTCAGAAAAGGAGCAACACTTTCTTTTTCGGAGTTGATGACAGATAAGAGTTGTCAAATTATCCAAGAATAAAATTAAAAAATTAAAAACAGAGCAATAAATTGAATTTGTTGCAAAATCATTTTATTTTATTTATAATAGAGTGTCTCTAACAGCATCACACATTTTCGGCTTCTCTGTTTGATGGTTGGAGGTCTTCTTGCATATTGGATTGGTGGATAAGATTGGTTGGTTGTTGGGGTAGGTCACTTTCATTCAACGGCACCTGCAATTCACAGCAAATCTTGTGCAGCGCAACACAAACATGAATCTAAAAAAACAATAATTTAGCATAATTTTAACAATATTAACAATATGAACCGTGAACTTATTCCCACTTACATGTCATCTGCAAGTTCAAGAATGTTAGACCGATCTCGATGGTATCATACTGTTCATTGTCTGTTTAATGACATCGTCCATTTGTTTGAGATACCTGTCAATCTCGTTGTTTGACAGGTTCCTATTAGGCGGTGGAAAGGAGGCGCTCGAAGTGAGCGCTCTCGTCAGGGAATTGGCAAAGCGCGGCCAGCACACCCTACTGTAATCGTAGGGGTGCGTTTGAATACACTCTGCCATCTCCGCGAACTCGTCAGTTACTTTGATCACGGCACATAGTCCGCAATGGTCACTGTCGTATACAATGGTCCGTAGACAGTTAATAGACCATTCGTTCGTGTCTGCCAGTCTCAGTCGAGAGTCTATTAGCATGAGATCCAGATAGGAGCCGCTCCTAGGATACGACGGACTATCCGTTGCGAGCAACTTGACTCTATATTCAATGCTGCGAAGAATCCACCAATGGCTTAGTAGGCTCCTCCTAGTGTTGGGAATGTTATTTCCCCAATCACTATGTTTGGCATTTAAATCGCCGGCCAGAATGTAAAAGTTTTCTACCGAATTTAAGCGCAGAGATCGAAAAAGTATCTCGAGCTCTGCGATAAAAATATTGGGTTGAGGTGCTTCAGGTGCATAGGCTGATACAATGTACATTCTCATTCCGTTTCGGAGAGGAATGCACACCATACAGGCCTCTAGCACCTGGAACCTCCGCACTTCACCGCTATATATGACTTTATGTTTAAAATTGTTTTTAATAAAGATCGCAACTCCCCCGCTTTGAATAGCGTTGGGTCGGTCCCTTCTAATTATTCTATAAGAACTGAGATGGATTTTGTGCTTCTGGTTTAGCTTTGTTTCGCTAACCAAGAGTACATCGGGGCTTTCGTCCTGCAACAGGATAAAAAGTACGGCTCGTCGCTCGATCCTTATCAGTGAATTTACATTCACCGACAGGATCTTCAAGGGCCTCTCTACCAGCGTACCCATCACGACCTTAGGTGCGCTAGGCCCGGCAGAAGCGAGTAGATACTATCTACTCGGGTCGCCGTCTCCAGGATCTGTTGCTGGAGCTGCCCTTGGATTGCGAGCAAGATCGAACAGACATCCACCTTGGCCACCGGTGCCTTAGAGACAGGCTCTGGGGCTTTAGGAACAGTCATGGGCTTTTGTACCGTCTTTCCCGAACCTGCCGCCATTTGGGCGTAGGTCAATTGGGATGTGACGGCTGGTGTTTGGAAGCGACCCGAGGGACGCTTCTCCTCGACCTTCTGCTTACGGGCCAGGTTTTCTTTCTTGATGTCCTTTAACTTAGGACATCCCCGATAGTTTGCAGGGTGCCTTCGGTTCCTACACACTCGAGCTGCTCTCTATCCGCCACCTTGTCTTTCCCAAGGTCGCATTCCTCGTTCTTGTGGTTCTTTGCACACTTAACGCATCGAGGCTGCATTTCGCAGTTCGACGCGGCGTGTCCGAACCTTTGGCAGCGGATACATTGCAAAATGTTTCCGCTCCTCTTTAATGTTTCCCATGTGACAGTCTGGGACGTTAAGGTGGTGATAGTCCTTAACCTCTCCAGCTTGCTGCTGGGTGTGAGCTGTACCAAGAAGAAGGGGATAACTCGCTTCTCCCGTCGGGAGCTCACCGTAGAGAATGGCTTAACCCCCATGAATTTGAGGTCGTCACTCTCGAACTCTTTGAGCTCTGAGAGCATTTCCTCGGGGTCTGCATTCGACTCCACGCCTTTAAGGAGCATTGTCCGCAACCTCTCGGCCTTCGGTGTGAAGGGGAAAAACTCCGTTGTGGACTCCTTTAATAAGCTTTTTATGCGCTTATGCTGCTCCAGTGTCTTGCACCGAACAGCATAGCGTTTTTGGCCTAAACATTTGATTTCAAAATTGCCTACACCAATAGCAGATCGATGGTCTCTCGTAGGGCCGTGGTATAGGTGAAGATGGGTGGCACTTTCTCCTTTTTAGGACGTTGCTGCTGCTTCTGCTGCTGCGGCTGTTGTTGTTGCTGCTGCTGTTGCGGCTGCTGTTTCTGCTGCTGCTGTTGCGGCTATCGTTGTGCTGCTGTTTCTGCTGCTGTGGCTGTTGTTGTTGCTGCTGCTTTTTCTGCGGCTGCTGTTGTTGTTGCTGCTTTTGCTGTGGGGCGGCTGTTGCCTGCTCTAAATCCCTCTTCTTTATCTCCTTCAGCTTATCAACTACGGCCTGCAAGCTGGGCACGTAGGATACGCTCTTTCTGTTCCAGTTCGCTACGCTCTTCCTCCGTAGCCGAATATAAAAGTGGGGCGAAGGGTTATTTTATTGTCCCCCGTGTAGCGGCCTTCCATACCATAGGAAAGGTGCAGTATCCGCTTCCACGGGGATCGCTGGTTTTGGTTGTTGTTGTCCTGCTGCTTTCGACGTTGGGGTGTGATGGCGCCCCTTTCCTCGCTTCGACCTGCAGCTTTTCAGTCGAAGTAGTGAGGGAGGGGCGCTTAATTAGATTGGGTCTCGAGTTGGCCCTTCTGCGCCTCTTCATGACGACGGCCGGTGTTGCGAAATCGGATGATAAATCACCCGATTCCGACTCCGTAGAACGTACAGATTTTCCCCCGCCGTCTCCCCACATCTCTCCTCCTGCTACTTCCAACCAATTGAGAAGCAGCAGAAAGAAAGAGAGAAAAACGCACACGAAAAACTTTCCTCCCGACTTGGGATCCGAACCGGCGACCTTCCGACTGCGGGTCGGGCACTTAACCACTGGGCTAATTGGCGTTCCGCGAATACTTCGCCTAAACGCGTACTTAAATTGTTTATACTTGTTTTCACACTTTGCTAGCCGAAACACTACCTACTCCTTCACTTGTCTGTGATCAACTGTAGCTTTTCTTTCATTTTCAGTAAAAATGAGAAGAGACTGTCGATTTGGGTAGGATTTGGGGTTATCGAATGGCTTGTAGCCACCTCTGGTTATAAAAATTACCGTAGTATTTTTCATTTTAGTAATATATAATTTTTTATAAGGCTTGTTCGAATTATTTTAACCAGAATAGCTTTTAGCTTGTTGGGTTAGGTAGCTTCCCTCCGTAAAAAGCAGTGGGGATTATCACAATAGATAAAGATCGGCCCATTATGCTACCACTTGAGTCGGCTTGGTCTTGGAACAGTTTTGAGTGCTGAATAAAATATTATAATATCGATATTTTGTAGATCTCCGGTTCGAATAGATCCGTTAGTTCATTAAAAAAATATTCTTCCAGAATGGGTCTTCTTGAGGAGGCTAGGGCAGGGCAATTACATAGGAGATGGGATGGAGATTCTTCCTCTTCCTCATCATGACACCTACTGCAATAGTCGTTATATGGCAGACCAAATCTTGCGGCATGTTTTCCTAAAGCGCAATGTCCTGTCAGCTGCTTATAATCTGCCTGCATATTTTTAGCAGGCTTGTGATTTAACGTTGACAATACCTGGGCCAAGTGTGTCTCGCGTAGTTGCATATTGTTTATTTATTGTTTTATAAATAATCTTGAAGTCGGAATTAAATAGTCCGTGGCTTAACTTAGATCATTGCCTTGGCATAGAATACCAGCTTGCCCTATTGCGGGGAAGTCCCAATGAGCCGATCCAAAAGCCAAAAAGATCCAAGGAGAGTAGGTGAAGCATAGTTCTGAGGGCTGCACTGGGGGTTGTTCGCAGTGCCCCTGTTATAACGATGCACGCCATCCTTTGAACTTTACTTATAAGTTTACAATAATTAGATCTGCACAGTGCCGGCCACCAGACTAAGCAGCCGTACATTATAATATATGTCTAACCACCGCAATATACAGCCAGTGTGTAATATGGGGTCTGATAACCCATCTGGAGCCCAAGGCTTTTTTGCAGGTGTATAGCGCAGTTATTGCTTTTTTGATGGGTTCTTCCGCATTTAATTTCCAGTCGAGCTTCCTGTTGAGTTTCACGCCAAGGTATTTGGCGTGGTCTACGAATCTAAGGTAAGTTCCATTGAGTTTTGGTGGAGTGATTTGAGAAATTGTGAATAAAATCACCTCCGTTTGGAGGGATTTATTCCAAGCCCGCAGTCCAAATCTCTGGTTGCTGAGAGATGTTTCCCGCCGATTGCTAGTGCAATATCGTATGCATACGCAATGACTTTGCACCCGCTGTCCTCCAGGGATAGGAGTATTTCGTTTACAACTACAAGTAAGCATCCACAATAACGGCGATAGTACTCCTCCTTGTGGTGTGCCACGTTTAATACCCTTTTTGTGAGGTAGCGGCCGAATTTCAAATGAATCAACCAGCTTGAAAGCATTTGTTTGCTCCAAAGTATTATATTGTAAGCCCAAACCTGGGCTCGGGATCTTAGGATGCTAGTGAAATTTACACCCAGAATAGAACTGGGGCTTACAATTAGCCTCTTGTGTGCTTAATGCAATGTTGATGGCTAGTGGTTTTATGTTGTTGAAAGCTCCTTCAATATCGAGGAAGACAATCATGGTGAATTCTTAGTTTGAAGCTATGGTTCCAACTATCCTGTGTAGAGCCGTGTCTACTGATTTCCCATTACAATAAGAATTTCGCGAATTCGAAAGCATATTTTTTTGTAGGTATTCGCGAATGTACAGTTCCACCAACCTCTCTAGCGTCTTAAGGATAAAGGTAGAAAAATTGAGTGGTATGTAATCCCGATGAGAATAATACCAAAAGCGACGGTTCGAGAATGCTATAAGCACGTTGCACCTCTACCGGGTAGATTCCATCCGGATCTGCAGATTTATATGGAAGAAAGCTATTTACTGCCCATTGGAGTTTCCTTTTGCTTACTACTTCCTTTGAAATTAAGGGAAGACTCGGCGTGAGTTGTTCAAAATTGTAGTCGGGAAAGTATGTGTTGAGCAAGAAGTTTACTGACTCTTCACTAGTCACCGTTGCGGTGCCGGCTCTTTTGTTAATTAGGGCGATTATAGTGCGAGCCTCATTATTCTCTTCTATTTCTGAGCAGAAATTACTCCAGGATGTCCATTGCGCTTTTCTTATCTCACTTTTGTTGTTCTTGTAACGGTTTGGCTGTTCTTGTAACGGTTCCAGTCCTCTGTTCTGTTTTTTTTTTTTTTTTTGATTTTCTGAAAAGCCGCTTGCTTTCCTTTCTAAGGGTGTACCAAGATCAGCAGATCAACATGGAAGTTTCGTTCTCTTTGTTGGTCTACTCCTTGGGCAAGACTTTAGAACTTTTAGTCGCCAGACCTTCAATGTCTGCTTGCGAATTTGGGTTACTTAATTGAGCGGGGTTACGGGCGCCCTTAAGGTTGGTCTCAAATTTTTCCCAGTTGATCCGTTTAGGATTCCTTAAGGGTTTTTTAGGTGGGATCTCAAAGTTTAGATGGAAGCGAATGTAACGCTGAAGAAATTCTTTTCCGATACCGACCAATTTGCAACCGAGATATTGGAAGAATTGTATACCACAGTTATATCTAAAACTTCCTGCCTATTTCTAGCTACGGAGGTAAACAAAACAAGATTTGTTTTGAGGTAATAATTCACCTCTTTTGTTAACACCGCTACTACCCCAAACAGTGTGGTAAGCATTCTCTGACTATCAGAACCGGCGTTCTTGTCCGTTCTTGTCCGTTCTGCCTCACTGACCATCCTTCTAACTGCTGTGGATGGTAAGGGGTAAGGGTAAGGATATCGTCGTAGGCCAGATATGCCAGCCTCCCTCATGGGAGACCTCTACTTTGACAATTGTGAGGTCGCAGAAGCTGTAATTTCTTAAAGAAATACATTAGAAATACAATACTGGGATATATCTCTGGACATATATGCCATTTGTCAATATTTTTGCCAAATGTATTATAGGTTGGATCCAGCTTCCGAAACTCACCTGTCGCAATCGGCTCGCGTTCTATCAACACTACATCTACCTCGTAAGTTGTTAGCTTTTTATGGGCCTTATCAAAACGTTTCTTCTGCTTTTGTTGGTCCATCGTAATGTTGTGCAGCAGCGGCATCTCGCTTGCGATTCATTTCGTCTCGTTCCCTATATCTGTTCCGTTCAAATTCCAGTAGTACTTTGTCTCTGCTAAATCGTGGGGGTTATCCTTGTAGTTGCACTTCTCGTCGTGTTCGAATTCCATTGGATGCTCTCCTTAGTTATTGCGTCCAGTCCTTGCCAATCGTATATGAGCCCTTGAATGCCGCTAATACAGTGCGGTTGACCCTCTCCACTTGTCCGTTGGCTTGTGGTGTTTTGACGGCCGTCGGAATATGTCGTATGCCGCAAGTTTGACAGTATTTAGCGAATTCGTTCCCCGTGAATGCAGTACCTCTATCGGTGATTAAACGGCCAAAGTATTTGCTTACCTGATTGCGCACAGCTATTACCCTCTTTATATTGGTGCCACTACACGTTTGTTTTGCTGCTTCTGTGAAGAGTAAGCTATCCTTTCGTTGCTCGCGGAACAATTAAAAAAATTTGAGTTCGTCGTATGTTTTCTTGATCCCAACTTGAGGTTGGTCCATCGCACTGCTCGTCGCTGAAGCATCTGATCGCGGATGATGATGAACTGCTTGTAGCTGTCGCTGACATTCCTTGCAGACGTGTTCCTGCTGAGTTGGCGTTCCGGACTGTGATTGATATTTGACTCCGTTGCGACCTTAGACTGGCGTTCCATCGAATTCTCCTTAGAAGTTCCTGTATGGTATCAAGCTGAGTTACTTTCAACACTTTGCCTCATTCCGTAGCGTTATGCCTCGTAGCCCATATTTAACTAGGGTCTTCTCATCCAGTTTATTCCTCGAGACAAGCACTCTCATCTCAAAAATGAACTCTTTCTTGTCTTTATGAGGCATTTCCTTTTTATTGGGCAGAAGTTCGTGTAAACCAGCTACGACATCGTCCTCTGGGAAATTGTTGCTGACCAAATCGCTCAGAAATATTTTTAGCGATGAATGAAGAGCGCTATTGCTCCAAAGCTTTGCGGCTCTCGCAAAACTTACTGATCGCTGCCAACATGAACAGCCTTCCATCTAGCTGGTACATATCCCGAATTTCTCGGATTTTTCCTATGCCGTAGAAGATAGTCTTGCTGGATTTCTTGGGTTGAACTCGCAAAGCATCTCGGCCACGTCCTTCATGGTGTAGCCAGTTCTTAATCCCATTTGCTACTCTCCGAAGCCTAATTCTTTCCAGTGTTGCCTACATGGATTTGAACTCTTACGCAAGTCTTTTCAATGTCGTTTGATTCTCATTGTCAGGTGTTAGTTCCCCTTCAGCTTCCTCTATATCTCGACTGGTCTCATCTGGTTCATCCCCTTCGACTACTCCCTCGTGGACTAACAACTTATGTAGCAATTGGGACTTTTCTGGTGCCCCATTCAGGCCACACTTCTTTAGCTCATCCCGAAGCTTGACTCTGGTATACGTACTGTATTTGGCGATTTTCGGATCAGTTTCATTCATCTTCGCCGAATAAAAAATCTGTGCAGAAATACACACACCAATTTTTTTATTACTTTTTTTTATTTTTATATACATTTATGTATATATTTTTTTTATTTTCGATTTTTTTAATTTTTTTTTTATTTATTTATTTATTTTTTCTTTTTATCCTACTTTTGAAATTGTAGAAACACCATCAGTCCAAGCCCAAAAAAAAAACAACAAAAATTTAATCAAATACACATTATTTTTGGTCTTCTCGCTTTCCTGGCTATTTGCTAACTGCCACTGTTGCCCCTACACAGATACCTTTTATATTCGTGCATCTTCGATTACGCGTGATGGTTGTTCAGTTCATCCGCTATAATAATGCCATGGACATTCGAATCAACTAATTCAAGGATTAATTATTAGAGGATAATTAATTAAAGATTGCGCGATTAGCTATGCGTATACATAGGTATTACATACTAATATGAGTTTTCGCTAAAATGCAGGTTGTAAGGGTACCTTCGCAGTTAGCGTGTAGCAGATTATATTGCTTTGTTCTTAAGGGCTATGTCGTCTCCACTTTCTGCAAGGTGAGAATAAGGTTGGCAGAAGCAACTTTGCTGTGGTGGAGGTTTATCTGAGTTACACGTAGCATTGGAGCTATCGCTTAAGCAGGTGCCTCTGTCACAATAGCATCCAGATCCTCTGAATCAGAGGATAGGGTATCGGATTACTGCCGAGTTCTGAAGGAGACTGAGGTGGTGGGAATCATGGCCATTGCTTGCCTCTTGTCCTGTTTGCATATCTGCAACAATATGGTTTTAAGGCCATATCGAACTTTACCTTCCCTCGCTTTTAATGGAGGGAGGAAATCTTTATTCAGCAACAAGGTCATATTTCGGCTACACTGCATTGTGTCCCCACAAAGAGTCAGTTCTCAGATGACACAGCAAAAATTATGTTCTGTGGTGTGGAATGCCATTCATGACATACATCTATCGGAATACTTGGGCAGTGAACATTGTAATGTTTATGTTCCAATTCTTTCTGCCTGTATTCTTGTAGTGTCAGCATTTTGTCGTGTGCCGTCCAGTGTTTAGTTTTGTTGGTGTCGCATAATCTTCTTCTTTTCCTTTTTTTCCGGCGTCGTTATGGTCAGAAGTGTAGGACCATAACCTTCCCACTTAACTGCATTCCTACTGGTCCGCTTGTGGGGTCCGCCGGTTTGACCTCAGAAAGTAGCGGCAGGCTTCCCGGTTTGGGATTACTTCATCGCTGAGGCCAATCAAATGCTGGTGTTTTTGCATTTGTTTGCACCAATTGTTTTTCGGCCTGCCATTTTTGCGTGTTGAAATTGGAACGTTGATTGATAACGCCTTTTGGACGGGGTTCAAAGGATCTCTCCTTTGAACATTGCAATACCAACTGAGTCGGTCGCGCTCTATCTTTCTTGTGATGGTTTCTTTTACGGATCTTTGAACTTCTAATTCTGTCACGCTTTGTTACTCCCGCTGTCATGCGAAGCATCTTCATCTCAGCTGCCGTTAATTTGCTCTCATACTTTTTGTGCATTGTGAACCGTATGTGAGCACCGGACGTGCAACTGAAGTGTAGAGCCTTCCTTTCAGCTAAGGGGGCATTTTTCGATCACAGAAGATGGCGGAGTTATCCCGCCACTTCATCCACCCTACGTTTACGCGATGGTTGCGATCACACGTTGCTTCTTAATTAAACATAGATCCCAGATATTTAAACTTTTCACACTTGGGAAGCACTCTTCCATTCAAGTAAATGTCTGGAATAGGCTGATGAGGGTCAGAGAACGGCAGCACAGATACTCTGTCTTCTTTGAACTAATACGATACCCGTGTCCCTCAAAAATGTCCATCCACACATCAAGTGCTCGTTGTAGGGACGCCTGATCATCACTTATAATGGCTCCATCGTCAGCAAATAATAGCTGGTGCACATTGGGGTCCGTCACTTTTCCTTCAAGCAAGCAATCAAGGACTGCTATAAAGATCAGTGGGCTGAGGACGCTCCCTTGGTGTACACCGACTTTGATTGCGAACTCTTCGGTGACTCCTGCGATGCATCTTACTCTTGTCGTTATTCTCTTGTACATGTCCATGATCACTCGCACGTAGGTTTCTGGAACTCCATTTTGTCTTAGCGCTACCCATAAAAGATCTCTTGGTTGCCGGTCAAAGGCCTTCTCGAAATCAACCAACACCATATGCAAGTCCTTTGAAGAATAATGATGCTTTTCCATCATGATCCTTATACTTTGGATTGCATCTGTTGTTGATTTAGCCTCCATTGATTAGGCATAGTGTCGCCTCTCATAAGTTTGGAGATAAGAACCATGAGCCATCTAGACCCGATGTCTCCCATCTTTTTCCAGAACTCAGAGGGTATCCCATCCGGCCCAACAGCTTTTCTTTTCTTGGAGTTTTTAACCGCGTACCGAATTTCTTCGACTGTGATGTCGGATATTTCGGCATGATTCGGGGCGGCTCTTGGAAAGTACACTCGGGGAAACTGTTCGTTCAGAAGTTCCTCGCAATACTGTCGCCATCTGTGGAGAATTTTTTCGTATTCCTCAAGGAGTTGGCCTTCAGCATTGTTAATAAACTTTGGGAAACGAATCTCCTGAGCATTTCTTCTTCTCTGGGGGGCTATCTTAAAGATATTTGCTCCTTTGTTCAAATTGCTTTGTCGAAGCTCTTGGGTGGCCTGGTTCCTGTCAGACGCGGAAGACGATATTTCTTCCGACTCCTGATAGGGGCCTTCCATGCTTTTCGCTTTGAATTCGGCGTACCTTTTCTTCGCGATACCTTTGCAATATCTATATACCTTTTCACGGCGAGCTTTTCCCTCTCTATTAGTAGAAGAGCATTTTGACCTAGCTTGGAAAGCCATTTTCTTTTCGTGTATCACTGCTTTGGCTTCGTCTGTCCACCACCAGGTTTCTTTTGCGTGTTGGCAGGGGCCTTTAGATGTTCCGAGCAGTGATTTGGCTTTCTCCAGGCCAGATTGTTGTAGGGAATCCCACATGTCTTGTGCTCCTCACTCCACTCCTCATAACCGACCTCATCGATAATGGAAAAGAGGTAGTTTTTCATGTTGGTAAGCTTCGTCTTTTCCTTTATCCAGCTTATACCACTTGATTTTCTCAGACACCTTCGTTTGCTGCTTTGACTTCTTACTCGCCTCCATAAAAAATTCAGTCAGGAGGAGACGGTGTTGAGTGGCGATCGCGTCTCCCAGGATCACTTTGCAATCTTTAACTCGTGGCTTCATGAAACTGGATACCAAATGATAGTCTATTTGAGTTTCATTTCCGCCGCTGCTATAAGTGATCAGGTGCCGGCTTTGTTTGGCGAACATGGTATTTAGCACTATAAGACCGTACGACTTGCACATGTTTAGGATATCTTCACCTGAAGAGTTCCTGGTGCCGTATCCCAGCCCTCCGTAGTAGTCTTCATAGTCTTCGCTTGTCTTCCTGACAAGTCCGTTTAAATCTCCCCCAACAAACAAAGGTTCTTCCTTTGGGATGATTTTGACAAGGTTGTGGAAATCTAGCCAGAATGCATCTTTTTCTTTTTGTTCGCATCCTACTTGAGGGGGATGTGTGCTTGCGATGTTCCACACCTCACCATGCATCACCAATTTGAGAGCCATCAAACGGTCACTGGACTTTGAAATTAAGACGTTGCCAAGTAGCTCTGCCGCAAGGATGATGGCGATTCCTTTTTTTCCTTGTTCCAATCCATAGTAAAACATCTTGTAGGCTCTTGTTTTAACATCCAAGAAACGTGCCCGATTACCGGTGTTTCGCCATTTCATCTCTTGTACGCACAGGATGTCTACTCGCCTTCTAACCATCATTTCTTCAAGCTCATAGCTGCGACCACTCATGCTTCCAACGTTCCAACTCGCGACTCTTAAGTGTAGCTTACGCCGTTGCATTACTTTGCCTTCCCCCGGAAATCCTATAGCTCTGACCCTAGCACTGCTGCTCGCCCCAGGATCACGACCATTAGTAGTGCCTGGCGGGGTAGTGCTTTTCCTTTTAGCGTTCTTTTCCATAATGCTATGGTTTGACCACTTTCTTTCTTCCCCTCCTTTTTTTTGACACGGGCTTGCTCCAGATTTTTATTTTTTTTGTGTTTTCTAAATTGCCTAGATGTGATTTTTGCAATAAGGAATTTCAGGTTACTTCCGTTCAAACTAGTTATTGTTATATACGGCAACAAGTTTGAATTAAAATTGTTAAGCTCTAGGTACCCCACTGGTTCCTGGAGGCAGACGTATGAAAATTTCTATCATCTACCTCTGGAACAGGTAACTGAATTCTCGAATCAGAATATTTGTCTTCCGATGTGTAGGAGTTTATATGGTCGTTTGGCTTAGCTGGGTTCGAATGTTGGGGGCTGTTAATACTACAACTACACTCAATGTTGTTAATTTGGTTCTGTCCACGTGACATATTGTTTCTATTGGACCGATTTGAATTGTTATTATTAGTCCTTCCACTCGATATATCCATGGGTTCATGAGGTGAAGTACGTACATTAAAATTGCCAGAGTTCCTGGTAAAAGAATGACTTGGACCCGAGACAACGGGTTGTCTATTAATATTCGGTCGAATAAGTTGCTGTTGGGAGGTTCTTGCATTTTGGTATGAGCAAGTGGGTTCCCTAGAATATTCTGGGTAAAAGCTACGTGTTCTCTGATATCCCCTATTAAATGGCTGCTGTTGCTTCCTATAATATACACAACTCTGTTCTTCTAAAAAAAAAATTAGAGCCTCAGATAATTTCGTAGGTCTCATTGATCTAATCGTAGATCCTAGGGGTTCTCTTAAACCAAATAAAAAACTATTCAAAGACATTTCGTTGTATAATGACTTTTTGGACTCGATTACATTTAAGTCAGTTTCGTGAAGTTGCATATAATTCATTAACGCAGAAAGAATTTCCACGACTTTAGAATAAAAGACTTCTATACTATCTTGGCTCTGTCGCAATGTATGTAGATCACGTATTAAACTAGCTTCGTTTCGCTTATGCGAATAATGGATGATGAGGTTATTTTTGATTTCTTGCCAATCAAGAGTTGTACCATATAAATTAAGAATTTCATTAGCCTCACCTACGAATTTATTTCGTATGGCACGCAAAATAATTCGACTATATGGAAACCCAGATTGTGGCAAAATACTAACAATCTCCTCTACGTTACTGAGAAAATCAAAAAGTCTGCGTGGATTACCATCAAACTCTTGGATATCCTTAACCGCATCAGGTATTCGGAGTAAATTAAATGTTTGAATCGCTATTTCATTGGGATTCATTTCGATTGTGTTTACTGTAGTATTTAAGGTAACTTCAATATTCTGATTCAGATCAGCACTGTTAAGATGAAGTAATTTTTTTGAGATATACCGACGAGATTTCTTAAAATTTCCGCGATTTAGGAAAAGGGGACATGGGAACCAATTGAATAATTATAAGGAATTGGGACTCACCTGATCTGCTTTCAAATTTGTCACGTTCGTCTTATCTTTGTAACATTAATAGTCACTGAATGTATTAGTTGAATTCGACTTTTCCAATATTAAATTGGTATCTCTTTTTACTGTTTATTTCCGTGATTACTTGTAATACACAACTAGTTTAATGTTATCTATTGTACATGACTAATTTCGATTGAAATCAAGTATTTTACGTGTATTGATATATGTATGTCTATATATGTAACCATTCACAAACTATATTTTTCGTTGTTTTAAAGTCTGATTTAGTTCTGGTAATTAATTGAATTAATATTCTGTATATGATTAGGTTCACTCCGTTGGACTGCGCCAGTTATAATTTATGGAAGAAGAAGGAGGAAAACAACAAGTTCTTATAAAAATGTATTTTTATTGGTGTATCCGACTGGTGTTAAGCCTCACGCTGCTGGAATTCAAGTCACTTCGCCTGAAAACATCTCTCTAGCTCCAACCAAGTCTTCTTCGGGGTTTTTTCTGGCGCCAAGGAAATCTCCCAAGCCTAATTTTTGGCGCTGCCTCTTATCAGCAAGTTACACTGCTGGCGATAAACAAATTGTTCCCACGGTGATTTGGCGGGAGCATGGGTTGAATTATTGTTGGTGATGTGACATGATGTTGGATGCAGTGATGTGCATATAACTAGCACAACATTAGATATTCCGTCGATTCCCGCGGATTTTTTTCTCTTCAGTGACTCGAAGATCATCTGGAGATCCCCCGTCGAAATAAACAGGGTGTTCGCCCCTTCATTGGTGATGGCATTATTTGCCATGAAATCGTCATTGAAGCTGGTAAAACCAAGGTTCTCTGATCGCCAATGATCGAAATCATTTCTAAGGTAGGAGTGATGAAGCAGGGCTCTGCTCTCCATGTCGTGATTCGGGCGAATACTATCATTCACCTTGTACACTTCCTGGAAGACAGCTCCTACTGTCGCCACCTTCTCCTCAGGATCCTCGATCACGAAAAAGTCGTCATCCAGGATGGCGCTCTCTGGATCTATGCTAACTGTTCGTAGCAAGCGTTCATTGTCTTGCGTTCTCGGAAGCTTCAGATCCTGAATGTCATTCTGATTGTTTCTCCGAAATATTTTATTTATTTGCGGGAACATACTCGCGCTGTTGGAATTTACTGCACGAATTCGGTTGTTCCAATGCAAACTCATAGATATTCTGCAATTTTCCTTGATCAACTGTTGGATATTTTTAATCAGTGACTTCAGTGTCCTGACCTCCGAGTTTTGTCTGTCGGTGAACCGTCTGTACAAGAGTTTGAGTCTTGACAGGAGTTTACTTTTTTGTCTGTGCAGCGCGTCGATTGTCGCGTTTCGGTATTCGTTCGAAGTATCGTGGTGTATTTGGCGTGGTATCGTACTGTCCGTCGTCTGCTTAATTTTATCATCCATTTATTTGAGGTAGCTGTCAATCTCGCTGTTTGACAGGTTCCTATTGGATGGTGGGAAGGAACCACTCGAAGTGAGTGATCTCGTCAGCGAATTGGCAAAGCGCGGCCAACGTGCCCTATTGTAATCGTAGGTGTGCGGTTTGACATACTCTGCCATTTCGCGAATTCGTCCGGTACTGTGATCCGTCCGTAATGGTCACTGTCGTATTCAAAGGTCCGTAGACAGTTAGTACACCCTTCGGTCGTGTCAACTAGTCTAAGTCGGGAGTCTAGCAGCATGAGATCCAGATAGGAGCCGCTCCTAGGATACGACGGACTATCCGTTGCAAGTAACTTGAGTTTGTACTCCATGTTACGCAGAACCCACCATTGGCTTAGTAGGCTTCCCCTAGTGTTGGGTATGTTGTTTTCCCAATCACTATGTTTGGCATTCAAATCGCCGGTCAGGACATAGTAGTTTTCCACCAAATTTAAGTGCAGAGATCGAAAAAGTGTCTCGAGTTCTGCAATGAAAATATTGGGTTGAGGTGCTTCAGGTGCATAGGCAGCTACAATGTACATTTCCTTTCCATTTCGGAGAGGAATGCACACAATACAGGCATCTAGCACCTGGAACCTCCGCACTTCACCGCTATATATGACTTTATGCTTTGAATTATTTTTAATGAAGGTCGCAACTCCCCCGCCAGGTGTGGCGTTGGGTCGGTCTCTTCGAATTATTTTGTAAGAAATGTGCCGGATTTTGTGCTTCTGGTTTAACTTCGTTTCGCTAACCAAGAGTACATCGGGGCTTTAGTCCTGCAACAGGTTAAAAAGTACGGCTCGTCGCTCAATCCTTATCAATGAATTCACATTCACCGACAGGATCTTTAAGGGACTCTCTACCAGCGTACCCATTACGATTGTAGTTGCGCTAGGCCCGGCAGAAGCGAGTAGATTCTGTCCACTCGGGTCGCCTGCTCATGGATCTGCTGTTGGAGCTGGTCGATCTGCCCTTGGATGGCGAGCAGGATCGAACGCAGGTCCACCTCGGCCTCCGATGCCTTAGAAACAAGCAATGGGGTTTTAGGCACAGCCATGGGTTTTTGTACCGTCGGCCCCAAACCTGCCGCCATTTGGGCGTAGGTCATCTGGGGTGTGACGGCTGGTGTTTCTAAGCGACTCGGGGAACGTTTTCCTTCAGGCCTCTGTTTCCGAGCCAGATTTGCTTTTTATATATCTTGGAACTTAGGACATCCCCGATAGTTTGCAGGGTGTCCACGGTTCCTACAGAGCACGCACTCGAGCTGCTCCCTGTCTGCGACCTTGTCCTGGGTCAGATCGCATTCTTCGTTTCTGTGGTTCTTTGCACACTTAACACATCGAGGCTGCATTTCGCAGTTCGACGCGGCGTAACCTTTGGCAGCGGATACATTGCAAAATGTTTCCTTGCCTTTTTAATGTTTCCCATGTTACACGCTGGGAAGCCAAGGAAGTAATAGACCTTAGCCTCTCCAGCTTGCTATTGGGTGTGAGCTGGACCAGGAAAAATGGCAGAACCCGGTTCTCCCGTTTGGCTCGCGCCGTGGTAAACGTCTTGACCCCCACGAATTTGAGGTCGTCGCTCTCGAACTCTTTGGGCTCTGAGAGCATTTCCTCGGGGTCAGTGATCGAGTGTACGCCTTTGAGGAGTATCGACCGCAGCCTTTCGACCTTGGGGGTAAAGGAGAAGAACTCCGTCGTGGTCTCCTTTAAAAGATCCTTAACTCGCTTATACTGCTCCAGTGTGCTGCACTGGATAGCATAGCGGTTTTCACCTATAGCTTTAAATACAAAGTTATCAACACCAATGACATACTTACACAGCTCTATGGTCTCGCGTAGGGCCTTGGTGTGAGTATAGATTGGTGGTACCTTGTCCTTAGCAGGACGTTGCTGTCGCGGCTGTTGTTGTTGCTGCTGCTGCTGTTGTTGCTGTGGCTGTTGTTGCTCTTGCTGGTTTTTTTGTTGCTACTGCTTCTGCTGCGGCTGCTTTTGTTGCGTCTGCTTTCGTTGAGGCTGCTTTTGTTGCGGCTGCTGTTGTTGTGGCTGCTGTTGTTGTTTCGATTGTTGCGGTTGTAGTTTGGTGGCTGCAATCTGCTCCCTCTCTTTTTGCCGTATTTCGGAGAGCCTGTCTAATACAGCTCGTTTTACTCGCAGAGTACGCTCTTCGACTTCGAGCTCGTTCAGTTCCTCCTCCGCGACCGAACTTGAAAGGGCGGCGAAGGAATTGTTCTCTCCAGTGTAGCCACCTCCAAAGACGTGGGCAACGTCACTTTTCACGGGAAGAGGTTGCTGAAGTTGTTGCTGCACTTCTATAGATGTTGATTTGGCCCCTTCCCTCGCTTCGACCCGCAGTTTTTCTGTTGAAATAGAGAGGGAGGGGCGCTTAAGTATATTGCTCCGCGGAGTAAGTTTCCACCTTTTATTAATTATATCGGTCATCGATACGGAGGACGGTGTTGCGAAGTCGGATAAATCATCCGACTCTGACTCCGTAAGACTAACGGGATTTCTCCCGACGTCCTTAGACATTTTTTTTCCTGCTACTGCTGATGAGCTGAGTAGCAGGACACACAAACAAAAGTTTCTCCCACTGGGGGGTTGAACGCGGGATATTTGGTCCCCGGACCGAGCACTTATCACAAATGTTTTGTAATTATTGTTTTTAACCCGTTAACTGTCACCACACATACGTATACTCGCGGCTCACACGACACCGCGGCCAGCTGAACTGGCTATTATTATGTTATTTTGTTTTTTCAACTTATATTTCTTTTTTTTTTATTTTTTTTTTCAATTTCGATATTTTGATTTTAAAATTTTTGAAAATTTTAATTTTTATTGTTTGCTTCTATTCGCAAAGCCTACTCGATCGAATATGTCTTTGTGTTTCTTTTTATTGTACATTGTATTTGGAGATTTATCTTTATTGTTCTTTGTAAATAAAAGTGATTAACTGATTAACAAATAAAATAAAGTTCTTTTTTTTTGCTTTTGTATTCTACTGAAATAAAAAAATTGAGATTTTTGTAAAATTTTAAATTTCGTTGTGGTTGCTAAAAAAGCAAACTTTATTAGATAAAATTATTTTTTCTTAATCCAAATCAGCACTACATCACTCAGACTCGAAATTCCTGTTTATTTGTGTTATATGCAAATGCATAGTTTAGTACCCAAATATCCCATTCATTATCTTCAGTGAAATTTAAAAGAAATTCTTTTAAAATTCTATGATTTCTTTCTAATGATCATAAATTTGATACTTGACGGACTTGTGTAATTTGTATTGGCTTTTAACATTTCGCATATGTTCCTCAGTAGCTCATTTTTGAATTCAGTTCCGTTGTCCGACTTGAGTATTTTGAAGCAACCGTATTTTAAGATAAATTGTTCCACCAGTGCTTTGGCGAAATTCTTTGCATCTTTACTTTCGACAGCGTGTAAAATAACATATTTAGTTAATTTTGATATTCTAAAGGGTCCAACTTATTTTTTTTTTTAATTAATTTTTATTAATTTTTACTTAGAGCTACCTTACGCTAGACAAAAATGCAATTAATCCTACCCACCCCCTAGCCTACCTTAATCTAACCTAAACCACCCTAATATAGCCTAACCTACCCTAGCCTGTGTATGCCTGTCATTGGCGTTTGGCAGGCCTTGCCTTGAAGAGGCTGTATGTTAAGAATCAAGATACACTCGATCGTCGATAATACAGTATCGATAGAAGAAAACCTTTATATCCCACGTAATTTCCCTTCCATATAATATTATTCCCGACCACCATCATTCTTTTCCTTCCTTTTCCCATTCTGTTCCGAGAAGCCAACCAGAGTAAGCGTCTTTGTAAGCCACTTTCACCTATACTTTGTAAAATACTTTAATTTAGAGAATAAACTACCAAACAAGAATATGTTTGTTAAAATATAGATACTGATCCAGTCAGATGCCAAGGTATCTGACTACACTTTTTATCACCAGTGGATGCCCATCCGGTCCAACGACTGAGAACTTGTGCTAGTTTTGTCGAGTATCCCTAGAGGCCCTAGACAACGGCGTTCTAAACAAGCTGGATTCTGATTTCTGGAAGTTGATTTTCAACTTCCAGTCATCACAATACCGGTGGATCTTTTCGAAGTCAAGTTGCAAGAGAGTTGCGATGACATCAATTGACGGACCTGATCTGTACGCAATCAAGTCATCTGCATACGCTATAACGTGATGAAGAGATACTAGCAGATCACTTAGGTAAATGCTGAATAGGATCGGTGAATTTACCGTGCCTTGTTGCAATCCGTTTTTAATTTCGAATGTTTGAGTTGGCAATTTTCACAAAGAACTTTCTACCAGTTAACATATCATTGATTATATATAGAAGTGGTTTACTTATGCCAACCCGACTGAACTTGTAGTAAAGCCCGTCTAACCATACGGTGTCGAAGGCTTTTTCCAAGTCAATCAGACAGGCACCCGTGCATTGGTTCTTGCATTTATTCCATTGGATATCCGATACGAGTTTCGACGCGGCATGGATGGTATCATGCCCCGCCCTGAAACCGAATTGGTTATCCGGAATTATAAGTTTGTCCTGAACCCATTTGGCCAGAGTTCTATGTATTACCTTCTCGAAAACTTTGCTAATGCTCGGGAGAAGACTTATTGACCGGAGATTCGCCGGGTTAGAAGGGTCTTTGCCCTTCTTGGGGATTGGTTGTACCACTGCTGTCTTCCACTGCACCGGATAACATGCATTATTTAGTGCATTGTTGAACAGGGTGGTATACCTCTTTACAGCCACTGATGAGAGGTGCCTAAGCACAACATTGGGTATGCCGTCATTACCCGTAGATCTCTTTTTCTTTAATGACTCGAAGAAATGAGTAGGTTGTTAGACTTTTCACTGGCGACGGCACTGTTTGCCATGAGGTCGTCATTGAACGTGATTAAACCCAGGTTCTCAGATCGCCAGTGTTCGATTTCATTTCGCAGATGGAAGTGATGGAGCAGTACCTTGTTTTCCAGGTCATGATTCCGACGAATGGAATCATTCACTTTATACATTTCCACTTTCTCCTGCGGATCTTCAATCACAAAGAAATCGTCGTCCAAGACGGCGTTCTCTGGATCAATGCTAACAGTTCGTAGTAATCGTTTATTGTCTGACGTCCTCGGCAGTTTCAGAGTTTGAATGTCATTCCGATCGTTTCACCGTAATATTTTATTTATTTGCGGGAACATGCTTGCGCTATTGGATTTTATAGCACGAATCCTGTTGTTCCAATGCAAACTTACCGATTTTCTGTAATTTTCTTTGATTAATTGTTGGAGATTTTTGCTCAATGACTTCAGTGTCCTGATCTCCGGATCATGTCTGTCGGTAAACCTCCTATACAAGAGTTTGAGTCTTGTTAGAGGTCTACTTTTCTGTCTATGTAGTGCGTCTATTGTCGCGTTTCGGTAAACGTTCGTGGTATCGTGTTGCCGTTGGCGTGGTATTGTTCTGTCCATTGTCTGTTTAATTAGTTCGTCCATATTTTTCAGGTACCTGTCAATCTCGTGGTTGGCGAGGTTCCTGTTGGACGGTGGGAAGGAGGTGCTCGAAGTGAGCGCCCTCGTCAGGGATCTGGTAAAGCGCGGCCAGCAAACCCTACTGTAATCATAGGGATATGTTTGGACGAACTCCGCCATTTCCACGAATTCGTTCGGAATTGCAATTGTGGCACTAAGGCCACGATGGTCATAAGTGAAAGTCCGTAAACAGTTAGTAGACCGTTCGTCTATGTCTGCCAGTGTTAGTCATGAGTCTAGCAGCATAAGATCCAGATAGGAGCCGCTCCGAGGAAACGACGGACTATCTGTAGCGAGTAATTTGAGTTTGTACTCAACGCTATGTAGAACCCACCAGTGGCTTAGTAGGCTCCCCCCAAGTGTTGAGTACTAAATTTCCCCAATCACTATGTTTGGCATTTAAATCACCAGTCAATATGTAATAGTTTTCTTCTGAGCTTCCGCGCAGGGTTCGAAAAAGAATTTCGAGTTCTGCTATGTTGGGTTGAGGTGCTTCAGGTGCATAGGCCGCCATAACATATAAGAATCGACTAGCTTTTTAGCCGAATATTTATGCGAAAAAAAAGAAAAGGCGGAACTTCAAATTAAAATAATTTTATTGACTTAATGGATATTTTCCCGGTGACGATTTACAATGTACTGTCGTTTGTAAGTTCCTCCTGTGTATCAGGAACTCTCGTTTTTCGGTCGCAACCACCACCATTTGGGAGCGACATTCAATGTAGGATGAACACGTGCAAAGTTTGCTAAATTTCGGTCGCAACCACCGCTATTCGGGAGCGACATTCGATGCAAGATGAACGCATATGAAATTTGCTAAATTTCGGTCGCAGCCACCGCTATTCGGGAGCGACATTCGTTGCAAGATTAACGCATACGAAAATTGCTAGATTTCGGTCGCAACCACCGTGTTGATGCATAGAAAACGAGAACAAAGGATTATGAAATTGATATCAGGGTATTGATGGAACTTTTGCAAAGAATAGCCGACGGTAATTTACTTGCGAGCAGCAACATACTGCCCGCCTTGAAAACTTTTATTTTCAACACCTTTACATTGCCTGCTTGGTTTTACGAATCGAGTGGTAATGGACACAATTTGGTAATGGCTCGGTTGTAGATCCCGTTTGCTGTCTTCACGTCAACTATACACACAAAGCCATCATCTCCTTCATATGTGTTGATGATTCGCCCCAATGGCCATTTCAGTGGTGGTGTATTCTCTTCCTTCAAAAGAACCATATCGTTTATGTGAATGTTGGGTTGCGATGAGCTCCATTGCTTCTGACATTGTAGTTGTTGAATGTAGTCATGTGTCCATCGTCGCCAGAAGTTTTGTTGTATCCACTGCAGATATTAGTATCGTTTGAGGTGTCCAATTATTTGCTATTCTATGTTAGGCTCTGTAATACAAGTGAGTGGCGTCCCAATCAGAAAATAACCTGGTGTAAGAGGTCGTTGGGATTGTTGGAAATCGGAGTGAGAGGTCGACTGTTCATTACCGCTTCAATTTGAAAACACACTGTGGTCATTTCTTGACCGACAATTCTTCGAAGATGGTGCTTTGCAACTTTCACCGCTGCTTCCCATAGGCCTCCAAAGGGCGGCGATTGTGGTGGAATAAAGCTCCACTCAATGCCATCTCTAAGGCATTCTTGTCTAACGATTTCGTTGTGTTGCTCTGACATGAATATGGCATGAAGTTCTCTAAGGTCCCGATTCGCTCTTGTGAAATTAGTAGCGTTGTCCGAGTAAATCTTTAAGGACTTACTTTCGCTTCAGTTCCATAATGAAAGCTGATGATGAGAGATCGGAAACTAACTCCAGATGGACGGCTTTGGTGGTGAAACATACAAAGAAGGCCAAGTATGTTTTATATGGTGCTCATCCTCGAACGCGTTGTGTTACATAAAGTGGTCCACAGTAATCTATTCCGGTTATGGAAAAGGGGCGAGATGGAGTAACCCTGTCAGCTGGTAGGTTTCCCATTATTTGGTGACCTAGAATTGGTTTGTTGCGAAAACAGATCAAGCAACGGTGAATTACCCATGGTATTGGTCCTTTGGCGTTCACGATCCAGAATCGTTGTCTCAAGATGTTGTGAAATGTTTGTGGACTTGCATGATGATTGTGATAGTGATAGTGTCGAATAAGGGTAGTGATGAATGGGTGCGAGTTTGGAAGCAAGAGTGGATGTTTTGCATCGTAAGGCAATGGTGAATTTGCGATTCGTCCTCCGACTCGAATAAGTCCGTCCTTTAGAAATGGCGACAATTGTTGAATATGGGACTTAAGTAGCACTCCCTTGATTAAATTATTTATTTCTGCGGTGAATGTGTTGTGTTGAATTGTACACATATAAGTGTATCGTCAAATTCTGATGCTGTTATGGAGCCAACAATCTTAGGCTTGTTTTTGAAGAGCCGGTTATTTATGTATCTACGAATGTGGCACAATACTCGAATTATTTTGTGAAAGTTATTGTAATGTATTTGCATTCGAGAATGATGTCAAACTTGCGATGGGCAAACAATGCCGTATGATGTTTGCGCTGTTCAGGTATATCTTCTTCTTCGTGTCCTTTGTGCAGTTTGGACCGTTCTGTTTCGGATCGAAGCAAAAAGTTTGGACCTTGAAACCAAAACTTGTTGCCAATGAGTTCGAAGATTCCATATGATTCCATATGATATGATTAGAATTCTGAATCTTTGACACTCGGTTACTCACGAATGTTGTCCATCGATATGGTTCAGATGCCAGCCAGGCTAGGACGATCGTTGAGTCTGTCCAGCAGAAGGTTTGCATTTGTTGTTGTTTACACATGCTTGTGACTCTGTCAAGTAGCTCCACTAACAGAAGCGCTGCACAGAGTTCGAGTCTGGGAATTGTTGTGTCTGCAATTGGTGCTACTCTCGATTTTGCGCAAACCAAGTGCGATGAGACTTCTCCATTTTCGGTTGTCGTTCTGAGGTATACGCATGCCCCATAAGCCTTGGTACTAGATACATACCGAGGAATTTTGATTTGGTTGATGTCCTTAAGATGATCCTTGTATTTCAGCCATTGTCTATGAAGATGTTCTGGAAGACTCTCATCCCAATGGAGTTTGAGTTTCCATAGTGTCTGCATGAAGATTTTTGCCCAGTGGATCGTAGAATTGCGATATTTGCGAAAGGATTTTTTTTTTTTGTTTTTTTTTTGTTGGAGGCTTCTACTATCTGCTGGAGCACTCAGACACAAGTACTGGTCCATTGTACTACCAGACAGACACCTTGTCTTTATTGTATTTTCCCCGTTGTCCGGAGAAAAGTGAGGAGGGGCTTCAGTGATGTTGAGGTAAGAGATTCGGCACCCAAGGGTGCGCCACCGTGCACGAGCGAAGGCGGGACAGTCGCAGAGAAAGTGTTCCGCTGTGTCGTCCTCCTCGCAACAAGCAGCACAGGTAGGCGTCTCACTGATGCCAAGCACGTAGAAATGCCTGGCAAAAGTGTAATGGCCCGTAATGACGCCCGTTAGCCTTCTGCAGTCATTTCTCCTTAAGGATAAGAAGAATGTTGCGGACTTTTTACAGACGTCAGGGCGTACGCGCTTAGTCATCCTGCATCCCTCCATCTGCGACTGTGTACGTTGGAGACACAGTCATTGATGTCAGATTTAACCGTTGAAGCTGGTAGACCTAAGGCGGGTTCAGGCCCTGAGAAACTCTCCTCTGAGCCTTTTCTAGCGAGTTCATCGGAGATCTCGTTTCCTGGGATTCCAGAGTGACCTGGAACCCATACAAGCCTGAGTGAATTTAGTCTTCCGACTTTGTTCAAAAAGGTCTTGAGTTCATGCACTAGTTTGGAGTTGGACAGAGGATTGGATACAGCTTTGAGTGCAGCTTGGCTGTCACTGCAGACACATATGCTCTTTCCCCTCCATCTGTGTTTCACAACATAGTGCATGGCCATTAGGATTGCGTAAATCTCCGCCTGGAAGACAGACGCATATTTTCCTAACGAAAAGTGCAGTCGAATGTTTTCGCGCTCGAAGAAAACTCCAGCGCCGGATCCCTGACCAGTCCTGGAGCCATCTGTGAAGATGCGAAGACATTCTATTCCAGGTTCAGTGTCTGCCAAAGCCAAGGAAATGTGACTGTGTAGTTACAGCGCAGTAGGATGGCAGGTGTCATTGCGTCAGAGGGCATATCCATGAGACAGTGGTCGTAGGATATTTCTCTCTCAAGTACACTTTCACTCCACTGCGAGTTGTACCAAAGACCATTCCTCTTTAGGCGAGAAATAGTTTTCAGTGCACACCCTCTGATATATATGTCAAGGGGTGGAAGGTTCATCATAGCATCTAAAGCAGCTCCCGTTGTGCTGGGGGAAGCCCCCGTGTAACTGATGCAGACCGCTCTTTGGAGTTTGGTGAGTGAAGCCACAGCGTGTTTACGTGTCAGCCTGCTCCACCAAACAACCGATGCATATGAGATTATCGGTCTTACCATTGCCGTGTAGATCCAAAGGACCTTTTTCGGCGATAAGCCCCATGTTTTGCCAAAGGCACCTTTGCATTACCAGAAAGCTGACAGCGCTTTGGTGGTTTTGGACTCAACATGTTTTGACCAGAGAAGTTTGTTATCTAGAATGACTCCCAGATACTTAGCTTCCTTGGATATAGGGATGGGAATGCCTTTTAGCACCAGCTGAGTAATGCCAGTTGTTTTCTTCCTTCTCGTGAAAAGAACGACATCGGTCTTAAGAGGATTAACCGACAGCCCATTTCTCGTGCACCAGTCTTCGATCACATTTAGCGCCGCCTGCTAAACATGAGCCGACAGAGAGAACAGCAACATCATCCGCATAGGCCTGGGCATAGCGAAAGGATACTACGTTTGTTTGATTTGCCATTTGGAGACTCGATGTAGCTGAAGCAAAATGTATCTTCCTTGGGATCCCATATCATTCCAAGAGCTTTGATGATTTCGTTGTCCCCTAGCATTACGAATGATTCCCTGTCTTGTTCCGGATGATGGTGGGATCATTCGATGCCCATTTACGAAGATGAAAACCTCCACTCAGAAGCAGGTTCATGTAATTGGTGGTTGAGCTGCAGGGCTTCAACACACAATGGTGAGGAATGTAGTTTACTTCTTCATGAATCGCCTTTGTAATGAATTTTATGTAATTTGCACATATGATCTAGGCGTGCGTACTCGTCGATAAAGTGGCCATAATCTTTCTGTAATGATGGAGAACGATATATTTTTTGTTCAATTGATACTAACCGCCTATTTGCAATGTCATATGAACTCCCGAGCGACGTGCGATTTTCACGAAATGGTAATAGTACAATGAATTTGTTGGTGAGTGGGCAGCGTGTTGTGGTGGAATTGAAGAATGTTTCACATTCCTCTTCTTCTATCGAGAATTTCTTCATTGGTGCATGTTTTTCTTCGATGGTCCAAAACTGTTGTAGGAGTTCCTCTACGGAAGGAGTGGTGGTAGTAGTGAAGCAAGTGTAGTTGATACTAGACGAAATTTGTCTCTTTGGTATGCGACTTGATACCGATGCGAGGTTTCTTTCATGATTATTTTTTATGCTGCCGCTAACAATCCATCCGAGAGATGTTTTTTGTAAGCTTGGAAAATTTTCTCCGAGTTTAATTTGTCCTACTTGCAAAAGATCAAGATAAATTCCTGCGCCGAGAAGACAGTCAACAGGACCAGGTTGATTAAATCGAGGGTCGGATAATTTAATGTTACAGGGAATCTTCAAATGTTTGATGGTTATGCGCCGACTTGGCTGGATCGAAGTAATTTCTGGAAGACTGCGTTTAAGTTAAAGTGTTGTGCGACATGTTCCGTGATGAAATTCAATTGGGAACATTAATCAAGAAGTGTTCGGGCAATTATAGAAGCGCGTCCGTTACTGGACAGGCTAAGCAGTGCAGTTCCAAGAAGAATATATTCATCATCTTGAGTGATGGTTTCAACGTGGCTTGCCTGTAACGTAGTGGTGTTTGACAGAGGAATATTAGATGGTTTACCTGGTTTACGGCCTCCTGCTTTCTGGTGTTCGACGATCCTGTAACTTGATCAGTAGCAGGTCCAATGCGTTCACGATGAAGCAGTGTGTGATGAGTACCACCGCATTTTTGGCATTTATTTATGGAAGCACAATTCTGTACAGTATGGCGTGAGAATTCGCCACTGTTGCTGATAGAGGTGGAATCCAGATTTTGTGTTGATTTACTAAGCGCCTTTCGATCTTGTGCAGCTGCTACTTCATCTTCCCATTTGACTTGTGATTCGTTGTCAAACTTTGATAAGATCAGATGCAGCAAGAATCCATCAGCAATTTGCTCTGTTGTCCCTATTGAATTTAGAGCTCTGAGATGGACGTTAATTGTATCGATCATACATCGAATAGCTTCCACAGTTGGTTTTGCGATGGAATGCAGTTGGGAAATTGCTTGCATGTGTGCCTGGAATAGAAATCGTTTGTTATCGAATCTGGATTTTAAAAGTTCTAATGCCGTTTCGTAGTTTTGACTAGTGCATTCCAGGGACTCAATAACTCTGGCCTCGTCTCCATGGAGACAAGATCGAAGGTACTGGAATTTTTCGATGTTGGTGAGCTCTTTGTTGTCATGAATGAGAGAATTGAACATATCTGAAAAGTCCATCCATTTTGTGTATGCTCCCGAAAATGATGGAAGTGTTAGCTTTTGATGCGAGATTTATGCAAAGACGTGGTGTTATTGGGTGCGAGTGTGCTGTTTGAAAGGTTTGGTTTTGAGACGATGTCCAAATGTTGAAGCATATCTGACCCTAAGGTGTAATAAAGAATCCAAAGAATCCCTCTTACCCCTTGTATTTTCTTCTTCGTCCAAACGTTCAATTTGGGATTGAACTTTCTCGAAGTTAATGTACTGCGTCTCGAGCATCTGCAATTTTGTCTCGACCTGGAAGCGATTTAAGCAATGCAAATTGGTAGATAGAGAGTTTTTTGCTTTGGTTTGCTGTCCGAGAACAACGGCACGTTGCAATCGAAGCGCTTTTAATTCTGTTTCACACGCCTGGTCACTATTTTTATTTTTTGCCATGATAAACACGAATTTAGCACTATGTTTAATTGCAAATTCGGATTTGAAATGATTTTAATCGGAAAGTACTGATTAAATGCGTTGTTTAAATGCAAGTTCGGATTTGAAATGAGTTAAACCACTGATTTAATGCGATGTACAAATAATTTTATTGGCTTAATGGATGTTTTCCCGGTGACGTTTTACAATATACTGTAAAAGTAAGTTCCTCCTGTGTATCAGGAACTCTCGCTTTTCGGTCGCAACCACCACCATTTGGCAGCGACATTCAATGTAGGATGAACACGTGCAAGGTTTGCTAAATTTCTTTCGCAACCACCGCTATTCGGGAGCGACATTCGATGCAAGATGAACGCATATGAAATTTGCTAAATTTCGGTCGCAACCACCGCTATTCGGGAGCCACATTCGTTGCAAGATTAACGCATACGAAAATTGCTAGATTTCGGTCGCAACCACCGCTACTTGTGCGCGAATGATGACAATGTTGATGCGTGGAGTGTATTCCTTGGCTTTGGTCTACAATTGATGGTATTGATGCATAGAAAACGAGAACAAAGGATTATGAAATGGATATTAGGGTATTGATGGAACTTTTGCTAAGAATAGGCGACGGTAATTTACTTGCGAGCAGCAACAATATATCCGCTTCCCATTACTGAGAGGGTTGCACGCTATGCAAGCCTCTAGCACCCAGAACCTCCGCACTTCACCACTATATACATATAACCTTGTATTTTATATTTTTTTGTTATGAAAATTACCGCACCACCGCCCAGAATGGCGTTGGGTCCGTCCCTTCGTACAATATCATATAGATTGTGCCTCTGGTTTAGCTTAGTTTCGCTAGCCAGAAGCACATCCGGGCTTTCGTCTTGCAACAAATTAAAAAGCACAGCTCATCGTTCGATCCTTATCAGTGAATTTACATTCACCGATGTGATCTTTAAGTGTCTTCCATCGGGCGTACCCATCATGGTTGAGTATGCGCTAGGCCCGGTGGAAGCGAGTAGATCCTATCCACTCGGGTCGCCTGCTCGTGGATCTGATGCTGGAGCTGGCCGATCTGCCCTTGAATAGCGAGCAGGATCGAGCGCAGGTCCATCTCAACCTCCGGTACCAAAGGAACAGGCAGTGGAATTTGAGGTTCAGCCTGACACCATTTGGGCGTAGGACACCTGGGCTGTGGCGGCTGGTGTTTGACGAACCGCTGGCAGTATCTTCTCGGTGTTCTGCTGCCGGCCCTGAATTTCTGTTTTTATGTCTTTAACTTTAGGACATCCCCGATAGTTTGCTAAATTTTTCCCACTGTACAGACTGGGAGAATAAGGAGTTTATTTTTCTTGATTATTGCGGTCTGCTATTGGGGGCGAGCTGGACCAAGAAGAGGGGAAGGTTTCTTTTCCCCGCTTGGCCCTCACTGTTGTGAACCTGAGGTCGTCGCTCTCGAGCTTTTTAAGCTCGCGGAGCAAAACTTTAAGGTCATTAGACCAGTGCATGCCCTTGAGGAGCATCGTCTGGACCTTCTCTTCTTTAGGCGTATAGGAGAAAAACTCCACCGAAGTCACTCTAGGGCCACTCCGCCGAGGCCCTAGTTCTGAATATAATAAATTCTGATTTCTGGAATTTGATTTTCAACTTCAACCACAATATTCTCGAAGTCACGCTGCAGAAGAGTAACAATTACGTCGATCGTTGGACCTGATCTGTACGCAATTAAATCTTCCGCGTAAGCTACTGAAGCTATCATATCACTGAAGTAAACGCTGAAAAGATTCGGCGAGTTCACCGCACTCTGTTGCAGTCCATTTTTGATTTCAAATGTTTGGGTAGAAGTCACGGTGGCAATTTTCACAACGAACTTTCTACCGGTTTACGAGTACATGTAAAAAAGCATATATAGCAGTGGTATACTTATGCCCAGCCGACTGAGTTTGTAATAAAGACCTTCTAACCATACGGTGTCGAAAGCTTATTCCAAGTCAATCAGACAGGCACCCGTGCATTGGTTCTTGCATTTATTCCATTGGATATCCGATACGAGTTTCGACGCGGCATGAATAGTGTAATGCCCCGCTCTGAAACCGAATTGGTTATATAGGAATGATTTTATTGTCCTCAACCCATTTAGACAAGGTTCTATGGACCGCCTTCTCGAAGACCTTGCTCGGAAGGAGACTTATCGACCGGAGATTTGCAAGGTTAGAGGTGTCTTTACCCCTCTTTGGGGTCTTTACCCCCCTCTCTACAGATACTGGTGCGAGGTGCCTGAGCACAACATTGGATATACCGTCGATTTCTGCGAATTTTTTTTCTCTTCAATGACTCGAAGAATATCTGAAGATCCTCCGTCGAAATAAACAGGGTGTTAGTCCCTTCACTGGCGACGGCATTGCTTGCAATAAAATCATCATTGAACCTGGTAAAACCAAGGGTCTCTGATCGCCAATGATCGATATCATTTCGTAGGTAGAAATGATGAAGTAGGCCTCTGTCCTACAGGTCGTGATTGGGGCGAATGCTGTCATTCACCTGGGGGACCTAAATCACGAACAAATCGTCATCCAAAACGGCGCTTTCAGCTGTTCGTAAAAGTCGTTCATTGTCTGACGTTCTCGGAGGCTTTCGATCCTGAATATCCTTCGGGTTGTTTCTCCGAAATATTTTATTTATTTTTGGTAACATACTCGCGCTGTTGGATTTGACAGCTGTAGTTTCAATGGAAACTTACAGATATTTCGTAATTTCCTTTGATTAACTGTTGGAGATTTTTAATCAGTGACTTCAGTGTTCTGATCTCCGAGTTTTGTCTGTCGGTAAACTGCTTGTACAATAGTTTGGATCTTGTCAGGATTCTACTTTTTGGTCTGTGCAGTGCGTGTTTTGGTATACGTTTGTGGTATCGTGCTGTCGTTGGCGTGATATCGTACTAATCATTGCCTGTTTAATGATATCGTCCATTTGTTTGAAGTACCTGTCATTCTTGTAGTTTGATAGGTTCCTATTGGACGGTGGCAAGGAGGCGCTCGTCAGGGAATTGGCAAAGCGTGGCCTACGTGTCGTACAGTAATCGAACATACTCTGCCATCTCCGCGAATTCGTCAGGTACTGTGATCACGGCACATAGTCTGTAGTGGTCACTGTCGTATACAATGATCCGTAGACAATCAGTAGATCATTCGTTCGTATCAGTCAGTCTCAGCCGAGAGTCAAGCAGCATGAGATCAAGATAAGAGCCGCTTTTAGAATACGACGGACTATACGTTGGGAGTATCTTGAGTCTATACTCTATGCTCAGCAGAATCCACCAATGTCTTAGTAGGCTCCCCCTAGTGTTGGGAATGTTATTTCCCAAATCACTATTTTCGGCGTTTTGGCCAGAATGTAGAAATTTTCTGCCGAGTTTAAGCGCAGAAATCTAAGAAGTGTCTCGAGCTCTGCGTTAAAAATGTTCGGATATACGATAAATATTTCGGAGAGGAATGCACACAATGCAGGCCTCTAGCACCTGGAACCTCCCCACTTCACCGCTATTTATAATTTTATGATTAAAGTGTTTTTGATGAAGATAGCAACTCCCCCGCCTCGTGTGGCGTTGGGTCGGGCTTTTCGAATTATTTTGTGGGAGCTGTGCCGGATTTTGTACTTCTGGTTTACCTTTGTTTCGCTAACCAAAAGTACATCGGGGCTTTCGTCTTGCAATAGGTTAAAAAGTTCGCTTCTTCGCTCAATCCTTTAAGTGACTCCTTAATAGCGTACCCATTAAGATTGTAGCTGCGCTAGGCTCGACAGAAATGAGTAGATTGGATCTGTTGTTGGAGTTGGCCGATCTGTCCTTCGATGGCGAGCAAGATCGAGCACAGTTCCGCCTCGGCATCCGGTGCCTTAGTAACAGGCACTGGGGCTTTAGTAACAGCCACTGGCTTTTGTACGGTCTTTTCTGAACCTGCCGCCATTTGGACGTATGTCATTGGGGATGCGGCGGCTGGTGTTTGTGAGCGACCTTCGGAACGTTTCTCCAGATTTAATTTTTTAATGTCTTGGAACTTAGGACATCCCCGATAATTTGCAGGATACCCTCGGTTCCTACATAACACGCACTCGAGCTGCTCCCTGTCTGCGACCTTGTCTTGGGTCAGGTCGTATTCCTCGTTTTTGTGGTTCTTTGCACACATAACGTATCGAGGCTGCATCTCGCAGTTAGACGCGGCGTGCCCGAAATGGCGCTTAGCCTCTCCAGCTTGCTGTTGGGTGCAAGTTGCACCAGGAAGAAGGGCAATATCCGCTTCATCCGTTTGGCCAAGGCCGTGGTGAATGACTTGACTCCCACGAACTTGAGGTCATCGCTCTCGAAAACTTTGAGTTCTGAGAGCATTTTCTCAAGGTCCGTGATCGAGTACATGCTTTTGAGGAGCGTCGTCTGCAATCTCTCGGCCTTGGGGGTAACGGCGAAAAACTCCGTCGAGATTTCCTTTAATAAACTCTTGACCCGCTCCAGTGCACTGGTGCATAACAGCTCTGGCCTAAACCTTTGAATACAAAATTACTTACGCCAATGACAAACTTACATAAATCGATGGTCTATCGTAGAGCCGTGCTGCGGCTGTTGCTGTTGCTGCTGCTTTTGTTGCTGTTGCTGTTGATGCTGCTGTTGTTGCGGCTGTTTATGCTGCTGTTGCTGCGACTGTTGTTGTGATGGTTGCTGCTTCTTCGGCTGTTGTTGTTGCTACTTTTATCGCTGCGCTTGAGGTTGTGGCTGCTGTTTTGTTCAGCGGCTGTTGCCTCCTCTTTTTCCTTCTGCCGCATCTCATTTAACTTGTTGACTACGGCCTTTAGTTTGGCACGTAGGACACGTTCCTCCTCCTCTAGTTTGCTACGCTCCTCCTCAGTATCTGAACTTGAAAGCGCGGCGAAGGGGTTGTTGTCACCTGTGTAGCGGCTTTCCCTACCATCGGAGAAGTAGGCAATATCCGTTTCCACGAGGATCGCTGATTTTGGTTGTTGTTGTTGTTGTCCAGCTGCTTTGGATGTCGATGGTGTTGGTGATGGCGCCTCTTTCCTCGGTTCGACCAGCAGCTTTTCGGTCGAACCGTGAAGAAGAAAGAGCACGGAAGAAAATCGAAAAACTTTTTCCTCCCGACAGGGGTTTGATCTTCCGATCTTCGGTTTACGAGTTTGGCGCTTTGCCACCGTGCTAACTTTTGATTTGCGATTACTTCGTCTAAGCCCGCACTTGTAATATTTATACTCTGTTTTTACATTTTATTAACCGAAACACCACTTCCTCCTCACAGGTCTGTGATCAACTGAAAAAAAGGGTCCAACTGTGTCTATTTGTATTGTTTCGAAACTAGTGCTCGGTGTGTCCGTTTGACCATTTTCTCTCTTATGTGTCTTGTCTGCATATAAAGCGTTTACAAATTTCTTGACCATTTGTCTCATATTTTCCCATGCGTATTTTTGGTTGAGTTTTATTATCGTTTCTCGTATGCCTGAATGTCCTCCATTTGATGATTAGTCTTCTATTGAGATGTGTAGTTTTCCTTTTTATTATTATCTTCATTGGCAATATTTTGTGCCACATCCCTTGTTATTGCCATGATTTACTCCTTCATGGCTTATATTAGTATTTTCTACCATCATTGATTTCAAAATGTCACTGTCAATTTTTATTTTTAGTAGTGCATCGGCGTTTGTATTAATTTTGCTTCTGATAAGTCTAACCTGATTCTCGTCATCTACGAGGATGGATTCGTATGTGCATATGACGAAATTAAACGTCTGTGGTCTGTTGCTACTATGAATTTCCTTCCATACAGATATGGTTTGAAGAAATGTATTCCCTAATGGATTGCTAACAGTTTCTTTTCTATGATTGGTGTGTTTATGTCATGTTTTTGTAAGGATTTGCCAGCATACGAAATTGGTAAATCGTCACCTATTTCACCTTGTGAGAGCACTGCACCTAGTGCGAAATCTGATGCATCGGTTGTAACTATAACTGTAAAATTTTAAGGTTGATTAAATTTTCGTTTAAATTCTGTGAATGCTATCGCGCATTCGTCTGACCAAATGAATGTTTCTTTTTAAAAAGGGAATTAAAACTTTTTTCAATTTCTGCAAATTTTGGTATGAATCTCCTGTAATAGTTGCAGAACGCTACAAACCTCCTGATTTCGTCTGCACTTTTTGGTGTTGGATAACTTTCTATTGTTTTATATTTGGTGGGATCTGTTTTTATTCCGAAACTTGTTATTAAATGGCCTAAATATATTCAGATTTCAGAAAATGACACTTGCTTGCATTTAACTTGAGATTGTCTTAGTTTATCGAATACATTAATTAGGTTATCGTTATGGTGTTTTAGACTACATCCAAAGATGATAATGTCATCTACATAGAGGATAGCGTTGGATTCTAAGCCCCTTAATGCTATCGTTAGCATTCTTTGGAAACTATTGGAGGATATTTTTAGTCCGAATGGTAGTCTTTTAAATTGGTAATGTCCGCCTTGTGTGAAGAATGCTGTTAATGGTCTTGATTTCTTATCTAGCGGTATTTGGTGGAATGAACTGGTCATACCTAGTGTGGAAAATATTTAGCCCTTCCTAATTTATCCAGTACATCTTCAATTATAGTTAGCGGGAGTTTGTCATTAACAATTTTGTTGTTCAATTTGCAGCAGTCTACGACCAGACGCCATTTCTTTATATTTCCATCACTCTTTTTCGGGACTAGCAGTAATGGTGAATTGTATATTGTAACTACTACAATATTATGTCGTAAATAGTAAATTTTTAGCTTGTTCTCTTATTTCCGAATTTTGTGTTTGTGGAAGTCTGTAGTTTTTATTGTATACTGGGGTGTTATCTATTGTATCGAGCTTTTGAGTATAGAAGTTGTCAGTTGATAGTGTCAGTGTTTTTCTTATTTCTGGGTCAGACTGATCTATTTTTAATTCCTCTGTCAGTTTTTGTAATCTCTGTTTATTTTCTTGCTTTTTCTATTTTCATAACGCTGTAGTTGTCTAGCTTTTCTAGTTCTGGTTTGATTTTTTTAGTGTTACCTCGAAATCATTTATATTTAATAGTTTAACACGACATGTGGCCTTCGCTGGGATTATAGAATTGGCTAGGAATACTCCTTTCTTGATTTCTTTATTCAGTATAACACTGCCTTTAGTTACTTTTAAATTGATTGGATATACGTATGGCTTCCGTTCTAGGTGGCATTTCTTATTATGTTGTTATTTTTTGCCTGCATTGGAATAGTTACTTCGTTTCCATCTACTCTTGTGTATGTCTTGACATACACCCTGTCTCATAGTCCATTTTGCACATGTATTGCGTGAAAAAATCTCTTCCTAAGATACCATCTGTCGTTATGGGGAAGTTCGTATCAACTACTTATGAGAAATTTGTGTGTATAAAGTTCGCAAACACACGATTTCCGACCTGAAGTTCATCTTGCTCAAGGAATGGAACAATATAACGTCAGAAACGACTTCTAAATTGACCCATTCCATGAAAAATCGTTTAAGAGAAGTTGTTAAGAATAAAGGAGGCCCAACGAGTTATTAAATTTTAATTTTTATTAAAGTTATTTAAGTCTCGTTAACTGTTACTACAATAATTATGAAGTGTACTTTTTTGTTACGTTTTTCTTGCTTTAGTAAGATAAATTGTCCTTTTTTAATGTTTTTTAATAAAATGCTTTTGTTTTTGTGTAAATATGCTAACTATAGTTCATATTTTTTATTTTTGTTTATTTATCAAATTCATATCTTTCTTTTTTTGAGTAGTTTTTCAAAAGATTCTAAAAAGTAAAATGCTGTACGGAGACTTTTTGGGCTATGTGTATGTAGTGATTTTATTTCTACTTCAGTTTCTGTCATTCTACATTTTCCGTTCATTAAGTCTTTTGTATCTATGTATGTTGTCTTTTTTGCATATTGATATGTCTGCTCCAGTGTCTATGAGGTAGGTTAGGTTTCTTTTTAGGTTAGCTATGTACACTGATACATAGTTAATCGGACTATGCGTGATGCTGAATACTACTAGTTTTGGTATCCCGTAGTAGCGATCTTCGGGCCATTTACGTTTCTCTGATCTTCAATAAAGTTGATTTTCCTGTTGTTTGTCCGTCTATTTGGGTTACTCGGTTAGTCCGGAAGTTGGATGTTATGGTTAGTCTATGGTGTTGGTGTGTATATTGGTACACCTGCAGCTTCTCCTGGTGTTCCGACATTGGTGTTGGGATCAGTTTTGTTAGATCAGTTTCCGGGTTGATTTTCACGCTAGTACTATGACTATGACGTAGGCTTCGCAAGATCGAGTTGGTAGGATCGCCATGTAAGGTTTGAATGTTGAGAGAAGTTCTTCTACTAGACTAACAGGCAGGGCACGGATGCCATACGTATCTGCCGAAGGAATAGTGTAATCGAAGGGCAGGGCACGTGTGCCATAAAAGTATGCCAAAGTGAGAAATAAGTCGATAGGATATCTAGTTGAATCTGAATTTATTTTCATCTATCGGTCTTTATATACTACTTCCCCCACTAGCATTTCCAATGCATATCGATCTCAAATAGCTCGCGTGCCATCATATTTCGGCTACACTGCATTGTGTCCCCACAAAGAGTCACTCTGTGATGTTGAATCCCATTTATGACACACATCTGTCGGAATACTTGGGCAGTGAACATTGTAATGTTTATGTTCCAATTCGTTCTGCCTGTATTCTTGTGGTGCCAGCATTTTGTAGTGCGCTCCAGTGTTTAGCTTTTTTTGGTGTCGCATTATACTATTATATAATGTGTATTACGCAGTGTGTAGGAAGTGTTTATTTTTGTTTTAGTGAGTACACTACAGTAATGAACCCTGCTTTGAATGTGCAGCTCGTGAATTGAGGCTTGATGATGCTTTCCTCTTGTCACTTCTCGCCCAGTAGGCTGTGCGAATAGAAGCTAAAATTGAAAATTAAATTTTAAAATTTGAAAAATAAAAATCAAAATTGAAAATATAATTAAAAAAATAAAAACAAAAAGTAGCTGATCACAAACCGCGGTGTCGTGTGTGCGTGAATAATCGTGTGTGCGCGAACAACCGTGTGAATACAAATAATCATGTGTTAAGATCCCGCGTTGAAAACCCGAGTGGGTATGCGTTGAACTGTTGTGGGTGTGTCCTGCTACTCACCTTATCATCAGTAGAAGGAAAAAGTCGGAAGAAATTTCGTTCATCTAACGGAGTCGGAGTCGGATGATCTTTCCCACTTCGCAATTCCGTCCGCCGTTTCGATGACCGATATCATTAAAAAACGGATAAAACTCACACCACGTAGTGATTTATTTAAACGCCCCTCCCTCTCCACTTCGACAGAAAAACTGCGAGTCGAGGGGAAGGAAGTGGCGAAATCAAAATCTAAAGAAGTGCAGCAACCCCTCCCCGCGGCAAGTGACGTTGCCCACCTCTCTGGAGGTCGCTACACGGAAGAGAACAGTTCTTTCGCCGCCCTTTCAAGCTCGGTTGCGGAGGAGGAACTGAAGAGCGTACTCTACGGGCAAAATTGAAGACCGTAGTAGAGAGGCTCTCCGAAATACGGCAGAAAGAGAGGGAGCATGTTACAACCACCCAACTACAATCGCAACAATCAACAACAATCAAGCAGCCGCAACAAAAGTAGTCGCAGCAGAAGCAATCGCAACAGAAGCAGTCGCAACAGAAACACCAGCAACAACAGCAGCAGCAACAACAACAGGAGCCGCAGCAACAACAACGGCCGTGACAACAATGTCCTACTAAGGACAGGTGTAGTGGCGCAGACATATCAATATGCAAAGAAGACAGTATACAAACGACTTAATACACGAAAAATGACAGGGATAACTAAAGAAGAAATACAATCAATACAAAAACATACCTAAATCTCAAACACAAATTCCACTTAGTTGAGACGCATGTTCCCATAGCAACATCTTAGGAAGAGATTTTTTCACGCAATACATGTGCAAGATAGACTATGAAACATACACCCTAAGACTGAACCCACACCAAGGCCGACAAAACGTTTTTTCTTGTCGTGTACGACAAGAATACATTGCATCTTATGAGTCAGCCCACACAAAATGGGACGCAACACGACAAAACGTTTTGTTCGGCCGCGCTCGTTGCTCCAACGTCCATTTTATACAGCATTGCACACAGCAAACCCACACCGATTGCAACAAAGTGTTGCGAACACGTGTCGTTGCCGAAAATTACACACTTCCTCAGCAGCCAACCCACACCGGACGAAACAAACAGAGCACGACACGACAAATAAAAAAAAAATTTGTTTTTCTGCGACAAAATCGATACATTGCGAATTTGTGAAGCGAAGATGGAAGTTGACGCGGAGAAGCTATTATTTTTAATTGAGCAAAGGAGCACAGTTTATAATTATACTTGTAAAGACCATGCAAATAAAACTTTAGTGGATAAGCTGTGGGAAGAAATGTTGGAACTTATCGGGATACTTTTATTTATTCTAATAATTATAATAAAAATAATTCTAATCGATTGTAAGGATGAGCCCACCATGATCTTTTCTTTTCATCACGCTCACAAGCTTTAATAAAAGTAAATAAAACTGAAATAGCTTCTTCGACCGAATTAGACGACATTTCAAGAGACAATGCTTGAATTTGTTTTTTTCAACCCAAACCAGGCGCAACATTTTTTGTTGGAAACATTTTGCGTGTCGGTACGTGTTGGGGTTGGTGTGGGTTAGGATGAAAAACATTTTTTTGTCATGCGAAGAAATTTTGGAATTTATCGGGATACTTTTTTTAATTCTAAGAATTATAATAAAAAAATAAAATTAAAAATTGTAAGTATTCCCCGACAAAAAAAAACTCCAAAAAGTAAAAAAAATTATTTTTTTCTCTCGGCCTTTTGACTTCATTAAAAGAACTTATTAATATTTTTAAGATGACGTCGCCGCGTCGGGGCCCTTATTACTCGCATGACTTATTCCCGTTATATTACACATGTGTGTCAAAAATTTAATCTACGACGGAACTGTGTCTATTTTTTTACAATAAAGCTATTTTTGTTATTAATATCGCGATTCCGGAATAAACTCATTGTTTTTAAAGCAAGTACAGCACCTTAACTATAAACAGAACTAGTTAAGACGAATGTAATGAGCCCATTCTTAATAGGTTTACTAATAAGCAATCGTCTCCTACCTTCGAGTTCCATCATCAGAGTACCAGCATACATGGGTGTTTCAAATGTTAGGTCGCAGATATGTTTGAAAGTAATGTAGGTACCCATTGTGTCTAAGATCTAGAGTTCCGCAAAATAGTTCCAACCCCGAAACGAACATGGAACGTTTCCTTTCCCAGTCGGAACTAGTTCCTGGAACTATCTTCTCGGAACTTCATCGGAACTGTCGGAACTATCGGAACTATTAGTATGGTAAGAGAGATCCATATCCGATCCTTCATACCTAATTCGTTCACGAAACACGGAACGAATTGACTGTACGAGTATGATTGCGGACATTATTGTTTGATCACCCTTCTGCTATTCCAGTTCCAATGTGTGAGTGTGCATAAACTGTTCGAGCTTATCGCTACGAATTTATTTTTATTTTTTATTTACTACGTAATATAAGACATGTTTGATTGCATTTATCTTTCTTTTCGTTTTGTCTGTGATTACGTTGTTCTACAACATAGTCCTACGACCGCGTCGTTCGGACGTTCGGCTGGGTTTTATAATATGAACGCCGCTATTGATGAATTTCTAGGTTGAACGGAACTATGGACATGTTATCGTTCAGTTTGAGGAACGATCGGAAATGTTTCCGACTGAAGACATATGTACATGTCCTGAACTACCCAACTCTACTAAGATCCCTACCACAGCTAACAAAAAGTGGTAATAACCTTGAAACGCCTGAACAGATCTTCATAAATTGTAGCATAAATTGTAAATGATTTCGAGGTAATAAGAAACATAAAGAAACTAGTAAAGTTGGACAACTATAGCGTTATGAAAATAAGAAAAACAAGATATGATAAACAAAGATTACAAAAACTGACAAAGGAACTGAAGATAGACCACTCTCACCCTGAAATAAGAAAAACACTGACACAGATATTTGAAGACTATTTCGGAAATAAGAGAGCAAGTTAAAAATCTACTAGAAAATGACATAATAGAAAATTCGGTAAGCCCATACAATTCGCCATTACTTTACCATAATGGCGATTGGTTGTAGATTTCCGTAAATTGAATGAGAAAATTGTTAACGACAAATTTCCACTAACAAGAATTGAAGACGTACTATAGTCCAGTCAAAATAGACATTTGACTTAGCCAAAATTCGCATAGAGCTGAAAATTGGTAGAGACGTTAAATACACCATTATAAATAAAATGTCAAAAGTCCCCATCGATCCTACTTCTGCAAAAATGTTTATCCAAGGTCAAACATCATGAAGATAGATTAGACAATTGTAGATCATACAATTCTCTACAAAAATCGTTAAGACACTTTTTTTTCGTACGACTCACCATTCGTGAGATATCGCGGTTTTAACAGTTGAAAAATTTATATTCTAGATAATATACACACATTTCCGCACCACCTATGAGGTAATGTACTTGGCGCTTTTCTTTTTAACGTGGTTTCCCCAGTAGGCATACTCCACGATCTATTGTGATAAAGAAAGTTTGATCAGATCGTATCCTATTGATTAAAAGAATGGTACTATGGCTAATGATCAAAGGGGAATAGGTTGTTTTCCTCTGAATGCTATTATAATAGGTAATTGTCCAATTCTACTTCAAAAATTATTTCTTCATCTTCACTTTCTTCTCCTTGCAGAATTTCTGTACGCTGTTCTAATAAAAGGGATGCATCAATTGTCTCTTCATTAATATCATAAATATTCTCATCTGTTGTACCATATTTGATTCAATATTGGAGCAAGTTGGCGAACAAAATAATCCCACTTTTTGACAGCCACAATTCTTACTACAATCCGTCTTGCAGCTACAAAAAAATAGTGTTAAGCAATTTTTCTGGAGCAGGCGGGAGTAGGCTCCAAACAATTATCTGTTAATTTCCAACCCCATTCTTCTGGGTCCAGCTCATTGCCTAGCCACACTTGAACTTGATAATACACACGATACAAGTGTTGAAAGGCAGAAGCAGATGTTGGTGGCAGACAAGACAACTGTACTGTATTATTGTTCCATGCAGATTTTACAAACCTCAAATATCTATACTTGTCTATGGAATCATTTTTTTTTATAGCACCAGACATTGCAAGAAGAAAACGAATTCCATTTGTAACGATGTCGTGTGGAGAAGAGTCAACTTTGTAAATACTTTCGCACAATCAATTAAATCATTACGTTTTTCAAACAATTTAAATACTGCTGTTTTACCTCTTTTAAAAATTGCTGATGTAGTATCGCAACCAGTTATTGCATGTAAAAATAAAATATAAGCTTGACATTTTGGATATGCGCTCAGACTTTGTGATGAATATATTGTTGAGCTTTACCAGGTTTCAAAAAGTAAATAATTTTATCAGTTGGAATCCGTGCAGTCAGTAGTATCAACAAATCAACATCTTCCCCAACAACGACAGTTATATTTGAATTTTTCAATTGTTCTATTGCTGTTTCAATTATAAGGACATCAGCATCATTATCAGCCTGTTTTATTGGAATACCAGCAGCTGTAAATTCTTCACATAGCATTGAAATGAAGCGAGACTTATTGTGAGTATTTGCAAGAAATTGTTGTTGGTTTGTTAGAACTTTCATAGATCGATCAATAATGTAATAGATACCCTCCATCGATGATGTAGCATTTGTGTTATCAATTTCAAAGTTTAAACATTCAAAGCAATTTTAAAGAACTGACTTCATAGTTGTACGCATTCCTATTGCTTCAAAGAGTGATAATGGGTAAGGAGCTAATTCATATGCGAAGAATTTTTCAAGTTCATCTTCAAATGTCTTAGTAATGCTCATTCCTTGAAATAATAATACAGGGCCTATAGGCACCTTTTCAGCATGTACTTTTATGACGCTACTTGCACTTAAAAGAGGAAGTACTCTATCAGCGCGTTTTAATTTAATATTATTGAATGTTTGGCCAGTCACTTTGGTTATAGAAGCAAGTCCAACTGCACGATAATTATGACAATTAATTTTATCATCGCCGACGACTCCGCTGGCAATGGACATAATTTTTGGAACCACAGGGAACGGATCATGTGATAAGAACCACTCCACAAGTTTATTAATATTTTCAATATCTCGCTTTACACGAGAATCGCTTGCTGGTCTGTTGTGTCCATTCTAACATTATCAAGATCTTCCAATCCTTCACACACAGTATTCATCGTATGCATACCATAAACCCATTTACTAATGACACTCTCTTGCGTACTTCTCCCTCGAGTAACACCTCCATCTGTTTTCATAGACTTCATCATTGATTGTTCAATCACCATATCCGTCGAAGTTCCACAATTTAATTTATGAGAAGGTCGAATAGTGAGAAATCCTTCGATAAATCTTCGATAAACACTAGGACTTATTGAGTTCTCTAATTGGATCATATCCTGTAGATATAAATGCGCAGACTTGGCATAATTAAAATGTCCTGATGCAAGAAGATCAGGAAGCATTTCTTTAACGCAATTCAAATGTGCTCGCCAATCTCCCATACGTTCGGCTCTTATAAATTCCTTTGCAATAGACACCATATGAAAATATTGTATCCATAGTTTTGCTGTAAGTCCTCGTTCTCTGTGCTCCTGTAGTTTTTCTTTAAACTGATAAAGTAATGCTTCAGTTATTTCATCACCTTGTTCAATATCATTATAGGAAATAGTTTTGTTTGTTACAAGTACAATTGTATTTGTAAGGTTTTCATCCATCTCACTATCGAGAACAAATTCTTTGGATATTATTGTTGCTAAAGTAAGGTGAAGCAAGGTATGAGCTCGAACAGCTCTCGCGTCAGCATGACCATTGAGCATTTTTTCTAATGAATTAGGTGCATAAATTAGAGAAAGTACTTCTTTTATGCCACTTCCTTGCATAATACATATAACCAATTACTCCAAAAAAGGACATAATTAAATGAAAACCTCCAAGTCTTACTATGATCTTCGATAATTCAGATCCCGCAGCCGCTGTAGATACGATTTCTTGAGCTTTTGGATACAAAGTTTGATCAAAAGTAATAATACAATAATCGTGGCCATAACGTTTTGCTACTTTTAAAGCACACAGTAAAATTGTGTATATGGTATTGTAGTTACTCGCTGGTTGATGAATAAATGGTAAAAATAAAATTCGTGATTCCGAAAAATTCATAATATTACTAGTTAAATGTTCAATATAACCATTCCAACCAGGCAATAATAATTTTTTTAATTTCCCATATAACCATAACATATCTACTTTTTTAAGTAAAGATATTGTTGTATCATGTTGATATAGCAAAATCCTGCACAGCTATTTTGCTATATCCTACTACACCATCTATTTGATGTATTGGCACATGAGCTTTTTCTGCAAAATGTTTCGCTGAAAGAAGTGTATTTGTTCGTAATATAGGCTCTTCTGTTGTAACTGAACTTTTTGGAGTAATAATAATAATGATCCCCATGATGTGAAGCGTATTATGACCATCCAAAGTATGTACATTTATATCAGCACTGTCTGCAACATACTGAACAAATGTGCCAGTTTCTGGTGGCGAAATATGCGGTGGACGATGCAGAACTGCAGCTACCTCATACATTATAGTATCATTATATGATGCACATAATCCAAAAGACGAAAAAATCTGTATAAGACGTTTTGATCCAAATCGTCGATGAAAAAAAACTAATAAACCCAATTGCAATTTTGATTTGAAAGACCTAGGCCGAACAGCAGTCATTATACAGTGGCTGATAGTTGTACATATTAATTTCAAATGATCTAATTTAAATCGTCGATTTTTCAAAATTATTTGCTCCAAAAAATAAGTTAAAGACTCCGGACTATCGCTGTTAATATTTTCAAACATTCGACTCGGCGGGGGATAATTATCATTGTCAATCACTACAGATTGAATATCCTCTCGAATAATTGCTGCGGCAGCTTTCAGTATTCTGAATCGTTGTTCGTTTGTATTTTGTTTTTTATTTTCATACCAAGCGCTATTGAGAATATCGTATTGATTGTCAATAAAACAGATAATTGTTAAACTCCCTTTTTTCTCAGTTATAATAATTTTATCACCAGACTTTAACTTTAATCTTCTTTTAATTGTAACTAAGTCAAATTCATACTCAATGCGGGCAATAACAGCTTTTGCTACGTCATCAGAACGAGTCCGAGCTACCTTTAAAATGGAATCTTTAAATTTAAGTGTAGATACATCATATATTTTACGACGAACATTCTGCGTCTTTTACCTGGAACAATACTACTCTTTCGAGTGTACATCTTACGACACTGCACGTGGACTGTCACAGATTGCTTGTCTTTGACGTATTCAACAAAACTTATAATTTCTAAAAATAGGCATGTATGCGACCCTCCACACTCGAATAAGCAGATGTTACTCAAGGTTACAGACGAAGGGAATTAGGGACTGACAGTAGTCTTTCATTATAAAATACTCATTCAATTTATACAAGCTTTATTGTGTGAGTAACACAAACCAATAGTTTCTTATTTTCATTTATATTGAACGTCCGATGACGTGTATAGGCTGCATATATGTATGTAAGTGCATATTATGTAGAATATGAATTTTCCAACTGTTAAAACCGCGATATGTGTAAAACCCGAATGGTGAGTCGTACGAAAAAAAGTGTCTTAACGATTTTTGTAGAGAATTGTATGACCTACAATTTCGTTTAATCTATCTTCATGATAAAACTTACCGTTTTTGAGAAAAATGGAAAAAACCTTAATTTGGTACGTTTGACCTTGGATACATTTTTTTGCAGAAGTAGGATCGATGCGGACTTTCGACATTTTATTTATAATGGTGTATTTAACGTCTGTACCAATTTTCAGCTTTCGAATTTTGGCTAAGTTATAACTTATTTTTGTCTATTTTGACTGGACTATTAGACAAATTGGGAAGGGTTAATACTTTTCTACACTAGACATGACCAGCTCATTCCACCAAATACTGCTAAGAAATCAAGACCATTAACAGCATTCTCGACACAAGGCGGACATTACCAATTCAAAAAAAGAAAACCATTTGGATTAAAAATGTCCTCAAATAGTTTCCAAAGAATGCTAACGATTGCATTAAGCGGCTTAGTATCTAACGCTTTCCTCTATGTAGATGACATTATCATCTTTGGATGTAGTCTAAAACACCATAACGATAATCTAATTAATGTATTCGATAAACTAAGACACTACAATCTCAAGTTAAATGCAAGCAAGTGTCATTTTCTGAAATCTGAATCTGAATATATTTAGGCCATTTAATAACAAGTAACGCATTAAAACAGATCCTTCCAAATATAAAAAATCAAAAAATGCAGACGAAGTCAGGAGATTCGTAGCATTCTGCAACTATTACAGGAGGCTCATACCAAACTTTGCAGAAATTGAAAAAAGCCTTAATTCCCTTTTAAAAAAGAAACAGCCATTTATTTGGTCGAACGAATGCGCGGGAGCATTCACAGAATTAAAGTAAAAACTAATCAACCCTGCAATTTTACAGTATCCAAATTTGGACAAACCTTTCATAATTACAACCGGCGCATCAGATTTTGCACTAGGTGCAGTGCTCTCACAAGGTGAAATATGTAGGTCAAGATTTACCAATTTCGTATGCTTGTAAATCCTTACAAAAACATGACATAAACAAACCAATCATAGAAAAGGAACTGTTAGCAGTCCATTGAGGAATAAATTTCTTCAAACTATATCTGTATGGAAGGAAATTCATAATAGTGACAGACCGCAGACCTTTAATTTCGTTATTCGCTCATAAGAATCCATCCTCGAAGATGACGAGAATTAGGCTAGACATATCAGACTCCGACTTTGAGATAGTGATGCCGATGCAGTATCAGAAATAAAATTTGACAGTGACATTTTGAAATCCATGATGGTAGAAAATAATAATATAAGCCACAATGATGTTGACTCCAAGGAGCAGATCATGGCAATACTCGTAACAAGGGGTATGGCACAAAATATTGCCAATGAAGATAATAATAAAAAGGAGACCTACACATCTCAACAGAAGACTGATCACCTTCACATGTGGGATTGTACATCCATAACTGACATCAGAAATATGGAAAAATTAAAATTTGAATTAAAGAGTGATAATAAAAAGAGAATTAAAGAAAATCAAGTAATTGTAAGATGCAGCGACAATCTAGCGAAACACGTTTCGACCCTGGAGAAGCTCGCATCAAGATGATATGATATTTGAATATATAAAAAAGAAGAAATTGAAAGAAATATACAGGGTGTCCCACGAGCAGTGTGCCAAAAAGCTAGAGCTGTAGGTCTGGTCAAGACAAGAAAAAAATCGTAATCGAGGGTCTATTCCTCCCCGTTTAGCCGGAAGGGGTAATTTTCTAAAAAATTGACTTAATTTGGAAAAATAATTATTAAAAATCAACAGTTACATCCACAATGCCGTGATATACTTTTTTGTGAAGCCAGAAACCTCTTCTTTCATCTTGTTTTTAAACGAGGCTGTTTTAAGGAATAGTTTTTGAGAAAATAATTTTCAAACTCAAAATTTTGAAAAAAAACATGAAAACAAAAAATTAGTTTTTAGTTAAAAACAGAAAACCGGATGCAAAAACGTCTTGTAGTTTTTGAGAAATTAAAAAAAAACCCGAACCATTTTTTTCTAAGAAGAACCTTTTTTTTTGGTTTTAACGCGGCTGGACTTATAGGCAAATTAATGTATGAAACATTGACCTCTTTTTTATTATTTAAAAAAAAAATCGGAGTTTTATTATAATAATTTTCAATATGATCCCCATTTTTTAGAAGGCAAAGATTATTATTTTTTTTTTTTTTTTATTTATTTCATTTTTGTTTTTATATATTAAGAACACACTTACCCTAGACAAAAATGCTTAAAACTAGCTTACATAACAACTAACATAAAATACCTTACTGGCCCTATACGGACACTCTAAAGCAAACAGAACAATTTAAGACGATGCCTTTCGGCCTTATGATTAATTTGCAATAATTAAAATAAATAAACAACTTAGGCTAAGAAAAGTGATATTTTTTAAAAACTTAGCATCAGATCATTTTTTTTATAAAAAAGCTTATAACTAAAAACAACTTAACCCTACCTTAACTAAAATATATATACCAAAATACATACGTCATATACCTTTTGTATGTATAATATATCTTTTTTTCATTATTGTTTTGTGATTTTTTTTGTTTTTTTAATTACAGCTAAATCTAAAGTAAGCCTTTCAGCCACCCTTGCTTGCCTTAGCCTGTCCTAACCTATCCTAACCTACTCTAACCTCTTCTAATCTACCCTAGTCTATGCAAGCCTGCCACTGGCATATGGCAAGCTTTGCCTTAAAGAGGCTGACCTATTAAAGTTAACCACTGACGCAGTCTGCTCCAGCCACCAAAAGCGTTGATGCTGTCGGGCGACGTCTCCCCGATCTTGGTGCGACACTGATTTACTAAACCTGAGGCGCTCAGGCTCGCGGAGCGCAACATCATGTTCGTAGAGGAGCCGCCGCTCCACAGATTTACGGGCCACGTGGAAGATTAGCGGTACCGCTGATCTATCCTGGATCAGCCCACATTGATCAAAATAGAGGAATGCCTCTGGGGGGACAAAGCCGCTAAGGCGAACTTTCTCGTGGTACATGTAATTAGGGAAGTAAGCCCCGGAGATCAGGTTATTGACCGAAGTCATTGCTCTTGCAACGTGGCTTCGAATCAGCTTTATCAGAAAGTTATCCACCCGTACAATCCTGGCCCTATTGTATAGGACCTCGTTCGAGTAAAATTTCGTGTACTCAGATTCGGGTGTCCTATATAACCCAAGACAAGTTCTGAGACATTGTCTCTCAAGCACCCGAATCTTTTCCATTAAGCTAGCTCTCACATTAAACCACACGGGACATCCATAAGCAATCATGGGCCTGATTAAGGCCATGTAGCAAATTACCTTTGCTCTCGAATCAAGTTGGTTGCTATGAAACAGCCATCTTGTAAGAGCAAAAGCGCCCCGGGCCCTCGCCAGAGCAGCATCTATATGTTTGTCTAGCCAGATCCCAAGGTATTTGACTACATTCTGTTTCGCCAATGGGCGCCCGTCCGGTCCGAGAATTGAGAACCCGCTCCAATTTTTTCTAGTGTCTCGAGAGGCCCTAGCCAAAGGCGTTCTGAACAAAATAGTTTCTGATTTCTGGCAGTTGATTTTCAACTTCCAGTCATCACAATACTGCTGAATTTTTTCGAAGTCACGCTGCAAGAGAGTGACAATGACGTCGATCGTTGGACCTGATCTGTACGCGATTAAATCGTCCGCATACGCTATTGAATGGTGAAGAGAAGCTATCAAATCACTGAAGTAAATGTTGAACAGGATCGGCGAGTTCACAGTACCTTGTTGCAGTCCGTTGTTAATATCAAATGTTTGGATAGAAGTCACGTTGGCAATTTTCACTACGAACTTTCTACCTGTTAACATGTCAAAAATCATATATAGCAGTGGTTTACTTATGCCCAGCCGACTGAGCTTGTAATACAGCCCTTCTAACCATACGGTGTCGAAGGCTTTTTCCAAGTCAATCAGACAGGCACCCGTGCATTGGTTCTTGCATTTGTTCCATTGGATATCCGACACGAGTTTCGACGCAGCATGAATAGTATTATGCCCCGCTCTGAAACCGAATTGGTTATCCGGGATGATTTTATTGTCCTCAACCCATTTAGTCAGGGCTCTATGGACCACCTTCTTGAAGACCTTGCTGATACTTGGAAGGAGACTTATCGACCGAAGATTTGATGGGTTAGAGGTGTATTTATCCTTCTTGGGGATTGGTTGCACCACTGCTGTCTTCCAGTGCACTGGATAATATGCATTATTCAGTGCATTGTTGAACAGGATGGTGTACCTCTCTACAGCCACTGGCGGAAGGTGCCTATGCACAACATTGGATATACCGTCGATACCCGCGGATTTTTTTCTCTTCAGTGACTCGAAGATCATCTGGAGATCCCCCGTCGAAATAAACAAGGTGTTCGCCCCTACGTTGGTGACGGCATTATTTGCCATGAAATCGTCATCGAATCTGGTAAAACCAAGATTCTCGGACCGCCAATGATCAATATTATTTCTAAGGTGGGAGTGATGAAGTAGAATTCTGTTTTCCAATTCGTGGTTTGGGCGAATGCTATCATTCACCTTATACACTTCCTGGAAGACAGCTCTAACATAATCTCTCAGCTCTAAATCATCATCCAAGACGGCGCTCTCCGGATCAATGCCGATTGTAAAAGTTTGTAAAAGATGTTCATTGTCTGACGTTCTCGAAAGTTTCAGATCCTGAATGTCATTCTGATTGTTTCTCCGAAATATTTTGTTAATTTTCGGGAACATACTCGCGTTGTTGGAATTTACAGCACGAATTCTGTTGTTCCAATACAAACTTACAGATATTCTGTAATTTTCCTTGATCAACTGTTGGATATTTTTAATCAGTGACTTCAATAACCTGGCCTCCGAGTTTTGTCCGTCGGTAAACCGCCTGTACAAGAGTTTGAGTCTTGTCACTAGTCTACTTTTTTGTCTATGCAGTGCATCGATTGTCGCGTTTCGGTATACGTTTGTGGTATCGTGCTGTCGTTGGCGAGGTATCGTACTGTCCATCGTCTGCTTAATTTTATCATCCATTTGTCTGAGGTACCTGTCGATCTCGCCGCTTGATAGGTTCCTATTGGATGGTGGGAAGGAATCACTCGAAGTGAGCGATCTCGCCAGATTACTGGTAATACGTGGCCAACGCGCCTTACTATAATCGTAGGGGCGCATTTGGACATACTCTGCCATCTCCGCGAGTTCGTCTGGTATTGTGATCATGGCACTAAGTCCGCAGTGGTCACTGTCGTATACGAAGGTCCGTAGACAGTTAATAGACGATTCGCTCGTGTCAGCCAGTCTCAGTCGAGAGTCTATCAGCATGAGATCCAGATAGGAGCCGCTCCTTGGATACGACGGACTATCCGTTGCGAGCAATTTGACTCTATATTCAATGTTGCGAAGAACCCACCAATGGTTTAGTAGGCTCCCCCTAGTGTTAAGAATGTTATTTCCCCAATCACTATGTTTAGCGTTCAAATCGCCGGTCAGGATGTAGTAGTTTTCCACCAAATTTAAGTGCAGAGATCGAAAAAGTATCTCGAGCTCCGCAATGAAAATATTGGGTTGAGGTGCTTCAGGTGCATAGGCAGCTACAATGTACATTTTTTTTCCATTTCGGAGAGGAATGCACACAATGCAGGCCTCTAGCACCTGGAACCTCCGCACTTCACCGCTATATATGACTTTATGCTTTAAATTATTTTTAATGAAGATCGCGACTCCCCCGCCACGTGTGGCGTTGGGTCGTTCCCTTCGTATTATTTTATAAGAACTGTGCCAGATTTTGTGCTTCTGATTTAGCTTTGTTTCGCTAACCAAAAGTACATCGGGGCTTTCGTTCTGCAACAGGTTGAAAAGTACGGCTCTTCGCTCAATCCTAATCAATGAATTCACATTCACCGATAGGAACTTTAAGGTACTCTCTACCAGCGTACCCATTACGATTGTAGTTGTGCTAGGCCCGGCAGAAGCGAGTAGATTCTGTCCACTCGGGTCGCCGTCTCATGGATCTGCTGTTGGAGCTGGCCAATCTGCCCTTGAATGGCGAGCAGGATCGAACGCAAGTCCGCATCGGCCTCCGGTGCCTTATAAACAGGCACCGGGGCTTAGGCAAAGATTATATCTCCTTCTAATGGCTGTACATAAGTCTATGCTTGACAAATTTTCCTGCAATTTGATTTTTTTTTTACACTGGCCAATGAATATATTGATATATAAACCCCCTAAACAAATAGTGAAACTAGAAGAAAAGTTATTGCACACGCTATCGAAGGTAAAGACAAGCGCCAACACACTGGTGGAACAATTTATCTTAAAATACGGTTGTTTCAAAATACTCAAGTTAGACAACGGAGCTTGTAATGTATGTATTCAGCAATACGAGTCAGTTGTTTGTCCGCCCTCAAGCAGATCACATCATATACATGTAATAAAGTTGACTTAAGGAAGTTAGTCTGCCCTTTTATTCAAGTCATTACAGTGGCGACGAGGATAAAAACAAACAAATTAAAAATATTTTATAAATAAAAATAAACATTAACATAGATCAAATTGTTCAAGTGAAACTAATAAAAGTTAACGATGTCGGTTATTGGTTAGGTGCAGAGATTCGATTTTAATCATAATGACTGGCATATCTTCAAATCGCAACTAGAACAGTTTTTCATTGCCAATGACGTGTGTCACGAAGTGAAGAAAATAGCAATTTTAATTAATGCTCTATCAGAAGAGTCATATAAGTTGGTGAGCAATTTGATTCATCCCGTTAAAATTGAAACGGCAACATATGCAATGCTCGGTAAAGCTTTTGACGAACATCTTAAACCTACGGTTTCGGAGTTTGCGGAACGGAATAAGTTCTATTCAGCAGTTAAAAAACATCACGAAACGGTGAACCAATGGGCAGCGCGAGTGCGACCACTTTCGGTAAGCTGTGAATTCGGTAGTGAGTTAAATTCAGCGCTTCGCGATAAGTTCGTGATGGGCCTGCCAAAAGGAGCAACAAAGGATAAGCTTTTTCTGGAAAGCGTCGACAAATTGACGTTTGATAAAGCCATCGAAATAGCGAATGCGGTCGAATGTATCAAACACCAATACGACCTGGATGTAAATATTAAACAAGAGCCAAATACATCTGATGGCATATATCGAATGGGGCAGGTGAATCAAAAGGGGAGCAGTGGACAAGTGGTGACTAAGCAACTCCAACAGCAACTTGGCTTGGACGAATTCAACCATGTGACAATAACAACTCTGATCTCAACAAGTGTACAATTTGTGGGCTGTCAAATCATTCAGAGGGTTCATGCCGATTTAAGAATTATATATGCAAGCGTTGTAAGAAGAAGGGGCATTTACAGCGGGTATGCCCAAACAAATCGAATAGCTACAACAGGGAACGGCAAGACCTTAAATATATTGCAAATGCAGACTTATCGTTGTATAATATTTGTTCTGTTTTAGATTCGAATGACCCAATCAAAGTAAAAGTGCGCATGAATGGTATTCCTATTATTATGGAGATAGATACAGGTGCTTCTGTTTCGGCGATTTCATTAAAAACATACCGCGATCATTTTAGTTTGGATGCATTAGAAGTATGTAATTTAATTCTTAACAATTATAGTGGCACTATTTTGAAGCCGAGCGGTGTTTGTGTACTTGATATCGCATACAATAATATTTGTAAAAAGATTAAGTTTGTTGTTGTTGATAATGGCGGTCCACCCTTGCTTGGTCGAAATTTCTTAAAGGAATTTAATATCAAATTTTCCAATTTAAATTACGTGAACAAGGGTTTTTTACCGGAAGTACAGACAATTCTTAAAAAATTCAAAAACTTGTTTGATGGTCAATTAGGTCAATTTACTAAAAGTACGGTATCACTTCAGGTGAAAGAGAACTGTAAACCGAAGTTCTGCAAACCACGGTGTTGTGAACATGTAAACGCTGCATTAGAAAGTTTCTTAGCGATCGCGGTGCCACCCTGGTGGCGGATAGATTATTGTACATGGCCATGAGTCATGGTCGTTTTGCCATTTTCCGCCGGTCTCCTTTTTTTTTTGGTTTTTTCTCGGCGTGTCGGCAGCGAAGGACGGATGTACCCTCGTCATCATACAAGAAGGTTAAAGTATTAAATATTCTTTTTATTCAATTTCAACATCTCAGAAGTGGGATTTGTTTCGTGAGTATTGCTGTTGTGGATGGTTGCGGATTCCGCGTGTATAAAAGGATTTTGTTTTTCTGGGAGACGTACTATTGACTAGTTGGAATGAGCCAAGCCGGAAAAAGAGTAATCGACAATGCACCGATGGCGGAGCCCACAGATCATCAAGTTCAGCAAAATAGAAGCTTCAATTTTAGAGACGTGTTGCCAGATTTTGATCCAGTTGCGGGAGAAAATCGAGATGTCGCATTGTGGCTAGAACGAATGGAAGAATTCGGGACGTTGTATGATTGGGATGAAACGACAATGATCCATCATGCCCTGTCGCATTTAACCGGTGTAGCAAAACGATGGCGAGATTGCGTAAATCCAGCCGATCGCACGTGGGCGGACTGGAAAGAGCTGCTGACAGAAACATTTCCCGTGCGAAAAAGTAAAATGAGACTACGATTAGACGCACAAAATTATAAAAGGGGGTTACATCAGGATATAACCGAATATTACTTCGAGAAGCTGTCACGATGTCTCAAAGCTGGAATGGATAATTCGGAAATAATCGAATGGTTAGTTAACGGACTTCACAACAGCAGGTTCCATGATTATCTGGGTCCTCTAAATAGATACGAAAAACCAGCAGAACTCTTACCCGATTTACTCTCTGCCAATGAGCACCTGAATGAATTACGGCCATCGACTTCAAATTTTGGCTTTCCCATAAGTAAGAGCGTGGAAGTAAAGAAAGAATTCAGTGCGAAAAGGAAAGTAACCTGTTTCAAATGCGGCGTGGTGGGGCACTTTGCTCGTGATTGTGGAAAAACGACTAAATTGCAGCAGAATATTACAAGGTCCGTACCAGCGCAGGTTCTCCATGTCCAGAGCGGGAGTCATCAGAAATATATGAAGAAGGCGAGAATCAACGGACACGAAGTGGACTGTTATGTTGACTTGGGTAGTAGCTGCGTTACCTTGCGTGATGATGTAGCGAGTGAACTGAACCTGACCTATTATCAAGACAAGTACTTACCTAACTTAGTGGGTTATGGTCATGGCCTGGTAAAGCCGCTAGGGCTGCTGACCACAAACGTGGAAATCGACGGCGTCGTTGCGAAGGTAAACATTCACGTCGTACCGGCAGCTTTCCAATCGATTCCCCTATTGATTGGACATCCGTTTACGGAGCAGAGTCATGTCTCTATCGTTAGTAATGCAGCCGGATTACACGTTGAGCAAAACCAGATTGCAGACTTCGATTCTGTCAACAGCACCACGGGAAAGACGCAATTCCTGATAACTGAAACAAACATCATACCGCAAAACTACATCGGGCATGTAACGGTCGAAACTGGAGCACCAAACGAAAGCTACTTTATAGAAGGCGGGATACGAGAATCGGGGCAGCTGATTCCAAGATGCATTGTACAATCGGATCAACAAGGTTTAACATCGGTTCCAGTCCTTAATTTATCGGAAAGAAACTTCCATATCGAGAAAGGCCAAGTTCTAACGAGAGCGGAAAATTTCACTGAGGTAAAGACGTCGGAAAATATGTTATCTAAAAGTGAAGAACAAGTAAAGGTGACGGGAGCGGATATCAAAACAGATCTTCAAGGAAGTGATAAAGATAAACTTTTAAATGTAGTAGAAAATTTCAATGATTTAATTTGTAAAAATATTTTGCAGGTCGGTTGTACCAAAGAAGTGGAAATGCAAATCGAACTCACGACTGAGAAGCCAGTCTGTTACCAGCCGTATAGAATGTCCTATTCTGAAAGGAAGCAACTGCAAAAAAATGATACAGGACTTGAAAGATGGTGATATCGTCGAGGATAGCTTCTCCCCTTATGCTAGCCCTGTTGTGCTGGTAAGAAAAAAAACTGGTGAGTTACGACTGTGTGTTGACTACCGCGCACTAAACAAAATTACGGTTAAAGAACGATTCCCTCTCCCACGTATAGACGATCAGCTAGATGCTTTGCACGGTAAATTTTATTTTACAAGTTTAGATTTATTTAGCGGCTATTACCAAGTGCCAGTCAGTGTAGAATCACGGCCAAAAACCGCGTTTGTGACACCTGAGGGACACTTTCAGTTCAAACGAATACCTTTCGGCGTGTGTAACGCCCCCGCCGTATTTCAACGGTTAATCAATTTAATTTTGAGGAAACTACCTTACGGACTAGCTATGGCGTATTTGGACGACATTCTGATTCCTAGCGAAACTGTTGAAGAGGGCCTTGAAAAGTTAGTTATGGTTTTTCAGCTTATTCGAGATTCGGGTTTGAAAATACGGCTAGATAAATGTTGTTTCTTATGTAAAAAAATTGATTATCTTGGATTTGAAGTTTCGGCCAATACGATTGCACCAGGTAAAAGAAAAGTAGTTGCTGTCCAAAAATTTAACACCCCGAAAAATATCAGTCAATTGAGGAGCTTTATTGGCTTAGCTAGCTATTATAGGCGGTTTGTCAGAAATTTTTCCATTGTAATAAAACCCTTAACCGATCTTTTAAGGAAAGGAATCGCGTTTCGTTGGAACACGGAACATGAGAAATCATTTAACGAAATAAAGAAGCTGTTGAGCGAATTCCCAGTGCTTCGGATCTATAACCCATCAGCAAAGACCGAGTTATATACTGACGCAAGTTCTGTGGGCTTTGGAGCTGTCCTAGCCCAACAACAACCAGACCAAAAGTTCCATCCAATAGCATACTACAGCCGAAAGACTTCGAAAGAAGAGGCTAAGTATTCCTCAATAGAATTAGAAGCTTTAGCTATAGTGACTGCATTAGACCGATTCCGAGTTTACCTTTTGGGAAATAAATTTACTATAAAGACCGATTGTAATAGCTTAAGACTTTTAGATAACAAACGTGACGTAAGTCCTCGGATTGCTAGGTGGATAATGAAGCTCAGTGAATTCAATTATGAAATCGAGTATTATAGAGGTACGCAGAATGTCGTCGCAGATTGTCTTAGCCGAAATCCCGTAGAAGAGTCGAAAGATGAAGATGTCGCAGGGTTGTCCGTGTTAGGGATAAACATTAGTACTGATTGGGTAGCTGCTTTGCAGCGACAGAGTACAGAAATAGTAGCTGTTCGGGACAAGTTAGAAGAGGGTGATCAGTTGACGCACGATAGGTTTACCTTGATTAATGGTCGTGTATATAAGGTGACGAAAAATAGATGGAGATTATATGTACCGCCAGAGATTCAAAATGAATTAATCGCAGAAGCACATAAAAGTCTATGTCATCTAGGAGTGGAAAAGACCTTGCATAAATTAAAGAAAACGTATTATTTCCCCAAGATGCGTGATAAAGTCGGCTCGTATATAAACCGCTGCATAAACTGCCTTTATTATAAAGGTCCTACAGGTAAACAGATGGGATTCTTGCATCCATTGGATAAGGGTAATTACCCTTTTCAGACGGTGCATGCCGACCACTTAGGACCCTTTGAGAAGACTAAAGCTGAGAAAAAATATGTTTTTGTATTAATAGATGGGTTTAGCAAGTACTGTTTTTTGCGATCTACATTTGGTGTAGATGCCAAGGAAACCGTGTTGTGTCTTAACGATTTCATTTCTCATTACGGAAAACCTGTTCGCTTAATAACAGATAGGGGCACGGCTTTTACTGCAAAGGTTTTTGAAAATTTTTGCAGGGAATACAATATACAGCATGTAAGGATTGCGACGGCTACCCCACGAGCTAACGGTCAAGCGGAGCGTCTAAATAGGACAATTGTCGCGTCGCTGAGTGCAATATCAAAAGGATTAGATTGCTTAAATTGGGATATGAAGCTAGGCGAAGTCCAATGGGCTATTAATAATTCCGCGCACAGCGTTACGAGGCAGACACCATCTAGTCTAGTATTTAGGTTCGAGTGTGTAGGCTTAGGTGACAATCCACTCACCGCCGAACTCCTTTCTCTCAATGAGGAAAAAAGGAATCTGACTGAGTATCGTGACGTGGGAGAGAAGTTGGAAGAGAATCAAGCAAAGGTTAAGTCTAACTACGATAAGAAAAGACGTAAACCGCATCAGCTACAACCGGGCCAGCACGTCTTGATAAGGGCAGAGGCGTCCTCTGGCGCGATATCCCACAAGTTACGTCCTAGATTCAAAGGTCCTTATCAAGTAAAGAAAGTACTTCCAAATGATCGCTATGTAGTGGGAGATATAGAAGGTGAAACGCAGACCAGTCGTGAGTTCGAAGGTGTTTTCCCAATCGACAGTTTAAAGTTAGTTAGTTATACCGATCGTTAAATGCAAGTATTGTATTAATACTATAGGTATATATTTATATTACTTGGAGTACTAAGATTGCTTATTTTTGTTTCAAAAAATTACGAATTTCATGAATTATAAATAATTTATATTGCGTTATATAAAATGTGTTAGTTGTGAATTTTAAGTACGAAATGTATTTTTACATAATAAGAATTAAATGAATTTCTGTAAGATGACGGGGACGTCACCCTGATAGCGTGGCCGAGTTGTTGTGAACATGTAAACGCTGCATTAGAAAGTTTCTTAGCGATCGCGGTGCCACCCTGGTGGCGGATAGATTATTGTACATGGCCATGAGTCATGGTCGTTTTGCCATTTTCCGCCGGTCTCCTTTTTTTTTTGGTTTTTTCTCGGCGTGTCGGCAGCGAAGGACGGATGTACCCTCGTCATCATACAAGAAGGTTAAAGTATTAAATATTCTTTTTATTCAATTTCAACACACGGCAAATTCCCTTCGCATTAAAAGAAAAGGTGGAGAGCGAAATTGACAAGTTAGTTAGATTGGGGATGTTTGAACCTGTAAAATTTAGTGAATGGGGGACACCAATCGTTCCTATTTTAAAAAAAGTCTGGGGAAGTGCGGATTTGCGGCGATTTTAAGATCACGGTTAACCCGCAATTACGGGTAGATAAATATCCACTTTGTTTGTTTGCACAACTGCATGGTGGTGAAGAATTTACCAAATTAGATCTGTCAATGGCATATCAGCAGTTGGTGCTGAATGATGAGTCCAGGAAGCTAACAACTATTTCCACATCCAAGGGATTATTTCGCTATACGCGTTTAGTATACGGTCTAGCACCCGCACCTGCGATGTTCCAAAAGATCATGGATAGTTTGTTGATGGGAATTAAAGGGGTGGTGGTATTTCTAGATGACGTGCTAATAACAGCCCCAAATAGAATGGCGCATCTCAAAAAAGTTGAATTAGTTCTAAAAACCCTAAATGATGCTGGTTTTAAGTTGAATAAAGAAAAATGTGAATTCCTTGCTAAATTAATTAATTACTTAGGACATGTGATTGATAAGTTTGGATTAAGACCTTGCCCAAAAAAGGTCAGCATCATTCAAGAGATGCGTAATCCCACTTGTTTAAAGGAACTCCAATCATTCCTTGGAGTAATTAATTTTTATAGAAAGTTCTTGCCTAACATAGTAACGCTTTGCGCGCCACTATATAATCTCTTGAAAAAGTCCACCCAATTTGAATGGTCAAATATGCATTCTGAAGCGGTCGCTCAGATTAAAAAGGAAATTACGTCGAATAGAGCTTTAGCACACTTTAATCCAAACCTTGAGTTAAAGCTTACAGTTGATGCTAGCCCTGTTGGCTTAGGTGCGCTCTTATCGCAGGTATATGAAAATGGAGTGGAAAGACCAATTGAGTTTGCTTCTCGGAAATTGTCTATGACTGAGCAGAAATACTCTCAGCTGGATAGGGAAGCGTTAGCGATTCTTTTTGGAGTTAAACGCTTCCATCAATATTTGTATGGTAGAGAGTTCAAATTGGTGACTGATAACAAGCCACTCATGCACATCTTAGGCTCGAAAAAGGGTATTCCGCAGATGGCCGCTAATCGCCTACAACGAATTGCACTAGTCTTAGCAGGCTATACATATATTCAAAATCGAATGTATTCCATCCGAGCAAAATGTTGCGGATTATCTTTCTCGATGGCCAAGCGAAGATAATGAACCTTTAGAAGCACATGTAGGTGATGCTAGTTCGTCCTATATAAATTATGTAAAAGAATTCGATAGTTTGCCCATAACAGTAAAAATCGTTGAAAATGTGTCAAAAACAGATAGCTTATTGTCAAAGGTTTTGGAATATATACAAACTGGTTGGGAGCAGGATAAGGTAGGCATGGAGCTTGGACCCTATTTCTTAAGACGACATGAACTAAGTGTAAAGTCAGGATGTTTGTTTTGGGGTTATCGCATAATAATTCCCAAGTCACTGCAGTCAGCTGTCTTAGCAGAATTACATAAAACGCACATGGGCAGCAGTGGCCAGAAGTTATTGTTGGTGGCCAAAGCTTGACAGTGATATAGAATCAATGGTAAGGGCTTGTGATCAATGCTTGACAACTAGATCGGATCCACCAAAAGGGAAGCTTATTTGTTGGGAATGGCCTGAAGAACCGTGGGCTCGCGTCCACATCGATTTTTTTGGTCCAATATACAGGGTGTCCCACGAGCAGTGTGCCAAAAAGCTAGAGCGTGTAGGTCTAGTCAAGACAAGAAAAAAATCGTATGGGAGGGGGGGGGTCTATTTCCCCCCGTTTAGCCGGGAGGGGCAATTTTCTAAAAAATTGACTTAATTTGGAAAAAAAATTATTAAAAATCAACAGTTACATCCACAATGCCGTGATATACTTTCTTGTAAAGCCAGAAACCTCTTCTTTCATCTTGTTTCTAAACGAAGCTGTTTTAAGGAATAGTTTTTGAGAAATTAATTTTCAAACTCAAAATGTTGAAAAAAAAATGAAAAAAAAAAATTTCGAACTATTTTTTTTCAAAATTTTATGTAATTAAGTACTAATTTTTTGTCCAAAATTCAATTTTCTTATTAGTTTTTAGTTAAAAACAGAAAACCGGATGCAAAAATGTTTTGTAGTTTTTGAGAAATTAAAAAAAAACCCGAACCATTTTTTTCTAACTAAAACCTTTTTTTTGGTTTTAACGCGGCTGGACTTGTAGCCAAATTAATGTATGAAACATTGACATCTTTTTTATTATTTTTAAAAAATTTGGAGTTTTATTATAATCAATTTTCAATATGATCCCCATTTTTTAGAAGGCAAAGATTATATCTCCTTCTAATGCCTGCACATAAGTCAAACAATTTGACTCCAGCGACTTCAATCCGTGCTTTCAGTCGTTCCAAAGATACTATTTCCACTTCGTAAACATAATTCTTCATGAATCCCCACACATAAAAATCTAGAGGAGTTAAATCTGGTGATCTAGGTGGCCATTCCGTGGGGCCTTTTCTTCCGATCCAACGGTCACTAAAATGATCATCCAGCCAGTTTCTAACCCGTAAGCTGTACTGTGCTGGTGCTCCATCTTGCTGGTAGATTAAATTTTCTGCTATGGCCAAAGGAACGTTGTCCATCAAATCGGGCAAAAGGTCTCGTAGGAACTGCAGGTATGATTCTCCATTAATAACGGCATTCAAAAACCGGGGCCCGATTACAGTTTGCCCAACAATACCAAGCCAAACATTACAGCTAAAGCGGTGTTGTGATTTATTTTGTTTCTTGTTGTGTGGATTGGTGCTATTCCAATGATGCGAATTGTGGAAGTTAGTAACCCTATCTCTGGTAAACTGGGCTTCATCTGTCCAGAATATCCTTGCAAAATAGTTTCGTTCAGTTTCATCTCGAAGCAGTGATAATCGACAAAATTCTGCTCTCAAAAACTTGTCGTTTGAGGTGAGTTCCTGAACTGGCCTAAAATGGTACGGGTGTAAGTTTTCGGTATGAAGCACTCTCCGTACTCTAAATTTGGGCACTCCAAGCATAATAGCTATCTTCCTTGTACTAAGGGAGGGATTACGTCAGACCAAATCCAAAAATTGCGGTTTTATTGTCTTAAGGTCCTAGCCGGTTGAACCCATTGGCGGCGGGCGGACCCAGACGAAATTGGCAGGTCAGTTTTCAGGCGCTATCAATGAAAAAAAAGGATTAATCCAGGGTTATTCCAATACTGTGTCAGTTTATTGAATCCTCATAAAACTCCAAATTTTTTAAAAATAATAAAAAAGATGTCAATGTTTCATACATTAATTTGGCTACAAGTCCAGCCGCGTTAAAACCAAAAAAAAGATTTTTCTTAGAAAAAAATGGTTCGGGTTTTTTTTTAATTTCTCAAAAACTACAAAACATTTTTGCATCCGGTTTTCTGTTTTTAACTAAAAACTAATAAGAGAATTGAATTTTGGACAAAAAATTAGTACTTAATTACATACAATTTTGAAAAAAAATAGTTCGAAATTTTTTTTTTTCATTTTTTTTTCAAAATTTTGAGTTTGAAAATTAATTTCTCAAAAACTATTCCTTAAAACAGCTTCGTTTAGAAACAAGATGAAAGAAGAGGTTTCTGGCTTTACAAAAAAGTATATCACGGCATTGTGGATGTAACTGTTGATTTTTAATAATTTTTTTTCCAAATTAAGTCAATTTTTTAGAAAATTGCCCCTCCCGGCTAAACGGGGGGGAATAGACCCCCCCCTCCCATACGATTTTTTTCTTGTCTTGACCAGGCCTACACGCTCTAGCTTTTTGGCACACTGCTCGTGGGACACCCTGTATAGGAAGTGGTTTCTAATGATTGTGGACAGCTACAGTAAATGGCCGGAGTGCTTGGATATGGGCTCTAATACAACTAGCAGGGCTACTATAGAAAAATTAAGACCAATATTTTCGCGCTTTGGGGTGCCTAAAACCTTAGTTTCCGATAATGGTACTGCATTTGTATCAAACGAGTTTGAGCAATAAAACACATAACAACACCCGTAGGGAACCCGGCTACGAACGGACAAGCTGAAAACTTTGTCAAAACGGTTAAAAATGCATTAAAACGAGCATTAGCTTCGGATAAAAAGGTTGATTTGCAAACGGCGTTGAATGCGTTTCTACTAGATTATAGGAATACCATTCATTCGAGCACAGGTGTATCTCCAGCTGAGTTAATGTTAGGAAGGAAATTAAGAAATAGACTAGACTTACTTAATCCTAAAAGAAACATGCAAATTAATCTAAGTAAAATTAAAACAATGATTGAAAAACAACAGGAAATTCAAAAACAAAACTATAAACATAAAATAAGAAAAGCTTTTAAAGTTAATGAGTTGGTCATGGTAAAAGACTATCGTATAAGTAATAAAGTAGTTTGGACAAAGGCTAGAATTGTAAAACGCTTAGGCATACAATATTATTTAGTTGAAGTTATTGAATCAAAAAAAATCTGGAAAAGACACCTAAATCAAATTATAAGTGCAGGTGAAAATGAAAATTGTATTGATTATATACCTACAACATTGTATGATAATTTGGATAACGTGATTGTAAAGAAAGGTTAAGCTACAGAGCCTGTTATTAATCAAAATCTTAATGTAAGCAACAAGGAGGTATCTAAAAATGTTGTGAGGAAGCAGTACAACTTAAGGAGTAAGAAAAATAATGTTTAATATAATATGTAATGAATACAACGCATTGTGGTAACTGCGTATATAAGGGACAAACAACTGAAGGGGGATATTGTAATGTATGTATTCAGCAATACGAGTCAGTTGTTTGTCCGCCCTCAAGCAGATTACATCATATACATGTAATAAAGTTGACTTAAGGAAGTTAGTCTGCCCTTTTATTCAAGTCATTACAGAGCTGAAATTAAAAATGAGCTACTGAGGAACATATGCGAAATGTTAAAAATCAAAAAAGGCATAGGATCTTTAGAGAGAAACCATAGAGTTTTAAATGAATTTCTTTTAAATTTCACTGAAGATTATGAATGGGACATTTGGGTACCATACGCATTTGCATATAACGTAACACCACATGTAGACACCAAGTATACACCATATGAACTCATTTTTGGAAAATTACCCTACGTACCAAGTGATGTAATAAATAGCAATGAAAAAGTATATAATTTAGATAACTATGCAAATGAAATAAGAATAAGACTCAAGCATGCAATTGAAAAAAATAAGAAAAATTATCAATAATGTTAAGAATAAAAGAAAATGTTAATATGATAAAAATACAAATATTTCAGACTTTAAAATAGGAGATTTAATGTTTGTTAAACTACATAGAAATTAAGAAAAAAATACAAAGTCCTTACCACGGACCATACAAAATAATAGAAACAAACAATAATAATTCAATAATAGAAACAAACGGTGAAAGGAAGAAGTTCCACAACAACAGCCTTAAGAAACATAACATATGATAATAAATTCAATGCACACAATACATACCAATTACTAACTGTTAATACAAACAATTCTTTTTTAAATTATTATATTATTCAGGAATGTAAGCAAACTACATAAGTTAAAATAAGACATACACAATAATGTAATTAGTAACCTAAGAAACCCCGATGGAAAGCATTTTCGTAATATATCGATACAGAGAAATCTTGAAAAATTATCTTTCCAAATAATCTTTCGCTTAAGGGTAAGGGTGTAGTGTACCCACCAAGGCAATAATAAATACTTCCTACACACTGCATAGTACACATTACATAATAGTGTCATTCGACACCAAAAAGCTAAACACTGGCCGGCACACGACAAAATGCTGACACCACAAGAATACAAGCAGAAAGAATTGGAATATAAACATTACAATGTTCACTGCCCAAGTATTTCGATATAGATGTGTGTCATGAATGGCATTTATATCATTGAGCATAATATCACAGAGCATACATTTTAATGTGTCATCTGAGAAGTGACTCTTTTTGGGAACACAATGCAGTGTAGCCGATGGCACGCGACCTACTTGAGATCGATATGCATTGGAAATGATAATGGGGGAAATAGTATATATGTATGTAAAGACCGATAGATCGAAAATAAAGGCAGGTTCAATTTGACCACAAGCAAATGTGTTTTTCACTTTTTCTGGCAGACCTCTATGGCATTCGTGCCCTGCCGGATTGCTTAGATTAGAGTAGATTTTACACCACCCCTTTTTCCTTACACAGGGTACCACCCATCCTTACACATACCAAGGGCCAGCGCGAGACCATAGACCTGCGTAAGTATGTCATTGGTGTTGGTGGCTTTATATTTAAAGGTATAGGCACCATTATGCTATCCACACTGGAGCAGTATAAGCGAGTCAAGGACGTTTTAAATGAGACCACGACGAAGTTCTTCTCCTTTACCCCCAAGGTCGAAATGGCGGCAGGTCTGGCCGACGTTACAAAAACTGATAGCTGTGCCCAAAGCCCCGGTACTTGTTTCTAAGGCATCGGAGGCCGAGGTGGACTTGCGTTTGATCCTGCTCGCCATGCAAGGGCAGATCCATGAGCAGGCGACCAGAGTGGACCAAATCTCTCAGTGAATGTGAATTCATTGATTAGTATTGAGCGAAGAACAGTACATTTCAACCTCTTGCATGACGAAAGCCCCGATGTACTTTTGGTTAGCGAAACGAAGCTAAACCACAAGCACAAAATCCGGCAGAGTTCCTATAAAATTATTCGAAGAGACCGATCCAACGCCACATGAGGCGGGGGAGTTGCGATCTTCATCAAAAACACATTAATCATAAAATTATATATAGCGGTGAAGTGCGGAGGTTCCAGGTGCTAGAGACCTGTATTGTGTGCATTGCTCTCCGAAATGGAAAGAGAATTTACATTATAGCTGCTTATGCACCGCAGCGGAGCTCGAGACACTTTTTCGATCTCTGCACTTGAACTTGATGGAAAACTACTACATTCTGGCCGGCTACTTGAATACCAAACATACTGGGGAACAACATAAGCAACATTAGGGGAAGCTTACTAAGCCATTGGTTGGCTCTGCGGAAAATAGAATACACTCAAGTTACTCGGAACGGATGGTCCGTCGTATCCTAGGAGTGGCTCTTATCTGGATCTCATGCTGCTTGACTCTCGACTGAGACTAGCTGACACGAACGAAGAGTCTACTAACTGTCTACGGACCTTTGTATACGACAGTGACCATTGCGGACTTAGTGCCGTGATCACAGTACCGGACGAATTCGTGGAGATGACAGAGTATGTCCAAACGCACCCCTCCAATTACAGTAGGGCGCGTTGGCTGCGCTTTGCCAATTCTGCTCAGATCGCTCACCTCGAGTGGTTCCTTCCCATCATCCAATAGGAACCTGTCAAACAGCGAGATTGACAGGTACCTCAAACAAATTGATGATATAATTAAGCAGACGGCGGATAGTACGTTATCACGCTAAGCACAAAACGATACCTTAAACCGCAACGCGACAATCGACGCGCTGCACAGACAAAAAGTAAAAAAGTAGACTCCTGACAAGACTCGATCTCTTGTACAGGCGGTTTATCGACAAACGAAACTCTGAGGTCAGGACACTGAATTCACTGATTAAAATATCCAACAGATAATCTAGGAAAATTAGAGAATTTCTGTAAGTTTCCAACAGCGCGAGTATGTTGCCGCAAATAAATAATTTATTTCGGAGAAACAATCAGAATGACATTCCGGATGTGAAGCTTCCCAGAACGTCAGATAATGAACGTTTGCTACGAACAGTTAGCATAGATCCAGAGAGCATCATCCTGGATGACGACTTTTTCGTGGTCAAGGATCCTCAGGAGAAGGTGGCGACAGTAGGAGCTGTCTTCCAGGAAGTGTACAAGGTGAATGATAGTATTCGCCCGATCCACGAACTGGAGAACAGAGCCCTGCTTCATCACTCATACCTTAGAAATGATTTCGATCATTGACGATCAGAGAACCTTGGTTTTACCAGGTTCAATGACGATTTCATTTCAAATAATGCCGTCACCAATGAAGGGGCGAACACCCTGTCTATTTCGACGGGGAATCTCCAGATGATCTGCGAGTCACTGAAGAGAAAAAAATCTGCGGAAATCGACGGAATATCTAATGTTGTGCTCAGACATCTCACACCACTGGCTGTAGAAATGTCCTGTTCAACAATGCACAATACACTGAATAATGCAATGGAAGACGGCGCTGATGCAACCAATCCCTAAGAGCGATAAAAACACCTCTAACCCGGCAAATCTCCGGTCGATAAGTCTCCTTTCGAGTATAAGCAAAGTTTTCGAGAAGGTGGTCCATAGAGCCCTGTCTAAATGGGTTGAGGACAATAAAATATTCTGGATAACCAATTTGGTTTCAGAGCGAGGCATAATACTGTTCATGCTGCGTCGAAAGCCTTGTCAGATATTCAATGGAACAAATGCAAGAACCAATGCACGGGTGCCTATTTGATCGACTTGGAAAGCGCTTTTGACACCGCATGGTTAGAAAGTCTTTCTTACAAACTCAATCGGCTGGGCATAACTAAACCACTGCTATGTATGATTTTTCACGTGTTAACAGGTAGAAAGTTCATTGTGAAAATTGCCAACGTGACTTCTTCACAAACATTTGATATTAACAACGGTACGATGAACTCGCTGATCCTTTTCAACATTTACTTCAGTGATTTGATAGCTTCTCTTCACCATTCAATAGCCTATAAGGCCGATTTAATCGTGTACAGATCAGGTCCAACGATCGACGTCATTGTCATTCTCTAAGCTGTTAGACTTCGAAAAAATTCGGCAGTGTTGTGATGACTGGAAGTTGAAGATCAACTTCCAGAATTCAAAAACTATTTATTTCCACTTTTTGGCCACTAGAAAAAATTGGCGCAGGTTCTCAGTTCTTGGACCGGACGGGCGTCCACTGGCAAAGCAAAGTGCAATCAGATATCTTGGGATCTGGCTAGACCAGTATCTGTAGATGCGGCTCTGGCGAGGGCCCGGGGCGCTTTCTTTTTGACAAGATTGCTGTTTCATAGCAACCATAGTCCTATACAATAGGGCTATGATTGTAAGCATAGATAATTTTCTGATTAAACTGATCCGAGGTCACGTTGCGGGGGCAATTACTTCGGTCATCAACCTGACCTCCGGGGCTTACTACCCCAACGACATGTGCCACGAGAAAGTGCGCCTTAGCGGCTTTGTCCTCCCTGAGGCATTCCTCTATTTGGATCAATGTGGGCTGATCGAGGATGAATTGGCGGTTCTGATTATCTTCCACGTGGTCCATAATCCCTGAGCGGCGGCTCCTCTAGGAACTGGATGTTGCACTCCGCGAGCCCGAGCGCTTCAGGTTTAGTAGATCGATGCCGCACAAAGATCGAGACGTCGTCCGACAGCATCAATGTTTTTGGTGGCTGGAGCGGACTGCGTCAGTGGTTCATTTTAATAGGCCAGCCTCTTGAAGGCAAAGTCTGCCATATGCCAATGGCAGGCTTGCGTATACTAGATAAGGCTAGGATAGATTAGAGTAAGTTAAGTTAGGTTAGGGCAATGCAAGGGTGGCGCGTAGTTTTAATGTAGTTTAACTTTAGATTTCATTAAAATAAAAAATAAAATACAAAAAAATTACAAAACAATAACAAAACAAAAAGAGACATATATACAAAATATACATCATGTATGTATTTTTATATATATATTTAGTTTAGTTATACGATTATTTATATAAAAAATGTTCTGATGCTAAGTTTTTTGAAATATTATCTTTCTTAGCCTTAGTTGTTCATTTACATTTACCTTATTATTATTATAAGACGTAGTAGACTAGTTGTACTACCACGTTTTGAAACAGTTACGGCACGTGCTTCCTACGAAGTGGTTACATGTTGATCCCTATGTTCAAATTCATGGGCGATCACCTACCATAGAACAATACAAACTACTATACTAGCTTTAGATGCCCTTTTAATCCTCTTCTCCGGTTAATTTTTTATGCTTTTACTTGATCAAATTGCTCTTTAGTAGAGATCACAAATATAACGTCTCAAACTTCTATTTGTTTAACACCTTTCTTCCATTCCTTGTCGAATTTGACACATCTTAATTGCTTCTTGCCGTGGGTAGCGGCACTCGTATTAATATAACATTCAAGGCTTGTAAAGATATAGAGACTGTCATCCATCACTGATGTCAAATAGTATTCTAATATGGCTAAATTTGACTTACTTTATAGTAAAGTTGAAAATTTCATTTTAGTTGCCTATATTTAAAGCTGAAAAACATTTTGCTTACAATAAAGGTATTTGCCACATGCCACGTCTTTCCAAGTCATTTTACAATTACGGTCGTTCGACTAAACCTAATCAGGTTCACTTTATATACTTACATTCTAGATTTCAAACGTCAGTTTCAACATTTATATCATATAGCTCGGGAGTTCTAAAGGGACATCATCTACTCCTGAGTGTATTGCTTATTAATTTCAATTGTGTAATTGCCTATTGTATGCGGTTGGGCATAAATTAATTTCTAAAACAAGAAATTTCGATGATTTTAAATGATTTTTTAGTAACTGCTTAAAATGTTCATTTTGTTTCAAATATTGCATCGAATGGGTACATTTGATAAGTATTGACAACATCAAGGACGCATTAATTGATTCATAACTAATATTTGTGTCTTACATGGATAATATAGTTTTAAATGTTACTTTCATATCTCAATCGAATTATTATTTGAGCTATCTTATAAATTTATTGTAATACTTTTAATAATTCTTATTAATAATTATCTTAAAAAGAAAATATTTTTAATTTAGTACATTTTCTTTTATTAGATAGTAATTTTTTGATATTTACATGTAAATATAAATTATTTTTTTGTATCTTACTGTCACAGTTATAAATTTTTATTTTTTTTTTTATATTTCATGTCAAATATTTTGTAGATTTACCGGAAGTTGTTGAAAAAGTGTTAAATGTTATGAAAGACACAGAATCAGATAAGGATCTTATGAATGATGACCCTCAAATATATTCTTCAAGCAATAAGCAGTCGCTAAGCAAAATGAAAGAAAACACAGTGGAAACAGGCAGCAGAAGCTCTTCAGAGGAAATAGTGCAATGTTATTTTCCAGATAATGAGTCATTTGATTCAAGATTTTCACCTCAAAAAAAATTGAATGATCCTGTTAATCAGAGACAAAATAATTCGACTCCGTCTATTGGCCCTGATAGTTTAGCAACGTCATCACCAGAATCAGAAATTGAAAAAGCTTTGGCGAATGATTACAAAAAATCACCATCACCAACTCCAACTTTTTCTGAATTTCAGTGCCTAACAGAGCTTTCAATTTCTACTGTTTTCAATTATACAAGGGAAAAAGGCAATATTGTTGATCGACTTAATATACTGCATGATATTGACCTAGAAAGAAACAATTTCATTTTACCTCACAATGATACTATACTGGATAATATCAACAACCAACCCAAACATGTAACGGCTGAAGAGCGAATAATTGACCACAATGAACAGAGGAAACTAGTTGATGCAGTTTTTAACGATGCTAATTTAAATAATGATATGGAAGAAGTAGCAAAACTGAAAAATATTCTAAATAAGTAAGTACATGGTATTGAGTATTTTTGTAAAATAAAAAAACCAAAATGTAAACGCTTTTATCTTTGTATGTGTACATACTCGTACATAACAATAGAAGAGCTGACGTTTCTTTAAACATTTCTTTTTCTATTTTCATTTACTTCTATATATTGATATAATGCTGTAAATACATGTATTGCATAAGCTTAACAATTTTTGGAATATAACATAACGTAAGTGAATATTATTTCCAATAAATAATATATTTGTATATATTTATAACATTGCACTAACATTTAAAATTTGTATATCTTGATATTTAAAGAAGGTATGCCGCTCATTACACAATTCGTTTATTATTTTTTTCTTTGAAATCAAGATACGAGCACAGCGATTTATTTATTCCAAACCAACCAACTGAATGGGAAAAACAAGCAGATATGTTAGCGAACTTAAAGAAATATAATCCGATTGAGGCAATGAGGAAATATAAGAAAGAAAACAAGGCAAACAATATATTATTCCAGAAAGGAGAGAATAAACCACAAAATCAAATGCTTGAGGACGATTTGACTGATTTTGTCTCTACTCAAACTCCTACTGTTCGGTCAGTCCTTTCTAGCGCGGCTAGTGAAAGGGGTAGACAAAACATATTTGCTTCGGGAATCGTTACAAATCAATACAGTTTACCTCCTAAACAAAATACAGTTCTCGAGATTAAAACGAAAGTATCTGAGACTAGAGATAAAAAACAAATTTATACTCGAAGAAGAAATAATTTATCGCTTGCATCGAAAACAAGAGAATCCCTTTCTCCAAGCTCATCAAAACGTTGTGAAAGATGTGCAGTTTGCAGTAATATATACAAACACTAACTTACGTCCGTATGTTCACAAAATTATTGCACTATGTAACACTATGCACTATAATACAATATTGTCAAATAACATTTGTAAAAATACACCATCTTTATTTTTGTAAAATATATGTACGTACAATAAATCAATAAGAAAACAGGAATGCAAACATGTTTTCGGATATTTGCATGTGTGTACTCATACATACTGATATTGCTATACAATTTTCTCTCATATTTCAGGAGTTAAGGATCTGACAAATTCTGACAAAAGCAGCGGCGAATGGTAGTTGCTCAGGAGTCGCTAAATTAAGTCAATAACAATCTAGAACCACAGAAATGTGTCGTAACAGGTGACAAAACAGCAAACGCTATTCTACTATATAATAAAAATCATGTTCGCTCGCATAAAGGGCACGATGAGAGTATAATAGGATTCAAACAGTTTTTCTGCTTTTGACCGACTCTCAGCCAGAGCAGGATGCGACTCTTACTTTTATAGATTTCAAATTCTTTACCAGATTACTCTATTAAGCTTGATAAAAAGCACCACATGATTTCACTGGTAAAACTACATAATGAATTTTATAGCAATACGAATTGCCTAATTGGCCTTTGTGAATATAAAGGATTGGAATTTGAAAACACTTAAGATGCTGGATTCGTAGATTCGTTGGTATTTTTTTTTCTTTTTCATAATATGTTGGACAGCAAAATACTTCCTTCAAAATTCTCATTTGCCTTTAAAAATTTCATTTTACCCTAATGCTCACTGACTTGCCGTATAATTCATCTTAGCAAGTTAATGTCATCTATGTACATATATACGTTTGCGGTCAATAGTATGAATATACAACGAATTCTTTCTTCGCTCGGTGAGTTTAAGAATGATTTGAAAACAAAAACACATTTAGGGAATCAGTTAGGTCACTAGCGAGCCTATTTTTATAGGAGGGCTCATAATCATTCTGCACAATATGACACAAGTTTGACAGCGGTGTCAGAAATAGACTGCGTTTTTTTGTAATAGGCGGTAGAAGTCGTTTTAACAATCTTAGGTTTTATCAGGACTTCCAGTAGTTTATGTACAGAAGCCTTTAAGCGCTAGCATTAAATGGCAGTTAGGTTTTAAAGGCGATATTCAGGAAATTTATCCCTCTACAGTTGTTGCCGTCAACCATTGATGTATGTTTTGTTCTTTCTATATCTTATAGACCATTTGGATTTAATATCCAGATCGTCTTAATCAGCTTTGTTGAATTTAAGAAAAGATTCTAGATAGTCAAAAAATTATAATTCGTCTGATAATACTGTTGCAATTGATTGACTAAATATATATGATCAGAAGAACATCTGCGCAATATCTGGACTAAGAAATCAATTACAGATTGTCGATAATTATAATTCACTTAGACCTTCGTACTTAAATCATATCAGCTAAAACAATTTCCACATATTGGAAAATCTCTTCAGTGCATTCGCTAGCTTTGCAATACTGCGTTTAAATCCTTTTTTTTTTTATTCCGTCTAGCAGGTGCAACAAATTGCGAGCATTAACTTGGGAAGGATATACGGTTTAAAAACACTAACCAGATCTGTGGGAGAAAGGTACATATTGAATTTCATACATACGAGGGTGGTCCGATAAGTACTTATTCATACATTCTAGTAGACGGCTACTGTCGAAATTTTAATCGGATCGGACTCGTAGTTTTGTTTTGACCGCGTGTGGAAGCGCGAGTGTCCGCAAATTTTAGAAAAATGGAAAAAGAGCAATATCCGTCGGTGATTCGATTCTTGTTTTTGGAAATCAAAGAGCGTTTGGATGCTGTGTACGGTGACTCTTCTCCTTCAATGGCGAGCATCAAAAATTGGTTTAACGAGTTTCAATTTGGTCGCGCGTCGGTTTTTGATGAGCCACGTCCAGGTGCTACCACGGAGGATAACGTGGTAGCTGAGACAGTGGGCTTTTCAAAAGATCGCGTGGGTCATATCCTGCATGAAATTTTGGGGATGAGAAAGCTGTCGGCGCGATGGGTGCCGCGTTTGCTCACTCCGGACAACAAGCGCAACCGTGGGACCACTTCAGAGCAATGTTTGACGCTGTTTAAACGCAATCCGCAGGAACGTGCTCCGAAGGCGAAGACTGTCCCATCGGCCGGAAAGGTGATGGCTACCGTTTTCTGGGATTCACAAGGTGTGATCCACATCGACTACATTATTGGGCCGATTCGACGCCGAATTGAAGAAAAAACGGCCCCACTTGGGGAAGAAAAAAGTGCTCTTCCACCATGATAACGCAACGGCTCACACCTCCGCCCTCGCCACGGCCTAATTGGTCGAATTGGGCTACGAACTGCTGCTCCATCCACCGTATTCTCCAGATTTGGCCCCGTGCGACTTCTTTTTGTTTCCAAACTTGAAAAAATCACTCGCCGGCCAGAAATTTCCGTCGAATGAGGAGGTCATCGCCGCCACGGAGGCCTACTTTGCAGACCTCAAGAAAACGTATTTTTCAGACGAGTTAAAGAAGTTGGAGCATCGCTGGGTCAAGTGTATCGAGCTAAAAGGAGACTATATTGAAAAATAAATCTAAATTCTTCAAAATGTTTGTTTTTCTTTTGTAGACTAAGTACTTGTCGGACCACCCTCGTATATATATATATAGAGTCACCATATATACTTATGGTCATAAAAACATCCAGTATTTCCCAGAAAATGGGTCATTTCATCAAAGTCGAAGGGATTTTTAAACAGTGGGAGGTATTTCCCACATCTGACTAAACTTTGCCAAATTTACCTTTGATACTGTTATAAGACAAACATCGAATTAATTGATCGATTTTTGAAATTAGTCTTGCCTTAGTTCCAGCTGTGGAGAATTTCTGCCTTTTATTTGTAAACTTTTATAAAAATGCGATGCGTACAGCACCCATTGCCCATTGCCGGTCCGTTCTGCACTGGTTTGAGTAATAAATCAAATAGTATAGGCCACTCTCTATAACACGGCATAGCCATTTGTTATTATGGCATGAATGAGGACGAGAGATGATATATCTATAACAAAAAAGAAACACTACTAGTTCATATTTTACATATGTTTTTTTACATTTCCGTTAAAATCCCTCTTTCTGAATGTGCATAAAAGACATGTATGTAGCCACTTTGATACTCTTAGACTGATTTCCTTTAAAAGGCAGAAATGTCTTTTGTGAAATGCAATTTCAAAATTTATTTTCAATTATTGAATACCAAGATTGAACACAGTGTTTAAGAGGACCGTAATTACCCCAAATTACCGCCAGTGTAGATATTTTGATACCATTTTACCAAAAAATATCAACAAGAGTAACTCAAACTCAAACAAAAGAGAAACTCAAAAAAATTTTAAAAAAATATATAGAATTAAATTTTCCTGGGAACATCGATCATACACACGGTATTTATTAAAATCTTCATTACATTAAATTAACTTTAGATCAGTCTTAAGTGGAAAATATATTTTTCATATCAACACAGTAAAGGAACAACATATATTATACAATCTATACATACATATTGTACATACATACAGTTATGATAATTTCTGCAATTACTACTGATTCTTGTGAATGGTCGCATCTTCTGCATAGAAAGTTATGGGTGCGTCTTGTACTGAAATTTCTTCGGAGCTACCATCTTTACAAGCTTTAAAATCATTGGAATAATTTGTTTTCAAATGTTTTTTTAAAAGCGTTGTATCACTTTCGGCCTTCAAAATTTTTTTTCGACGCTCGTTTATTACTTGCAACGAATCATATACCTCATGTGTATTATTTTTTATATAGTTATTTGTACAAATCACAGAATCATATTCATTTGTTATTTTTGGTTTTGGTCGATAAAAAGTGAGTGAAGAGTTACTTCTGTATAAAATTTTATTATGCTGATAACAATATTTTTTACTTGATGGAGTATGCAATATGAGAGATTCTGGACGTGTTTGCTTTAAAATGCTAGTTAATTTAAGTGTCACTGCTTGGCTAAGTTTAGATTTGTCACATGGATCCTTTTCATCATTTTCTGGACTCTCTTCAAGTACACATGGCTCAATGCTGGATTGACCGGATAATTGGCGAACAGTGATTGGTTCGGAACAAATGGATAGTTGGCTCCTTAGAAGAATAGGATAAAGTTTTTTTTTTAAAATGAGAAAAAAAGAGGTCTTTAAGATTTCATCATAATTGTAATTATGTATTTGCAATAATTATATTGGATAGAGTTTTAAACATTTAAAGATTTTCCATGAGGACGCTGAGAATGTAAGTACAGCGTGTTATGTGTGAGACACAAACTCATTTCTTTTTTATTTCCCAGAACGACCAGCGGTGGTTTACCTACAGCCTCTGGATTAGTTGGATTTTATACGGTTACAAAAACAACGTATAATTAAAACATACATATGCATAACAAAATTTCTTTAACTTTAACGATTTTTTAATTTACATATTCAATCTACTAAACATAATTTGCTCTAAAGTATAATTGCCAATTTTTGGTTGATAAATATATGTACTTTGAAGTAAATACCTGAACTCGCGTTCAACAGATGGCGTTGATGAAGGACCAGAATTAAATCGTCTCGTCAGTTTATTGCATAGTCTCTGTGATTCCGGACTATGTAAATCTACCTGTATGTTTTTTGATTCAACACTAGGAGTACGACATACCCCCAAGGAGCCTTTATTTAACCAATCGGTAAAAACTGAACTTCTCCTGAAGAAAAAGGAAAAAAAAAAACGTAAGAAATTCCTACAACAGATTACTATAAAATATGCATTTCCCACCTTGTTTCATCTGGTGCCAAGTAATGGGGTTCCTCATTTTCAATAGGTTTTTGCCTGGAAAGTATATGCTTTCTAGCTATATCAGATCGTTTGGTACGGTCTTTAATTTTAGTCGACTGGCTCTCTATGCACCCTATATCGTTTTAAAATGATAGCCATTATTAAGCTTTATTCACCATTTGGTTATCCTCTAACCCGTTTCATCCATAGATAAAGTATTCCAATTGTATCTCTGGTATGACATAACCGGAAAAAGAGAGTTCTCAGACTCCCTCAAAGTTTTTTTCGCAAGATTGCTACCTAATTTTGGGCTTCGAGTCCTAGAATATCTTCCATTTCGATGGTGATGATGACGCGATCGTCTATACGTGCACTGGCTTAGATGTGAAAATTTATGACTAGGCGACAGTAAATGTGCTAATGTTATATTTGTCTGACACTGTATACGGCCTGTCATGTTTGGCACGGAACCACTGCGTATCAACCTTTGTCTTTTAGGCGGCAAATGTGTGGAATGACTACATACATAAATGCATGTAAGACAGTTTTTAATTACACTAAATAATCATTTAGAAGAAAATAATAACGAAAAAACATATCAGAGCGCATGCAAATGTATATATGTATATCCATCTCGGCACTGCAAACTTTAAACCATCATAGAGATTGAATAGTAAAAATGTTGTAAAATAAAAGAGAAAAGAAGACAATTTGAAAAAGATGTAAACGCTATACCCCAAGGTTTTGGAAAAATGTACAAGCGCAGCTGTCAATGCTTGCCGATCTAATTGATGAACTTGAGGTTCAGCAGGTGACGACCGAAATACTCCCAAATGGTGATCCCATTTAGCACTTTTATAGGATAGTCCTATTTAAATTAAATGTTTCAAAGAAAGAAAGAAAGATAAATTATATTGAATATCAAGAAAAACAAACCGTTCGAACGTCTTTGTGAAGTAGCATTACTCAAATTACTCCTAATATTTGTCTTACTAATCGTTGTAGCTTTGAACCTTGCTGGTACTACTTTTGCGGCGGAATCACGAGCTTCGAAGGTCATAACACATGATGCTACGACTATAAAGCCTCCGAAACCCATAACTATTGGGCCGATGTATGAAAGATTATTTAAATGAAACCCCTTTGTTTCATTTTTTACACGTACTGTATAGTTTCCTCTAAGTTCTGAACCAAGAGAAAGTTGTTCAGCGAAGTAACCTACCCGAACAAAACTCTCCGAAAATTCATTTCCGAATATATAATATATATATTTACCGACTATTGCCATTCCAGCTCCCAAAAACATTAAAATCATTCCCAATATGAGTGCACGACAAGCGTGCCATAGGCATTTGGATGACATTTTGCCGCGCACAACCTGTACATTCCAAGTTGCTCCAGAAGCAGGATGAGCCCGTCTTAATTTTCCCAATGAATGCTTCCTTCTTGTAGTACATTGTGCTGATATTTTTGCAGGCATTACAAATTAATAATTAGTTAGCGTTAATGTCACTTTGTTCAATTTGTTTTACTAATTAGATAAGAAGCTATGAAAATTGTATAAATTGGGAAAATATCACAATATTACTTGAATTTTCAAATATTATTTATCCAATTAAAACGTATAGTACGTTATTGAAGGATAACAAACTTTAAGTATTATATTTGTACTCATTCCACTTTATTTTGGATTGTTTTTACTCTTATTTTCATAATTTATGCAAATACTATACACCTAACCACTTTATGTTGCACACACATCAGCGCTACACCAGTTTTCAAAACTATCTGATAACAGTATATGGTGAATATAAATTGCAATAGATAAATTCGTAGCTGCTCTCTTTATTTATTAGAGCAATTTGCTCAAAGCATTGAAAATAGTCAGCCGATTCAAACGGGTGTAACTTTTGGAAAAACATCTGCTTTACTCTTAACTTTTAACCTTTGTGACACATTTTGTTGTCCTAATTCCTATTCATATAATGTGTGTAAAAGAATATTGGATACGCGTAGTGACCTCTAACGATGAAATTCAATACTGAAAATATTGTATTGACTTCTTGTATAACAGTGTTAAAATCGATTTATAAACTATCCTCAACAGGGAAAACAAAATTTCACACCGAATATACAAACCAAGAAGGGAAAATATACCTATAAATATTAAAGTATTTGTGAAACAAGCCGACAAGATGGGAAACACCCGTATAAGTACGTAATTATTAAAAATATTTGAAACAAAAATCAAGGGGCATACTAACTTATGTACAGTCAAAAATGTATTTACTCATCTGGAATACAGCCCGGTTTTATGTACCGAAAGATGGAAAAATAACGCTTCAATACTCCGAAAAGTGGAATGAATGTGTTTGGTTTGGACATATAATTTTTCGTTTTCTCTTTGCAATACCCACTGTACTTTTTTCAATTTCACAATCATAATTTATCAATTACATTTCTCTTAAAATTCATACTTGATTTTCTGTTGATGAACTTCCAATAATTGCGGTAAATTATGATTGTGAAATTGAATCAAGGATTAACTGAACTGAAAGAGAGAACAAAAAAGTTTTATTATTTTTCGCACCAGCTAATACGCGTCAATACGTTCATTGCTTTTGCTATGACTTCCAAATCGTTCAAGAAGGATAAGGGTGGATAAGAAGATACGAGTAAGCGTAGCCAGACAGCATCACGTCAACAAACTGTTACCTTGCGGAGTGTAGTCTCTTAGTGTGCAGCGCACGATTCCCACATATTAACCAGCATCCTGAATGTCTTAATCTTCCAAATGCCTTTTTTTTTTAAATTTATTTTTACTCATTTCTTACTTAGAACTATCTTACGCTAGACAAAAATGCTTAATGATCAACTAAAAATAATTTAAAAAAGGAAATCCTTCAGCTAAGACATTTTTTTTTGTTTTTAAAAAACTTAGAATCCGATTTATAATCTTTCAGATGCCTACCGGACATCTTGTAGTGTGGGCATATTGGGTGCAAAGAATAAGGAAAGGGCTATGTTGGTCACAGGTCAGCGGGGAAGAAGGAAGTGTTTCAGCTAAATCAGTTTAAAGAAAATGCAAAATAAAAATCATAAGTACCGGTTAGGCCAAGTACACAGCGATCGTATAGTGCACGGTCCGTAATCGGAAGGTCGGTGGTGCAAATTTCCATTTGGGAGAATAGTTATTCGTGTTGGTTTTTCTTTTTTCGGTGTTCTTTCTGTTGCTTCTAAAAACCTTGAAGCAGCAGGAAAAGATGTCGGGAGACGGCGGGGGAAGACCCGTACATCTGACGGAATCGGAATCAGATAATGTATCATCACAACATTCATTCACAATACTCATTCATTCATAACAGCAAGGAGAAAGTGCCACCCATCTTTACCCATAACACGGCCCTGCGGGAGACCATAGATTTATGTAAATATGTCATTGGCGTAGACAGTTTTGTATTTAAAGGTTTAAGCCAGAACCGTTATGCAACCCAGTGCATACACTGGAGTTGCATAAGCGGGTATTGAAGGAGACCACGACGGAGCTTTTCTCCTTTACCTCCAAGATCGAGAGGGTGAAGAGGATAATCTTCAAAGACGTGTATTTGATCACGGACCCCAAGGAAATGCTCTCAGAGCTCAACGTTTTCGAGAGTGATGACCTCCAGTTCGTGGGAGGCAAGCCATTCATCACGGCGTGTGCCAAACGGGAAAAGCGGCTATTGTCCTTCTTCCTGGTACAGCTTACACCCAACAGCAAGCATGGAGGAGCTTAAGGCCATGACTTCCTCCGCATCCCAGTCTGTAAAATGGGATATATTAAGAAGGCAAGGAAACGTTTTACAATGTATACGCTGCCAAAGATTCGGGCACGCCACGTCGAACTGCATGATACAGCTTCGATGCGTTAAGTGTTCAAAGAATCACAAAAACGAGGTATGTGATCTGACCCAAGACAAGGTCGCGGACAGGGAGCAGCTCGAGTGCATGCTTTGTAGGAATGGAATGATTCAAGTTCCAAGAACTAAAAAAGTCATAGCTGGCTCGTAAGCAGAAGGTTGAGGAAAGACGTTCCGCAGGTCGCTCACAAACACCAGCCTTCACACCCCAAATGTCCCAGACCCAAATGGCGGCAAATGAGGCAGACGGCCCAGCGCCTGTTACTAAGGCACCGGATGCCGAAGCGGACTTGGGCTCGATTTTGCTCGCCATTGAGGGGCAGATCGGCCAGCTCCAACAACAGATCTATGAGCAGGCGACCCGACTGGACAGAATCTACTCGCTTTTGCCGGGCCTAACTCACTTACGGTCTTAATTGGTATGCTGTTAAGGAGTCACTTAAAGATCCTGTCGGTGAATGTGAATTCACTGACTAAGATTGAGCGAACCCCCGATGGTTAGTGAAACAAAACTAAACCAGAAGAACAAAATTCGGCACAGTTCTTACAAAATAATTAGGAGAGACCGACATAATGCTACACGAGGCGGGGAAGTTGCGATCTTCATTAAACACACTTTTAAACATAAAATTATATATAGGTATAGCGGGATGTGCGGAAGTTCCAAGTGCTATAGGCCTCTATTGTGGACATTCCTCTCAAAAATGGAAAGAAAATGTACATTATAGCTACCTATTCACCTGAAGCACCTCAACCCAACCTTTTTGTCGCAGAGTTTGGGACACTTTTTCGATTAAGCGCAGAAATTCGGCAGAAAACTTCTACGTTCTGGCGAGCGACATGAACGTCAAACTCGCAACACTAGGGGGACTCTACTAAAATTGTAGGGTAATTGTACTGTAATTGTAGAGATGTGTTTGAACATGTTCTGCCATCTCCGTGAATTTGTCAGGTACTGTGATCACGGCACATAGACCGCAGTGGTCACAGACATATACAATGATCCGTGGACAGTTAATAGAGCATTCGTTCGTGTTAGCCAGTCTCAGTCGAGAGTCAAGTAGCATGAGATCCAGAAAGTAATCGCTTCTAGGATACGATGGAATATCCGTAGAGTAGAGTTGTTAACATCATTCTTCGGAGCTTTTTTGTGAACAGGAGTTATAATAGCGGTTCTCCATATCTGGAGAAGTCCTCCAAGGGACAGCGATGAGTTGAATATTTTGGAGAGCGGGTCAGAAATAATGGAGGAACGTTTTTAGTAATGTGGCAGGGAGATCATCGGGTTTATTCAATTTATTTTCTATGATTAGGGGGTCAATAGTATGTCGGAGAAATGGTCCAAGGGGAAAATTTGGTAAGTAGTCGAAATAAGTAGTGTCCGGTTCAAAAAAGTCATCGGCGAAAGATTGTTTGAAGAAGTTGGCGATAGTTTTGGGATTATTCGAGGTTTAGCCATTGAAAGAGAGTGAAGTTGGGTAGCCAGATTTCCTTTTGTAGTTGACAAACTGAAAGAGGGAGCTATGACGCTCGGCAAATTGCAGATAAATATCAATATAGTTAGAAAAGTCAGTGGGGGATTGAGTACGAAGGAAGATTGCTTACAGTTTGTTTCTTTTGTTTCTTAGAGAACGGATCCTGTGATTATATCAAGGAGGGGAGGTAGATAAATGTTTGGATCGGGAAAGATGAACGTAAAAAGAGACTTAAGCGCTGGAGGAGAAATGTTCAGTGGTGGAGAGTCGTGAAAAAATGAGAGAAGAAGGGAAGGATGGCAGTCGTCGATGGTTGATAAGGAAAGGGGACAAAGTGAAACAGAGAAACTGAGGGGGTCTTTTGTGAGTATCAGGTCTACCCATGTAATTTGAGATGCCACTGAGGGTTGAATCTGTAAAGCGATCCAAGAAGGGACATTCTTTGGCAGTGGTGGGATTGGTGGCAATGTTTATCGTCTGATGGAGCCCATTTAATAAAATGTAGATTGAAATCACCAAAGAGAAGGATTTCATCACGGGGATCCCGTAAATCATTTATGCTAACAATCGTGTTAATGGCGAGTTCATAGGATTCGATAGGTTGAGATGGCAAGATATAAAATCAGATGACATAGAGCGCTTTGCGGGGCAGTACAATCTTGATTGAAACAAAGTCAAATACGGGGAAGAGGATATTGCAATAAGGGATCGATTGAGCTTAGGACGACTATTAAAACGGCACGGCAAGGGCAGCTATCGGTTGGTCGGTTGAGGTCATCGTCGCTAAAGACGTTAAAATTTGATGGGTACAATTATTGATAATTCATTCTAGGTATTAAGTTGGTTTCAGTCAGAGCGAAAAATTCGAATGGTAAAGCATGAGAGTATTGAAAGACTGCTTGGATTTTTAAGCGAAGACCTTTTACATTCTGATAATAGAAGGTGAGAATGAGGGGCAGGAAGAGGATGGAATTTAGGGGCGAAAATATCTGTCGTGGTCGGCTCTGCTACGCTGGAGGTGGGATATCTGCTTTGAGTGGATATATTAACGAAAGGTATTCAGATCATTTGATAGTTTTTGATGGGGATATTGAAGACCTCAGTCGGTAGGGAGACCTTCCTGTTGAATGGAGACCATTACACTAGTGTTAGTTTTACATTCATAGCAAACCGAGTTCGGTTTATCATGCAGATAAGCCAAAAAGAGACGGATGATTTCATTCGTCTTTTTATCCCTTAGACGAGATGAGGGCATAGCGGCATTTAGTAGCGTTAATAATGCGCTGGGTAATTTTGACTGAGGGGGGCAGAAGAGGATCAATGAAGATTGGGAGGAGTTAGGAGGAGACGTTTTTGAAGAAGGAGTTGAAGCTGTTGGGAGAGAAGTGGAGTTGGTTATAGTGTGAGAGGGCGAGTATCGTATGCATATATATAAAAAGGCGGGGGTTGAGGAATTTAGGACGTGAGAGCTGTGGAAATTAACATACTTGACTCCAGATTTGAGATCAAAATTCGGAAAAGAATTAGGAAGGGGTGCTTGTATTGGTGGCGAGGGGCTAATGGTGGCAGAACAAGCAGTTGGAATCAGATTGAAGGAAACTCATTGACGTGGCGGTTTCGGTGGAGCAGAGGAAGAAGCCTCTATATGGGAGAGGTGGATGAAAGACATATTGCAATAGTAAGACCTATCTTTCACTTATGCCTCTACTATAGGGTTTTCCAATGGGGACTTGATAGCTTTGAATTTAATTTGTGAACGCACCCTTTCACTAATCATCGAACTGTCATTGTCAATTTATTCAGTAAACTCAATATTTTCATCATGGTAAAGTACACGAACGAGCAACGTCTGCAAATTCGTCGGTGACCGCAACTTTAAGAGCGTTAAATCCAATTTTCGGTCGTAATTCTCGCACAGGCAATAACAAGCTTAGTGCAAAAATTTGAGTCTACATATTCGTTGTGTGATGTTGCCGTGTCAGTGAGACAACGGATTGGTTGAAGTGTCGAAAATATCGCTGCCGTTCAGGCGTCCGTAGCAAACGATCCAAATCAGTCAATTCCACGGCGTTCTCAAGAATTGAGCATCGCTCAGACCACATTATGGCGTATTTTGCGTAAGGATCTTGGTTTACACCCATACGAGATCAAGCTGACTCAAGAATTGAAGCCGATGGACCATTTGAAGCGACGTACGTTCTCCGATTGGGCTCAGATGCGCCAAGATGATGAATCTCATCGCAAAATCATCTTCAGTGAAGAAGCTCATTTTTGGTTCGATGGGTTCGTCAATAAGCAAAATATGCGTTATCGGTCGGGTGAAAATCCACATGTGCTTCATGAATCACCACTTCATCCACAAAAAATAACTGTTTGGTGCGGTTTGCATGCCGGCGGCGTTATTGGGCCATATTTTTTCGTCGACTATAACGATCGTCATGTTACTGTAAATGGCCAGCGTTATCGCGCCATGATTATCGATTATTTTTGTGCCACAAGCCACACAGTACACGTTACAATCGATTTATTGAAGAATAAGTTTGATGAGCGTGTTATCTCAAGAAATGGGCCAGTCGATTGGCCGCCACGTTCGTGCGATTTAACGCCTCTAGACTATTTTCTTTGGGACTACGTTAAATCATTGGTTTATGCCAACAAGCCGACGACGTTGTAAGAGCTCAGAGCCAATATTGAACGCGAAATAGCGGCCGTTTCGGCCGAGTCATCGAAAATTGGGTCCAACGAATCGACCACTGCAAACGTGGTCGCGGTGGCCATATGAACGAAGTTGAGTTCCATTCATAAATGTTTTGATTGTACATCAAGCCGATAATAAAGTTTTTGAAATATCTCAAATGGTTTGCGTTTTGTTTAAAAAAGAAGTTGTCAAGTCCTTTTTGGAAAACCCTTTATATGGTGAGCAAAGGCTGAACAGAAAACTACAATAGTTAAGCTTCAACGCCTTCAGAGATTAGCATGTCTCCGCATTACAACTGTAACCAACCAGCCCAAAAGGCGCTGATCGGAATAGCTCCACTGCATCTTTTTATTAAAAAGGTTGCTGTATGTAGTGCAATCAGACTCCTCCGTTCGGAAGCAGGCCAGCCATTGGGTTACATGTCTGTCCTGCAACACCTTCCTGAGCTGAATATGATTACCACAATTTCGGACGCATTACCATATACGTTCACCATTGACTAAATCAATTTTCTCTTGGACAAGTGAAAAATCGCAACTCCTCCACTATTAGATGGAGATACATATGACCCATGAACAAGGTTAGGCTAGGTTAGATTAAAGAAGGGGAGTGTGATGGTTAAGCATCACTTCCACTCGGAGGTCAAAAGGCCCATTGTGAATCCCTTCATTTGTGGGGGTACACACATAATTAAGCTGTCCTATCACGTGGTGGCTGAAACCAACCCGTGTTCTTTATGAATTTTAGAAGATCCGATATATCTGCATTAGCCACATCCACAATTTCTGTAAAGAATCTTTGGCCTAGCGACACTAGGCGTCGATTCTGGAGAGCTGGGCAGTGGCAAAGCAGATGTTGGATCGTCTCAGTTTCTTCCTCATCGCCGCAACTCCGGCAGAGATCGCTGGACCCCGAGACCCATTTCCGGAGCATTGCTCCAATGGGACAGTGTCATGTGATCACTCCGACGAGCATACGGATCGAGTTGCGGTCTAGCGCCAAGAGCTTCTTTATTTTTCCGATATGAACAAACACTCATCAATATCAACAAATATAATAGAGTCGATATCAGAAGACTAGTCAACTTCCTTTCGGGACACTGTAGTCTGAGATATCATCTTAATAAAATTACCCTCTCGTCTAAAACCGAGTGTCGATTGCGATTATTTTCTTAGAATATTTGGTAGGACCTTGTAACATTTTTATAACAGCAATATCAGGCTTACGAAGTTACTTATAAAACCTATCATGTCTTGATATTGCTTGTCAGACTTGTCATACAATGCCATATTGCAATTAAGAGTGTGCCAGTCAGTAGTAGCGAAGTTTGTATTCTGGTATTGTATTGCCAGAAATTTTCAAGGTCAGTAATTTAGTTTTTTCGCTAATCAGTAATTTGTGGTGAGCAAACCACACTTTAAATTTTTCTAGGTCTTCTCCAATTTTCGTAATGCAATCAATTTGGTTTTGGAACGTGTATGTAAAAGTTATATCATCAGCGAATCCAGTAGCTATTCCATTGAATTGCTGTCTGAAAATTGACTCAATATATATTAAAAATAAAAGTGGCCCTAGTACAGAACCCTGAGGGACTCCATTTTTTAAGACTATTGGCTTACTAAAAACACCATTAACCTTCACTTTTTGTGAAGTTCCCTTAAATCCAGCATTGTAGAATTTATCTAATAAGAACTGATGGTCAACCATATCAAAAGCCTTTGTCATGTCTATGAATAAAGCCATAGTAGACATATTTTTGTTTAACCCTTCATAAAGCTGAATGCACACCCTAAGAAGAGCATCTTCTGTTGATAATCCAGTTCTAAAACCAAATTGATTATTTGAAAAGATCCTATTTTTCTCCAAGATCTCTTTTTGATAATTTTCTCAAATACTTTTGAAAATGTAGGTAATAATGATATGGGCCTGTAGTTGAATAATTTCTTTTTGTTACCTTTCTTAAAAAGTGGAATTACCTCTACACATTTAAGTGGGCTTGGAAAACATCCGCTATTAATACTTAGATTAAATAAAAAGCTTAACACATCTACTATTTGCCAAGCAATTTTTGATGTATCAGAATACTTGTCACACACTCACTTGTGCAGGATTTTTTGTTCTTTAAGATCATAATGACTTTAGAGATTTCGACTGAATCAATGGACTCACACACAAAACTATTTTTTTGAACTCTGTCAGCAATAATATTACTATTTAAAAAACAGTTACAGGAATGACACGGTTCTATAGAAGGTTTTAGTAGCTCAGAGATTCCAATAAAATGTACATTAAGTGTATTGGAGACTGCTTCTGAACCTGTTATTAGGGTACCATTATCTTCCAAAACATTTATTTCTTCAGTTTGTTTATATTTACCCAAAATACTATCTATAACTCTCCATTCATGTCTGCTATTTCCATTTGCCCTTTCAAATAAGTTTAAGTAGTATTTATCACGTGCTTCTTTTACTTTAATAGTGACAATTTTACAAAGTTTTTTATAATTTTTATTCAGCCTTTCATTATTAGGATATCTAGCGTGTTTGGTTGCATTTTTTTTTCTTTCTTATAAGATTTAGAAGATCTTTTGTTATCCATGGTTTTAAGAATCTATTACGATTAGTTATGGTGGAGTCTTCTCTAGTGCAAAGTTTTATATACTTGTGCAGAGTCGATAGAAATATCTCAAATGCACTGGAAGGATCATTTTCGTTATAAACCGATTCCCAAAACTCGTATGAGAGGTATTCTTTAAGCAAATTTATTTTTTGTGTCGTGTCGTTTGGGATTTTGGAACGTATTTACACTAGTGCTGAAAGAAGTCATATGATGGTCACTAATTCCGTAGTCATGAACTGCTCGTTTAATGATTTTATTAAAATGCTTGCACACTCTTATATAAATATGGTCAATACAACTGACAGATGAGTTACTAACTCTAGTCGGGTCATTAACAATACTTTTTAAACCGTTCGAAGCCATCGAAAACAAATAGTCCTCAGTGTCTTTATCGGAGTGATTGAGAATATTGATATTGATGCCACCTAGGACAATCAAATTTCTTGCCTTAACCTTTTTTAAAATCTGGTCTAGATCCTTCAAAAACTCAGTTTTATTTACCTCTTGAAGCCTATATATGCACATACAAAACATTAGTATATTCCACAGACAATTTAACGATATCAGCGCTCAAAATATTTATATTAGTGAAATTGTACGTACAACTCATTTTTACATATATAATTACACCACCAGCTCGGTAAGATTCATTACATTTACCAAAGGGCGGGGCGTATACAGGAATACTATATAAGCTCAATTCATCCTCATAAACACATACTTCACTTAAGACTATTATTACAGGCAAATTTTTAAGAGTATTAATATAAGCTAACAGTGTTGAAAAATTACTACGCATACTACGAATGCTCTGATGAATACAAAAATTTTCATATGAATATGATGGTACATCTGGATTTTCACATACAATTGGAGTTAAACTGGATTTCTGGATTTTCATATACAATTGGAGTTAAACAAGGGACAGTTCTAGTATTAACAGAATTGATAATTTATTGAAATCGGCAACACGTACGATTACATCACCCTCTCTCCTGCGCATGTGCACAATCCCAATCTTGTACATCTTCTGAAAGTTCACCTCTGGCTTGAATAGAGACATTGTTAACGGTACTTTCTTTTGACGATTTGCTCTCATTATCTTCTCCTTCCAACGTCGACTTGACAACCTTACATGAAGAATATTGATGGGGGTGTATGAGTCATTGCTCTCTGAGTTTTTATGCCGTTTTTTAATTGTTTTTATATAGCAATGATCTACATATATCGTCACTCCCACATTGTTTCCATCTCGAAGGATTTTTAGCGCCAAATCGGTGGTAGAGACATTGGTGATTTGGGGAACATTATATACATACCTCAATGTCGTTTGCAATCAGCTGGTTCTCGAGGTAATTGACCTTATGTTCCAGCTGTTGAATTTTTTGCTCACACTCTTTATTTTTGTTGTGAAGCTCCATCAGTTGTTTTGTTTGAGTTTCTTTTATGTCTTGTAGTTCCTTGTAAATCATCATCAGTGTGATGTCCGATTCTTCGAGAGATGAATTGGATTCTTTTGGAGATGAATTTGTTCGTTTCTGTAGTTGTTTGTTTATGTCCTTGCTGACACTCGCAAAAGCTTCACCGGATAGCGAATCGCGAGGTTTCCTGGTAATGCAATTCCCACATCTCCAAGATTTGTTGCTTTTCTTTAAGAATTCGAAATCAACCGGCAATATATTAACACATTTCGCATGATGAATTTTACTACAGTCGCAGCAGACTACTTTTAACTGAGTCCGTTCGACTTTATTACTGCACAAATTGCACGACATATTTAATACTACTTGCAATGGCAGGCTTACATAGGCTAGGGTAGGGTAGGGTAGGTTAGGGTAGGATAAAACAAAAAAAGAATAAAAACCAAAAAAAAAGTATAAACATATAAAAATCAAAAAAAAAAAAATATATATATATACATATACATATATATAAAGGGTCCGCCATCTAACGTTTTTTTTTTCAAGTAGTGCTTATTTCGTGAATGGTAACACTTAGCTCATGTCTGATTTGACAGATAATTAGTTTTATCCTTCCGCTGGACGAATATGGTTGTGTATACGCTTGAACGACGCTTCGTTTTCGCTTCGCTAAGTGGGCCTGCGATCGACTTACAGAAGATGCCGATTTTGCCAAAAAAAAATCATCTTTTCAGATGAAGCTCATTTTGATCTTGGCGGGTATGTAAACAAGTAAAATTGTCGCATTTGGGGCACAGAAAACCCGCACGCATACATTGAAAAGCCGGTGCACCCAAAACGAGCCACTGTTTGGTGCGGATTTTGGTCCAGAGGCATAATTGGGCCATTTTTCTTCGAAAATGAGCAAGGAGTGGCCGTTACAGTCAATGGCGATCGTTATCGGGCCATGTTGAACGAATTTTTGTTCACAAAAATATTGGCAACATTTGGTTTCAACAGGACGGCGCTACGTGCCACACAGCCGAAGCTACACTCGATGTTTTGCGCCCTGTTTTTGAAGATCGCATTATCAGCCGCAGAGCTGAAGTCGTTTGGCCACCTCGGAGCTGCGATTTGACACCGTTGGACTATTATTTGTGGGGTGCCGTCAAAGATAAGTGTTACGCCGACAAGCCAGAGACAATTGACGCTTTAAAGGACAATATTCGTGAAGCCATTGGTGAAATACAGCTGCACACAATCGATAATGTGCTTAAAAATTGGACCGATCGTGTAGGCTACTGCATGGTCAGCCGAGGCAGCCATTTGAATGAAATTATTTTCCATTATTAACCGGAAGGATTGTACTTTCAAATAAAAAAAGAAATTTGAGAAAATATTCAGTAGTTTTTTTTATAGCATTTTCAAAAAAAAAAAAAATTATTTGGCGGACCCTTTATATAAAATATATACATATTAGTTAAGTTAGAATAAGATATGTTTAGTTAGGTTTAGGTAGGTTTAAGTCTTATATAAATATATATAAAATGATCATATGCTAAGTTTTAGCTTAAGTTAATCATAATAATGTTAATTGTAAGTTATTTATAAAGTAGTCGAAAGTATGAAATAAAAAGAAATAATGTTAATTGTAAGTTATTTATAAAGTAGTCGAAAGGCATAGGTTAAAATTATACAGTTTGTTTTAGAGTGTCCGTCTAGGGCCAGTAAGATTCCTAAATTTGTAAGGATAGTTAAGCTAGTTTTAAGCATTTTTTGTCTAGGATAAGATAGATCTAAGAAACTATAAATAAAAATAAATTTACAAAAAAAAAAAAAAATTTAATACTACTTGTTTATTATTTTAATATATATATATATTTTTTATTTAGTTCTCGGTGCGTGTGTACCCCACAACAGACTTTGACACTTGATATTTGACGGAGCATTATTTAAATTAAACAAAGAAGTCGAATTACCTAAGTCGAAATAGTTAAAGACTTCGGGCTGCCGATGCCAACTCATATAATTATCTCGAATTTCACCACTGCCGAATGCACAAGGAAAACTTCCTATAATCAATTAAAACTGTTACAGATTGCAGCTTAAGATAAACAGGATTATCAACCTACAAAAAAGTATGCGATGCATTATTAACAAGGATTGATGGAAACTAAGGAAAAATATTTTTCCTTGACTCTCCTGAAGTTGCAGAATTTACGGAAAAAAACATTTCTAATCAGTTTGCTCCAATATCAGATCTACTAGTAAAATTGCATTAGCCGGGGCACCATCCCTTATTGCAGCTACACTTTTAGGAGGGTGATGAACCGCTCACCCGACATTCAAAATTCCGCTAATTTTCAGTTGATTACAGCCCAGCGTGGTAGAAGGTAGTGTTTCGGCTCATTTATAAAGAAACAAAACAAACAATAAAAAAATCGCAAATAAGCACGGTGGTAAAGTAATCCGAAGGTCGGGAAATCATATCCCCATCTGGGAAGAAAAAGATTTTCTTATTTTTTTCGTGTTCTCTCTGCTACTAACAGAAGTAGCAGCAGTTGCGGGAAGATATATCGTGAGACTGCCTGGGAAGACCCGTTCGTAAGACGGAATCGGATGATTTATAAGAGATCATCGATCTCTGTAATTATGTGTCGGTAAATTTCAATTCAAATGTTAAGGCCAAAAACGCTCTGCTGTTCCGTGCAAGATACTGGAGCAGCATAAGCGGATTAAATTCTTATTGAACAAGTCCACAACGGAGTTTTTCCCCTTCACACCTAAGGCTAAGAGGTTGCAGACGGTGCTACTCAAACTCAAAGAGTTCGAGAGCGATGACTTCAAATTCGTGGGCGTTAATCTTTTCTCCACGGTTAGCTCCCGACGGAAGAAGCGAGAACCCTTCTTCCTGATTCAGTTTACATCCAATTGCAAGCTGGAGAGGCTAAGGGCTATCTCTTCCCTAGCGTCCCAGACTCTCTCGTGGGAAAAATTAAAGAGGAGCGGAAACATTTTGCATTGTATCTGCTGCCAAAGATTCGGGCAGGCCGCGTCAAACTGTGAAATGCAGCCTCAATGCGTTAAGTGTGCAAAGAACCACAAGAACGAGGAAACCGACCTTGGCAAAGACAAGGTGGCAGATAGAGAGCAGCTCGAGTGCGTCCTGTGCAACTCTGTAGGAACCGAGGGCATCCTGCAAACTACGGGGGATTTCCTAAGTTCCATGACATCAAGAAAGAAAACCTAAGGCACCGGAGGCCGAGGTGGATGCCTGTTCGATCATGCTCGCAATCCAAGGGCAGATTGGGCAGCTCCAGCAACAGATCCTTGAGCAGGCGACCCGAGTAGATAGTATCTTCTGCCGGGCCTAGCGCACCTACGGTCGTAATGGGTACGCTGGTAGAGAGGCCCTTGAAGATCTTGTCGGTGAATGTAAATTCACTGATAAGGATTAAGCGACGAGCCATATTTTTTAACCTGTTGCAGGACGAAAGCCCCGATGTACATCTGGTTAGCGAAACAAAGTTAAACCAGAAGCTAAAAATACCGCACAGTTCCTACAAAATAATCCGAAGAGACCCACCCAACACTACTCAAGGCGAGGGAGTTGCGATCTTCATTAAAAATAATCTTAAACATAAAGTCATATATTGCGGTGAAGTGCAGAGGTTTCAGAGGCTGCATTGTGTGCATTCCTCTCCGTAATGGACAGAAAATGTACATTTTAGGAGCCTATGCACCTGAAGCAGTTCAACCCAATATTTTTATCGCAAGACTTGAAACACTCTTTCAGTCTCTGCGCTTGAACTCGGTGGAAAACTTCTACATTCTGGCCGGTGATTTAAATGCGAAGTTTTTCGAGAAATAACATTCCCAACACTAGGGGGAGCCTACTAAGCAATATTGAATATAAAGTCAAATGTCTCGCAACGGATAGTCCGTCATATCCTAGGAGCGGCCCCTATCTGGATCTCATGCTGATAGAGTCTCGACTGGGAATGGTTTATCAACTGTCCACGGACCATTGTATACAACAGTAAACATTGCGGACTAGGTGCCGTGATCAGAGTACCTGACGAGTTCGCGGAAATGGCAGAGTATGTCCAAACGCACCCCTACGATTACAGTAGAGGGCACTGGCCACGCTTTATCGATTACCTAACGAACACGCTGATTTCGAGCGCCTTCCACCGTCCAATAGGAACCTGTCAAACTACGAGAATGACAGGTACCTCAAACAAATGGACGATATCATTAAACAGATAATGAACAGTACGATACCATGCTAATGATAGCACGATACCACAAACCTATACCCAAACGTGACAACTGACACATTGCACAGACAAAAAAGTAGACTTCTGACAAAACTCAAACTCTTCTACAGGCGGTTTACCGACAGACAAAAGTCGGAGGTCAGGACACTAAAGACATTGATAAAAAATCTCTAACAGTTAAACAAAGAAAATTACAGAATATGTATCTTTAAGTTTGCATTGGAACAACAGAATTCGTGCCGTAAAATCCAACAACGCGAGTATGTTCCAGCAAATAAATAAAATATTTCGGAGAAACAATCCGAATGACATTAAGGATCTAAAGCTTCTGTGAACGTCAGTTAGAATCGACCCAGAGAGCGCCAACCTGGATGAAGATTTCTTCGTAATCTAAGATCCTCAGGAGAAGGTGGCATAGGAGCTGTCTTCCAGGAAGTGTACAAGGTGAATGATAGTATTCGCCCGAACCACGATCTTGAGAACAAAGCCCTGCTTCATTACTCACACCTTAGAAATGATTTCGATCATATACTGAATAATGCATATTATCCAGTCCACTGGAAGACAGCGGTGGTGCAACCTATCCCCAAGAGGGGTAGAGACACCTCTAACCCGGCAAATCTCCGGTCGATAAGTCTCTTTCCGAGTATCAGTAAGGTGTTCGAGAAGATGGTCCATAGAGCCCTGTCTAAATGGGTTGAGGACAATGAAATCATATAACCAATTCGGTTTCAGAGCGGGGCATGACACTATTCATGCCGCGTCGAAACTCGTATCGGATATCCAATGGAATAAATTCAAGAACCAATGCACAGGTGCCTGCTTGATTGACTTGGAAAAATCTTTCGACACCGTATGGTTTGAACGTCTTTATTACAAGTTCAGTCGGCTGGGCATAAGTAAGGCACTGCTATATATGATTTTTGACATGTTAACAGGTAGAAAGATCATTTATGATCAAAAATGGACTGCGCGATAAAATCGCCGATCCTTTTCAGCATCTGCTAGCTTATGTTCACCATTCTATAGCGTACGCAGACGACTTAGCCGCGTATAGATCAGGTCTAACGATCGACATCACTGTTACTCTTCTGCACCGTGACTTCGAAAAAATTCACCAGTACTGTGATGAATTCTATATTATTCAGAATGCCTTTGTCTAGAGCCTCTCGGGACACTATAAAAAATTGCCGCAAATTCTCAATTTTGGGACCGGATGGGCGTCCACTGTAGTCAGATACCTTGGGGTCGTGCTGGATCAGTATCTACATTTGTCCTAGCAGTCTTTGCGCAGAACAGTTGCGCAAAATTGGTAATGGCAACTGCTAAATAACTTAATTTTCTCGAAGGATGGAATAGAAGTTACTTATTTTTCTATAGAACTTCTCAATTCCATGCAGCCTTCTGGACTTTTCCACACAGGGTGCTCTATCATTTTATTGCAGGTAAATACTTTGAAAACGTAAATGTCGAAGAATTGATTGTTGAGCGTTTTTCACATGCCTAATTATATGCAGCCCTGGCAACCCTGCCAAGTTAAAGTGAAGTGTTTTTACACCGGTGCTAGCAAAAAAATAAAAAAGACAGTAAAAGCTCGCGAGTGTAACCAAAACTAAGTGATTAGGTAACACTGCTTTAGGAGGAGATAAGTGGAAGGGAAACGTCAGATACAGAGTTAAGGAGTTGTGTTGGAGACGAGCTCGAGAGAGGATCAAAATAAAAGTCTATTGAACGATTAGTTGAGTTTTAATAAAACTTCTTTAAACGAGTAAAATCGCACCTCAGTTCTTAAACGCCTGCGCTCCACTTGGCGCATTGTTGTCAACTGAAGTTTCATCGGACACATCACAGCGAAAGGTAAAACCTTGTTTTTTCTTTTTTCTTTCTTCCCCGTCCGGAGACCTCCTAGCGCTCCTGTGGACATTGTGGAACCCACGCCCACAACCAAAGCTTCCAACAACTAAAGCATCTGGCAGAATGGAATTGTAGTTCCCTAGACATCAACCAAACGATATACATACTTTTTCTTTTGGCCTAAAAGTATCCTCTTTTGCTAAGGATTAAAATGAGTATACAAATAGGAATCCAAAAACAAAACAACGACGGAAACACCGAGGACAATCCGTTCAAAAGAAGCAATATACTGCAAAGGTCGCCTGTTGGCCCAGCAGCAAATTTTTATCCAGGAGTGGACCCACGGGATGAGCCCAGCATAATAATCTCAGCCGGCGAAACACCATCGGCCTTCCACAAGCTAGGCGAGCAATTCAAAGCCCTCGATTATATCCTACGAAGCCGAAATATATCACTGGTAATAATAATATGGCACAAATAAGAATAAATATTTTTGTCTTAGTTTCAGAGGTCAACAAGTACAAGGTACGTGACCAAAGGAATAAATACATTTCCGGAGCTCATTTACCAGGGAGAATACGTCCTTCGACACAATCCTAAATATTAAATAAAATCCATAATATTAAAAAAAAACTTCAATTTAAAAATATGTACTGTGATAAAATCGTCGCGCAAATGCAGAAATTTTCTTCCTTTATGTTGGAGAGTTGACCTACCTTGCACCTTTGGATTATTTTTGCCTCATCTCACATATTATTTTCAAATTTCATTTTAAACAAATATGAAACTAAAAAAAGATAGGTGCTGATATTTTTGATATTTGTTGATGTACGCTTTTGTTTTATTCACTCCTTAGATTTACCGTAAGAACTTTCCTGAATAAGTTTTTTTGGTACTTTGGCGAGATTAAAATTCTTCAACAAATAAATAAATAAAAATGAAAAAGTTTTATTCGTAGGTAAGAAAACATCCAACAACGCTAGAAATATAAATTATTATAACAAGCTCTATTTTGAACTGAAAACCGACATACAACTCCGCAATGAGAATTATTTCCGGAATAAATTAGTTATAAATTTTAGCATTGCTAAAAAATATTTGAAATAAAATGGAGATTTAATATAAAATATTTTGTTAATTAATTTTTATTGTTCTTATTCTATTCTTATTTTCTAGACGAAAATATTTAAATCTAACTTAAAATTATCTTAATATTTAGTGTGTCTTACTGGCCCTCTGTTAAATCTAAAATCTAGCTATATTTATTAATTGCTAATGCCTCCCGGCTTAAACCAATGTGTTCTGTTTTGATATGAGAAAAGTTTTTTTTTCTTATTCTAAAGCTTAACCTAGCCTAAGCTGTTTAATTTTAGTCTTAAATATAATCAGGTTGGCTAGCACTATTTTAGTGGCTATTTAGGCCTGTTACGTTATACAGGATTTCATTTCATTTCATTTCATTTATTCATTGATGTTATAATTTAACTTGATACTACAAGATGTTTTATCTTATAATTAAGTATCTAAAGTTGATATTACAAATAAATTTTACATCAAATCGAGAAAAAGGGGAAAAAAACAAAGAGAAGTTTAAGCTAAATTTTAACTTACGGGTATATTATAGGTATTACTTATGAGCTTTGATTCGACAGAATTGAAAATAATTTTCTGCGAAATGTGGCTGGTAATGTGATGTTCTGCAGTTCCTGAGGAAGATTATTCCACAGACGAACAGATTGAACAAAGTAAGACCGTTCTCCAATTATGTGTGCAAAACGCGGAATTATTAATTTTAACCCTCTGCGAGACTGAGCAAAAAGGATCATTTCACGTAAGTAACTAGGACATTTACCGTGGATGATGTTAAAAAGCTTTATAATATTTCTAAACTTGTAATACGTGTCAAGTTTTAAACCGAACAACGACCCATTTAGGTGGGACACACTACTATACCTTGGAACATTATGAATGAACCGAATACAATCATTAAAAGCTACATTTATTTTGCGGTTGCAATCATAATCAAGACAAGGATACACAGAACAATTAAACGTGAAAAAAGGAAGTAACAAGCTTTTAACCAAACGGTATTTGATTGTTGTGGGCAGTTAATGCGATGACGACCTTAACCTTGGTATATTCTTCTTATTGTATCGGAAACAGCATCGCAACAGGTTAAAGTGCTATTAATTTGATATCCTAGATACCTAACTTTGTCGACATAGCTAATAATGTTTCCGTTCAGGACAAGAGCAGGATAATCAGAATGGTCAATTCTCTGTCGTGAACATATCATTCCCATAGTCTTTAAAAGATTCAGTTTAAGCTTGTTATTATTAGACCACCGTTGGACATTTAAGAGATCCTCGGTTATACGGGCTACACAATCTTCTATTAAACCAACAGACTGACATAGATAAATAAGGACATCATACGCGTACATATGCATTTGACAGTTTTTGATTGAGTTTGGAAGATCATTTATGAACATAGAGAAAGGTAACGAGCCCAAGACAGATCCCAGCGGTACACTAGAGTTAACCGAAGTAGGACTTGAAGTTCCTAATTCCTTTTTGACTATTTGAACGCGGTTACTTAGATATTGCGCAAGGAGTCTGAGAGACGTATTATTAAAACCAAATAAGTTTTTCAGTTTAGACAAAAGGATTGAGTGGTTAATACAATCAAAGGCTTTGGAATAGTCGAGAAGAACCATGATTCCGAGTTTGTTTGCGTCTAGTGCTGTACGCAAATCAGAAGTAAATTTGATAACCGCAGTTTCGCAACTATGTAAATGGCGAAAACCTGATTGCCACTTGGATAGATAGTTACCTGCTTCTAAGTACTTTTGTATTTGGGTAGCCATAATCTTTTCAAGCACCTTAGCTGGAAAACAGAGTAAACTGATTGGCCTGAAATCCGACGAAACTGACGGGTTGGATATTTTCGAAACAGGAACGATGGTGGCTTCTTTCCACTTCTCTGGGAATTGGCAGCTATACATACAAAAGTTGAAGATATTCAACATATACGGAAGTATTATGGGCAAAACTAACTTTATAAACTTAGGCGACACACAATCAGGACCTGTAGCGTTCGATTTGATACTACGAATCGAATCATGAACATCAATTAACTGGACACATTCAAAACTAAATCCTACACTAGAGTCCTCTGAACTTGCTGGAAGAATTGATGGAATTGTAGAGACAGGTGCAAAAACAGTGTTCATTGTACTAGGGCTAAAAGAACACTCAGCTATATTTTTTCCCGGCAGTTACACCAAGTTTATTTAAGTTTTTCCATAATTCTCTAGAGCTTTGTTTAAGGTCAAGTTTTCGCACGATGTAAGCACGCTTGTAGAAGCGTATCATTGCAACTGTTTTATTTCGAGCAACGTTGTATTGGCGTCTATTGTAGTCAGTGGGATTTCTTTTGAAAAGTCTAAAAAATCGTTCTCTCTCGCGGATATATTCTCTAATAATATTGTTATACCATGGACAAGGTTTGGGCTTAATTGTCTTAGTCACTGTTGGTGTACAAACGTCATACAATTCATTTAATAGGTTATTAAATATGCTAATTTTATTATCAATGTCAGATGTAAAATAAATAGAGTCAGGTATTAGAGTCACAGTTTCTTCGAGCGTCGGTAAGGTTAAAATGTTGGTAAGATCTGTAAGTTATTATTTTGTCATTACAAGGAGGAATGCGGTTATATTTAACAGAACAAAATAGGAAATCATGGATGAAGTCAGAAGTAGGTCTAACCTGATCGCTTCCCAGAACAGCGCGTCGGGAATTTGTCAAGAACATATCAAGTAAGGACGGATTGCTACAGGACTTTATTAGATTAATACTTAATTAACTGGAACTCAGACGTTCTGTACATTTCAAGGCAGACCCAAGTTGACTGCTGTGAAACTCCTCCTTGTAATACCGAAAGCTTTCTCAACTCCAGCAAGACAAGTGTCTATATATATTATTGCGTATTCACGTGTTAAAGGCTCTGAACGAAAAGATGGGAGGGGAGAACGAACTAAGATTTTAAATGAAACATAAAATATAGCACAAGTTCAACTTTGCGGTTGCCTTTATTCCAGTTTAGATGAACGATGACAACTCGATAAAACCGATCGGCTTGCCTCCGAATTTCCTCCACTTCCTTCTGATATCCATTGAGGCCCTATACAAGAGAGTCCTAAACAGTATCGTTTTCGAATTTTGGAAGTTAATTTTTCATTTCCAACCGTTCGCAATATACCTTAGTATGATCGGAGTCACACTGTGGCATTACATTGATGAACTGGATTTTTTGGCCTGATATGTACGCTACTGAGAGAACCTATAAATTCACTTGTATACATGATAACAGTATCTCGCTTCGGGGACCGTTTTAATATCGAAGAAGTAACGTTGTCACATTTAACCAAAAACTTCTTTCATATAGTCATTAAAAACCAAACTATTTTTATCTGGTTGCCCGGTATTATTTTCTTCACCTCAACCCATTTGATAAGAACTCTGTCTACTACTTTGTAAGAACAATAATTGATCGGAGACTAGCCGGTTCTATCTCTTTAGCGTTTGGAGACGGGGTTTTCCGCGATTTTCCACTGCTCTGGATACTACTCTGGGTGGCTTTCTTGAACAGCGTGGTGAAAATATATATACATATAATAAATATGCTTCAACCAGCAAATGTCATAAAACGCCGTTTGGGATGCCATCTATTCCTGTCGGCATTTGAGTCCAGGACGCACAGAAGTTCATCAGTTCCCACAAACAACCGGTAGATATTGGGTCAATGGCGACAATGTTGATTGCAAGGTTTTCATCATTGAATACGGCAAAACTGCTATTCTCAGATCGTCAATTCTGATTTTTGAACGAAGCTATGAATGGTTCAAAAATACCGCATTTTCCTGTTGGTGATTGCGATGAGCAGAGGCGCGAAGCGCAAATCAATTTGACTTTCGCCTGTGGCCGTAAAAAAAACGTTCGGCAGTATCAGCACTCTCCCACTCACTCGCATATCTCGTCAAAAAACCTCCCTTCAGGAAATTGGTTCTCTGGTGGAATGCTGAGCTTCAATGTCTTGGCAGGAAAGCTAGAAGTCTCCTAATATATAGTTCAAATTGAATTCGGAAAACGACTGGAATAAATATCGATCGAAGCAGAAAGAGTATAAGAAACTTATTTGTGAAGAGATCAAGATCAAGATCAAGAAGCGACTCTAAAGTGGAAACTACCAGTTTGCTGCTTCAGACCCATTTCCCCAGCAATCAGGCTCGTTGCATATTCCTTCAACCGTAACGGCAACTGAAACGATGAAAACAACTCGGCGTAGCTGGTATATTGCATCACGCGTTAGCAATTGAATTTGCTATGGCATCTTTTGATGGCTTTAAGTCGCCAGGCACTGAAGAAATATAACCTGATATGCTGCAAAAAAGTATAACCCAGCTGCTTCTTACTTTGAAAAGAAAAATGACTGCTAGCCTGCCACTTGCCTACATTCCTATTCCTTGGCGCGCGTTGAAAGTGGTTTTGATTCCCAAAATATATAAAGGGAATTACTCATTCGCCAAGAGTTTTCGACCAATCAGTCTAACATCTTTCGTGCTGAAAAGCATGGAGAGACTAGTAGAGTTTTGATTGATGCACGAGTAATGGGCTGTTGGTTAAACCTCTTAAGACTAATGACGTTCTCGTCATGAGAAAGAGAAAAAATACTGGCATGGCTCAGGTGGTGCTAACAGACTTTCCCATCCCGATATCCAAGGAAGCGAAGTAATTGGGAGTCATCCTAGAGATTAAGCTTTTTTGGTCAAAGCATGTTGACTCAAAAGCCACAAAGGCGCTGTTAGCCTTTTGGCAATGCAAAGGTGCTTTTGGCAAAACATGAGCCATATCGACGAAAAGGTCCTCTGGATCTACACGGCAATGATAACACTGATAATCTTATATGCATCGGACAAGCTAACACGCAAACACGTCGTAGTCTCTTTCACCAAACACCAAAGAATGGTTTGTCTCACCTGTACGAGGGCTTTCTCCAGCACGCCGCGGCGGGCGCTGCTCTAGATGCTATGATGAAGCTTCCACCCCTTGACATATTTGTCAGAGGGTGCGTATTGAGAGCCATGTCTCGTCTCAAGAGTAATTATATTTGGTACAACTCGCATTTGAATGACAGTGTACTTGGACGAGAAATATCCTACGACCCATGCCTCATGGATATGCCTTCTAACATTGCCTGCCATCCTATTGCGCTATAATTTCGCAGTCCAATTTCCATGGCGTCAGGATTGGCTCTGGGGCGATATTAAACCTAGAAAGGACTGTCCTCGCATTTTTACAGATGGCTCCAGGTCTGGGCGTGGGTCCGGCGCTGCTTCTGCTCTTTCGTTCGACAACGTCATAAGGCACTGCAAACCTTGCTGTTTTTTTCTCTCTGGTCGGCTTCTTGCCCAGATGAGGGCATCGCAAATTGCGGCAGTTTTTTTTTGGCCTGAGTCCGTTGATCCCGACCCAGTTTCTTTCTTCTTCGAATAAAAATAAGTGGAGTTCGGCGATTTGAAGGAGTAAGGGATCGTAGCGACCTCGATTTGCTATGAGAATTCCGCGAGCGGCATAATTGTCGAGATAAGAATAACCACACATCTCTGATATTAACGCAAAGATTATTGGCAGTTAGGGCAAATATTTTTCGGAATTAGTGAGTAATACGGAAGAGTTTGTGCGAAGTTCATTGACATTCTGGTAATAGAAGGAAAAGTATTTAGATGAAGTGTGCGTTAGGTAGAAAGATACAACGGTGCTTCTAACACAACAGACAACTTTTTTCCAACAAGAACGCACTATTTCTCCTTTAAGCCGTTTTGTATTTGCCGCAAACATCGTCGTGCAGGCTGTGAACGCTCATTCGCTTCGACATTCGGCTTGAACTTCGAGAGAATGCTGCAGACGATACATTTCCATTTGAAATGGGTTAGATGTCGGTTTTATTGGAATACTAAGGAATATTCTTCCAAGTAATAATAATTCAAATCTGAAGTATTCTGTCGAAATAAACAAGATTAGATCAGCTCATTAGAGACCAAGCTAGAATTCAAGGTCTTCTACCTTGAATCTTGCAAACTTATGCAAAGACTTTCCTGTATGTCCGTCTGACCATCTGTACGCATATATTGTAGACAACAATTTGAAATTGATTTGCCTTTTGTACACCACTGTATGCGTAGATGAACTTCAACTATTTTTAGTAAATAATGCTGTCTATGGATTGTGTCATACGATGGGGTGATTGTACAGAAAACTCTCCATTAGCAGATATTAATCTTTATAAAAGGGAGAAGTAAATAAAAGAATGGAATCTGTCTGTTACTAACAGCTGCTGTGTACAGTGTTTTTTTATTGAAGAAACGTCCTACAGTTTCAGAAGTGGGATCGCGTGCATGTAATTTAACCGAAGTTCAATCGCAGTCAATGTTTCGTTGCTCAGACAAAGTGTAAAGTGTTCGACGTCAAATAACAAAAATGTCCGAAGAGTGGGCAGTTTTCGTGGAATCAGCTACAGTTGTGCGGCTAAAGGAAGTTCTACGTTTATTAAGGTTGCAGACTACGGGCTTTAAAGCAGAGCTGAAAGTCCGAGCACATGAAGCAGCGCAAGATTTACTGGATGACGAACTTCGGAAGGTGATGCACGATGCTACTGCGAAGAATAGAGAAAATGGGACAGACGATTCAATCGCACCTGATAAGGCTGTATCAGACCAGGAAAGTGACCTTGATGACAACGAGGAAGAACGTCTGGATGAAGAACTAGCAAAGCTGCGACGTATAGCGAAAAAAAAAAAGAAGCATTTTGTCCAATTAAAACAGCAACTCCGTGAGCTGCAGATAGAAGATGCTACCAGTCAGAGTCAAACGTTGTCTCTAATTTTGAAGACATTGAGGATTCCATCACTCCATTTAGCGGAGATGATAACTACCCCGTCGAAAGATGGATTGAGCAATTCGAGGAATGCTCTGAAATACTCCGCCTGGATGAAAGGGCTAAATATCTATACGGTAAGAGGCTTCTAACTGGTACCGCGAAATTGTACATTCGAACAATTAATCCCAAAAGTTGGTTTGAATTAAAAAGTAACTTAATAAGTGAATTTCGCAAAAACGTAACAAGATCAGATGTTTACGGTGAGCTCCGTGATAGGAGCATGCAGCAATATATTTTGCATATGCAAGAAATTGCTTCGCATATTGACGTAGATGAAGCAGATTTAATGCAATTTATAATAAGAGGAATCCCCGATACAGAATTAAACAAAACAATATTATACGGCGCAAACAATATAGCGGAGCTTAAAATTGCTTTGCGCAAATACCAAAAATAAAAACAAAATTCTTATCAAGGCAGTGTGGGAAAATCATTCAAAAAAATCATCTGGTCAGCAGCCTGTCACTTCTAAGTCAAAATCAGCAGTGATAACATCCAACAACAGCATCCAGCAAAACAAGCAACGTGGGAGAAATGCCAAACAAGATGTCACATGCTTTAAGTGTGGGAAACCCGGTCACATCTCAAGAGTATGTGCAGATCAAGATCCAGTGATGACAGTGGAAAAGAAAACCGAGAAGCCAGTTCCGAACGATGTAAAGCAGCTAGACGTTGAAGGTGGATTCTACCACGGTGCCAGTACTTCTGCCAAGGTGAAAGGTAACGACTTTGAAAAGATAATGAATTTTCAGTGGGCTGCAGAATCTGTGAGGAGTTCCACATCGCTTTTGACACTTTTGGACTCAGGGAGTCCCATTAGCTTCATTCAGGAGATGTTTCTTCCAGCAGTTTTCCTGTCAGCTTTAAAGTCTACGACACAATCATATTGCGGAGTCAACGGCAGTCGTCTTGAAACTTTGGGAAGTATAGAAACCTGTATCTATTTTAACAATAAAATTATACGTTTGGATTTAATAGTCGTTAAAATTTTTCAATGAATTATCCTGTCATTTTAGCGCCAGACTTTTTTGAGAAAATTGGCTTGGAGCTTCAAATTAATCAAGAGTTCAAGAAAAATCAAATTCCTCAAGAGACATTTGACGGCATAAAACATCAAAATGCGTTCAAATGTTGCAATGAAGATATGGATATGGAGAGCAGTAGATTTATCCAGGAAATATTAAAAATTGATGACAACGAAATAGGGGGTGAGTTTCGATTAAATATGAACGAAAACATAAGTGATTATCTTAAAGAAAAAGTTAAAGAAGTAGTTAAGCCAGCATATTTTATCAATAAAAATTCGTTTAAGCCGAAAACAGATTTTGAAATGAGAATCTTTTTGTCAAAAGACACTCCATTTTATTGTACGCCGCGAAGACTTCCATTCGCTCATAAGATAGAGCTTCAGAAGATTTTAGACGATTTTATTAAAAATGATATAATCCGCGAATCCAGTTCTCCATACGCGTCTCCTATCGTACTTGTCCAGAAGAAGAACAAGGAGATGAGACTATGTGTGGACTATCGTGAACTGAATAAAATCACTGTACGTGACAATTATCCGTTGCCATTGATTGAACATCACCTTGATCGTCTTAAAGATAAAAGGTATTTTACTACCTTAGATCTAAAAAATGGCTTTTATCACGTTCAATTATCTGAAGATTCCACTAAATATACATCGTTCATTACGCCATTGGGCCAATATGAATTTTTAAGAATGCCCTTTGGTCTCAGAAACGCTCCGTCTGTCTTCGAGAGGTTTATGAAACACATTTTCAAAAGCTTAATCTCCGAGGGTAAGATTATCACATATCTTGATGATATTCTTATTGCGACCCTAGATGTTGATGAACATTTAGAAATACTAAGGGACGTCATAGCCATTGTTGTTAAAAATGGTATAAGTTTACGATTTGATAAGTGTACATTTTTAAAGCATGAAATAGTCTACTTGGGTTATAAAATTAACCAAAATGGTATTAGACCAAATGATGACAACCTAAAAGCAATTAAAGATTTCCCAACACCGACTTGTCTTAAGGACGTACATAGTTTTCTAGGACTATGCTCCTATTTTCGCAAGTTTATTAAAAACTTTGCCAACGTTGCGAAACCCCTAAACGATTTATTAAAGAAAAATACTCCTTTTATATTCGGCATTAGAGAGCTCGAGACGTTTAACACGTTGAAGAACAAGCTAGTGGCATCCCCACTATTAGCTATTTACAGTCCACATTGTATAACTGAACTACATTGCGACGCAAGCAGCAATGGTTTTGGGGCTGTGTTAGTACAAAAGCAAATAGATGGGAAGTTTCACCCAGTATTCTTTTTTTCGAGGAGGGCAACTGAGGCTGAGCGTAAATACCACAGCTATGAATTGGAAACCCTCCCCATCATTTATGCACTTCGAAGATTCAAAGTGTATTTAATCGGTATTCATTTTAAAATTGTTACTGATTGCCAGGCACTTACGCTTACCCTTAACAAGAAAACTCTCAATGACTATGTAGTAGAACATAAAAAGGAGAACGTATGACACATGTTGATGCCCTGAGCCGATCATTCAATGTTTTCCATGTTGACGATGAGTCATTTGAATTTGTGTTGGCGGCCGCACAAAAGCAAGATCCAAAGATCATTTCAATATGTTCACATTTGGGAAAGGCCGAAAGCCCGCAGTTCGAAATGATCGACGGCTTAATTTATCGCAAGTGGATAAAGTTCGTTTCTATGTTCCACAAAACATGGAAAACCAAGTTATACGCACGCATCACGAAGCCATGTGTCACTTGGGTGTGGATAAATGCTACGAACACTTGTAAAATCAAAGATTACATTGACAAGTGCTTAAAATGTATTTACTTTTCACCCCACTCTGGCAAGGAAGAGGCTCATTTGCATTCTATTCCAAAAGGAAGTGTACCATTTGATTCCTTGCACATTGACCATCTAGGTCCTTTGCCCAGTTCCCCAGCAAGGAAAAAACACATTTTTGTAGTTGTTGATGGCTTCACCAAATTTACTAAGCTTTACTCAGTCAAAACTACTCAAAGCAAGGAAACAATAGCTTGTTTAAGATCATATTTTGAAAACTATTCTAGACCGAATAGGATCATTTCGGATCGGGGAACATGTTTCACCTTAAACGAGTTTGAGGAGTTCATAGGGGTAAAGCATGTAAAGATCGCAACGCACTCGCCACAGTCAAATGGATAAGTCGAACGCGTTAATCGCGTCATTATACCCATGTTAGCGAAAGAGTGTGATGCTAACACGACAGGCAATTGGCACAAACATTTGGCTAAGGTTGAATTTGCCATCAATAATACAGTCAATAGAAGTACTGGGTTTGCCCCCAGTGTTCTATTGTTTGGACAAATTCAGAGAGGTGAACTTTCTGATCGTGTTCGAATATCTTGCTAATGCTTTAAGCAATAATCATTCTAATCTTACAGATATTAGAAATCAAGCATGCAATAATACTAAAAGAACACAGGAACGAAGCAAATTATACTATGATAGCCGTCACATAGAACCGAGAGCGTACCAACAGGGCGAATACGTAATGATAAAAAAAACATTTCCACCACGCCAGGAGTAAACAAAAAACTACTTGCAAAATATCGCGGTCCATATGAGGTTAAAAGGGTTTTACCCAACGACAGGTATATCATTGGAGATATTGAAGGCCTCCAGCTAACCCGACTGCCATACAAGGGCATTGCATCACCTAGCAATATGAGGCCATACAGTGTAGAAGACATAGCAGATGTTGAGAACGTAGATGTTGCCGAAGAGTGTCCCGAGGAACTTGATTCGTAGGAATGTATGAAATATCTAAGTGGATGTGGTATTTAGTTATGTGCCCAAGTCTGTTTTTCACGAAGGTTTTGCTTATAATTTGCTATGTACTTATATATCTTGAATTTTTCTGATAGTAATTGAATATATATTATAAATGTAAATGAATTATGTTACCTTAATTTTTATTAATGGATTTGTTAAACTATATTGAATATTTTGTTACCATATTGCAATATAACTTTACTTTATATGAAGTTTGTAATCAATACGAGTATGTGTGTATAGTGGGGACACATTGTAATCGGGTCGATTACCCCATCAGGATGGCCGAACTGTAGACAAAAATTTGAAATTTATTTGCCTTTTGTACACCACTGTATGAGTACATGAACTTCAACTATTTTTAGTAAATAATGCTGTCTATGGATTGTGTCATACGATGGAGTGATTGTACAGAAAACTCTCCATTAGCAGAGATTAATCTTTATAAAAGGGAGAAGTAAATAAAAGAATGGAATCTGTCTGTTACTAACAGCTGCTGTGTACAGTGTTTTTTTTATTGAAGAAACGTCCTACAATATCATACTCGTATATCTGTCTGTTGTTTTGTTCGTAGTGTATCACATCCTAAAAATAACCGGTTTTGGGCTTATTCGTCACTATGGTTGAATCTATTGTATTGTATATTTTATTCGCAGTTTATAATTCACAAGTTTGTAGATATACTATACGATATATACAGGAAAGCCTTTGCATAAGTTTTCCCTGTCTCAGCTTTGCAATACATATATTTCGGTGAATATTTAGAAAAAGGTCATTATCACCGATTGTGGTGAAATTTGTATGTTATAATTTTTCTTGACCTTAGATTTCTAGTTTCAAAGATAGGTATTAACTTAGAAATTCCCATACAAAATGCAACTTGGTTTCGCCGCAAAGTAACTTTTTGTTAAATAAAACTTTTTCTGCGTTTAATTTTCTTAACTCATAAAAATACGCAAGGAGGGACTCTTCCTGCTATGCATGATTACCTAAACGGGTATGGGCTGGCATGATACTCCCTTGCAACCCCCCTGCTTGACCATATGTATGATTTGGATTAGGTGCTAGTTCGAGTGTATCCAATATTTCTTTATATCCATCTTTCGTGTCGATGTAAAGATAAGACAAGTACTTAGCCTACAAAAGAAAAACAAAAATTTTGGAGAAATGGCGATTTATTTTTCAATATAGTCTCCTTTTATCTCGATACACTTGACCCAGCGATGCTCCAACTTCTTTAAACCGTCTGAAAAATACGTTTTCTCAAGGTCTGCAAAGTAGGCCTCCGTGGCGACGATGACCTCCTCATTCGACTGAAATTTCTGCCCGGCGAGAGACTTTTTCAAGTTTGGAAACAAACAGAAGTCGCACGGGGCCAAATCTGGAGAATACGGTGGATGGGGCAGCAGTTCGTAGCCCAATTCGACCAATTTGGCCGTGGCGTGGGCGGAGGTGTGAGCCGGTGCGTTATCATGGTGGAAGAGTACTTTTTTCTTCGCCAAGTGGGACCGTTTTTTCTTCAATTCGGCGTCGAATCGGCCCAATAATTTGGCATAGTACAGCCCTCTGACCGTTTTAGCCTTCTCCAGGTAGTCGATGTGGATCACACCTTGTGAATCCCAGAAAACGGTAGCCATCACCTTTCCGGCCGAAGGAACAGTCTTCGCCTTCTTCGGAGCACGTTCGCCGGGTGAAGTCCACTGTTTCGAGAGTTCCTTGGTCTCTGGTGTGTACCAGTGGATCCATGTTTCGTCGACTGTAACGATACGACGCAGAAATTCCTTCGGATTGCGCTTAAACAGCGTCAAACACTGCTCTGAAGTGGTCTCACGGTTGCGCTTGTTGTCCGGAGTGAGCAAACGCGGCACACATCGCGCCGACAGCTTTCTCATGCCCAAAATTTCATGCAGGATATGACCCATCTTTTGAAATGTCTATTGTCTCAGCTATCTTGCGCACCTTCAATCGGCGGTCTGCCAATACGAGATCGTGGATTTTTGTCACGTTATCCTCCGGGGTAGCCGTTTTGGTAATTATTCGGAAAAAGGCCCTACTCACCGATTTAGATGAAATTTCAGTATGTGAAAATAGGTCTCGTCCTGACAATTTTGATATATATATTTAAGGTCGGACTTTCCTAGTTTCGAAGATATAAGCTTTTGAATTACCCATACAAAATACCGATTTGGCTTGTTTTAGTTCAATCATGGTTCTGCCTGAAACTATGCAATATGTTTTAATTAATCCCATTTTTCACGTAATGGGTTTTGTAACTCCTAACAGTATGCGGTTTTCCGTTGTTTATAAAATGCATATAAATACTACGTACATACAAAGTAAGACATATGTACTTTGAAAAACATGTCTGGTGTCATGGCGGAAACATGGAAGGGGCAACCCTCCTGCTTGGAATCGCTGTTGTATTTAGAGTAAGTGCGAGACTGGGTATAAGAAAAGTTTCTTTAAATCTATACAAAACATGTGAAGCATGAACAGAAAAAGACTTTATATACAGCCAACCTCACTTACTCCAAATCCAACAGCGATCCTAAGCAGGGGGGTTGAGGACAGCATGCCCACAGCATGCCCACTAAAATCTACCGAGAACCTAGAGAGCGCAATAATACACTTCAACGACTTGCTCTACCTTGCTGCACTGAAATCGACACCTACACTGAAGCAACCAATTAAGAATTATGCACCCACGCCAAACTTTATTAGACAAAAAATAAAAGATAAACGCAAACTAAGAAAAATTTGGCAAACAACCAGATCACCACTTGACAAAGCTAAACTCAATAAATCGACGAAAGAACTAAAAGCAATCCTGAAGGAAGACAAAAACCGGAAACTAACTAAATATTTAATGAAAGTTTCAGCAACTCAAAAAACTAACTACTCGCTATGGAACTTAACTAAGAAACTAAAAAACGAAACCACTCACCAGCCACCATTGATGAATGTTGATGGATCCTGGTCCAGAACCCCTGGGGACAAAGCTAAAACCCTGGCTGACTACTTCAAAAGTACATTCACAAACACTATCAACCAACAAAACATTTTAAGCTCACCTATAACTACTACAATCAACGCAAATTTTAAAAAAATAACCGCGAACGAAATAAAACGTTATCTAAAACATAGACTCAACCTAAGAAAGGCCGCCGGATATGACATGATCACTGGAAAGCTACTAAAACAACTTCCTGAAAAAGGCATCGTATACCTCAGACAAATCTTCAATGCTATACTCCGACTAAATTATTACCCCAAAGTCTGGAAAGTGTCCAAAATAATAGCCATACCCAAGCCAGGCAAAGACCCAACAATGACCAACTCATATAGGCCAATAAGCTTATTACCTATTATATCGAAGATTTTTGAAAAGATGTTACTTGACCGTATTAACATAGTTGTAAGACAAAAAAATCTCATACCGGACCACCAATTTGGATTTCTGCAAAAGCACTCGATAGTTCAACAGGTTCACCGAGTTACCAACAAAATACTAAACGATCTGGACAAAAAAAGGTTTTGTGTGGCAGTTTACCTAGACGTTGCGAAGGCTTTCGATAGTGTTTGGCACAAAGGACTCTTATTTAAACTTAATAAAATGTTACCAGACTACCTAGCAATAATCAAAAGTTATTTAGAGGACAGGCACTTCTATGTGCAATACAATGACGAATGCTCCGAACTATGCAAAATAGACGCAGGTGTCCCTCAAGGAAGTGTTTTAGGACCAACACTCTATCTTCTCTACACATCCGACATACCAAGGCCAACTAACTCCATGCTAGCTACGTTCGCAGACGACACCGTTATCCTATCTTCCAACAAATGCATTAAACTTGCTACACAAGAAGCTAACTTAGCCCTAGATAGAACAGCCGCCTGGTTCCGCAAATGGGGAATCAAGATAAACGAAAACAAAACCGTACAAGTCACATACACGACAAAAAGAAACTTTGATCCACAAAGCATCAAACTAAACAACAAAGAAATTACCATTGACAATGCTGCAAAGTACCTGGGAATAATTATAGACAATAAACTGACATGGAAACCGCATATAATATTCAAACGAAACGTCATCAAAAATAAATTCAGGCAGTTATACTGGCTTCTTGGAAAAAACTCCAAGCTATCCACAGAATACAAACTTCTAATATACAAGACAATAATAAAACCCATATGGACTTACGGGATCCAAATTTGGGGCACTACCTGCATGACAAACTTAAACATTATTCAACGACTACAAACAATAATCCTACGAACGATTGTCAATGCACCGTGGTACATTACCAACGACGACCTGCAGCGCGATCTCAACATAACCACCGTTAAAGACGAAATCAAAAAAATAAGCAGAAAACATCAAATCTCACTATGTTACCACTCGAACAACGAATTACGAAATCTACCAGAACAGGAAATCAACGCAAGTAGACGATTAAAAAGACGCAAGCCAGTGGACCTTCAAATTTAAAAGAAAGAAAGCCAACTATGTATGTATGATAAATAATAATGTTAAACAACTCTTTCCGTTCAACCTGAATTTGTAAGGCATTGGCCACAAATATCATTCTATCCCCATCTGTATCTCTTATAAAAATTACTAGGTGTCATCCAGACAGATGTAATGTATATTTGGGAAATAAAAAAAAAAATAAATAAATATCAGTACCAGAAATGCTTCACATTACTAATAGTCAATAGACTGTTTAGCTTACTTCCTCAAATACCTTTCATGCCTGGTAGGTCTTTAAATTTGGCGTATGAATTAGATATTCGTTTTTTTCTGGGTATTTTCTTCTTTTTTTGTCGTCACAAGTTTTTTTCTTTCTTTTTCCTCACAACTTTTTAGGTGTTCATTTCTTCCTGTCGACTAGAAGTTTATGAAGATGCTTATGCTTAAAACTAGCTTAATTATCTTAACAAATCTAAATATATTACTGGCCTAAGGCGAACACTCTAAAATAAACATTACAACTTAAACAATTGTCTTTCGACTACTATACAAACTTAACATTAACATTATTGTAAATAACTTAAACTAAGAGGAATGTATTTTATCAAAAAAAAAAAAAAACTCAGCATATGATCATATTTTATATTTTATACATATGTATATAAAACTTAAGTCTGCCTTAAAGAAACTAAATCTAATTAAACCTATCTTGTTCTAACTTAACTAAAACACATATATAAATATATACTTTATATATATTTTATGTATATGTATATCTTTTTTTTTCTTTAATTTTAATATAAATATTTAACATTTTTTGTTTTTGGTTCTTATTTTTTTTTTTTTTTTAATTTTCGATTTTACCATTGGTCTTAGGCAGGCTTTGCCTTCAAGAGACTGCACCTATCGAAGTGTCTGTTGACGAAGTCCTCTCCAGCTACCAAAATGATACGTTAGATGTTGATGCTAGTGGGCTACGACTCCTCGATCCCGGCGTGAGACCGCTCTAGTTTATGAAAATCGCCTTTTTGTCGATAATTTCATGATAACTCACGTGCTTGGCTATTTTAAAATTATGCAATACTTCTTTTTATCTTGACGTTTTTTTTATAATTCATTAGGTACTTCGCAACCTCGATCGCATTGTGGGATAAGTCTGAACTTGATATGGTTTCAACAATGTTCACAATTCCCTTAGTGCCTTTTTTCGAATTTTAGCTTTTGTCAAATGAAAATTTCAACACCCCAATAAGAATTTTAGCGATCTCGTTTGTTTTTAAGTCCTCATGTTCCCTACCTTCATCTGCGCAAGGAGCATGTAGACTATCACTCTACGGAGTTTTTAGTTTGTTTTCATAAGTGTATCCTAAATTCTCTCATTTTAAGAATACATTTCTGAAAACCACATGATAGCTGCCAACATATAAAGAACCATACTGAAACTCGTGTCCAAACGCTGGTACCGGCTGGTATCAGTTGTGTATGAGGCATTTTATTAAACTTTATTTAACTTCCTTATTAAAATAAAAACAACATAATTTGTTATACTCGTAATGTTGTTAGGATATACTATTTTCTTTTATGTACAATATAATGTAGCGTGTTAACTGGTTCAAATTTCAATAAAATTATTTTATATTTATATTATTTAATTAGAATAAATAGGCAGAAATTGAAGGAAACCTGGCATTTGCAGTTGTTGTTTAATGATGTACAAGAAAACAAGGAAATTTTATTTTGATCTGCAAAACATAAGTAATTTTTGTTGGTGTTCAATATTTGGTCCAAAAACCTTTGTTTTTTATTACTTCCGCACAACTTTTTGGCATGGAAGCAGCAAGAGGGAGAGTTTATTATATCAGATGGAATTTACTCATCTCTTAAAGCTTCATATAGAGCTTTTCTCGAGGTAAGCCTTTGCCCCTTTATACGCTGTTTTGAAACTTCCCGATCTTTAACGATCCTTGGGTGTGTTTAAGATCGTTGTCCTGCTGAAACCTCCACAGCAATGGCATCTCTTTCTCAGCATATGGGAGCATGACTGTGTCCGCATACACAAAACAGTACATTAATCCCGTTATTTCGTATAAGGGACCACATGCATGTCCCGAGAAACACCTTCAAACCATAACTGAACATGCCTTAGAGTAGCCCGTATATTTCTGCTATTGAGGCGAGTACCCGGCTCCCGACGGACAAAGGCATCACCATCTGACGATAAAAGATTGATTTTACTCTTATCGCTGAATGAAACTATTTTCCAATTTAGATATTTATGAGCAAATTCAAATCTAAATAATACCAACTTAGAAGCAATTTTTATTCATCAACGAAGTTTATCATTTTTAATGGTGTTTTAAAGTTAATACGGACTTCTTTAGTGCCTTTAAACGTCATTCTCTTGCACGTCTATGAACTGTACTGACATTAATGGACAAACTGAGGTCCTAAACGATAGAAAATGAGGATCGAAAGGGTCCTCGGAGAATTCAAAGAGCGATCTTTCTATCGGTTTTCAGGTTATTTTTTTTAAGAACAACGACCAGAATGAAGTGATGCTATGTTAAGATTTTATCGGAACTTAGAAATTATTCGAGAGACACTTGATTCATGAATTTTGAAATGTTCAGCTATCTCCCTTTTTTTCGATCCGTTTCGAAAAGCATCGATTACTAGCTTTTTTGTGCGGGTATCATATTTATTGCTTGCCATTTATTATATGCACTTTTAAGTTAAACTGAATGCCAAAAACTGCCTATTTATGTAATTTTTGCGATCAAAAATACTTTTTAACCTGATGTGGGTTCACAGTCAAAATGAACATGACGAAAAAGTATATATTTTGCATATGTTTTGCACAGCTGCATAATGGACGAGCTAACTTTGATTTCTTTTAAAACAATTCTAACGGGACCATTTGCAGCTTTGTACTGTCAGTTACTGATTTTTATTAAGAAAATCATGATATTTTTTTAATAGATACAGATGATCAAACAAAACATCAAAGTATAAGAAACTTGCAAATGTTTTGCACAATACTGTATCTGTTCCGACATACGCATTAAATGCTTTTTTTATTATGCCATCCAGATCAAATCCGGATCAGGATTTATATGCATTACAATAACAACACGTGATCCAGCTCTTGATCTGGATCAATTTCAAGTTCCAAAAATTAGCTTACGCTATTGGTCTCGCATTCAAATTAGGAAGATAAACCTGATGAACATATAAAATTACGGCCAGGATTCGGTTAAATAGTTTTACCTATTACAAAGTAATTGAACTCATAATGCTATAAAATATGTGTATTACATTTCTAAAACTCTTGAGTGAATTAGGGAAATATTCCTCCCAATCGGTGTATATCGATAAAAATTGTTATCATCAGCATTTTAACCAATCGTATCAAATTTGTATGAAAAGAAAAATTTTCTTTGATATGGCAATTCCACAGTCAAAATTTGTTTTAAAATGTTAGATGTTGACTGAACACGACGAAATGTCAAGTTGGCTATTGGTTGATCTGTAAAGTTTTATTAAGTCCCATGATCCAGATCAGATCATGTGGCATAATAAAATACACCTATTATCGATCACAATTTTTTTTGTAACTCGGAAGTTTTGACTGACAAACCGCATTCAGATGTAACACTTTCACTTTTGAGGGACATCTTATAAAACTGTGAATTTTGATCAATGCTTTGTACCTCACCGAAGTTCTCACTTAATCGATTGCACTTGAATGATTGATATAGTCAATCTCCCAATATTTATATACCCGAGGCAAGAATCTAGATCATTCGGTGATGGCCCAATGATAGATGTAGTGTTTTATCATCCATTAATCTAGATGTTTGCTCTGTAGCGCAGAGATGCCGGTGGTGTTTCGTTATCCGGTAATTTGGAGTCAATGGCGAAGCGATGGCTTTGGTCAATTTGGAAATATATATATGAATTATATAAATACTGGTATTAAGTCAGGTGGAGTTCCTCGTGTAAAAATTGTTTGATTTTTCTTCGTTCGACAATAAATTTCTAATGCATTCTGATTAAATGTCTCCGAGTCGGGGTAAAATTCAAATAGTTCAATTTGTCCGCACAAAATTTATAATTGAATAGACCACATTGGCATTGAAGGGTACATTTTTACACTCGTCTGAAGCATACCAATGTGAATTTATTCTTCCAAAACCAAGGCTATTGTAAGCCATTGTAAATCGGAGTGCAGAGTTTATAAATTCGTAAATAAGTCACCAACGAATATTTAAAATGTATATTGATCTCCAGTTATAAATGAAGTGTGATTTTACTTACAGAGAACTCAGACTCAGGCTCAGCGACTTAATTAGAAACTGTTTATAGAAGAATTGTTCCCAACTACTATAATAATGAACATTTATCTCATCCTCCTTATTCAATATGCGCATAAAGTGAAAAAACATTCTATACCTTACTATTATATTTAAATACATATATCATTACCAATATACATATACATATATATACACTTATAGCTGGGGTTCTCAAGATCATGATGAATCCAATTATTTAACAGCTGATAAATATTACGATAGTTTCGTTATATAAGGCTTAAGAAATTATAGCCTTAGGTTAGTAGATTCGTGAACAACTGTTTTTAATGCTATTTTAAAATTGAATGAAGTTCTGTTCCTTGACAGTACGTCTTGGTCAACCTAAATATATTCTTATCACAGCTCCCTGTTTGTTTAACCTAGATATGCTAATATTAGGAAACAGTATTATCATTATCATTGATAAAAACTTACTAGAATAAGTTATTTTTTCATCATTATTATGTATTCAGTACGAGTATGTTAGAAATGACAAACCATATGAAACTTTTGAATAAAATGATTGCCCTGCTGATATAAAAAAAAAATCCTGAGAATTATTCCAAACTAGGTAGATTGAATATAATCCGAATATGTGAATAGTATGCATTATATTTACATAAGTGTGTTGACATATTACATAATATATAATGTTATGTTGTTATTATCGACATCATAAAAAAGTTTGCAAAAAACAATGCAGCGCTACCCCTGGATAAATTACCCGTCAATGATGTTATACTTCGTTTTTGCTATTGAGTCTATTTCATTCACAATATCGTAAGAATCGAAGATATCCCTCCGAGGAATTACCCCTCGGAAATATTTTTTCTCGGATAAGCTACTCCTCAATAATGTTACTCTTTGTTTTTGCTATCTCGTCCACTCCACTCAAAATGAAAAAAGGAGTAATAACGCTTTGAAGAAATTACCCTTCAAAAAAATTATTGCTGAAGAACTTACTCCTCGAAAACATCCTCGTCAGGTATATTATCCTTCTTTTCTCCTTTTGGTTTACTCGATTTGCAGTACAGAAAATAAACTGTTATTTTAGCTGCGCATGTCAAAAGTACAACTTAAGGATACTAGTCTCCAGAAAATATTCACCATACCCGTAATTCAACGGATACTTAACGAAAAATCTGTAAAAAAAAGCTTTAAAAGTTAAAGACATGAAATGAAAAGAGTCGTTCTTGAAGTTTTAAAATAGTAGCGAAAGAAGACTCCGTGCATTATGATACGCTTTATATTCAACGGGGCTTGTATTTCAAACAAAGTGTATACTTGAAAAAAATCGGTTACGAAATATATTTTCGTTGAAGAAATCTTATAAAAAAATTAATTTTAAGTATTAAACTTAAGGTTTCGGAAATATGTGTAGACTAATTCAAAATATAATAACATAAATAAAACGGAAGAATGAGCGGCATGGATTTATAGCTCTTTACAGCAATTTTTATGTGAATAAATCAATCATAAACGAATGAATACGAATTGCAATAATTCAAAATGCCTTGTTTCCCTTTAATCAATGCTTACTATTTAGTGCGAATTTATAAAAGAACAATTAGTCTTTAACCAACAAATAATGAGTTTATAATTGACCCCAAAAATGTTTGAATACGAGGAGTTAGATGCATCCACCGAATAATCAAAATGTGTAACAACCTTATTGTGAAAAAAATATTTGCCGAAGCGTTGCATTTTTTACTTATAACCTCAATGGGATACTCAAATATCGGATATCAAACTAATGCTATGAATACTGCTAAAGACCTTTCAGCTTCATCATCAGTACCCAACACATCTTTTGCTACCGTTAATAGTTTAAATAAACTGGATAAAAAATACACAAATGGTAGTTGTCTTAACATTTCCTTTTCCATTTATCCATCGTTTGTCTAGGCCTAAGTAACTTGTGATAAATGTCTATATATATATATATACCATTTTGCATTTACCCTTATGCATAAAAAATAAAAATAAAAAAAAAATAAAAAAGGCAGATTTATAATAAGATATGAAGTAAAATCAATAATTGATTAATATTTCCGATATTTTGGAATAGTGCTTTGAATTGTTAAATCTTATTTGAGCATGTGCTTAGATACGTGTGTTTAACGTGTTCTTGTACATGTCCCTTTGGAGAGTAATATGTTCAATTATTGTAAAAAAATATGTTTTATTATAACTTTTGAACTGATTATCATTAAAATGTGCAAGTTTAAAATGCATGTGTGTATAAAAAAGTATTTTTTCTATAAGCCTTGATATTTAGTTAGAATTTAATATAATTTTTTAATAAAATATAAACTTCCTGTTATTCTGTAGCATTCATTTCGGAAAACCATCGTTCATTTATTGAGCTTTAATGTGAATTTATCACACTAGTGTCATAATATTTGGGCCTTACACATTTTTATTCTATTTTTTTTAACATATATGATTTAAATTATATGTGCACACATTTTTTTCCTTCAGCGTTAACTAATATCCAGATAAATAATAGCTTCACTAATTTAACTACGGAGATCCCACTTTTAAAAGAATCGCTAAAAACCAATGTTTTTAACAAGTCAACTGATATGGACTTTAAAACCATATGGACAACTATCGCGTCAAGTTTTCAGACATCGAGCAGTTCAACTTTAAAACCAACTGCAGCCAAAATAGACATCAAACAAAATGTTCAAAGATTGCAAAAAACCGATGCCCCTATGCTTAATTATATTTTTGATATGTTCTCTACAGCTAATAAACATCATCATCACGACCAAAGGTAATTGCACATTTTGTTTGTTTATTTGAACATAAAGTTTGTAAATATTGCGTCTATCATTTGCTCATGTGCTCAGACATACGTTTGAAATGCTCAAACCGTCTATGTTTTCTTAGTTATTTTACATGAATTTATCTTAAGTGACTTACAATTTCTTTCGGGCTCTGCGTCCGAAGAATTTTTTAATTGTGAAAATGACTTGTATGTCGGATATGAAATAAAAAACCTTTGATGATTCGATAATGACAACATACCTATGTTATATTTTCGAACTATAATCAAGCATTTTTTTCTTATATGCTTAATATTATATTTCAAAGACATCAATGAACTAAATTTTATTTGAACCCGTTTTTAATAGTGAGTACAATTGACTTAAAAAATATGTGTTACTATGCGCCTCAAAAAAGTTAGAACAGATTGAAAATAGTGACCAATGAATTTTTCTGACCACAAAAATAGCACAAAACTTAATTTCTGAAAATAAATTAAGAAATATTCAAAATAATGTTTTTCTTTTAATTTTTACCTCTTATAAATTTTGTACTTTATCCAGCAAGCGTCTGACATCTGTCCCCCAGAGAAGAATACCACGTTTCTTTTAATCCATTCCATTGTTCATTCTTATTTTTGAATTTGGCCACGAATTCGGTTATTGGGGTTAAGGGGCATGGATATCCAAAATAGGATATCCATTGTTCTTCCAAGCGTTTCTACTATATTTCAGGAAAAGCACGTCTTGCATTTAAAAATTGATTCTTGTCTTTATAATATAGACAATTGTACCATCAGGTCTAATTCTATTTATCTTAGTTCAGTCACTGTATACCGACATGTTCTCTATGTTTTTCTATATATGTAAGCTTTTATTTCGATGAGCTCTCACAAGCATTAAGCCTATATATAATAGTTATTTATTTTTTACAAAAGCGATTTCTTTCTTCTTATTCGGTCAAATAGTAAAGCTTCACTTAGTTATTCTGGCTTATCAGCTTGATACATTAGCGTCGAATTTCTCGTGAAGTCTGTTTCAATTTGCCAGTTGAGATAACTTGAAGGGATCTTTCGTGCATTTCCGGACAATGGGCCTATCAATGTATACGGTAGTTCTTCTTGGCTTGGGCTTCAGTTTTTTGCTTTCATTTAAATAAATTATCACTTCCTTTACCAACTTAATCGCATTATAGATCATTCTCCTGGAAATGTTTATTATTTTAGCTACATACTCGTATTTCAACTCGTTTTGCCACGTTTGTACAAATTGTACTTGTATCTAATTTTTCTTTTTTCTGGAATGCAATATATGTACATGAAATACTAAAATAATTGGCTGAGTAATTGTAACTGTGCTATTAATTCGTATAGGTCCAACCACAAAATCACACCGCACACTAGTATCAACATATGTCAAAGCATCGAAATAACAGCCAAACTAGAATCCATGCCAATTATATGATAAAAAATGCGCAGATTTAATTTTTATTTTAGTTTGGCTATTTATGTTCTTGTTGTACACACAGTTGTCCATTATAATACCATAGATTTTTTTTAAATTCATTTTTTTTTCTGATTCCATTATTATATTTGTTCCCTCCTTGTACAATTTTTTAAAATGTTATGTACGGCAAAATGCCGTCCTCCATCAGTCCGATCTAGATAAGACTTAAGAGATTAAATCAAAATTATACAAAAGATTGCTAGGATGAACGGTCTACCACCAAAAGAAGATGAATTTATCGGAAACATGAACCACCTAGATAGACAGATAGATATTTCTTTATTTCGTGCTGTGATTCGAAACCAATATGTACATATGTATCTTTTAACTAAAATATTATCTTTTAAGGTTGTGAAATAATGTTAATTTAAGCAATAATAGATCTGAAGGAAACCACGACAAAACCTTCAATGATATCTCATCTCCAAAATATCATCATAGTTTCCAAATTTTTCATTACTGTTTCGATTTGGATTACCTGGAATATCTTAAATAATCAATTATGTAAATAATATCTGCCCTGATTATGATCAGCTGAGCATTGAAATAATTCAATATCTGAGCTTTTAAACTGCATAGTAGTAGAAGTAACTTGCTTTCTCGATGGTAAGATGCCGCGTTTGATGTGATTATTTTATTGGCTAGGAGTTTCTTTATTCCCTGATTATATTCCTCCCATACTTCTGAAGAGATGTTCTTCCACGCTTGCAAAACAACAGTCTCTTGTTGAGTAGATGAAAAATAACATTTGTCAAGCCTAAAAAGGGCGAATCATTTCCTCCGTTCCATGAACCCATGGCCCTAACGACCCCCCTTCTTAATATAATATAAACCTCAGAATTACTGGCAGTATGGTTGCCGAAGCAACAGGTTTATTGATAGCAGCTTGATATTTCTAAAGCAGTTGGCGGTGTTTGGAATCAGACTCTTTTGTCGAAAATGTGTGCTTATGTCATAGATGAATATATTTTTCGATGGATTGGAAATTACCTTTGGGTCATTCAATTCAAGTCGGTGTGAATGATTTTAAATCTGATACTCACCAAATAAATGCTGGTGTTCCCTTAAATTCTGTTCTGCCACCGACACTCTTCCTTAGTTTTGTAAATAGTCTCCTCTCTGCTACTTCTAAGTCAATCTTCTCGTTCACTAATAACAGTTCTTTGAGCTTTACATATTCGTTCTAAGACACATGTCTCTTTAGAGGTACAATTGATACCGCAGTGTATGTTGAGCACATTGAATTCGAAGAATCATTTCATCTCTTCATTCTTAAATGATTCAAGAAATATTTCACTCCCTCTTATTTGGCATCAATCTATAGGACCTTAATCCGCCCCAAGTTGTATTGTAGTACAGCGCTCTTATATAAGTCTGAAAATCCTAAGACTTCTCTTCAACTGCTAGACAAATCCTAAAAACGGGCGATAAAACTTATAGGAGATATTCAATTTGTAAAGTCGCTTGATTCGCTTGAACATCGACGGAATTTTTACTCTATATCATTGTTTTATCGATGTCTCAAAAAATGAAGCTCGAACAAGCCAGTTTCATTCCTCCCCTTCATTCCCCTACAGTACTCGTCTCGTTTGGAATGCCCATCAATTTACCCTGAAACCTATTAAATATAAAGACTGTTTTTTTAACCGAACCCCATGAATATGGAATGCTCTTCCAGCCCAATATTTCCCACGCTTTATAATCCACAAACATTTAAGTCCATGGCTTTATTATAAAAAAAAAATCAGCGCATCGGCGGCCGAGCCAAACATTCATGGATCGAAGTTTATGCTGAGCATCATGCAATTGGTAATTTGGTGTATTTGGTAATGGAACCAAAAAGTACGGGCGTACGTTTTAACCTCCACCTGTTCAGATCGATGAATTGCCTGGCTGAGAAGCACTTCCAATATTACGAGGATGCAAAACTTGCAGCTAGGGACGGAAAGCACGTAAAAGAATAACCATATAAGCATTTTTCCGAAACTAAGCACCAAAATTTGCACAAAAAATTGTGGTATCACTTCTATGCTCTTAATACAATGGAACAATTACTTTCCTTGTGTCCTATCTACAAGATGTGGTAAAATTGTTCTTCCTATCCTTCTTTCCTTCGTTTCTGGGACCTTTACATCCAAAGCAACTGTGTTGTGCGGCGTTCACGCGGGAGGAATGATTGGACCGTATTTTTTTGACGATGCCATCGGCAATACGATCACTATTACTGGCGGACGCTATAGGGCCATGATAAATGACTTCTTACTACCGGAATCGGATAAGCGGAACTTGGCGGCAGCCACTTGACGGATATCATCTTTTTCACTTAACAGAAAAAATTGTATCATCAATCAAAGTATTTTTAGTTTAGTTTTGCGCCAACTTGTATTTCTGCAACCTTTTCTATTTTCGCTTTCATATGGGAGAAATTCATTATTCATGAAATATGAATTTTATTCTCAAAGGACACCGTTATGTTCCTTTATTATCTCTACTTCTTGTGCATGGAGGAATCACTTAATGAAGATCCGAGACGACCGCAAATGGAGCTTGCAGATTCTTTGGGAGTACCTCAGCAAGCAGTTTCTGTACGACTAAAATGAATGCGATTGTTTCAGGAGTAAAGCAATTGGGTTCCTCATGAATTGAAGCCGGGAGATATTAAAATGTGATTTTTGACTTCGGGCAGCTGAGTGAAAGTAACAAAAGAAAGGGTAAAGAAAAAACAAAGTCAAAATAAAGATTTTTGAGAAATTTGGTTTAGATCGATGAGGAGTAGCCCTTAGATTCCTTAATTAGGACTTTCCTTATTTATGTATCTAACATTTAGTAAACTTGGTTATTGGGAATATTATCTGAGATGCTTAAGATTCTGTCTTCGGTATTAGTTTTGTTAATAAACGATAGGCTAAAGTACTACTTCATGATAGTTATAAATTTATCTTGTATGTCGTTGAAAAGTGGGAAAGATAATTTAAAATTATAAATTAAAATATGATAGTGTATTTAATGCATGCTATAATATTTGACACGTCTATAAAATAATTTCTTGGCCAGAAGTTTAGCTATGTTGAGTTACTGTAAATTATTTTTTGGCTACTTCTCGGAGGTCGAGACAAAGAATCTGCAACAATACTGGATTTTTTAGGCTGGTATTTAATTCATAGTTGTACTGTCTAATTATTGATTAAAAGCATTTAATTCTATTATAAATCTGTATTTTTGTTGCTTATGTGGTCGGTCAACATTTTGAGCTAGGTATACACATATGTATGTACATACATATGTAATTTCTCAATTCCTTTGTTGTCCAGACAATAGCCAATATTTTCTTCATTAACAGCGTAAGCTTCTTCCACTTTCTTTCGATTTCCTTATATTAAAGTAATTCGCCTTTCATTACATTTTCTTTCAAATGTATATTTTATTTGTTGGGGGCCTTGCTGAACCTTCGTATATCCTCCACTTTTTTTTAAAAAGGAGGGCCGTTAAGGGTTTAACCAGCGTTGATTAATCTTTAATAAATGTACAATAAAAACATGCAAGGCGATAAATAATCGCATATCGTTTGAGTTGTTGGATCATCTTTTTTGCTCTTGAAGATATTATGAATCAGAGAAATTCAGATTCTGATTTCAAAAATTATCTTTATTTGACACGAAGGACAGGAGAACCTTTTTCAAGGCAGGTGAACTACGGAGAGTTTTGCCAGTAGACCACCGAAAAGAGAAGCCGCGAAATAAATATTCGATGGCGCTAATATTATTGGGTTCCGAAGTTGCTCATCGCGTGCCAGCGGCCGACACTGCCGACTGCGCCACGGTGCTCTCTTCAGTATACCCATAGCAAATATAACCAATATGCGCTCTTAATATGTCATTTTAAACCCTTCGAAAACCACCGACGACGTATTTTTTGGTAGAGTTGGGTAGTTCCGGACATACATATATAGCTCCAGGAACTATGTCTTCAGGCGGAAACATTTCCGATCGTTCCGCAAACTGAACGATAATATGTCCATAGTTCCATTAAATCTAGAAATTCATCAATAGCAGCGTTCTAATTATGCAACCCAGCCGAACGTCCGAACGATGCGGTCGTACGACTATGTTGTAAATAAATCAGGCAAAACGAAAATAAAGATAAATACAATCGAACTTCTATGTGTACGTAGTTTTCAAAGCCAACCAAAAACAAAATGTGAATTAATATCGTGTACATTGATGTTGTGATGAGCTTGAACAGTTTGTGCACATTTACACACTGGAACTATGCAAGATCGTATATGGATCTCTCTTATCATGCTAATAGATCCGATAATTTCGATAGTTCCGATCAGTTCTATATTTTGTTGCTAGTTCCCTATCTGCATGAGCGTGTCCGGATGTCGTAGTTCCATTCTAGGATTGTCTTGTCAACTTGTCAACTTGTCAACTGTTTTGTTATGTTTTATAGGTCGGAAGTGATATTAGAAGTATTTTGAACAAAAAAAAAACTATCAAGACTTTTTATTTTGACTACTATTGTGTCATTGCATCAAGTAATAGAAACACTATCCGAGAAGATAGTTCCATGAAGCTACATAGTTCCGATAGGGAAAGGAAACGTTCCGCGGTTGGAACTATTTTGCGCAACTCTATTTTTCGGTAAAAAAGAAACTCTCGTAAACTCATATTTAGAATGTTTTATATCGAATGTGTTCTTTTCAATATTACCCTCGTATAAGATTGAATTATTGTTATTAATAATTGAAGAATTATTGTAAATCTTAAGATCATGTACGAGTTACCTTATGATACCTTTTCCTCCTTAAGCATATTATTATCTTATTTTTATACGGGTATGTGTACGAAGCTAGTTTAAAATATAAAGTGAATTTCGCAAGCTACGCATAGCTTACATTGTTTAATACATTCGATTTTTTTTTTGTCTTGTTATATGTGTGTACCAAACAGATATCCCCTAACATATGTATACATATTGACATTGTCAGCCATTTTGGATATATACATAGTTTGCGTTTCACAGATATGAAGGTTAGACGTGTTTTGGTGTGCTTGGCGATTTTTTGCTGTGGAACAAAATTAATCAAAAAATGTATATTAAATTTTTTGTGAAAAATCTATTTGTGCTTGGAATGTTGACTGTGGCGTTTGGCGAGACAACTCTGATCAAAAATAATGTTTGTAAGTGTTACAAGCTCGAGTGATGTTAATCGAGTGATGTTAATGACAACGCCGTTTTCAGATATTTTGAGCAGGAAACATTTGTCAGCGAAGTTTGTTCCGAAATTGCATGAGCATCGCTTTTGGGGCTGCTCACTGACGGGTTTAACGATCCAGATTTGTTGAAAAGGGTCAAAATGGGGATTTTTCACGATTAAGCCGATAAAGATTACATATTCGGAAGAGCTCAAGACTTTACCAAATAAGACTCAGGTGAGAAAGAAGATTTTCAACGATTGAGGGGAAAGAGCTCAAGGTTATACCAAAAAACCCATATCAAAAGCACTCCGCTGGCCTTGTATTATAATTTTGTTATATTTGAAGGAAATTACTTTGAAGGAAACAACAAAAGTATTAATAAATAAATAAATATTTTTGGAGAAAAATAAAAAACACCAACTTTTTTTTAATAAATCGGGTATACTAGCTCGTTTTGATTGACTTATTGGTCATATTTTCGTCTAAATCTAATCTTACTTTACCGTCTGTATAACTTTCACAAAATGTTTGGTAATTTCGTTTTTAATTCCTTAAGAACTTGTTTATATGTTACTACGACTTTCGTAATCGTAGTATATTGGCCTTATATCGTAGTATGTTTACTGGCCCGTTGATACAACATTTTTTTTTATTTCCAACCAACAAAGCGTTGGTATATAAATCGCTTTTTATTTGTATTCTCTATATTCATCAAACCACATCTCTTTAAATCCACACAATTCAACACAATAAATTCAACATTTTGCTACGATTTCAACCCAACCCTTACTCTGGGATAAATCCCACATTTAGTTGATTTCATTTAGTCGATGTTTGTATAAATAATACCCGAGGCAAGATTCTAAAATAACGCCGATACTGTTTCTTTGTACAGTAATGGTCTCATCCATTGGTGTTTCGTTATCCAGTAATTTGGATTCTTCCCTAATGACAGAGTGATGATGTTAATTTTATCCATGATTATAACAGGGATGGAAGGTTCCCAAACTTTTTGATAGTGGTTGCATACTTGCATAAATTGCATACTTCTCATAAATAACTGTACTGCCTGGCTCCTAAGTTCGTTCTCTCCTTGCTTCTCAATTCGTCGTTGATTTGTCTAACTGTTATTGTATAAAAGTACTTCTCATTTTTTCTGTAGTCTCTTCTTTTTTATCATGTGGATTGTACAGTCATACCAGATCCCTTACCTGGAATGATGTCCAATAGCTACTACTATTACCAAAAGACTCAGTTTAAAGTATTATGCGAAGGAATTCATCAACGACAATATTGCAAACTTACGACGTGTATAATGGGTTAAGCAGCTCCAGCGGCATCCATTAGAGTTATCACAAACATCACATTGAGGTTTCGAACCGAATTCACGAATATGCATGTAAGAATAACATTGCAGCTCCAAGAGATATAATCGCAGTGTGAGGAACTGCACGTTATAAAACATAAAATCTGCTAGGTCTTGCGTTAAAACTAAACATTGAGAGCGTTAGGAGATTCTAAATCATATTTAATTGTATATTTACATGTCGCTATCCATTTTTTTTTCATTTTAATATTTTTCAGTGTCATCAGAATCCATAGCTACATATGTACATACATATGTATGTAATTAGTTCGTTTAAAATATCGTTCACTCTCAGTAAGAACTTTTGAAAGTTAATCGCATATCGTAAGGATTTTTTTGCAGGTTTAGTATGTATTTTCGAATTATAATATCATAGATGAATTACAATCAAATAATGCTTACTTCTTCTTCTTCTTTTCCTTTTTTCCGGCGTCGTTATGGTCAGAAGTATAGGACCATAACCTTCCCACTTAACTGCATTCCTACTGGTCCACTTGTGGGGTCCGCCGGTTTGACCTCAGAAAGTAGCGACAGGCTTCCCGGTTTGGGATTACTTCATCGCTGAGGCCAATCAAATGCTGGTGTTTTTGCATTTGTTTGCACCAATTATTTTTCGGCCTGCCTTTTTTTTTTTTTGTGACACGGGCATGCTCCAAATTTTTTTGTTTGATCTTACTCTTACAACACCGGTGATCTCCAGTCGTGTCAACCCACTGATTTGCATGTACACTTGTGGGGCAGTTTAATGGTGGTATATATGTATGTATGTCCCTAGGCTCACTTTGGTGTTTTCTAAATTGCCTAGATGTGATTTTTGTTTACCTTTGTTTTAGTCGCCTTTTACGACAAGCGAGAGGTATCGCTGCAGGGATATTCTTAACCCGTCCCTGCACGGAAACAAATAATGCTTACTATATATAGTATATGATATCATATCTCATGATCTATATGAATGAACTATATGAGAACTAGATAAAAGCAGACAATAAAGTTGTCACCACGTTCCTATCTGCATATATGTAGTTTCCTCCAGTACTACAGCTCTTAAATCCACAGTATATTAGTATAGTACATATATTGGCTATGCATATATACATCCCACAGTCTAAGATTATGAAATTGGGTCTTCCCGGACAAAATAAAGCAATTCTATTCTCATCAGACTCATTACAGCAAAATCGATCAGTTTCAAAAGCAACTAACCGAACAAGCTTGTGGAAAGATTACATCAATTTCATTTTCCTCATGACGATAGATATATTTGAGTGGGGTAAATTCCATCGATAGATAGACATTATTTAAAAAATAACTCGAACAATACACCAAACAATCCCTTGCATAGATCAGAACAGCTACGGAAACGGTAAATAAAAATTTATAAAAAGGGAATTGCTTTCCAGGCTTAAATGACAAAAGATAAAGTGTAAGAACTGACAAGATCTGGAGCTAAGAACACTAAGATCAGTGATCAAAAGCTGTCTTGATAACAGAAAGGCTATTAAACATACATATGTATGTAGAAAAAATAAAAATAAAAATTAAACCAAAACCTATACAAAAAAAATTCAATTATTGATTACAAAAACAGTCATACAAATCATTAATGTTTATCTCAATTTACTTCGGTGTTTTATAATTATCTTACTCTTCTCTATAAATATTAATTTGGCAGTTCGTATCTTATCGATAGTTCTTAGCTATAGAGATTTAAATTTGACAGTTTTTATCTTATCGATAGATCTTAGCTACAGAGATTTTTGCAACAAATATAGATCAACCTTCGAACAAGACATAACAAGTGTACAATGCCATGATATCTACTTCATGCCTTTTCTTGATGACCAAGTTAATTTATTACATAAAAACATAACTTTACTTTTTGAGAAACATGTTTCTGTGAAAAACAGAGTTATTATTTCCATACGTAATGCTTCATTTTCAAGAGAAATTAGGGACAAACACTAACTAGTAACATACTTTATAACTTTAATTTTTTATCAACATCGGCCGTAAATCTCATTTCCTCTTATTTATGTGGACGTATGCAAGCTGTATGTATTCTTTATCGAAGTTTCTACCTGTACTCTTTTATTCATTATGTAAATGGTCTTATCGTAAACTGTGTCCATAACATCAACTATGATCTGAAGCAAATATATGACTAGTCACTAAAAAACTACCTGAAATTGAAAATATTTTGACACTTGATTATTTTCTTATGTTCTGTTGAACAACTCACCTTTAGAATTCGTTAATACGTCAAAAAACTTAGGCATACTTTTTAATAAAAGTCTAAACTGATCACATAAATTCAGCTGTCGGTGAGGTTCTTCGAAGACTCTGGGTATCGCAGCAACTCATCCCACTTTGTACTCGATTGCTTCTTGCTATTCTTTTATTGCTATATAACTGGGAAACTGCAATGCCTGCAGATTTAGAAAACTCAAGGTTGCATTCAATAGCATTGCTGGGTATGTATTTGGTCTTAGAAGTTATGAACACTTATTACACTGTCAAAAAATCTCCTAAACTATCTATCCTTTCTGTTTAAAATACTGCGACTTGGTGTGCTATGCTATCTTCACGACAAACTTCGACTTCCGGTATCTACCAGGTCGCATTGTTTTCTACCCAGGTTCTCTTGCTTAACATCTGAGACTCAATTCTTTATCGCTATTGTGTGTCTGTGGCACTGTCTACCTCTATACTTAAGAGACCTAAGCAGCATTGAACAATTTTAAAAAGTATTGAAATCCTACCTGTCGAACCAAGAAAATAGATATACAATACTCGAAGACAGAGTTGCGAAAATGTTTTGGGAATCAAAAAATGTGGGTCTGACAATTGTTTTCCTCTCTCAGTTTTTGTCTAAAAGAAGATATGAAGAGAAGATACTTAGTCTGGTGTTTAAAAAACAAATATTAGTCCTTACTGAAGTAATTTGTCGAGCTGTGTTTAGTGTCCGTTTAAGTTTAGTCATGTTCGTTTCTGATGTTTTTTGAATAAATAAATAATGGTTATTATCAGTATTAATTTTTTTTATGGATATATTGTAACGCCACATATCACTGCCGAAACGAACCTCTCACTACGTGCGGTTTTTCAAGCAAATTAAAAAAAAAATTACATATGGTACATATTTGTGCAAATTAATGTAAAATCACAAATCAAAACCATTTTGTTCCACTTTTTGACTAAAGACAGCATTTATACCATTAATCCTTGCATAAAAAGATTTATTCCCGACTTCTTATAAACTCACTGGCTTGCTACGTATCTTGTCCAGAATATTTGAAAAGCTGCTGACCAAGCAGCAGCCTGACCTTTCCTAACACAAAATAAATTAATCCCATTTATACCATTAATCCTTGCATAAAAAGATTTATTCCCGATTTCTTATAAACTCACTACCTTGCTACGTATCTTGTATTTGAAAAGCTGCTGACTAAGCAGCAGCCTGACCTTTCCTAACACAAAATAAATTAATCCCTGACTACCAATTCGGATTCCGACGATAGCAGATCCACAGGGTTGTTAACAAAATTTCAATGAACCTCGAAGAAAAAATATACTTTCTGGGCGTATTTCTTGACGTGGCAGAAGTCTATGACAAAGTATGGCATAAAGGCCTACTACACAAAATATATACAATAATATGCTGCCTCATGACTTATTCTATTACTTTCTTTGTAAAGTACCATAGAAGGACGAATCATCTAGCATTCGCGAGACGAAAGCAGGAGTATCGCAGGGAAATGTCCTTGGACCAACCTTATTCTATACACTGCTGACATTCCAGTTCCTAGAGAGAAAGAATTAATGATAGCAACCTGTTCGGTTGACACAATACTGATGAAATCACATCTAAATATATATGAAGCCACAAGGCAACTTCAAAAAATACTGGATCAAATAAACAAGTGGCTTGGTGATTGGCATATACAAATCAATGGAGACAAAACTATAAAAATTACGTTTACTACAAGACCAAATAATACATGTTTACCCCTGAAAATAAATGATAAAATCATCCCTAAGGATAACGTAGCCAAATACCTAGGAATGTATTTGGACTTAAAATTAACGTAGAAATATCACATATTAAAAATAAAAAGCAGATATTGACAAAATACAGACAGCTCTACTGGCTTCTCAATAAAGACCCCACATTATCAATAAAAAACAAATTAGTGCTGCACAAATCAATAATTAAATCCATTTTGACTAATGGTATTCAACATGAGAAACATCAAAGTAATCAAACATAGACATAATACAAAAACAACAATCAAAAATCTTACGTACAATAGCCAACGCAGAATGGTACATAATCAACGCTGACATCCATCGCGACTTGAAAATAGTCACTAACAAGGAAGACATAACGAAGACAAGCAGAAAACATCACATTAAAATAGAATACTATTACATGGTAATGACAAAGTTAACTCCATACCCACACAGATTTCAAGAAGAAGACGATTACAAAAAATTTATTTAAAAAGAACTAATGTACTGAATGGAACTTGTAATAATAATAAATGTTATTACAATAAAACGAACTTAAATCCATTGTCACTGTAAATTAAATTTAATTTGTTATTAATCCTCAATGTGTTAATGAAGTGGCTAAATAACACTGATTATTGTCAAACAAAAAAAATTAATTCACCATTTGAAAAATGTACTGTGTCCCGGGATAAATGTATGTACAATTTTAAAAAAAATTAATATTTTTTATATATATTATTTATTATATACTATTCATGTATTGTAATTCTTCTATACATATAAAAAATTGTTGCAAGTTTTGGTGTGATTTTATAACTCATGAACGGTCAAACCGAATTTGATTGTCAACTGTAAATTAAATTTAATTTGTTATTAATCCTCAATGTGTTAATGAAGTGGCTAAATAACACTGATTATTGTCAAACAAAAAAAATTAATTCACCATTTGAAAAATGTACTGTGTCCCGGGATAAATGTATGTACAATTTTAAAAAAAAATTAATATTTTTTATATATATTATTTATTATATACTATTCATGTATTGTAATTCTTCTATACATATAAAAAATTGTTGCAAGTTTTGGTGTGATTTTATAACTCATGAACGGTCAAACCGAATTTGATCAAATTTTCAGGGTATGTTTGTATGGTTTATGTATAGTTTGAACGAAATCTGTTAACGCATTCGTGAGTTATGACTGATTATATTAGGTGTGCAACTAAGCTCTCGCTGGCTCAAGAGATGGCTCCAAGTGCTGGTCGATTGTGACGTATCCAAAACGTAAGGAACCAAGCTTAGACATGTGGTAAACAAACCGCTTTGACCCATTAGTAATTTTGTTTTTGCGTCATATACTCTTGGTTGTGTGAAAATGTCTGATTTTGAGCCAAATAAACGCCATTTGCGGGAAGTTTCTTCTTTCATTCGAAGAAAACGGCGGCTGAAGCGCATCGAGAACTTCAAAAAGTTTACGGAGATGCTGCTCTAAGTGAAGTGCCGCGATTGGACCATCCGCGTGAAGGAAGGCCAAAAACTTTCGAAGACGCTGAATTGGAGGCATTGCTCGATGAGGACATCCGGTTGTTATACATTTAGCAGCCCATATTGAAAATCGCCAACGTGTTTATTTTGCTGATGCAAATGCCGCACAAAGAACAGTACAGCCTCCACCTATATACTACATACTACCTACTATACTGACAACTTTTTCCAAGTAATGTGAAACGGATGAATTTGCCAGAACACTATTATATTCTGAAATTTAACGATATTTCACTTGGAACGCATCAACAAAAAATTTCAACGGCGCAAACAAGGACGTCCGAGGTTACCGAGGTATTTTTTCAACAGATGCTTTAGCCCGCATTTATACATTTAGCCCAAATAATGTTGAATGTTTTTATTTGCGATTGTTATTGGTGAACGTATGTGGGCCACAGTCATTTCAGGATTTAAGAATTGTTGAATTTTGTGCAACATATCGTGATGCATGCCCACGGTTGCGTTTGCTTGAAGATGATACGCATTTGGATGCTACGCTTCATGATACATCAGTTTCAGCTCACCCAAATTAAATTCGTATGTTATTCGAAATAATAATATTAATATTAAATAATAATAATAACATGACTTCGCCATCGTTCGATGGATCCTGATTTGGTACTTACGTTAGAAATGTATAATGAGGCTTTGATATTTATTGAAGGTATTTGCTTATGATTGCAAATAAAACATTAGGACAATTAGGCATGATCGCCCCAAATAGTCCAATGCAGGATTTATTTGAGAGAGAATTGCAAAGTAAACAGCAATTTGAATGTGATGAATTGTGTGCGTTTATGCAAACACACATTTCATGACATTCCACAATTGAATGTTCAGCAAAAGAATGCATATGATAGAATCATGCAAGCTGTCATTTAAAACACTGGTGGATTCTGTTTTTTGGATGCTCCTGGCGGCACTGGAAAAACATTTCTTATTTCATTAATCTTAGCCACAATTCGATCCAGACGAAAAATTGCATTGGGACTTACTTCTTCTGGTATTGCAGCTACATTATTGGATAGTGGCCGAACTGCACATTCCGCTATAAAATTGCTACTAAGCATGCAAACTGAAACTCCATCGTGTAATATTTCAAGAAATTCTGGAATGGCCAACATTTTGCAGAAGCAGCTATTATTCTATGGGATGAATTTCCGATGGCTCATAAAAAATCTTTGGAACCACTGAGTCTAACATTACAGGATAATTTACAAAAATCAACAGTCGTTCGGCGGCTGCTATCTGGTGATTTTCCCCAAACGTTGCCCGTCATTCCCAAGTCAACCCCAGCTGATGAGATTAATGCAGGTTTGAAAAGTTCGTTTCTTTGGGGAAATGTTCAAGAAGTGAGTTTTCAAACAATTGCTGTAGATTGGCGATGGCAAAATTGCAAGTGATAAAAATGGCTTTATCACGTAACTTTTAAAGAAGATGTTTAAAACTATAAAAATCATGTTTGGTTACGAGAACGCGGAATTTTAGCACCAAAAAATTCAAATATTATTGACATCAATTTTCAGATTCAACAGAAATTGCCAGGTGACTTGGTATCATACAAATCAATTAATACCTCTACGAATAAAGAAGACGCGGTAAATTATCCGATTGAATTTTTGAATTCTTTTTAACCACCCGGTATGCCACTGCATCGTTTAAAATTAAAAGTTGGTTCATCGTTCATACTTCTTCGAAATCTCATTTCACCAAAACTTTGCAATGGAATGAGTCTTTCCGTGAAAAATGAATGCCCGATTTGATCGAAGCAACAATTCTCACCGGAAAGCAAAAGGAGAAGTTGTACTGATACCGCGAATACCATTAATACCAACAGACATGCCATTTCAATTCAAACGTCTTCAATTTCCCGAGCTTTTATCCTTTGCTATGACCGTTCATAGGACAAGAACAAGGACTCAAGGACATACTTTTCAAATGTGTGGAGTGAATTTGGAGCAACCGTGCTTTTCTCACGGACAATTATACGTAGCATATTACAGAAAATTTATTTATTCATGCGCCACACAATCAAATAAAAAAATGTTGTATAATTGTATAATGTATGTTACATTATTGTATTGAATTGATTACCTATTTTTTTTCCAAATAAAAAAAAGAAAGGAAACCAATGAATTTGATTCAATGCTAATATTTACGCGTAGCGAATCACGCCGGGATCCGCTAGGGTATACATTGATTTTTAACTATTATTGAACTTATTTTATTATCAGTACCTACTCTTAGTAAAAAACTGAATTAATTCTGAGGCGGTACTAAGTTCACCAGGTCAGCTAGTTTTCTATATATATTGTTAAGAATAATTCCTTCTCAAATATTTCATTTTTAAGAGGTTAAGAGTCATAACCTTTTTAAAATTTACGAAGAGTTTTTAGATAGTTATGTAAAATTCCCGTTTCTTTGTGTGGTCACTTGTCGAGCGGTTCAAGGGAAACCGCACACCTCTTTAACATAATATTTGACAACATGTTGTAACAACTTGATAGCAATGATGTTCCTCGCTGATTGATGCATTGTTTTAATTCACCTTTTCAAATGCGAAAATAATGACCAAGTTTTTCTTCTTTTCACTTTTATTAGGACGATTTTTGCGTTTTAAGCATGCAATAAATTACATATAACATTTTTGAACTGGTTTTTATCATCTTACCATTAAAAAAAAGTGTTAAAAGTGGTTTTTAGAACAGCAAAATATTACAAAAAAAAAATAATCTGATTAATAGAATCAAGTACGCAAGAATTATAATTTTAAGAAAAACTTGTAAAGTTTTTTTAAGTTATCTGGAACTCCAAGATCTTGGATTGCCAAAGCTTTCGACATCGACTCAAATTATTACGTTAAAAAAAACGTTACTTTAGTCAATGTAGGAAGGCACATGTGCTTCTAAAAATGACAGCGATGATATGCAAAATGACGATGTCAAAAAGAATATACCATTCCCACAGATTGATTATTTTATTGTAGACAACTGAAGATGATTTAGTTGGGAACCTGTGATAACTTATTTATAAGACATGTTCAAAGGAAAGCCTTAGTTTAATCGCACTACCTTCTGATCAATAAAAGGATATTCGTATAATGGAGCCAGCAACGCCTGAAACTATTGGTGAACAATCTGGCGAGACTAACACAATCTATAGTCTCACACCAAAGGAGTCTACAATTATTCATCCTACAGCAAATCTTGGAAAAGACTTACGAATTTCAAGTCGATACACATCATCTTTTTTGGACAGTTGCATATGACACTCTAAAAAGGTAGATTTATGAAAACTGAAATATTATATCATTTCGTTTAGCAATTGTTCAAATGATATAGGGGTGCATGTAATCAAAAAACGAGAAAATGTTGATATCTATCAAAGAATGAAACAATGAATCATGCGATGAATGAAAGAACAATAAAAAAAATGATTGGTTTGTGTGCGGTTAGGTTAGATTTTCTTCATCAAAATTACCTTAATAAAATTGATTTTAAATTCTATCAATTCTTAAATTCTATCATTCCTTTCCATATATAAACTCATATGGTGCTCTCTTCGTAGATCTATGTAGTAATAATTGTTATTTTTAATGCGAAATGGAGGAAATCCTTATATTTACGCTATGCCGGGGTTATTCTGAATTTTGGACGATTGGAAAGGATATGATTAGTACTTACTTACCTAAGTGAAGATACAGTCCGGAGTGGCCCCAGGCTTCAACCTACACTCTTCTGCAATTAACCCGGTCATGATCTAGCAGTCTTCAGATCCGCACACCAAGTTTGTTGAGGTCCCTTCCAACCTGTGGGAAAATCCCACAGATTTAGCGGGGTTTCTATACGCCCATCTTGCTCTAGGCGAAAATGCTTAAGTCTAGCTTAATTATCTAAACTTCTTGAAACGACCGTTCTGGCTCCGAGCGGGCACTCTAAAGCAATCATTCGCTCTTAAACTTGCTTAACTACACTCTTACCTTACTTAAAATAAATGAATAATTAGAAAATCTTGAATATATAACGAATCACAATTAAGAAAAACTGTATCATGTAACTATCAAGGATTTGATGAAGACTAACAACAGGAAATCAAAAATTGAAGAGCGAACCGACTTTATTTTCTTTCACTTATTTTTGATCTTGGCTACTGGGCAGCCCGGTATTTTGACCGTTAAGTATGATAATTGTCTGGGATTAAATCAAGATGGTATTACCATTCATATCAGTGTTGAAACTCTTTTATCCGGAACTCCAATAACCGGCAACCTGCATTCTGTTAAGCATGACGAATTTTGTTAATATTTACTCTATAGTCGGAAAAACTTTTAATATCCGGGACATATGCATTACCAAACTTATTTTTGCGAGCACCTTTTCTAGCAGTTTTTACTGACGTCATAGAAAAGTATTTCTTAAGCTGCGGCCAGCCAGTGAGCGACGAGCGACTGAGCAATTGAGTGACGAGCGATCGAGCTATGGGTGACCATTTACCGAGCGTCATCGCTGAGCGATTAGTTGCAAAAATGCCACTTCAAATGCTTTTACTTGAAAGTCGTGTTCATATCTATACATTTATTCGATCGAGAAGACGAAGATTCGGTATAAACCCTATAAATCGAGATAGGTCAGCTTATAGTGAATTTTATCACTTATGATCACACATTTCACTCAGCGATACGCTAAAAAATTAAAACAGATTTGATTGCAGAGCGACGTCGCTCTTACGTTTAGCGAAATCGGTAGTCATACGATTTGATATGTTTTAATTTCTTTTCTATCGCGATGTTTTCGACTGCGTGGCTGCCTTGCTCGAAAAAGAGTACATTCATTCTTATTTTGCTTTTTGTTAGCTTGCACGATTTATTGATATTCGTTATAGTTGTTTGAATCCAGTTAAATTAATTTTTAGTACGTAAATACGTAAAAGCGAGAAATGACCCTAAAACGGGCTAGTAAAGCAATTAGTATTACGGTAAAACTTTATATTAATCGAAATTATGATACGCTTTAGTGTGTAAGTTTTATCCAATCAATATGGAGTGTAAAAACAAAGGCTATTAGGAAATGTTATAGTGAAGCTCATTCTGTTACAAAGATGAAAAACCGCAAAACTATGTGGCAACTTTGAAGTCTAACATTAGAAAAAGCACTTTATGAATGGTTTCAACAATGGCGGCTTAAAGCTATTCTGATTTTCGAACTGTATTCATGGAAAAAGCAAAAACGTTCCATACAAATCTGAAGACTAAAATTGAGAACAATTATTCTAAGGGACGACTTTAGAAATTTAAAAGCAGACATAGCATTCATGCAATGTTGATTGTGGACGATTTTGCCCAGTTTTAAGAATGTAGTGAATACACTACATGCACCTATTATATCACGTACCAACACCACGATTAGCCATTCCATAACCACGATCAAGCCAAATGTCTATGCTCAGCATTACGCTCAGTGCCTCACCACTTGGATCGAGCTTGACCTACATTACTCATCGCTTTGCTTAGCAGTGACACCCGAAATCACGTGCACTTAAAAGCAAAACAAATGCGATGTAAACAAACGGTGAAAACCAAATGTAAACAAACCGAGTCAGTCGAATAGGTACAATGCCGATGATGCGCTTGTGCCTTTGACCGGTTGCCCAATGCATTGTGCGCTTGTACCTTTGACCGATTGCACAATGCATTGGACTAAATATTCAAAATAGCTGATCTATGATTATGGGAATTTCGCAATGCATGTACGTGATAGAGGGGATAATATTCCTGCGACAAATTGTATAAAAGGAAAGGATTGAAAGGAAGGAGCAGCAGTACAAAATACGGCAGTGTAAAAGTGTTATTCAATAAAAACGTAATAAGTACCATAAAACCGAATTTTTACTCGCTCCGTTAGATACTCTTCTCCCAATAAAAGGGAAAGCACGGTATCTTACGCACAACAAGAAGCCGAAAGATAACTATAGAACAAATCTATAAAGCTAATAAAACTGAGGTCTACCGGAAAATGATAACAAGAACGACATTGGTTTTAAGTTTCATTGGTACAAAGGAATCCAAAGACAAGCGTATAGTACTTATGTAAGCAATAGAGCGCTTAGCTTCTTGTTTAGAAAATTAGGATTCTAGTTATTTACAAGGTAAGTTTTAAGCATAAGGAAGTCATTAAATAAAATTAATATTTTTCCCAAGTCAGTGGGTAACTCAAGCAATGTTCTTACTTGGGGCAAGAAAACATTGCCACTAAAGTAGGACTCACACAGCTGTTAAATTATCCGCTTATTGTAAAATTGTCCTGCACATCCTGATGAGGAGCTCTACGATAAAGGAAATACGTCAGTCATATATTTGCCACCCAACGATTCAGCCTATGGACTGGACGACTAATAAGAAATTGTATAGCTTATTACCGGAAAGATATTGCACCCCATATTCTCAATGACGAATTGAGTGCAAAATTTGTAAATTTTTACAAAACATTCAGTATCGAAAATGCCATCTGGGACCTGCTCCCACTTCGGACAGTGTAAAATCGTCCGTGCTGGAAAATACGTGGAATATTCTTATACGTGCCAATTATAATAATGCTAAGAAATTAACAAGGATTGAAAAAGAACGTATGATTGAATATGTATATTCTATATATATGCTAATGCGCTGTATACAAACTCGAGAGAAACAACTTAAACAACAGGAAGCAAAGCAGCTTTAGAGTTTGCAAGAAAATAATTTAAAAAAAAACTGTAGCTACAACTACAAAAAACCTTAAATTAATATCTTCAAATGTAAAATATGCTTACTATCTGCTCATGCATGTTTATATGTAGGTATTTATAAAATCAGAAATGACATACTTGTAAAAAATATATTTTAATATGAATAAAAGTAATAACCTCCGAAGCATCCGTAGAGATAAAAGAGTTTTTACTTTAATTATTTTAAGAATAGATGCCTATCCCCATCTCTCCATCTACAATTATTCCCCATAGTCTCCGCTCTCTGCCGCTTAAGGGAGAATTGGTATCTACGAGTATTCGTACATGAAGTTTTAATTTTCAGAAATGCCGTATTAATTTGCGAGACTATCTATTTTTTTTTGTTTTTCAAAATCTTTACGAAATGTATTTAATATACATATAACTTACATGTACATGCTATTACTTACATGTACTAAGACAATAAAGATCTGTCAAATATGTTATTAGTATAGTACAGTATTTGTATTTTTTTTTTGTTTTTTTGATTTTTAGATATGGTCCGCATTTTGAAGATACTCAAAAATTAGGAAACCTCACTAATATAACGATACAAGCAGGAGCAAGCGTATTTTTAAATTGTCGTATATCACTGCTTCAAGATAAGACTGTAAGTATCAATTTCTAGTATTACATTTTTTAATGTTAAAACTTATTTATTCTGGGCTATCTTCTTCATTATTATTTGAATAGTTTCGAGGTAGATTGAATATACGCAAAATGATGTGTAATATGTTAGGCTTGTTCTAGTTTTTTTTAATTATTTACAACATTATTGTTAAAGTTACAGAAGTGTACTACAGAATGTTGAAAAGTAAACTAACTTTTTCGTGAAGGTATCATGGGTTCGAAGAAATTCAATGGGCGAAGATGCACTTGAATTGCTCACTGTTGGACTGCACACATATACTAGTGACAAGAGATATACAATGGAGTTTCAATATCCCAATAATTGGAGATTAAAAATTTCAAATGTGAGAAAGGAAGATGAAGCAACCTATGAATGTCAGATATCAACACATCCGCCCAGGGTCATACAAATACATCTCTATGTAAACGGTAGGTATGAAAAATTTAACTAATACTTTAATTTCTATTGGTCTATTTTCGTTTGTTCTCCAGCACCAAAAGTAATGATTGTGGACGAGTATAATATTCCATTGCAGGAAAAGTATTATGAAATAGATTCCACACTACAATTATCATGTATTGTTCGTAATGTAGTTATGACTTCATCTGTTGTATATTGGAGGCACGGAGATCAAATTTTAAATTATGATATAACCAGGGGAGGTGTAAGGTCAGCTACTAATATAATTTTTTTGATTAAAATAACGTTTTAATTATACATACATATATGATAACTTTTAATCGTGATAATTTTTTAGTGTAAGAACGGACTTAATGGAAGACGGGGCTAACTCATCGCTGTCGATTGCGAGAATAAGTAAACAAGATTCTGGTAATTACACGTGTTCAATTAGTGATTTCCAAGATTACAGTATCGTGGTACACATACTGAAAGGTAAGGAACGCAAAAGAGAGTGAGCCAAGTCTATTACTGGAAAAATACAAAAAATAAAATACACAATATCTTGCCTTAGTCGAAGACAAGAAGAAATTTTGAACTTAAGATACCAAAGATAACAAATATTAGGTAACAAGCTTAGGAGAATAGATGGAACCAAAAATTTGGATCCCTTAAGCAAAATGTTCGTCCACTTTCGCAGTGCATCTCCTCAGCAGAGTACTGATCAAACCGCTATAGTCCACTAGTACGGAAAAAAAAATTTCCAAATTCGTCGTTGAGAGGCGGCAATAAAAAACCCTTCATCTGTGGAAAAAATATGTAATCACAAACAATATACATATGTAAGTAATTGAAAAAAACGTTGGCACTGTTCCTCCATGGCTGTAAAGCCAATCGTAATATTGTAATAGCTTTGGTCGAAAATTTTGGATTGTTCTAAATTAAATCCATTAATAACATATCTATAATTCATTGATTTGGGTCATTTTTGTGTTATTGAAAAAGACTTTACAAAAATATTGAATTCATTCTTCCAATTCTTTTATAATATTTGACTCGTTCGTAAAATTTTTTTTACGAACTCTCTACATTAGAGAGGCTCGGCAATATCTTTAATCATATATGTACATGTATGTACCGGTTCTATTTCTTATTAAATCGGTGACTCCTTTATACTCATATTATGCAATTACATAGAATTTAGTTGAGTTTATACTTGATTAAAATAAAATGTTTTTGATGGTATTAAATATAATCTCTGCGTTGTTATTTACATTTAGGCATTTTAACTGATTTTTTTCCCATCTATAACTATTAGAATAACTCATGTCCACATTTTTACACCTGTGGTATGCATATCTAGCATGTTTGGCTTGTGTCTAGCTTTTACGATTATGAAAAATCATCAATCTAATACTATTTAAAAAAATTGTAGGTATTTTTCATTTCCACATTAAAGCCGCTAAGTTTGAAAATGTTCCCGCAAATTTCCTGCAAAACCCGTATATTGCCATCTTGATCTTCGAGAGCAGTTTTCAAAATGTTCATCTATAAAATATCTGTATATTGAATGTGCTTGTACCGAATTTTCCTCCAGTTTTTGATTTGCCTATTTTGAATTGGATTTGGAGCTCGGAAGTTCAGGCCTCGTTGACCACTCTCCGCTAAGTCTCCCTTTCATGAGTGAGTTCCTTCCATGTTTCGCTGTTCTGTCCCATCGCTTCTTGATCCCCCCTTATATTGCCCTCTCGGCTTTGGCGCGGCCTTCCTGGCGGTCTTTTTCCTCCAAGTTTTCCATTTCTTATTCTTTTGACCGTTCGGACATTGCGCGGACAATGCTTGGCTAAATAAAGTTCCTTGAGTTCTGGATTGTGTAATTTTCTCCGTTCGCCTGTTTCTTCGCCCTGTTTTCCACATATATTGTCAATACAAATAAAACTGATTCCAGTGACTAGCATGATTTAGTTTCTTGCGAGCGACAGGTAGACATAGAACATGAACTTGGTTGCTGATAAAAACTCAACTTCATTAGAACATTGGACTTTTAGAATTATACCCCTAAAGTTAGAATCCCATTTCCAACAGTATACTAAAGAAAAAAATTTATGTCGTATTTTATTTTACTTGGGAGACTAAGTCTAACTTATTCAAAATAGCTGTCCGATGCAGTGGAGCAGTCTTGTTGTAAAATTGGTAAATTGGTAAAATATATGAATCATGAGTTTTGCAACAAAATCATTTTTAGACCTAATGTATATTGTTAGGCTGATTCGAGGATATTAAGTTTTTCAAAGGGCGGAGATATTCCAACATGGACCTGGACGGCATTTAAGTAATTGCCATTAACTAACTTCGCTTACTCCCTTTTCTTGACTTACTTCTTTTATTTTATTCATTCGAAAGTACTCTGTTTCCTCAATTCCTTTTTTATCTTCGTTTAGTTCCTTTCGTTTTTTAAGATTTTTTTTTCTTGTCGTTACAACAACCGAAACTCAAAATTTCTACACTTCGCACTACTGCTAATAATCTGCTCGAAGGCTTCACGCAGCCAAAGGCTGATGATGTATAATAATATTTGAGCTCTTGCTAGTGGCAAACTTTCCGAGTCATAGCGGTCCTTTATCCTTAGTTACTTCATTCAGTCCGTAACTCTTTGCTCACAACTTATCCCTGGGAGCGAATCTATGTAGTTTTAATATCGAAATCCTATTAATTACTTGGTAGCATACTTTCATGTAATGACAAATACTTCTGTATCTTTTTTATTTTCCCATTTGCATATTATTTCTTATTATTTCTTCGATTATCTTGGTCCGCTCTTCTCCTTCTCCTCCCACAGATTTAGTCTTCACTCCCAGTAGTAGTTCAAACGGTGTTCTTCCTATTTCCTGATTCAATGTGATTGAGTTCAAAAAAATCTCTAAGCACATCCATGACCAGCCCGTTTTCCCACGACTGATTCTTTTATTTTTCACAGCAGCAAATACAAAATAAAAAGCCGTAAATGCTGTACCACTTCACATTGGAGGGTTTACTTTCTTATCATCCCCTCAGATTTTCGTGATTTCATTTTATACAGCAAAGAACAATAGATGATTGCATCAATAACTAGAAAGAGATAGAACACTGAATATCTCACAATTGCATATCTTTTGATTGCCAATTTTTTTCGGAAAAATAATGCAGGGAACACGATTTGCCATGCTTTTCAGCGTACACCAGCAAATGATTTTCACCAAGGAACTTTCACAAGATGTCGACATGCAAGGTATAAATCTCACATGCCTTTTTTGATAAGCATTGACTGGTTCAGACTGTAATGTTTATCATTTTCCTTTGCTTGGCATAACCTCCAAAGAATTTAAGTCACAATAGTTAGTACGGAAGGATATCTACTAAGAGTATAAGCCTGTTTAATTTCTTATGCTAGTCTATACTTTGCTGAGCAATCTAACTCATATATACGTAGTGCCCTCACACTCCCCTACAATTTAACGCTTTTCCAGGTATGGTCGGTATGATATTTGAAATTGAATACTCGAATAAGAGCGTAGTGTCTTCAGTGACTTAATGATTACGAATTCAGCTTTCGCAGTCTTGAAAATGTAAAAAACATCGGGTGGAATTAGCATAATCAATTTCTGCAGAATAACAGTCTCCAGTATGTATGCACGTTTCTCTCTACGAGTGAACAGCTTAAATATTGACTCACTGCACTGTTTACTTTTTTGCCACATTGAAAGATCCCAGCTCCGTTTTGATGCAGTCAAATGGTTTACTTTTTTAAATATATACGTACTGGCATAAATTAAATAGCCAGTAATGAGTCACTGTAAAAATTTAATGATTCGAAAGAGCGATTGGATATTTTTCATCGCCTGAGTAAGAAAAACACGCCATCACTGTCATCAACGGCTTTAACTCCTTGACTTCTAACACGTGCACCTGAGTACTTATTTTTTTCTGCAAAAAGAAAGCTTTCAAATTCTCATCCACTTTTTGTCTGTTGTTTTCTTTGACAGAACTTTACATTCTGTATTTCTATATATTCTATGCCTCCATATATATTTTTCGTTTCTTTTTTTTCGAAAACTCTATTCCGTACATCATATATAATGTATTTATTTCCAGGGGAAAGTTTTGCAGAATTGCATCACGGAAAAGGAGCACACCTATGTGATCATTATTTTATAAACCTTCTTATCGTACCAGTCATTTTAGCTTTAAGTGAAACTACCAATACTTTTAGATAGGATTAAAAGAAAAAATTGATATTCTGTTAACATGTATTTTTAATAATAAAGTTTGTTGTACTTGAATCTTTTTTTTTTTAGAAAAACAGTAATTACTGTAATATGTAAAACATAGTAAATAAAAAAAGACAAAACTTAAAATAGAAAACTAATTTATTAACTATGTACTTAAAAAGAGTGAATTTATACGAATCTAACTTTTTTTTAAACATGTTTCCTTAACAGACTCTAACTGTTACAAGACATATACAACTCGAAATTGGTCGCAGTCTCAATCGAGTTTCTTCAACTAGGTAGGTAGCTTGAGGTGACTATGCATTTCAGCGTAAAATTAGCGCCTGGGTGCCGTTTTGAAGCTTGGGAAAATCTAAGGGATGTTCATTTAACTCCCCAGGCTGGGAGTTAAGAAAACGAAGTACTTTTTCCAAAGGCGCAGAACATGCGACTTGTTTTGCCCATATCTCGCGGAAAAAAGAAGCCACGACATAAACATTCGATGAAGTTGGATTTATTGGGATCCGAACTAGCCCATCGCTCGTCAGACGCTGACATGTGCCACAGTGCCATGATGCTTCTTTCAACTAACTACCTAGATTTCGACTTAATCTTATTTTCTTATTTAGTTATAAAAATTAGTTTAGTTATTAAAACTTACTTAAAACTAGCTTACACGACAAGCGATGCCCACATTACAATGGAATCATAAGTGTTCTTTCCATAAACATATATTATTGCATTTGCTTCCAAAGGGCTGTCATTAGGGCTAGGATTTCGATGCAATAAAACAATTTATCTTTCCGATTCATGAATTTTCCTTTAAAATGGTATCCAATCGTTAGTGCATATTTTGGCATTTTTACTATAAATGAAATGTATATTTTGCATATTTTTAATAATAAATACATATTTTGAAACTAAACAAAAAAAAACGTTAAGCTGCACACTGCGGTTTATCTGAATTTTCAAAAATAGAAAGATTACCTGTGTAATAACCAACCACGTGGGGGAAAATTGGTCGTTAAAAGCGACTGGTCGTTATAAACCACGTCATTATTGGTGACTTCGCCATGGTTTTAAATGCATATTTAAAGTATTTTTCCCATTTTTGAGAGCATATTTTAAGCGCATATTTTACTTTTTAAGTGCATGAAAATCCTAACCCTAGTAAACATAAAGTAACTGCGATAGCAGCATACGTTAAAATCGTTAGCCTTGTGTATTTCCCAAGCTGCCTTCTCTCTTACAATCCTAGACCCTTTTTAGAGGGATTCGGTCTCTTTTCTTCGAAGAATTCTGCAAGTTTGTCCAAGATGACGCCTTGATAACTCACCCCAAACAGAAGTTTATTTAATGTAGTACATATCGACCTATGTATGCAAGTGTTGTCCAGGGTGTAATCTATGTTTCCTGTGACAGCGGCCGCTCCCAGTCTGCTATGGTTGGCTGTGGTTTTTATCAACACCCTCTATCTGCATGTTAGCTTGCCATGAATAACGGTCTTACCATGAATAACTAGCTAAATTCCAACGAGTTGAAAACAGTGCCACTATATTCAAACGGCCTTTTTATGAATTTTTATTGCCCTATTGAAGTGTCTACAAATGTCAGTTAAGTGAAACTAGGAGAGATATTGACCTGCCGAAACCCGCTCTTAAAATAATCAATGCAATTACCTTTTTTCCCCGAAGTATTCCAAACAGTCTTCCCTTAACAGAAGCAAGAGTTATCGCAAATTGCGTATATCTTTAAGAGACGTTAACATTTGCACTTACAAATTTCATTTGAAGTTCGTGAGCACGATAACGTAGGGAGAATCGTTGAATTTGCTGCGAATTTGGTCTGAAGTTCCGAAAAGTACTTACCTCCGATTTTCTTTGTATTTTTACTATGCATAGTTAAATATATTAGAAGTAAAAATCCAAAGCGGTACTCACCGCAAGCTACTTTTAAAGACTAAAAGGACATTTAAAATTTTAAAATCCTGGAAAAACTAATTGGAATATCATTTTAACCGTAGAGCGTATGCGAATAAATTACATCTCAAATTCAATTAAGATACAAATCGTTACAATTGGTTAACATTTTTTAAAGTTATAAATAATTTTGAAAAAAAGTATATGAATTTAGTAAAACAATTTAATTTCTAAAACAAAATTAATAATAGAGCTATATTTTTTCAACATCTTACAAAACTTCATATCTTGACTTTTAACATAATACAAACCAGTTACATATTTTCTTACACTTAAAATCAATTCGCGGCAGAAGGGCAAATAGGAGACCCTGGTGACATCGTGGAAATTGATGAATGTAAAATCAGCCGTCGTTAATATCAATTTTAGGATAGAATTATAGAATAATAGAATTTTAGGCATTATCCTTCGTAGAGAACCTTCTCAATTTTGATTAGAAATTTGCCCAGAAAATAAAAGAGACAAAAATACTTTGATTGGATTATTCAAAAGCACGTTAAACATGGAACCATAATTCATACAAATTGTTGGCAGACATATCTTGTTTTAAAATCTTTTGGATGCCAGCATTTCACGATGAAATGAAACTACATTACGAATATCGGGATATATAACGTCTGTTGATCCAATGTGGCTCACAGCGAACACTCCCATAGTGAATTAATGTCAAGTGTAAGAAAATAAACGGCTGGAAATCGCAGTGGGTAGTGTGTCGGCCTCTGATGCACGATGAGCGAGTTCCGATCTCCGTTAACACCAACCCCATAGAATGTTTATTACGCAGCGTCTCTCCTCGGCGCGGCGGGGTTCTGGCAAAACTCCCCGTAGTAAACTTGCCTTGAAAAAGCTTCTCGGCGCCCGCCGTTCGGAGTCGGCATTAAACTGTTTTCATTAATTTCATTCATTCATTTTTATTCGTATTCTCGATTTTAAATATTTACAATGTGTATAATTAACATAATAACATAATAATTACAAGAGGATAGTAGTGGCATTTTGCAATTTGTAAGACGAAACTAGTGATAAATGCCACATCAATAAGCAATAAAAAAAAACATAATTTGGGGTGATTAAAAATAATAACACAAGTTTAAGCAAAAGGAGAAAACAAATTAGAAATTAGATAAACTTTATCAATATTGTCAAGTGGTCGTGCATCAAAAAAACAGAAACAGAGAAATTAGCTTAAACAATGGGATCCAGAAGATGTTCGATTTGGTTGTGGTTAAACATGAAAAGCCATGACTTCAATTTATTTACGAGTAATTTCATCGATCTTGTAGACCTTATTGATCCTGGAAGTTTATTAAATGCAACAAATAAATGCAACAATAAAACTAGAGTTTCTGTAAGTCGTAGTGCGATGTGATGGAATATTGACATCCATACTTTGATTAATCCGGAGATTATAGCGATCAGATTGTCTACTTTCAAAACTTTGTAGTAGAACAAATGCTTTAGAGGAAGGATTCTAAGGCTACTAAACAATGGCATAGAATGATCGTAACGGGTTTTTTTTTACAAATTTTCCTTACAACGCATTTTTGCAGATTTAATAATCTTGAAATTTTATTGCGGGAAGCACTGCCAGGGACAGATTCCATATTGCAATTTGGAATGGAACATGCCATAGTAAATCATTTTTAGAACCTGCTTTGAACATGTATTCTTTAAATAATAAAAAATACGCAGCGTTGAGATAAAATACTGCTTTAAAGATAGGATGTGTTCGGACCAACTCAATTTATTATCTATAATAACGCCCAGATACTTAAAATGGTTTACAACTTCTATTTTAAAACAACCACTGTCACATGGCAAATGGGTAAGAAATAGTTTAATATCGGTTTTACGGCAAGTACTATCGACTGATTGCATTTTTCTACATCTAGGCGAATGAAAGAAAATATCAAAATCCGGTACCCAATTGTAACGAAGGCTAGGGAACATTCATTTTGTTTTACTGCTAATAAGCATTTTGTGTTCAGCGAACCAACTTCGTAACATATCTACATCATAATTGATATCAGCCATAAGGTCACATGGACTATTTGAGGTGTAGGTGATACCCATATCATCAGCAAAAGCTGTTATAATACCTTTCCTGTTCTGATTGAAAATCGAGCTAAATACAAGAAAGAGGATAGGCCCGAGGACGGAACCTAGGGGTACACAACATAGGTGAATGAGAGAAGCTTGGCTCTAGCTCTCCGTGAGCTGTAACGCCATCTAAGAAGAAGAAGTAAGAAAATAAATGGTTTGTATTATGTATTGTATTATTTTGCAGTAAGTATAACACATTTGAGGTCATTGAAAAGGTCAAGATATGAAGTTTTATACGACGTTAAAGTTTAACTCTGTTATTAATTTTGTTATAGAAATTAAATTGTTTTTTTGTATAAATATTTTTTTTTTCAAAAATAATTATAAATAAATAACTTATTAACTTATTGTAATGATTTGTCTCTCAGTTTAAAGTCTTGAATTGTAGCTTTATTTGCATACACTTTACGGTTCAGAAAATATTTACATTTGTTTTTTTTTAGAATTTTCAAATTTTAAATGTCTTTTTGCTCCTTTCCAGTCGTTTTCGGTAAAAAACCGTTTTACTTCTTGTGTGTTTGACTATAAATAGAAAAAAATTCTGGAAAATCGAAGGTGAGTACTTTTCGAAACCTTATCTCAAATTCATATTGCAAGAATAATAATAAGTGCACAGACACAAATAATATTGGTGTTGAATAAACTCCCAGTTTCGTCCTTTCAGATCTTCCAGACAAAAAGAATCGAACAATTGAACCTCCTTAATTCGTATCCCATATTTAAATAGCATTTCTAAATACTCCTGTATACTCTTGTCTACTGTAGGCTCTCTTCAGGTCCGAGAATAGCGTCAACGATAGATTTCGTTATCCATCTCTTTCTTCCACCTATGCTAAAGCTGTTTCCATAGAGTATCCTTTACGAAATCCCGACTGTTCATCGCACAGCGTTCCGTTTTTGGAAAAGAAACATTCTAGTTGTGTGCATACAACTTTTTCCAATACTTTTTCATAAGCAGGTATCATGTTTGTTCGGGCTTCTTCTGGCTTCTTCTTTCTCCACAAGTACAACAATCGACTCCTTCTAAGTATTTGGGAATATCCCTTCCCTCAACAATTTACTTATCATATGTAGGTATTAGTTTTGGGAAAATATCATCTTTACAATCCAACAATATATTTGTATTAAAATCATTAAAATCTTTTTTATTTTTTATGCTTTTAATTATTTGCTCAGGTTAATTTCTCTAAATTCATACTCACGTACTGATTCTCTAATATTGTCATTGTATTCGAATTTGGGTATTTACAATATCAACAAAGAATTAGTTTGATTTATTTGCTATATCCAGTTTATTGCTAATTCTTATATTAATCACTTTGATTTCACACAATTCTTGACGGACTTCAGACAAAACATACATACATATCTCTTGATCACCTTCTGCATATCTTTCTGATTACATGTGTTTTTTTCTTGAATTTTTCTTTCAATATAAGTACCTATTTTCGAATGCCATATATCTGTTTTAATATTTATTTCTGGCTATTCTGTTTCTCAACTTTCGGCATTTCTCAAAATAGTATTATTTTATATAATGTTATTTTGTCTCGTTTGAAATCACTTAGTTCTTCATTGAACCATTCCATGAAATACGGTTTTGATTAATTAAGCTCAATTTAATTAAGCTGCATATACAAGATTCAATACACTTTTTAACTCTTTGAGCGACGTCAAAATAAAGAATTTTATACATTTATTTTAAAGTTAAAAATTATAATTAACAAAATAAGTCAAAAAAGAAAAGAAATTATTTCATATATTTAAAAATGTAGGTGAAAAATATGTGCCACATTTTATATACCGACGTCGCTGCTGGTAGCAGCCCTATGGGAATCCTGGAAACAAGACTTAGATATTCCTAGGCAAAGGGTAACCTTACACATTACACAAATCCAGCCAGTTCGCACTTGTTTTTTGGTAGAACTGCAAAGAGCACACCTTCTTCGAGTGTCACGAACTGGCTGGTGAAAAGAACTTGTAGTCCTCATTTCAAGTGGTACAAATGGTTTTGATTTTTTTAATGCAACAACCGGTATTGCCAATTGACTGTTGTTCATTGAAGTCCTTTTGTTCCTTGCAACCATGGTTTCTGCTAACAAGGCTTGAATTACTTGAAGTCGGAACTGTTTTGCAGTTAGCTGTGGTTCTCCCGTTAATTTGTACAAAATTAGAAAAAAAATTAAAAAAATTCGATGCCACCAATTCAGGCTTCATCTATCTATTTTGTATGAAGACAGCAACGAAACAAAATTCATATTGGCGTTATAGTCTTTCACCGCTTGAGTTGAAGAAATACTAGTTATCTACCCAGTTTTCTTCTTCCGTTGCAACTCAATACATTCCTCTTGATCATGTTAATTTGAAAGGATATGAACACTCCTCTTATCTTTCCATTTTTTTACGGATCTAGGCATTTACAAAAATGTTCCCGCGTAGTGGATAATAAGGGATGTAAAGTTTATCATATAACTGACTTGAGCTTGGTGGAATTACGCAGTTGTCATTCCAATGAAAGTTTAAAAGTAAAAACTCAAACCTCCTTTGACCCATTCTGGATGAGATGTAAGTGTCCCGTAACAAAGGATTACTTGACCAATTGTGCTTGTAACTTGATTTTTTCATGCCCATCAACAAATTTATGGCCAAAAAAGTTCTTATCTCTTTAGCTGTGGATGGAATATATCTTTTTCCAGCGTTTATATAGGGTGTCCCACGAGCAGTGTGCCAAAAAGCTACAGCGTAGGTCTAGTCAAGGCAAGAAAAAAATCGTATGGGAGGGGGGGGTCTATTCCCCACCGTTTAGCCGGGAGGGGCAATTTTCTAAAAAAATTACTTAATTTGGAAAAAAAAATATTAAAAATCAACAGTTACATCCACAATGCCACGATATACCTTTATGTAAACCCAGAAACCTCTTCTTTCATACTGATTTTAAATGAAGCTGTTTTAGGGAGTAGTTTTTGAGAAATTAATTTTCAAACTCCAAATTTTGAAAAAAAATTAAAAAAAAAATTTCGAACTATTTTTTTTCAAAATTGTATGTAATTAAGTAGTAATTTTTTAGTTTTTATTATTAATTATTATTATTATTAGTTATTATTATGTTTACGAAGTGGAAATAGTATCTTTGGAACAACGGATTGAAGTCGCTGGAGTCAAATTGCAGGAAAATTTGTCAAGCATAGACTTACATATGTGCAGCCATTAGAAGGAGATATAATCTTTGCCTTCTAAAAAATGGGGATCATATTGAAAATTTATTATAATAAAACTCCGAATTTTTTAAAAATAATAAAAAAAGAGGTCAATGTTTCATACATTAATTTGCCTACAAGTCCAGCCGCGTTAAAACCAAAAAAAAGGTTTTTCTTAGAAAAAAATGGTTCGGGTTTTTTTTTACTTTCTCAAAAACTACAAGACATTTTTGCATCCGGTTTTCTGCTTTTAACTAAAAACTAATGAGAGCATTGAATTTTTGAAAAAAAAAATACTACTTAATTACATACAATTTTGAAAAAAAATAGTTCGAAATTTTTTTTTTTCAATTTTTTTTCAAAATTTTGAGTTTGAAAATTAATTTCTCAAAAACTACTCCTTAAAACAGCTTCATTTAAAATCAGCATGAAAGAAGAGGTTTCTGGCTTTACAAAAAGGTATATCGTGGCATTGTGGAAGTAACTGTTGATTTTTAATAATTTTTTTTCCAAATTAAGTCATTTTTTTAGAAAATTGCCCCTCCCGGCTAAACGGGGGGAAATAGACCCCCCCCTCCCATACGATTTTTTCTTGTCTTAACTAGACCTACACGCTGTAGCTTTTTGGCACACTGCTCGTGGGACACCCTGTATATTTTTGTTCAGCTAGGGGTTACTTTGAAAAACAATATGACCTACAAAACTATCTGTGAGCAACAGTTCAAAAAGTCTAATTGGCGTCAGAAATTTACAAAACATAGTCACAATCCGTAAACTCATCAGTCGAAGACGATTTGCAATTTTTTCCCCACGTTCGTGTATTTGTTCATATAAAAAATGTTCTCCATGGAAAGTTTGACGTAATTGCGATAACAGTAAATTGTCTTCCTCATCGGGATCCGACGAACTATAAATATCAATTAGATTGTTGCTAACTGTTGGTATATTTTCCTCTTCAACAGTTTCATCAACAATAGATTCAGGGTCGGAAGAAATATCCTGCTCCTCTAACATTCTTCTTATATTATGATCTGCATACATTTTGCAAACTAAAGCCAAAAAAAAAAAAAATATACATATGTTATATGTTACATATGTATATGATAATAATAATAGCAACCTTAGCAGTGGTTCGAAATAAATACCACATCACATGTCCTTATTGACAGGGAATTATCAGTCGTAAAAGAAAACAAAAGCTTATACTTACCACCAAGGGGATTAACTGTGGTAAAATTGCTTTGTTTTACGGAAATTGAAATAAAACTAACGCACAATTCACTTTTTAAAAAAAATGTATGCTTATAACCAGAGATGATGAACGAGATATGCAACTTTCGTACGTCTGTTCCCGTGACACCCTAAATTTTTCAGGAAATTTTGACAGGAGTTTTTGTACCAAGCCGACAACCCCCATTATAAACGACTCTATCCGTGAATACGTGTGAGCTCATTTCATTTTACCGCAGTGTACTCCCGCCACACACACTCATGGAATTATAACAATGTGCGCGATTGTTTACATAATTTTGACAGGACTTTATGTACCCACGTGCTCGCACAGCTTGTAGGCAAACGTCGGCGGCCATTTTAAGTTGCAGGTCTCATTGGTTTGTCTATGCTTATAACGCTAGTTCACACACAAAACTGAAAAATATATGCACTCGAAAAAACAAAAAAGCCGTCCAGTCGAAACAAAATCAAAAAATAACAGTTTGAAGAGCTAATTTAATGTGCAGTTTGATTTTTGAACCTTTGTAGCTGAAGGGAAAAATCAAAACGTTTGTGGTTGAAAAAATGTGCAGCGGTGGTACATTTGTGGTGGCACAAGCATATAAAAACGAGTTTCAAATTTTGTACCAGAAACGCCCAAAGAGTTAAACTCCATTGACATAGCTAATATATTATTTGTTGTAATATACTCGCGAACTTTCTGTTTTTTAATTCTGTTATACATTTTAATTTGTCATATTTCACGTATCTTATAGACCGATGTTCATTACACCTTTCATTAACACTTAATTTATTTTATTTATGGATTCATGGTCCGATATTATCCATTTTTTCTTTACTTTTACCTTTATATTGGAGACATACATAATTACTTATCACATAATCGATGAGTGTAGTTGATCTTGCGTTTCTAGTGCAGTCTTAGACTAATTGTTGTAAACAGAGCTTACTCAAAAAGTCCACATCAATTTTTTTCTTATCACTACTATCCGTCTTGTCTATAGTCTAATTTATATAAAAGTCACCGACTACACACACATTTTCATTAAAGTTCAAGCTATTTTCTATGAATTCACTTAAAGTTTCATTAAATTCCAAAACAGACATCGTATTTGCCGGTACACACCAAAAATAATCCAACATACTTTTTAACAATTCATTTTTATCATAAGTAACCAAATTTAATAGTCTTCTGTTTGGATTTAGTTTCAACTGCCTTCATTTTATTATTTACAAATGTGATAACTCCTCCTGTATGTCTTGAGTTAGATAAAAATTTAACGATCTATATCCATTTAACTTATTTTCATTTTCTTATTTAAATAAATTATATTTATCGTTTTCAATTGCTTATATCCTATTCTTCTTCTATCGCGGAAAACAAATCTTATTACGAAGCAACAACAAGCCTCGGATATAAACGGATACAATATTGATGAACCGTATAAACAGAAAAATCTGCGAGTATGCACCTGGAATGGGCGATCTCTTAACAGACCAAGAACAGACAAAGAACTAGAAAAAAACTCTCGACTGCTATAGCAGATATTGCACTTCAAGAAGTGGACCATGATGGATCAGGCAAAAAAGCATGAAAGACTGTGATTTCTATTACGGTAACTGCTACAAGGAAAATAAACTACGTTTATTCGGATGCAGATTGGTTATTCGAAGAAGACTCCCACAACAAATCTTAAGCTTCCGGCATGTAAGCGAACGCCTCATAACAATCTGCATCAAATGCATCCTCGGGAATATAAGCCTTATATGCGTTCATGAAGAAAAAAGTATTCGACTCAAGGATGACTTCTATGATCTCCTGGACCGAACGTACGCCCAACGCCTCAGTTATGACACCAAAATTGTACTAGGGGACTTTAACACAAAAATGGGCAAAGGGAACATATTTGAGTCGATCATAGGAAAACATAACCAACACAGCACCACATCCGACGACGGACTTAGGCAAATTGACTTCTTAGCAGGCCGTAACCTGCTTATAGCAAGCACAGGATTCCCACATCCCAATATGCATAAACGAGCCTGGCCGTCACCAGATCAGTCGACCATTTACCAGATTTTTTTTTTATAATTCATGCAGGTTCATGAGTGTACGCTCTTATGGTGTTTGTCACACAACCTGAACGGGGTGCAGATGGAGACGCCGCCTCTGATGGGTTTCAAACCGCCGTCAGCTAGGAACCTCTGACTTGATGAGCAATGCAAACAAGCCCATGTAGCAAAGCAAACCGCCTGCGAAGACATGCTACATAGACGGACGAGGGCCGCTCATGAGTTCTACCAGCAGAAAAGGAGAGAGGAACACAAGCTTGATTGTTTAATAAAAGAAAAACAATAAAACAATTTATCTATAAGGGCGGGTAGATTTTGAAATAGAATAAAACAAGCTGTGTCTGTAGTATTAACTTTTTCTTTTCTTTATATGAACAGTCCAGGTATGCCGTTATGTATAGGATATGACAACATTTGAATGCCTGCCTTGGCTTCTTTGTTGCAATTGTAAAAGTAAGTGAAATTAAATATTTGAGTGTTATAATAAAGAATTAAAATTTGATAAAGTAAAATTTGCAAATTTATAGCTAGGAAAATAAGTTTTTTTTTCAAACAAATCAGACAAAAATTGTCAATTAATACCTCACTAAAAAATTATAATATCGTGATAAAACCTCATTTTGAATACTGCTCAACAATTTTATTCCTAAGTCAAAATGAATTTAAAGTGAGATTGCAAAAATTACAAAATAGGGGAATGAGTTGTATTTTAATGTGCAATATATTAACTCCAGTAAGAATGATGATAGACGCTTTAAAATGGTTAATAATAAACCAAAGAATATTAATGAATGTACTTTTATTTTTAGTTAAAATGAAGAATAATCTTACCCCAAAGTACTTAACAAATAAATTAGTTTATGTGGCGGATGTCCAGCCATATAATTTAAGAAATAGAGAGAATTTTAGACTTGATTTTTTTTCTAATAATAGATCACAGATTAGATTATTGTATAACGGTATGAAATTATATAATGACCTATCAAATGGATTTAAAAAAATAACCTCATTGGGTTATTGTCGTCTCAAATACGGCAATTTTGCTTGTTAACACATCCAAATTCCACCTCGTCGTTAAAAAAAAAATTCAGTCAAAATTGGGATCTCTTTCAAATGACCCGAAACCCAGTCAGCGTACTAACAGCGCGGCGTTGTCTATGGTCATGAACTTTGATCGTCTACGTAGGGTGTTGGCCCAAGTCCCGAAGCAAAATTCGTCCAGTTGAAGTCTACGAAATCCCGAGTTCTTGTGCACGCCGGGGAATAGACTGCCTCGGGTTCTGCTATTCACTTTCACGGACCGCGGCGATGTTCTCGGTCGATCTTGCACTCCTTTGACGTACGAATGTTGGCTGATTGCTTATTGAACCGGTCGTCTCAAATTTTGCCACCAAACGTTGAAGAGTCGCGAAGTGTGAAGGGCCACCATGTCTACCGTAAAATGGGCTCAACGCGCGCAATGTTTGCACTAACGGATACCCATTTTGATAATAAAGTTTTATCATTTGAACGTGCTATTAAATCGTGTAACTTGCCATATAGATTTGGCATCAGTAACTGGATAATAAACAACAGATTTGACAGATGTTACCAAATCTACGTCGCCGCCACATACCGCAAAAAACTACCAGCGCAAATTGAAAAACCCTTTACGATGTGCCCTTTATGAAAACAGTCACAGTAAATTACAAGGGCTGTGAAATTTACAATTCACTGAAACCAATCTTTGCAAACAACTCACTCCCATAACACTTACAACATCACAGCAAACACAGTCCGAAAGTTACCTTACTGAACTAATAATAACGGTAGAGAGCTAGAGACACAAATCACTAACATGATGAATGTACTTTCAATACTAATAACAAAACCAAGTAATTAATAATGAACATGACCGACTAAATATTGTCATTTGAACCGCTAACGGACTCCAGCAACACGAAAACGAACTGAAACTATTTACAAAGACTGAATCCATATAATAAATTCAGTTCCGTGCAGGGACGGGTTAAGAATATCCCTGCAGCGATACCTCTCGCTTGTCGTAAAAGGCGACTAAAACAAAGGTAAACAAAAATCACATCTAGGCAATTTTGAAAACACCAAGGTGAGCCTAGGGACACATATACTACCATTAAACTGCCCCACAAGTATACATGCAAATCAGTGGGCTGACACGACTGGAGATCACCGGTGTTGTAAGAGTAAGATCAAACAAAAAAATCTGGAGCATGCCCGTGTCACAAAAAAAAAAAAAAAACGGCAGGCCGAAAAACAATTGATGCAAACAAATGCAAAAACACCAGCATTTGATTGGCCTCAGCGATGAAGTAATCCCAAACCGGGAAGCCTGCCGCTACTTTCTGAGGTCAAACCGGCGGACCCCACAGGCGGGCCAGTAGGAATGCAGTTAAGTGGGAAGGTTATGGTCTTACACTTCTGACCATAACAACGCCGGAAAAAGGAAAAGAAGAAGAAGAAATCCATATAATAAATTCTCTAAAATACCAAACTATAACATGTATCAACAAATCATCCTGACAACTTAGTTCATGGTGATACAGCAATTATAATAAGACAGAACATTAAATAGAACTTGCAGCCTACAAATCCAAATATATCCAAGTGATGACCATACAATGTTGCGTTTTTATTTATTAAAACGTTATTAAAAAAAAATCTTCTTTTCTCTTCGTTATATTTTTTATTACTATTTTATATTCGTCTCCTGTCATCCCTTTTTTCTATTCACCTCCTGTGATCCTTTTATCTCGATGTTGTATTTTGATAACGTATTTGATAACGATGTTGTATTTTGATTCTTAACAGCTTCGACTTTTTCCGGGTCTGTTCTTACTCCTTCTGATGATATGACATGTCCCAAGTAGTTAAATTTCCGCTGGAATAGAGCACATTTGTTCGAATTCACCTTCAAGTTAGTCGTTTGAAGACGTCCCTCAGGTTGTTTCAATGCTCGTCGAATGTTTTCCAGTCACGATTATGTCATCTAAATACACCAGGCAGGTTTCCCAGGTCAGCCCATGCAGAACTCGTTCCATTAAATGCTCAAAGGTCGCCGGAGAATTGCATAAACCGAATGGCATTACTGTAAACTGCCACGCGCCGCTTCCCGTAGTAAAGGCGGTCTTCAGGATGCATCTGTACCTGCCAATAACCGCTTTTTAGATCGAGGGTGGAGAACCACTGAGATTCAGAGAGGGTGTCCAGGAGTCTACACAGAATCGTGTACTGCCACCTTTCCTTTTAACTAAAGCTACAGATGACGCCCATGGGTTGTTGGTGCTCTCCATTTGTCGTTCGACTTCTCCTTGTTTTGGCAATGGCAATTATCTAGGCAAATGCCGAATTGGTGTTGCATCACCGGTGTTTATGCGATGTTCCTCTAGAGTTATTCGGCAATGATCTTCGCTCTGCTTAGCAAAGATATATCCAAATTCGATGATGTTCGCAAATGTTCTACCAATATCTGCCGTTTTTTATCGAATTCATAGTGCTGTAAAACAATCTCTTTAATCTCCGCTAGTCTAGTTGCAGGAATTCGTCTTCCCGACTCCACTCCAGTTGTTGTGGAGATTGCAGAAACTGATGCACATTTTCCAATCACCTCACCTCGCCTAAGTCTTATGCTGCAATTTCTCGGATTCATCAATCTCTCTGGAGCCTTGTTGTACTTTGGCTCAATGAGAATCTTTCCAACGGTGTGAAAGTTCGTTTGGTTTTTGGGCTCTATTAGGAAGAACCGGTGGCCTCCAGAATCATCCTCCAAATGTGTCCAGAGTAGTGTTTCTGTATTGGATGGCAGGGTTACGTCTTTGTTGATTACTGACTCCAGGCTGATACTGGTTTTCTTTCGTACTACATTGGTATTTCGATGTATATCTCAGCCGTTGCCTGCCAACATCCAAGGTCATATGAAATTGACTCCAATAATGTACTCCTCGCAAATGTCAGCCACCAAAACCCATGGAATAAGTTCAGTTCATAAGTGCCTGTTGTATCTTTAAGCGAACTTCTCCGTAAACTTTTGCCGATGTCCCAGTTGCGGTCTTCAGACAGTAGCAGCTCGTGTTATACAACCATGATTCCTGAACTAAGTGTCTCCTTATAATGAAAGCCGTGGAACTTATTTCTATCGATGATTGCCTCCACAGTTAAACTGTGGGCGTCGCATCTCCAGGACCTTTACGAGACACCCATAGTCACACTGGTCATTGTCTGCAAGAGTTCGAGAAGCACTTCGGCAGCTGACCCTCTAAGCGCAAGTGTTAGCGCAACCGCCTTATCCTTGTCCCAATTATTCGTTAAGGCAGCAGCCTCGAATTGTCTCTTGATTATTGGCCATGATGTTTCGCCATCAAAATCTGGGGGCTCCATTTCCCACTTTTCGGACTCTCCATGGTAGGTACTTACTCGAAATTTCTTCACATGTTCTAGTTCTTTCGCGAACTCCTCCAACTTCTACTCAACCTTGCCTTCGACGGCCTCGACTCTCTGTTCAATGGTTCCCATTTGCTTGTCGAACCCTTGGAATTTTTTTTCGAGAATGTTTTTCTGCTCTTCGAGTTTTGCACTTGGATTGTTCTTAGTCTCCTCTAGTCTCTTAATCTGTTTATAGGATTTGTCTGTAAGCAGCTTCATCAATGCCATCATGTCGGTAGGTGTATTCACATGTCATCCTCGACATCAAACAGAACAGTTTCTGGGTCCACACCCTCCTCTACGATGGCATTCCCAAACGAAAAATCAGTTTCTTTTTCAAGCCCGAAGTCCGGAGATTTATCTTATTTGATTCACTCTTTAACTGGACGAGTGTTAGGTTTCCTAATTTCCGGCCCATTTTAAGTATTCTCAGTTTCCGATAACTTGAACTTGTCCTTTTTTTCCTTTTCCCAGCACTTAAGAAGATTTATCTCACTTCTGACACCAATTGTTGCGTTTTTATTCATTAAAACGTTCGCCAAAATAAATCTTCTTTTCTCTTCTTTATATTTTTTATTACTATTTCATATTGGTCTCCTGTCGCCCCTTTTTACTATTCACCCCCTGTGACCTTTTTACCTTGGCATGTGTTCCATCGTTACAATACATAAATACGCTAGGAAAAAAAAAAACCAACCCAGTGGGTGACTTCAATGTAAAGAACACAGACGGGAGATCTAGAGTAACAGAATAAACAGAAAAGGAAACATCCTTCTAGTTGCACTCAATTCACTAAATGTAAATTTAATCAGCACAGGGAAACCAACCTAGTGGTTCGCAGATATGAACAAGAGACCTAACCTCATAAATTTCTGTTTACACAAAGGCATAGCGAGGAAAAGCTTAGCCGCAAAGACCTGCCTTGAACTTTCATCTGATCACACCTCCATCTAGACAAGCGGTAGCGTGTCAAGCCAAGTTCAAACGAACAGAACTGGCTACTTTTGATGAGGTGTGCAGAGTAGATGGCCCATCTATAGCTAATGCAAATCCAGATTGGGGATCTATCACATACATATGAACGTCGCAATCTTAAGAACTATGTACCAGAAAGATAATGTAATAGATATTTTTTTGAATAATCCGGGCGTTGAGAACGGACACTGTGTGTGTATATATTTTGTGATGTTTAACGTCCGATTGATTGTTGTTTATAGGTCACCACGATGTCTAACCAACATTGATGTAGAATGCATAAACACAGAAATATACGAAAACAGCCGCAATGACAATATTTCTTGCCTGATTATTGTAGGAGATTTCAACATACATAGATTTTAAAACCAATTTCCTTATATTTTTCTTTTATAGGCATACTATTCATTCTTTTTTCAGTCACCACTTACGATTAAATTATGGATTAAATTTGATATTGTATTTAAGTAAAAAACAACTTTGATTAGGTTACCTAACTATTTTAAGTATGAATTGTTAGAATAACCACAATTTCACTTATAGAACACAATAATATAAGTAATTATAGGTTTTGGAAACCGAATTTCGGGAAAAGCCCGGCAAAAATTGCGGGACTCGATTCCCGAACTATTCACAATATGTACCTGCAAATTTGTGCGAGTCCAACTCGTACTTCTCCGGTTTTTTACAAGCTGATCCGCGCGGCTTCGCTCGCGTATCTACATACATATGTATTATCTATATACATCGCTGAGGAGCAGTTTAATATGAAAAAAAAGTTTTGAACTGCTGGCATTAGTTTTCGCTCGCAACTACCGCTATTTGGGAGCGGTCGTCAATGATGGTTATAAATTATTGCTACACATCTGCAAGTCCATTGAATTTGGTGGCCTTGGTTTGGCGAATATTATATGTGGTCCGATATGGTGGTGGTTTTTGTTGATACGTGGTGCTACTACATATACTACATGTTTACTGAAATTATATTATTCAACTATGAGAAAATACCAAGCAAAATAATTTCGCACAGGGTAAGTTTAATGGTATTGGAAACCGGAAAACAACCTTATGGTTTTGCCATGGGAAACTTCATTTCATTGTTAGATGTCACTTCAGAGGGCTGTAATAATAACATTTATTTTTAACGCCATCTAACGGAAAATATATATATATGCACTTCTCACATCATAACAAATACTTATATTGTGCAAGTTTCAGGTCAATCGAATGGCTAGTCTCCGAGCTTTGCGGCCATAAGGCAGGCTGAATTTTTGTATACTCGTATATAGTAACACATAGATTATAATTTTTCAATTGATTGATTGTATTAGGAACACTTACTTATAGTGCCTGTAATGCAAGAATCAGCAATCAAATTTATGACAACCGGTCTTTATGTGAATTTTAACGCCTTCACGTGAATACATATATGTATATATAACGAATGGAATATATATATAGTTATAAGCATATACGACTTTCGTATTTATTACGTTATTAACCGGGATTTAGTATTAATTATTATTTCAACATTTAGCGCACATCAATAGTGTAAGATCAAGATACTTCAGTATTTTAGGACTTACATAAGTACGTGATAAGTACAAGTACCACGTACTGGTACTTGTACTTCAGTACCTGGTACTTGAACTCGAAAAAGACTTAAGAACTCGTACGTAGTTGAATTCAATAATGGATTAAGTATTTAAAAAAAATACTTACAAGTACTTTTCAAGTAGCTGCAAGTACTTTCAAGTAGCTAAAGTACTTTCATGCATCTACAAGTACTTTCAAGTACTTACCAGTGTTCAAGTACTTGAACATCAATTTATTTTCTTTTAAATATTTACAAGAATGGTAAATATTACTATCATTACATTCTTTGACCAATAAAAAAACAAACCAATAAAACCATTACAGTGACTGTTCTCTCTACTTTACAAACTACATACATGTCTCATAAAGTATAATTTTGCTCTGTTTTTATGGGACAAATTATTTAGAATGGTACAGTCCAGGATCTACGTAAGTTAACACATCAGGTCATAATTTGTTCTCTACTATTGATGTTGTTGTTGTATGTGGCGGGTTGTTCTTGTAACTACGGAAGTCTAGCAGACGCTGATAAGAATTTTCCGAAATCACTTCTGTTGATGTTGTAGGTGGCGGGAGTTACGTCACTAGACGAACATACCCCGAGCCACAAATGTAAATATCCCAAGCCACAAATGTATATATCCCAAGCCAAGTTATCCCCAAGCCACGCATGAGAATAACGGGGCTTTTGGCAAAACAGCGTATCACAACTCTGTGGGACATGAGATCATTCTAAAAACATCCGCCCAACCGAAAGGAGCTCCAAGCATACCAAGAAAACAATATACGTAACTGAAATTTAAAATCGTGTGGCAGTTAGCCTTATTACTCTGTAACACATATATGTGTATTTGAAATTTGAATAAATAGTGTTTTAAATATATTTTAAATATACGCCTACGGCGTATACGTAACTGAAATTTAATAAATACATATTTAAAATCGTGTGGCAGTTAGTCTTATTACGCTAACTATATATTAATTTGAATACATTTTTAATATACGCATACGGCGTATACGTAACTGGCGCAGTCGGTAGGATATATTTTGGTTACCAGTCTCGATATTGTGAAGTTGTTCCTGCTTAGCTCGGGAAAAGCTTTTGGTTGAACGACCACTATAGGTATCCATTGGTTCAGGTGGTGGATACCTGATCGTTTGTTGAGATATTGGCCTATAATTAATTTGTTTATTATTACTGAATGAACCATTGTCAAACTGTCTTTGTCTAAAAGAGATTTGGCTATTATTGTTTGCGTAATGCATGTTATCGTTTCGATCTGATGGCGTATTTGTGATTGTTTGCATAAAGGGTTGGCGAGTTGGGAAATTGTGATTAGCTCTTGGTCTAGTTGTATTTGTTAGTGTACTTGAAATTCGTTTGTTTTGTGAATCATGAAAGTTCATGTAATTCCGCTCTTCTAAGCAGTAATTAAAAGCATCTATTAAATTCGTTGGTCGCATTGACCTAATCGTAGAGCCTAACGGTTCCCTTAATCCAGATAGGAATGCCTTTAAACACATTTCCTGATATAGTGCCTTTTTAGCTTCTATAACTGTTGAATTTTGTTCATGAACCATCACATAATTCATCATTGCAGAAAGAATTTCAGCAATATCTGAATGAAAATTTTCTATCGAGCCGTTATTTTGACGAACAAGGTGTAAATCTCTAATTAAAGTAGTTTCGTTTCTTTTGTCCGAGTAGTGAATGATTAGAATTCTTTTGATTTCCTCCCACTCAACAACCGTGCCATGCATATTAAGGGCAACGTTTGCTTTTCCAATTACTTTATTTCTAATTGCCCTCATTATAACCTTTTTGTAATTTGGATTGTGATCAAGTTGAGGGATCAAACTTAAAATTTCCTCCACATTACTAATGAAATCGAAAAGCAAACGCTGGTCGCCGTCAAAGGTTGGAATATCCTTGATTGCATCAGGAATTCGAAGGCAATCAAAAACATTCGCGGCAATACCAAAATTAGAAATCATGTTTAGATTCTCTAGCAAAATAGAATCACAGTTTAAACTTAGAAATTTCGAGTTAACCGGCTTTTTTCTCCAACTTGGGATTAAAAGTCTACTAACGGTTCGCGCTTTTAAACTTTGGTATTTACTGATTCTAATGGGGGGCATAGGGAGCCAATGAAAGTAGAATCAAAGAGGACTTACCTGGTTCTTCCGACGCTAAAGAGTTGAAACTCACCACTTCAATAATCCGTCGAAGTGTGCTCAGCTTAGTACAGCTTCAGTGCAGCTACTCTGTTCGCTCCAAGTTGCTGTTCCAAATCCTATCGACTGCGCCAGTTACGTATACGCCGTATGCGTATATTAAAAATGTATTCAAATTAATATATAGTTAGCGTAATAAGACTAACTGCCACACGATTTTAAATATGTATTTATTAAATTTCAGTTACGTATACGCCGTAGGCGTATATTTAAAATATATTTAAAACACTATTTATTCAAATTTCAAATACACATATATGTGTTACAGAGTAATAAGGCTAACTGCCACACGATTTTAAATTTCAGTTACGTATATTGTTTTCTTGGTATGCTTGGAGCTCCTTTCGGTTGGGCGGATGTTTTTAGAATGATCTCATGTCCCACAGAGTTGTGATACGCTGTTTTGCCAAAAGCCCCGTTATTCTCATGCGTGGCTTGGGGATAACTTGGCTTGGGATATATACATTTGTGGCTTGGGATATTTACATTTGTGGCTCGGGGTATGTTCGTCTAGTGACGTAACTCGGGCTACTCTTGTAACTCGTGCGACCCATCGCGATGGCTCTCATGCCGGCGAAATACAATAATTTCGTAGAAACGGAATGACAAAACTGATAAATGGGTTCGATCACTGTCTGATAGAGGCATTCGTTTTTTTCAGCGGATGGTCCTTGCGTTCATTACAGTCTGTGCTCTAAGACGATGTAGTTCACTCGCTGCTGATCCTTCCTTTGTTTTTTGTGCAATAGACATTTTAAGTCTTAGTGACAGATATTGTTTATATTCTTTCATAGAACGGAAAGTTAGTAGAAATAAAATTATATATACATATAAATATATATGAATATTATATTATATAATTATATATATTTTTTTCCGAAGTACTTGGAAGTACTGCAGTACTGCTTCTTCTCTAAGTCCTTAGAAGAACTCTCAAGTAAAAACTTGAAGGGGACCAGCGAGCGGCAGCCGCTCTCATAATATTCATAGATTTTTTTCTTAAAAAATACTTGGAATATTTGTGGTAATATTATTATTACAATTTTTTTAGTAAGTAAGTTTAGTTTTAGTAAGTATGGTTTAGGCAATAGTTTAAATTAAAAGATAATAATATTTTTAGTGTAGCTATAAGTAGGTAAGTACTTAATTCTGAATGAGTTAACTTATTGATGTATATATAAGATAAAGCTTATGTACCTATATTTTTCTTGAGAATTCAATAGATAACAGGTAATTCGTTACGTAATAGTCTTAAATAATTACCTTTTTACTACGTATATTCTACAATGAGTCGTTTAATAGAATTACTACACTACACTGATACACTTACCTTACACCGAATTATTCCAGGGATGTGATCCGGAACGAAATTGTACTATTTGGTACGATCCGAAATAGTTTCGGTTCACGAAACCCTGATCCGAAATTGGTACGAAATCGGTAAGAAACTAAGACACTAAACTAAGGTACGATATTACCTGGTACGAAACTGCTCGGTACGAAACCTAGATCTGAACAGGTATTAAATTGTACTATATGTATGTTACCATCCAACTTAATTACGGTTCACGAAACCTTAATCCGAAACTGTGTGTGTATGAAACATACTATGTAGGAGTATGTTGTTCTCGTCTTCTATATTTCTATATTTGCATAGAGGGGTGAATCTCGGAAAATTCTTAGATTTGCGAAGATCTACATACATACTCGTATGTACATATGCATATATAAATAGATCAGAACAAGTTGTTTCCACACGAAAATCAGCAATGGCAATTTGGTATAAAAGAGTTGTTAATTTTTCATGTTAACTTACATAAGTATGTATGTATGTAATTTCTTGTGTGGCTGTATGGAATTGCTGAAATGAGTGTGTTCTTGTTAAACGAAGGCAACCCGAACAATTTACCGTTACAAAATATCTTTCGCACAAAACAATAAACCGCATCCACTGTTCTTCTTTTCTTATTTCGAAGCTAACAGTTGTTTTGAATTTTAGTTTGGTGTAATTAAAAATTATATATGTACATAGTTAGTGCATATCATCCGTTGCTGTTAATCACCATGTCAAATTGTAAGCAAAGTAGTAGGCGGCCGTCGCTAGAATTTATAAGGAAATATTTTGACTACAATAAAGAAAGAAATATGTAGGTATGTACTTCGAAATGTATCATTGGAAACTGTTTTGTCATTTTAAAGGTAGAGTTCACTTTTTATATGGTTTTTATTGAAATATTGGTTGGGTTAACTATTCAACAAAGATACAGACTAACGAGTACGAGGGGGTTTAATAACTCAAGTGAAGTGTTTTTTTTTTTAAAATTGAGTTTATTTTTCGCCGAAAAGACACTATTTTCAGCTTTATTTCTAATACAGCCCTCGTACGTACGATTCTAATAATGCCTTATTTACGTTTTAAGAATTAAATTAGTTGAACAGGGATTATTATTGTTATTACCTAATATGAAATCATATTTCCATAAACCAAAAAAGAAAACATTCTCCTGCCTTAGAGCGACATATTTTTCGCTTTCATGCGGTGGAAAGTACTGCGATTGGCTTGGAACGGAATCGACGGGAAAAACAAAAAGAAAATATGGTTAAGATGCTTTCATACTCTTCTTCTAATAACAGTATGTCGACATATTGTAAGTGCTAATACCTACTATATAAATTGGTAACTTATTGGTAAATTACTATTTTTATTTCGGAAATAGCTTCATGCAACAGAGCTTCAACTTCTAAACGTAAAAAAGAATATTTGACTATAGCGATGAACGAGGGGATATTGAAAAAGGCTTGCACACTGTAGATGGTCGTCCCCTTTCTATTTCAGAAGATTCTGGACTCCGCCTTCTCATTGACCCTACCATCGCCGCTTTAAGTGGAATTAAACCTGCTAGCGAAAAAATCACTATCAATAGATTTAACATTCGGGCAGAAGTTCAGAAGGAAGCAACCCCTTAGTTAAAGGGCGACTTGGTTGCTTGAAAATAGATACAGCAACTCGCTTGGATGTGCAGGTCTTGGGAATAAATATTCAATTTATTCAAGAAAATAAAATAAAAAATAAAATTGTGTGCTCTCTGTGTTAAAGAGCTTTTCGTCAGCCACACTGCCGAAAATTTAAAAATCGAAGTCTTAGAAGTACTGCAGAACTTCGGCATTTCTCCCGCAATGATTTCTACTATTACATCAGACAATGCATCAAATATGTTGGAAACGGTCCGACTTCTTTCAGATAACTCATTGCGTGATCAAGCACTGGAGGAAAATAGCAGCAATAGTGTTGATGAAGATCATGAAGCATCTACTTCTAAGAACTTTGACACCGACGCGCATATGTCCCAAAATGTGTAACACTCTTTTAGGGCTAGAAACAGTTAGTGCGATGTGCGGCGCACACACTCGCCATTTCAGATGTGACAAAAAAAAACTAAAATTAGAGAAGCTTTAACTAAAGCTCGTAACTTGGCTGTTGCTCTTAGGATACCAAGTGTTAGCTTGAGGCTGAAAACTGCGGGGTTGAAAAGACCGACGCTTGACTGTGTCACCAGATGGCATTCAAGTTACGACATGGTTGCGAGTCTCCTACCTTTAAAAGAATTTTATCAAGGTGCTGTTCTCAGCTGTGAGGCTCAAGTTCCAGACAGTATGTGTGCCGAGTTCGAGTATGTGGGCCGAGTTCGAAGAACTTCTGTGTGCTTTAGAGCCTGCAAAAATTGCAACCAAACGCCTACAATGCGAATAATTAACAGCAGGCGATTGTTTTGAAATCTGGCTACGCTGTAAAATCCAGATAGGACAAGTCAAATCAGAACTTGCTTCAGACTTACATATGTAACGCCATATCAAATCGAGAAGAAGCTATTCTCGATTGCAAGGCATTTATAGGTACACTTTATTTAGACCCTCGCTTCCACACTACACTTAGCGTGCCGCAACGTGAACAAGCAGAAATATATTTAGAGAGTGTATGGTTCAGATTAAGTCGCTTGAAAAAGAAATTTCCTAGAAGTGCAACAAAGGATTCTGTTCAGGGGCCTCCTGCAGTGATGAAGAAGATGACTTAGAGCGGAGTGATTCACACCGAGCAAGAAAGGAATATAAGGCTCATTCGACAGGATTTCTATGGAAATACACCGCGGACTAGGTCATCATCCCGAAAACCGTTCTGTGTATTAGAATTTTCGCGAGATCGAGAACAAGATCATCCTCAATTACATGAGCTTGCGACAACAGTACTAGATTTACCAACAACACAAGTAAGCGTTGAGCGGTTATTGTCACACTTAAGACAGACGCTCTCAATTTTGCGATACAATTTAACTTCAGAATTTATTAATGATATTTTACTTGTTAAATGCAAAATAGGTTATTCAAATAACTTAATTTTTACTCTTAATTACCCTTAATTTTTTGAGTTAATAAGTTTTCTACTTCTTTCTTTATAAATAATAAATTATAACAAGTTATGTTTTTCATTTCACTCCGGTTGTTGGGCTTCAGCCCCAACAAAACAATTTATACACGAGATCAACTAAACGTAAAATTAAAGTTATTGTAAAACAATCAAAATACCACAATTGTAAATGTAAACAAATGAAATGTCAAGTTAAAGCCATGCACATGTGAGCATGCAATTTGTCTCCCTCTGCCATCAATCATATCCATAGAGGCGATAGCCTATCGCATAAATGAATTCTACAATAACAATTGATGGTAGAGTGAGACAAATTGCATGCAAGAATGGCAATTGTCATCTTCGCACCTGGGTCATTGTTCCCCTCCGCAACATGTTGCGAAAGGGAGGACATTGACCCAGGGCAGTTACAGCTGAAGCAGCTACATAGGTTAGCTGTAACTAAAGAGCCTATGTATATAAGAAGGCAATTGCCAGATACTGCACTTCTTCTTTTATTCTTTGTCGTGTGGAGTCGTGTGGAGTTCAAATTAACGTAGTTTAAAATAACGCTTAACCAGTATATATATACATATAAATACAATTATAACGTAAATCATAACAAAGGAAGTTGTTTTATATTAAAGTATACATTCTAATGGTCTGAGTTCGCCTTAATTCAGATCATTATATGGTCCTTCGAGCCTTCAACAATCGGCGACTTTAAAACAAACCGTTCAACAAACGGCAACGTTAACACCAAACTCATCAAACGGCAGCAACCGTTCAACAAGCAGCAGCAAACTCATCAAACGGCAGCAACCGTTCAACAAGCAGCAGTAAGCTCATCAAACAGCAGCAATCCGTTCAACAAACGGCAAGCTTAACACCGTTCAACAAGCAGCAGCAAGTTCATCAAGCAGCAGCACACCGTTCAACAAACGGCAAGCTTAACACCGTTCAACAAGCAGCAGCAACCGCTCATCAAGCAGCAGCAAACCGTTCAACAAACGGCAAGCTTAACACCGTTCATCAAGCAGAAGCAAACCGTTCAACAAGCGGCAACTTTAATATATTCAACAAGAATTTCAACAAGCAACAACAAGAAATCTCAAGAATTATCAAACAACAGAAGGATTCATTCAACAACCTACAGCCAAGAATATCATCAATAACCATCATTTACAAACAATTGGCATCAGGCTGAATACAATTTATACAATTATCTACTTATGTATATTACATTTCAATTATACGTACATATGTATATCGCAAAAAGATAACAACAAGATATACTTATATACATACATTTATTTAGAACATCATATCCATCCATTTACATACATATATCCCAAACATATTCATTATATATACATACATACATATTTAAATAACATAATTTAATCAATTCACACACTCATACATATAAAACTAACTCGTGAATCGTAAGCCAATTACACAAATTACAAAATGTCCAAATTATCAAAATCAATTGAGATACAGGAATTAACTCTTAAAGAATTACAAACGGACTTAGATGAATTTCAAAAAGATCCTGCGTCGCGACAGCTGAGGGGGTATGTGAATGCCTGCTTAAATGATGTTGAGGAAGTTTTCAAACGCGCAAAAAAGGAACATTCCTTCATTGTAAATAGTTCATCCGATCCCTTAAAAGAAAAATATTTACAAGATGAGATCTATACCAAAATAAAAAAAATATACTTTACCTTTGTCGGTCTATTACACGATGCCATTGAAAAATTTAACGAACATAACCAAACGTTAGATTCGTCGCGATCAAACCAAACAAGGTCATTAGCTTCAGACATTCGTCTTCCGCGAATTGAAATAAGGCCCTTTTCCGGAAAGTTTGAAGACTGATACGAATTTAAAAACGTGTTCCTGAACCTAATCGATCAGAACGCTGATCTATCAGATGTTCAGAAGCTGCAATATCTCAAGAGCACAGTAATTGATGAAGCAGCACGGCTAATTCAACATCTCCCAATAGATGGAAAAAGTTATTCCTCAGGCTGGGAAATTCTACCGGATAGGTACGACAACAATAGAAAATTGGTTTATACACAGTTACATAGTTACGTAATTTATTGGAGCAAAGCAAACTTACCCATGAATCCGCTGCGTCCTTAAAATCGTTACACGATAAGAGCATCGAGTGCATCCATGCTCTCTCCAACTTGGGAATTGCAGTCGAAACCTGGGACAGCATACTTATTTACATATTGTACCATAAATTGCCCCCCCAGATCCAAAAGGACTGGGACGGCACATTGGGCAATATAAAAGTACTTCCAGAGATTAAATCGTTCTTCGCATTTATTGAAGGTCGTTTCAGCTCCTTGGAAAACATCATCGAGGCAAATCAACATCTGTCAACAAACTTTTCCCAACGGACGAACTCCCTTCATAAAAACTCAGCAGTCAAACAATATCCTTGTCGGCTCTGCAAGGGATCCCACAGTATTCGACTGTGCAAACGATTCATAAACATGGATGGTAAGGGTCGAGCTGAGACAATTTAGAGATTTTCAATGTGTTATAATTGTCTTGGTTACGACCACCAAACCTTGAACTGCAAAAGCACTCACCGATGCTTCAAATGTGGTTTAAAGCATCATACCCTATTACACATAGACCAGAACAATGTTCCATCAACATCAAAGGCAGCGATCACAACCAATCTCAACCAGCTACATTCTAAGGTTCTGTTGGCAACTGCCTTAGTCAGGGCCCAAGCATCTGACGGAACGTATCACTGTCTACGAGCATCACAGAACGGGCTACACAACTACTGAAGCTAAGAAAACACAGAGTAACAGCGAATGTGACGGGACGGGACAAACATTGACTGGGACGTCAAAAAACCAAATACAATTCATAATAAAATCACAAACAAACCCAACCTTTTCTCTTGTAGTTAGAGCATTCATTTTTTCCCAACTCACCTCCCTCTTACCAATACAACAATTTCCCAAGGGTAAGTGGAGCAATCTATCCAACCTCCCCTTAGCGGATCCCTCTTATCATATTCCTGGGAAGATAGACCTACTTCTAGGTGCCGACGTCTATGCATCCATCATTCTCGACGGACTCATTAGGAGTCAGAAGGGTTCTCCAGTCGCACAAAAAACAGAGTTGGGTTGGATCCTAACTGGAAGAACGTGTTTGGATCCTCAGACCAACACAATTACCGTGCAGAATCATCACAACAACCTTGAGATGTAACTCACACAGTTCTGGGAAATTGAGAGGAAGAGCAGTGTCAACAACACTACCAACAGACTCACAAGCGTCGACCTGATGGCAAATACGAGGTCCAACTTCCATTTAAGGAGGGGATTCATCCAACCCTAGGTGAATCTAAGCGGGCTGCATTGGCTCGATTCTTTCAACTCAAAAGGAAGTTTCAAAACAACAATAAATTGAGGAAAGCATACAATGAATGCTTAACCGAATATGTCAAATTAGGGCATATGACAGAAGTTCCCTCAGACACACAACTAGTGTCTGGACAACACTATTTCCTTCCGCACCACGCATTATTTAAGGAATCGAGTACCACCACGAAACTACGCGTCGTGTTTGATGCGTCATGCAAAACGACGGACGGACAGTCACTTAATAATCATTTACTGATAGGACCACGGCTACAACCCGACATCATCGACCTAGTGGCCAAGTGGAGCATTTTCAGCGGACATTAGCAAAATGTACCGGCAGATTTGAATGGCCTCTGAAGACACTCAATACCAGCTAGTTCTCTGGAGGTCAACACAAAAGGAACCGATTAAAACATATAAACTAGAGACGGTAACTTTCGGCACAGCATCAGCACCATACCTAGCTGTACGAACATTGCATCAGTTAGCAGCTGATGTTGCACATACACACCCTCATGTAACACGCACACTCACCGAAGGATTCTATATCGACGACCTTATATATGGAGCTGACACTGAAGGTGACGCCATCCAGATGCAACAAGACGTCATCTCGACACTGAAGGCTGCTGGATTCCCTCTTTGCAAATGGGCAAGTAACTCTTCAAAAATCCTAGAACAAGTTCCTGAAAACGAACGAGAGATTAATTTACCGCTAAGTTTCGAGTCACAGGAAGCCATTAAGACATTGGGTATCCAATGGCATCCAGTAAAAGACGCTTTCAAATTTAAAATCGACTTACCAGACGTTAAGGCACACACGAAGCGCTCCGTATTGGCAGATATCGCTTTTTTTGATTTTTTTTTTGATCCACTTGGGTGGATCTCACCATGTGTCCTCAAGGCAAAAATCATCCTCCAACAACTTTGGGGCAATGAATCGACTTGGGATTCTGCTCTTCCACTGAATATTGAAGAGGACTGGTTACGACTTCGCAATGGGCTTGAAGAGTTGCAGACACTGGAAATACCTCGCTGGATTGGAAACGAAAGCTCAGCACCAATACAATTGCACGGCTTCAGCGATGCTTCTGAAAGGGCATATGCAGCAGTTATTTATTCACGAGTAATAACAAAGGATGGCGAACATATCAACCTCATCGCCTCTAAGACCAGAGTTGCTCCCATTAAACAAATTTGTCTTCCTCGCCTGGAACTGTGCGCAGCACATCTCTTGGTAAAACTACTACATCGAATTACCAATTCCATGCAGTTTACCAACTGTGAAATGTATGCATGGTCCGATTCAATGATTTGCTTGGCTTGGATTCGTGGAAGTCCATCAACACGGACCACGTTCGTCGCCAATCGAGTGACTGAAATCCAGAATCTAATCGGCTCGAATATTTGGCGGCACGTAGGGTCAAAAGAGAACCCAGCTGACATCGGATCTCGGGGGCTCTCTCCAAGGGAGCTTCTTGGTAACGAGACGTGGTGGCGCGGGCCCAAGTTTCTGCAAGGCTTCAGCTTGCAAAATCACCCAACAGAAAGTCCGTTCGAAACCCATTTAGAACTCAAGCGACTAAAGAAAGAAAAACATGAATTGAATTTACTATCAAATTTTGAATCTAATATACTTACAGAGGTCGGTCATATAACATCACACTGCATCACCATCAACAACACCTTCTTCCAAAGATTTTCAAACATCAGTTAAAGCCATGCACATGTGAGCATGCAATTTGTCTCCCTCTGCCATCAATCAAATCCATAGAGGCGATAGCCTATCCCATAAATGAATTCTACAATAATAATTGGTGGTAGAGTGAGACAAATTGCATGCAAGAATGGCAATTGTCATCTTCGCACTTGGGGCATTGTTCCCCTCCGCAACATGTTGCGAAAGGGAGGACATTGACCCAGGGCAGTTACATAGATCAGCTGTAACTAAAGAGCCTATATAAGAAGGCAATTGCCAGATACTGCACTTCTTCTTTTATCCTTTGTCGTGTGGAGTCGTGTGGAGTTCAAATTAACGTAGTTTAAAATAACGCTTAACCAGTATATATATACATATAAATACAATTATAACGTAAATCATAACAAAGGAAGTTGTTTTATATTAAAATATATATTCTAATGGTCTGAGTTCGCCTTAATTCAGATCACCGGTACGAAACTCGGTACGAAAGTCGGTGCGAAACTACAGAAAGTACGATCCCAAACTAAACTTTACACAAGTTATTCATGAAATGGTACGAAATGTCACAAATGTATTTCAATGATCAGACTGGTACGAAACTGTGCTCGTACGAATATAGTTTCGTACCGATCCGAAACTAAATAATAAAATTTCGTTTCGGATCACATCTCTGAATTACTCCAATGCCTCCCGATGAAAGCTGCCTTATTCCATTCGATTGCATATTTTTTGTTTGAGTATAGTGATTGATGGTAACAAACCAATAGGTTGCGTGAAACTATAGTAGAGTATGTATGTCGTCACTGAGAAGATTTAAGTGTCTACACTAGCGCTCCAAACGGAGATCCTTACTGCTCTGAAGAAGAGTATCGAGGAAGCATGGTTTGTTCGACAGTAGATTTGCATAACATTAAGATCGAAGTGTATCATCAAGATGGTGTTCTGCTTGGTTTGTTCGGCGAAGAGAGATATCCTACAAAGCGCTCTTTACAGGAAATCTTTCTTCGGGCCATTATGACGTTTGTATTCCAGTGGAACAGACATCAACAATGCGTCTATTTCTCCCGATACACTTCAAGACAACGAGTCCTTGATGGAAAACGAAAATTCTTTGCAAAGGGGCCGTCCAAAAAAGCGTAAACCAGGTCGACCTAGTACGTCTGAGAAATCCCGTGCGGAACAACGGCGGGATGCTAATCGGCGTTATAAACATCCTGAAGTAGTTCAAAATGCTCAGAAACGTTATGCAGACAAACACCCCGAGATGCATAAGGCCGCGGTAAAACGTTATACTGAAAAAAATCCAGTTATAGATAAAGATCGTCGAAATTGTACTACGCAAGGAAAAATTTGTCATATATTAATGAAAATGACATAATTAACAAATTAACAAACAAAATTGGAAAGCAGAAAAAGTTATAAGCTGACAAAAATTGTAAAATGCGTTGTTGAGCGTCGAAAAAATATACTAACTAATATAATTACTGTAAAGTTCACATTAGTCGCGTTCACAGTAAAATTACAATAAGTATGGAAAAAATTAAAAGTATTTCTGATGACAAAGACACATTAGAAAAATGTATTATTCTTGCCGGAGAATGTAAACATGTGAGCACTCAAGAACCATACTATTATGAAAGTTCGTATAAAATGTTCTGTTCGAATAAAACTCTATCAATAAACGATGAGGGTCAAGCTGAAATATTTAATTTACAGAATTAACATAATAATGTATCTTGGTTTTGTAATCGCAAACAATGTTTGTTAGATGAATCAATTCTACAAAGTTTATAATATAGTATAGTATATATTTAAAGTCAGCCACAGATGTATTCAACTTAATATCTAATCAGAGTCAAGAATTTTTAAACAAAATGAAAATACTAACATTAAAACCCATTTCCCTAAAATACGAATTATTGTCAGAGAACTCTATCAGTTAAATTGTTATTGCAAAAATATAAATTTAATAGATTGTGATTTGAACTCTGTTAATGTAAATAAATTATGTGAATTAGGAGTACCTTTTGATATCAAAAACGCTCATTGTGAAGTTAATATGCGTGAGAGCGAGTCCGGCGCGGCTCCTATCTGGTTCTCATGCTAATAGACTCTCGACTGAAACTGGCAGACACGAACGAATGGTCTATTAACTGTCTACGGACCATTGTATACGACAGTGACCATTGCGGACTATGTGCCGTGATCATAGTACCTGACGAGTTCGTCGAGATGGCAGAGTATTTCCAAGCGCACCCCTACGATTACAGTAGGACGCGTTGGCCACGCTTTGCCAATTCCCAAACTACGACATTGACAGGTACCTCAAACAAATGGACAATATAATTAAGCAGACCATGGACAGTACGATACCACGTCAACGACATAACGATACTACAAACGTGTACCGAAACGCGACAATCAACGCACTGCACAGACAAAAAAGTTGACTCCTGACAAGACTCAAACTCTTGTACAGGCGGTTTACCGACAGACAAAACTCGGAGGTCAGGACACTGAAGTCACTGATTAAAAATATAAAACAGTTAATCAAGGAAAATTACAGAATATCTGTAAGTTTGCATTGGAACAACAGAATTCGTGCTGTAAATTCCAGCAGCGCGAGTATGTTGCCGCAAATAAATAAAATATTTCGGAGAAACAATCAGAATGACATTCAGGATCTAAAGCTTCCGAGAACGTCAGAAAATTAACGTTTGCTACGAACAGTTAGCATCGATCCAGAGGGCGCCATCCTGGATGACGACTTCTTCGTGATCGAGGATCCTCAGGAGAAGGTGGCGGCAGTGGGAGCTGTTTTCCAGGAAGTGTATAAGGTGAATGATACCATTCGCCCAAACCACGAATCGGGAAACAGAGTTCTACTTCATCACTCCTACCTTCGAAATGATATCGATCATTAGGGTAGGATAGAACAAAAAAAAAATATTAAAAACCAAAAAAATTATAAATATATTAAAACCAAAAAAAAAAAGATATATGTATATATATAGAATATAGGGTTGAGTAGGTTTAAAGATTATATAAAAATATATAAAAGAATGATCATATGCTAAGTTTTTTGAAAAAAAGAAAAATTTTTCTTAGCTTAAGTTAATTATAATAATGTTAATTGTAAGTTATTTATATAGTAGTCGAAAGGCATACGTAAAAATTATACAGTTTATTTTAGAGTGACCGCCTAGGGCCAGTAAGATTCCTAAATTTGTAAGGATAGTTAAGCTAGTTTTAAGCATTTTTGTCTAGGATAAGATAGATCTAGGAAACTATAAATAAAAAATTAATTACAAAAAAAAAAAGTACGTGAGAGCGAAATGAACGAAGACTTAATAATAGAAAAAAACTTGAAAAAGATGCGTTGATGTACCGATATACCATTGCATATCTTGCTACAGACTTCTTTGTTTACGTGACCTGTGCTCTATTAATAATCTAAGAAATCCTATCCAAACTGACATATGGCAAAGGTTAAAACTTTTCAATGAAACATTTCATATAGAGCCCAGTCCATTTATCTGTCATTTATGCCTTAAAAAAATCTGAGCCAATTATTTACCCCCTAATTCTATGCTTAATACTTTATATTACAGCGACGTTCCTAAGCAATTAAGTGATCTTAATAATTATGAAGAAATGTTGATACAAAGAGCTAAAGCTTTTCAAGTACCTATAGTAACTAGCTTGATTCCAGTTAGAAATAAAAATATCGCTAACAGACAGATGACAAATAAAGTTAAAGGGAGGCATTTCATTTGCTATTACCTACAGGAACTACTTTAAATAAATTACCAAAACCCGAAGAATCTTTAAACCCCGATCAAGAGGTTTTTATATTCGTGCGCAGCTGTCCGACTAAAACTGAAATAATATGGCAAGACTTAGTAGATATCGGCCATTAGAATATTTAAAACAGAATAATTTTCATTACACAAACATAATTTTATCGGAGAATTCAGATGATTTATTAGACAACCTGACTAAAATTTAAACCATAGCATCGAGCAAAATGAGAACGAAAAGGAGTTACAAAATTAGTCTGCCTTTCTCACTCAGGTAACCGAAGATAATTAAGATGTTTACGAACAGTATACAATATACCCGCTACACGAGAAGAAACAAAATAGTATAGCTTGCGGTCTATATCAAATGTTGAAAGTGAATGCTGCACCAATCGAAAATCGCAATAAGGATATAGATACTTTATGCTTTCCAGATGTATTTTATGAGGGCAAGTATGGTCAGTTTTATGATCGCGAGAAAAAAATTACAAGTGCAGAATTCATAAAATCTCGCTTAACTTCAAAAGACTCGTGATTCAGACTTAACTAGAAATACTTATTTTACTTGTTGAATGACGCAAATATAAGACAATTAAATATTTTATAAATTTAACGTAACTAATCTAAACCAAAAAGCAATAGCACAACTGTATTTAGAGAAGATAAGAAAAGCGAGCTCGAAGGAGATTTGATGGCAGTAGATTACGAAACACCGAGCAATTCTGGAAAATTGACTCGTCATTACGGACCGGCTACTTGGTTTTTAACAATCAGTCCTTCTGAATGGAGATGGACGGACCTCGCGGATTATATTAAACTAATCAATGGTCCAGATGCAAGGAATAAATCTACTAGTGAGATAGTTGCAATGGACCCAGTTTCAGCTTCGCGGTTTATTGACATAAAATTTAAATCAATATTGGATTTTTTAACATTATTTCTGGCGTCGCATTTCCATCTGATGGTATGGGTAAAAGATGCACCAATACTGCTAGTTTCGACTGTTGAGGAGGTGGCAGAGTTTATTAATAAATACTCGTACGTTACATGTTCTGTCCAAGATAAAAAAGTATCCCAATATTACACCATCGCATTGTCAATTATCAGACGCATAAACATAACTCATACTGTTTACCAAAGAAAAAAAACAAAATCAAGCTTTATAACGGTTTGCAGATTTCGATTTCCACGACCAGTAACCGAATCTCTAACGATTAAGAGTGTAACGAAATCAATAGCGGCGAGGAAAACTTTAAAAACTAATAGACTTTTTAATATACCTTTAAAAACGAATATACTTCATAATATACTTCGCAAAGGAGAATCTCGTTACATTAACTAGCAATCCCTCTCGCTTGGAATGGCAACATGGATTTACAATATGTAGGCGAAAAGACAGCTATACTAATTTATTATATTACCAAATATACAACTAAAAGTCACGCAGTAGACACTTTTGACAACATAAATTCTACCAAATCTCTCGCTAGTAGGCTTTTTAATGTAGGTCTCCGAGCGCTCAATAACAGAGAATGTGGTGCACTAGAAGCAAGCACTGTTAGGGATTTCTCTCTATGGTCACAATCCGATGGCTCGATGCAAATATATATCGCAACCGAAGAGTAAAAACTGAAAAAGTGATAATCGAACTTGAATCAGATTCTACTGATATCTATTTCGAATCTTGGGTTGATAATATCTATCCTCAATGTTATATATAAGATATTAGTAGATAAGAGCCAACAATGGTCGAGCATTTGACAACTCAAATAGAAAAGGCGCCAAACCTGGGCGTAGCAATTTCGCGCCAAAGAGAATTCTTTTTTCACTACAGTCACAAACAATTTTCGGTCACAAAATGCCTTCGACTTCATGGTGTACATTTTATCCAGTGTCTCATCAAACTGAAAGATTAATTTGCCTTGACAAACTCCGTCCGAAACTAAATGAAACAGACGCTAAAATACTTAAAAATGCAAAGAAAACAAAGAAGATGAATAAAGGATCGCAGAGTTCTGCCGAAGAACATCAAAAACCTTCCTTCAAAACTCACCGCGTTTTGCATAAACTGCCAAAGATGAAAAAAGTCACTACACTTGAAACAGAAAATTCAAGAACTCAAGGAGGAGAAAATGTTTCCAAAACCATTGATTTATCCGTTGAAAAATTGTTCTGTTGTACTCGAGCGTTTAGTGGTAACTGTTGAAAAAACAGTTTCAACAGATGTGGTCGGTGATATTTTGAATATGATGAAAAAATAGTTTTTTTATTTGCATTTATATGTTATTTTACATTAAACATTAGAACGAGACTTCTAGCAGATTCGTTTTGTTTAGTTAATTTATTTACACCTAGTAATAATTCATATATGAGAACTAGCCAAGTCAGACTTTAGGCTTTAATATATTATCCTAAGTTATAAGAAGAAATGAAATTTTAAGTTGTTATAAAATATTTTATGTTGTTATAAATAAATTGCAGGACTGACCATTGAACTTGGCACTCATTTAGATCTCACTTCTTTTGTCGTTGAAGTCAATAATAATCAAGGCATATATCATAATATTGAACTTGGCTCTCATTTCACTTTTATGTTCTTGATTGGATTATTATTACCTACTTTACCAAAGCTTTCAATATTCCCCTAAAATATCCTGACAGCCCAGAAAATATAATAATTCAAATCAATGACACCATAAAAAAAATTCTGAATAGAACAGATCCACACCACAATTTACTCCCGGACAACGTAAATCTTATATTCCCAAATACATGCTAAGGAAAATTAGATACAAAAGAAATATTCGAAAACTATAACAATCCCTTACCTAAAAACCAAATTAAATAATATGATAAAAGAACTTAAGAAACTACTGCTTAATTATAAAAACAAGCGCCTTGACAACTACTTTGCGAACTTGACCCCAATTTTCCAAACAAATTATCCTCTTCGGAAGGCCACAAAAAACTGAAAACCGATCACTTCACATAAACCACCAATACTAAACAAAAAAAACGGTCTAAGAGCAACAGAGAAAAAGCTGCAACACTAGAGACTTTCTTTTCCAACTGCTTCACAAACAAAAAGACAACAATCTACATATCCAAAACACAACCGACACCACCGCAATCACACTGACGACTAATAAAGAAATTAGCTTTCACGTAGTATTAAACCTAGTAAAAGTCCATGACCTGATACACGGAAGAATCCTACAAGAATTGCCTGATCATGGAATTAGAATTTATATTAGATAATATTAATAATAAAATATATAAATATATTTAATGTAATATTTCGAAAAATAAACTTCCCAAAAACACAGAAGGTAGCTGAAGTACACGCCATCCCGAAACCAGAAAAAGACAATACAAAAGCAAGCAACTACCGCCCAATGTGCCTGTTGCCAATCTTATCTCAACTGTAGAAAAAAATCCCACACAGAAATCTACAACCAATACTCGACAACTAAATTGTTCGGAATCACCAATTAAAATTCAGTGACAACGCCACTCGACTATACAAAAAACATGGTTATCAGCCCCAGGAACTTTATTAGATTTCAGTGCCGCTATAATATCTGTAATTTCTACTATGGAAGGGCAACATTGCTGTCCAATTGACTTACATAAGCACCCTTCCTCCGCGGAACAGTGCGTCACATCATTGTTAGATAGATAGTTTGGTGTAAAAAGCTGTCCATACTCATATTTGCTGGTTTTTGGCTTCTTAATTCCTTTGTATAAGTCCTTGCTTTGGTCCGTTGCAATAACTGCATTAGCTTCTTTGCAATTTTTGCGGTCTTTGTCGCGTGGCGCACTATGTTTGACCAAACGGTTGAGTAAGTTGTGGTTTCTATTCGCTTCGAATCTTGGCGGGTTGTTTTAGTAAGTTTCCTATTCTCAAAGACTTCTCAAATATGATCGGAGATCAACTTTTTCCGGTGGTTGTTAATATTTCCAATATTGGCGATTGTTGCTGCAAGAAATATATTTTTACCATCAGTCCAAGCATTACGATGAGTGATCGGAATTTTGCTGGCAGCAGTTTTTAAGGCGTTGTTAAAATCATTAGCATCTCTCTCCGATCGTAATTTGCCTCTATCGAATTTTCACGCTCAAATATTTTTTTTTTTCTTGATGGCGGAGATTTTAAAGTGAACACGGAGATGATAGTCGCTTGCGATGTCTGCACCACGCTTGTTTCTCACTTGAACAAGTGTGCCTATCCATTTTCGGCTGATCATGATGTGATCAACTTGGTTTTCTGTTCATCGATTAGGTTACGCCGAGGTGACTTTACGAATCCGTTTGTGAGGGAACAGCGTGCCGCCTATTACAAGATTATTAGCTGGACTTGTCTCGGTAAGTAGTTTGCCATTTTCGGTCATTCTGCCAATGCCGTGCGGTCCCAACGTGTTTTCTAGAGACATATTACAGACTATCCGTCTTGAAGTCACCTAGAACTAATGCGATGTCGCCTCGTCGCACTTCTACCTAGCACGAAGTTTAAGCTGTTTTAAAAGTTGTCTTAAGTATACATTTCGACGGCTTCGGCAGGTGCGTAACATTGTAGACAGGTCAAGTTGCTTGCTCTTGTATGGAGTCATGCTTCTATTCTTCTTCTTCTCAGATGGCGCTACAGTCCTTGGCCTCAACCAATACGCGTCTCCAGTTGGCACGATATTTTGCCAGTTGTTTCCAGTGCCGCTCCCAGTTGGTTAAAGTCCCCTTTCAACTGCTGTGTCGTCCCTCAGGGAAGACTTTTCGGGCCGGAGCAGTGTTCTCCATTCGCTCTATATGGCCTAGCCAATTTAGACGTTGAATGCGGAGAAGTCGTACTAGACCGATGTCGCTGTACAACCCGTACAGTTGGTCGTTGTATCTTCTTCTCCACTCTCCGTTTATACAAAAAGGAATATAGATTGAAACCAAATTTTTCCCCTCGAAGCGATCAAAGGCATCCTCATCCGTTTTCGTTAAGATCCAAGTCTCTGCGCCGTAAAGGAGGACCGGGATAATCAGTGATTTATATAATTCTACTTTGGTTATTTGAGAGAGGGCTCTTCTTCTCAATTGCCTCTTGAGCAAGCAGCGGTTGGCAAGAGTAATTCTGCGTTTAACCTCAGCGCTGGTGTCGTTGTCGCTGGTCACTAGTGAGCCAAGGTAGGATTTATAACCGTCATTTGTGGCCAAGACGTGGGTGTTGTGCGGCTTTTTTGGATGATAGCATATATTTGGTTGTCGTTTACCGAAAGACCCATTTTAAGCCGCTTCTGCTTCAATGCTTTTATTGACGCATCGCTGTGTTCGCCCAATTATGTCAATGTCATCCGCGTATGGAAGCAATTGCGCAGACTGGAAATATATCGTACCTTTTGTGTTGGCCAGTGAGTCAAGTATGATTTTTTTAAGCACGATATTGAAAAAGTTGCATGATAGTGCCTCATCTTGTCTAAATCCCTTTTTTTGTACGCGATGTTAAGGAGACTAACCATATTTCTCTATAACTGGCGCAGTTATAGGGCTTTTCTTACTTATGGACTACCAACTCATCTCTAACCGCCTCAAATAGCTCAGCAAACAGGCCGTCTGAGCCCGCGGCTGTTTTAGTTTTAAGCTTATCTGATTCGAGTGGACGGAATTCTCTTGCATATTCGTACGTTGCGAATGACTCGTTTTGCCTGACAGCGGTATCAGATCTATCATCACCATTATACAGCCTGAAAAAATTATTTTTCCATACTCTCAGCATCAACTGTGACTCTACTACTGCTTGTCCGTCTTCATCCCTACAAGCTTCTGCTCTGGTTTTATATCCCTGGTATGTTCGTTTTACTTTTTCGCAATACTTGCGACTGTCATTCCTGTGGTAGCATCTCTCTATCTCCTCGGTCTCAGACTTTTTTCTATTTTTGTTCTCTTTTCTTCATCCTTAAAAGCGTGTGTTCCTCTCTCCTTTTCTGCTCGTAGAGCTCACGAGCAGCTCTCGTCCGTCTTGTAGGCAATTTGCTGTGTTTGTTGTGCATTGTTTATCAAACCAGAGGTCTCTAGCTGGCGCTGGTTTGAAACCCAGCACATCAGAGGCAGCGTCTCTGATGGCGCGCTGCCAATGCTCCCATTGTTTTTCTGTGGATTGTACCGGTGTCATCGAACTTTGCAAGAGGTTTAGGGAAACTCGGAGTACAATTTTGAAATCGAAAATCTTAAAGGCAAGGAAAATAAAGTCGCCGATTGATTAAAGATATTAAAAAATAGACCTCAAATCAATGTAAAAGATAGTAGTGAATCCAATATGGACCTGTGTTATACAATGCATTCAGCAGAAGAACAATTACAACGCCACATATCAATAAAAGAAGAAATAGTAAACAAATATAAAATTCAAATAATTTTAGCTTATAGTCCGAAAAATTAAATTGACATCAAACTTGGAAATAAATCCACAATCCACATAATTAAAAAGAAACGATTAAAGATATATTATATTAAAAACAATAATTAAAACAGGACATGTAGGAATATATTCAGAAGTAGCTGATAGGAACTATAATAAAATACAGAAATACGTTATAAAGCTATTCTTAGACAATACAAGAATTAAGCTTAGGAAGGCAACAAAAAGAGCACAAGACATTGAAAAAGATAAGAATGCCGCAAACAAATATTGCTTTATCATGCAGAAGAATATTTGCATAGGGGTTTTAATGAAACTTTATATATTACCCAAGGCTACAGGAACATATGAGAAAAAATGGGAATAAAGCCAATCTTTAATATTACAGAAACACCAAATAAAAAACATTAAATCATCCATATAGATTTTCCATTACAAAAAGCAAAGTTTTGTTCCAATTATTGATAAACTTATAAATACTACATTAGAAAACAAGGTAACAAGGCAACTAAGAATAATTTACTTCATCCGAGTATGTTAACCATAAAAGAACTTGACTATTATAATATTGATTTTCACAAATTAACTATTAAGATCTTTAGTAATGTAAGAATCATTGTTTAATATTTGCTATAAAAATACCAATGAATTATATACTAACAGAGTTACAATTAATCAAACCAATACCATTTTCAAAAAACTTACAAATTGCTGAAGCAGAAGAGTTTGTCGTTGAACTCTTTTAAAACATTTAAAACATACAATTGTATCTTTTAGAAAAGATGTTCGTTGATATATGTATAATAATGTAACTAGTATATATAAATTAGATGAATCTGTTTTGTTAATTAATATCTAGAGAAGCATTATTACAAAATTGTGATAAGCGCACTATAAATTTAACAGGATACTGTTTAATTAATTTAAATAATTGCACATTAATAAAAAATAAAATTGTGATATCAGACAAGTATGTATATAAATCTAAAAGAAATGTTTGTTAAACCGATAAAATTTGATGAAATTAAATAGAATAATGTAGAAAATTTAAGATAAATTAAAGGAAAACAATACGAGTATCATAAAAATGTAATATATAGTACTAATGTAAGCCTTCTTGTGATACTAAACATTGTGGCTATAGGTTTGTTTATGTATGCATCCCCCATAAGTAAAAGTAATAAAATAAATTTAATAAATAACATAGAGCAAGGGACTTCTGACTTAAGGCGAGGAGGAGTTGCACATAAACATGATATCCCAAATATCAGCCAAATCGGCAACATGCTACCAAAACAGGTGAAAATGGTAGGCCTATGCCTATGCAACTGCCAAGTGCATATCATATTCAACCAAAGGCAAAACCGCTTGCTTGGTGATTACTTTTTGAAATAGAATATCAGGGTCTGGTGAAGAGTGCCGCCAAATAAAGTCGATTTTCCTCTACAATACTTTATTTGATTTTTCGTTGCTTCTTCTTCTGCAGAGGCGTTGTTAATTTTCCTTGTAGCAGTTACCGTAATACATATCACAGTTTTTCATCCTTTTTTTGCTTGGTCCTTACCATCGGACCTCTTGGAGTGCGGTTATATCTACTTTGTAGCAGTCGAGAATTTTTTCGAGCCTACAGACTCGTATATGGTTTTTCCGTTTATACATATGCATCGTTAACATCGTATCCGTCCGTATCTGAGGCTTCGTAACAATTTTTCTTCCGCGATAAGGATGTAAACCAGAAGCACAACCCACAACGTGGAGGGCCGGTTCGCTTCAAACCAGCTATCGAAGAGAGGCCTCGTGGAGGCTGTGTGTTATTGAGCAGGGACATAGAAGGCCACTTATTGTTGATACTTCCGATGGTCGAGGTTTTAGAGTCAGAGTTTAAAACGATACGGTGCGACTCTGCAACTCACTTCTCGAAACAGACACATATGAGTGCGGATTTCATAAAACTTCCAGAGAAGTATCGTTTCATAGCTCTCTTTATTATAGGCGCTGCGGGTACGTAATAAATCAGTCGCCAATAGAGGCAGCAAACCCACATTCATAAACTCTATTAGAGAAGAGGTGCTTGATCTTACTGACCATAAATGTCACTCTCAACTTGCCGCCAAGGAAGACACGCTTCTTAAGTCCATCAAATCGACCGATGACATTTAAGAAGCGGTGTATCAACTAAACGGAACAATCCTCTCATCCTTTAAAAACAGATGTGCACACACAAGCGATGCGTACCTTGGTGGAATGCACAGCTCGAAACTTTGAGGAAACAGGTGAGATCCCTGTTCAACAGAGCTAAAAGAACGAAGACTGACTATAGATCTGCTCTAACAAAATAAAACATCGAATTGAGAAAATTCAAGAGAAGCCTTTACAAAGAGAATATATCCACTTACTAAACTTTTCGGTGTTCATAATTGGTTCGCGGAAACCAAAACTTCATTCTTCGAATCCTCTGCGTGTGGTGCCAGGAGTAAAAGACAACTACTTTTTATCTTTATTACAATTAATTTTACACTCTTAACCTAAGCTTAACCCTCTAACGGGTAAGACCGTCTCAAGACTGCCTTCAGTTTTTTGGCTCCAGCGTCAAACCTAATTTTTTGTTTTTGCTTAAAACAACGGAAACTTCTTTCTTTACTGTTCTACACATTTTGGTATCTTTATCATTTCACTCCGATCACGCTTTTGAGTTCTGTCATCAATTGAATGCAAAAATTCATTGAAGTATCGGCGAAAATTAAATTTTAATTTTGTAAATTTTCAATTTTTATAAAAAGTAACTTAAAATCAAAAAATCATAATTTTACTATAAGTAGGTTATATAATTTATTTAAATTTATTGATAAAATTTAAGTGATAAAACAGTGTTATGTGTCTTTTGTAAACAAGAAATGCAAGACCGTCTCTGGAAGGTCTTGTCGGTTTACGTGTAAAAAAATGTCTCGTTTTTCTTTAGTTCTTTTTATTGGGTCTAACCATACCCTAAGTCACAAAATGCAAATACTTCGGAATAGCGGTCTTTCTAATGAATTTTAATTTGTATAAAATGGGAAATCCCCTAATAAGAGTTTTACTTTTATATTTTCCATATCCTTTGTTTTTCTAACTCACTCTTGAACGAGCTTTCAAAGGCGAAGTATAAATTATAATAAAAAAAGTTGTAAAGTTGTAAAGTGTAGTTTGATTGAGATTTAAAATAAACAATACTTGTGGTCTGTTGTTGATGTTTAAAAACATAATTGTTAAACCAATAAGTGAATGTGAATGTGTTAGATGGATCTTCGAAAACGTCAATACCAAAAAGCAATTAATTTGGAGGAAATGACTGATGATCAATTGGCTGAATTCATAGATTCAGTTGAAAGTGACGATGAACTTTATAGCAGCGATGACACCATCTGCGCTCCAGATTAAATTGAGCCGGATAATTTAGCTAAATGATGCACAGATAATTGAAGAATGTATCCAGCAAATGAACGAAGCTGAGACAACAGATGCATTTGTGAAGGCTATGCACCTTCATTTCAGCGAAATCAACAATCCAGCCGCTTCCTCTACTTTTATTGTTGATGCAACAGACATGCAGCCACCCACTTCATCTGCCATTACGGATTCTCGCCACAAATCACTAAAAAGGCCGCGATCTCCATTGCCATCGTTTGAGGCTACTGGGCCAACAATACAGCCTTCTTCCGGAGGCTTCACTGGTGAGCTAACTTCTATTGGAAAAGATTCAAAAAAACTTTCCCGATTGGTCTGGCGCAAACGCTCTATGCACTTACATGTAAATGAAGTTGCATTTAATTGTGATGCATCACTTCCATTGAGTGTCATAAACCTTGCAACGCCAATGGAAATGTTTAAATTCTTTTTTACTGACGAAATCATTGAGCATATCACTGAAGAAACTAATCGTTGTGCTTTAACGGAAAACATAACCTCCGGATTCAAAACTTCTGCTCCAGAATTACGAAATTATATTGGAATAATGCTTTTTATGTCGCTGTACCGGTATCCTAATATGGAGAGTTACTGGGGCAAAAATTCCTTCCCATCCATTCAAAATTGTATGCTATTAAAACGATTTTCAGCAATTAAGAGGTTTTTATGTTTTCAAGATGAATCCCAACGTAAAAAGAGAGGTGAATCTGGATACGACCCTATGTTTAGCATCCGTGCTCTAGCCAACAAACTCAACCAGCGGTTCGATTCGACCCCAAAAACAGCTAGACTCTGTGTCGATGAACAAATGTGCAGTACCAAGACGAAACACCATCTTCGTCAATACATGCCAAACAAACCGCACAAGTGGGGTGTCAAATTGTTTGTTCTTTGCGACTCAAACGGATTTGCCTATCGTTTTGAAGTTTACAATGGTGCAAGTGATAATGTCATCTTACCTGGCACACCAGATCTAGGAGCCACATCCAATGTTGTTGTTCGGTTATCGCAAACAATACCCAAGTTTGCTAATCATATTCTATGCTTCGATAACTTCTATACATCGCTACCTCTTTTGGTCTATTTACGAGCCCGAGGAATCTATAGTTTAGGCACAGTGCGAGGTAATTTTTTAAAATTATTTTTACGCTATAAAATTTATTAATTTTTTTTATATAGCTAATCGTATACCAGCATGTAAGTTGCCGACCGACAATCAAATAAGTAAGGAAAGTAGAGGATATTCAATAGAATATATAACATCAATCGATGGAGTGGATGTGAATACCGTTTTATGGAAGGATAACAAGTGTGTACGGTTGGCTTCCACCTACGTAAGTATTGAATCATTTGAGAGATCTAAACGTGGTCAAAGTATAGCAAAGGCAACTCGATATGACAGAAAGCAGAAGAAATTCGTCGAAATAGACTGCCCCCAAATCATCCGGGAGTATAATGCTCATATGGGTGGGGTGGACCTTACGGATTGTCTTATGGGTCGGTACCATAATCGAGCAAAAAGCCGAAATATCATGACAAGGCTTTTTTACCATTTCATTGACATAGCCGCAACAAACGCATACGTTCTATACAAAAGAATTCATGCCCAAAAACGTAACAATTTGTCCGAAGAAGAACAACTTTTGCAGCTTTCACAATTTCGGGAGCAAATAGCTGCTGGACTTGTTTCTTTAAAGGAAAAAGACCAGTTGGACGACCATTATCGGGTCAAAGTGTGGAGCATTCAAAATCACCAGTTCTTAGCACATCCAATGTTGGGGAAAGAGCTGTTCACCCGGCTGCTGATGTTCGATTTGATGGAGAAAATCATTTTCCAGTTTGGGCGGAAAGAGCCGAAAAGAAAAGGTGTAAGCACTGCAAAAAGTCAGACACCCAAGTCATTTGTTCAAAATGCAATCTTCATATTTGCTGTAATGTTAACAAAAATTGTTTTTGGAATTATCACCATAAGAAATAAAACATTTTATGTTTGTTTCCTATTTCTTTTTTTTAATAAAATAAATTGAATTATTAATTCCATCGAAGTATTTTTTTTACTCGCAAACCGATAAGACCGTCTTGAGACGGTCTCCAATAATTTTCACCTGACGGTTGATCTGGATATTTTTTTTACGTGAAAATTTAAACACATGCTTATTTCATCAATATCTACTTGAAAAAAAAATTATAAACTTGATCCGACCATTTTTACTATTTTGCCCGTTAGAGGGTTAAACTAATTTATAAATAGCGGCACACGGATCATGCATGGCGTTCCTTCATGAGTATCGGCGAGTTAGATCGGCGTGCCCTCATGAGTATCGTATAGCCGATGATTAATAATACACACCCTTATGCACTGAGTCGTATGCGTATTGTTTTCTTTTCATTTTTTTTTGTTTTGGTACTTTTTACAATAGAATAGGTTTCAGTAAAGCTCCCTATTATAGCTTATTTTAACTTGTAATATTTAACAATTAATGAATTTTCATATGTAGATATACCTGTACGTACATAGGTATAGGTTTGAAGTATTTCTAGCTTATTTTACAAATTAAGTAAAGCTAGATTCGATTACATTTATTGGTAAATTGTAGTAGACAGATATAGATATAATATGCAGATATGATGTAATAATTTAATTCATTTTATTCATATATTTTGTTTAAAACTAGAACTTATAATTTCGTTTAGGACTAAAGTACAAGATATAAATGTATTTAATAGTATTCATATATTGGTAACAGTATTCATATATTGATATTGGTTAAAATTGCAGTTACAAATTTATAACTGCCTCTTTTTGGTTCGATTGTTTCGTTTTGAGTAATCTCTTCCTGTTAGTTTTCTATCGAATTGCATATTTTCTATTGGATTTTGATATTTATATTTTCTTTTAATTAATTGCCTATCGCGCTGGAAACCATCCTTGCCTCTGAAATATGTAGTACCCTTTCTCTTACTTCTTTAACTATGTAACGTGGTAAGTATTTAATGTTATGAAAGCCTACATTTTTAACTAGTTCCCTGCCTTTGTAGTCTGAATTATCTGTCCGTGTTTGGTTTATTTTGTTTATTTGTTTTTCCTTGGTTTCTTTGACTTGGTGTTTGAGTTCTCCCTATTCGGATTCATTCAAGGTGGAATGAAGAAGATCATTTGGTTTATATTTTGTAATAGAATGGATGGTGTCATTGTATATTTCGACTGCTCTGAAGGCTAGTGTTTTGTCGTCAGTATCTATGTTATCTTTGTTAAGAAGCTTCAAAAGTCTTATATGTTCGTTACCTGTATGACTGAATTACCTGTATGAGTGTTAGGAGAAGTGAAATGGTAAGCAATATTTTTTTGACCTAGGAAATTCTTAATGTACGCTTTATTGAATTCGTTGTCAGCTACTATCTTAACTGGTTTGCCTAATATTGCAAATCTGTGTTTTAGAATGTCAACTATTGTTATCGAATTTCTATCAGTAATTATATGAATTGAAACATATTTAGTTAATTTGTCAATTGCAGTTAAGAACATACTATTTTTGTTTAGAAACCAAATATCTATGTGTACAATTTCGTTTGGTTTATTAGGGGTTTCCGAAATCATAAGTCTTTGCCTAATTGTGTTCATATCGTATTTACACATATTGCAAAAGAAACAGTTGTTTAGGTATTTATGAATCTCTAAGGTTAGGATAGTAATATGTATCTTCCAAATCCAAGAAACTTTCTTCAATACCTCTATGATTTTTGACTAAATGGGATTTTTAGATTATTTCTAATATCTTTCTTTGTAGGTGATATCCTGAAGGAATTTCGTACATTTAAGAATTTTCATGTTGGGCAAATTTGAAAATATTTAAATTCGAGAAGCAAAAGCGATAGGGTGTTGGTTCTGCGGAAGAACTACCCTTGAAGTTGCATTTCTGGCTTCTGCTGTCAAAGTAAAGGTTTTAGAAAAATCAGGATAAGTTAGAACTGGACAAGTACATATGAGAGCTTTAAGCTTGTTAAAGGACTCAATGCACTGCCTGTCATTAATATTCAACCTACAGCCTTTTTTAGATAGCTTGTAATTGGTAGGGCTACCTTAGAATAGTCCTTAATGAATTTGCGATAAAGTCCAGTAATTCCCAGAAAAGGTTTTATCTGTTTAGTTGACTTTATTAATTGGATATTTTGGATGACTTCTATTTTATTTGGGTTGGGTTTTATGCCGTCCCGTGAAATTACATGCCCTAAATATTCAGTCTCGTGCTTGAAGAAGTTTCATTTATTAATCTGAACCTTAAGGGTAAAATCTAAAAGTCGTCTAAATACGTTGTTAAGGTAGTCTATGTGTTCTTGAAGCGAGATAAACTACTCATATTTTATTAATGAAATCAGATAGAATTTCATTCATCTTTCGTTGAAATTATGCAGGCGTATTTTTCAACCCGAATGGCATTCGCGTAAATTCGAAGTGGCCATTCGTGGTTGAAAATGCTGTTTTATGTCTATCTTCGATGTTTATGGGAATTTGATGAAATCCCTTTGCTAGGTCTATGGTTGAGAAGTATTGGGCGTTTCCTAGTTTAGATAATATGTCCTCAATATTTAGGATTGGGAATTCGTCTTCTGCGGTTATCTCATACAATTTCCTATAATCGAGTACAATTCGCCAATTTTTCTTACCAGAAGTATCAAGTTTCTTTTCGACGACCCAAATTGGAGCATTATATGAGCTTGATGATTTACAATTACAATTATCCCGGACCTTAACATTACAGATATTTGTTTTTCTACCTCATCTCTGTGTGCTTCAGGATATCTATATGTTTTAAAAAATATAGGGATATTGTTTTTCGTTGGTATTCTGTGGCTATACTTTGAAATACACGATAAGTTGTCACCCTCTAGGTAAAAGACCTTTTTAAATTTTCGAACGGTAGCTAGTAAATACTGTATCTCTTCCTTGTTGAGATTCTCCATTTTAAGCTTGTTTGTGATTATATCTAGATTTGGTTCTATAAAGTTTATATCACTACCTACAAAAAAAAAAATTGTATATCTGCTTTTGTTTGGTGATTGGATGGTAAAGTGATTGAAAATTAATGGTAACGTAGCTTCTTCCGTAATGAGTAGTGAGCTGTTAAAATCTAGATTGGTCTGTAATGGCTTTAATATATGACAGCCAATAATACCATCGAAATCGCTGTTTAGTTCTGTTCCTAGCATTTCAATTGTCGTCGATGGCCTGTTAAACTCTTTAAATAACGGGATGGTTATTTTTGACTTAACACAAGTGTCAGATGCTTTTTAAATTCCGTTTTAAAGGATTTGTGAAAAAGGTCGGTTTGGATTAATGAAGTGCTAGCTCCCGAATCTATAAGAAGCTTGATTGGTTTAGGGTACGTATTTACAATTATACAAGGAAGTGTTCTGAGGTGTGTAATGTAAAATTTTGGAACTCGTTTCCAAACTATCCGAGTTTAACGCGGATATGTATGGATGCACATTTTCACTTTGTAAATGGTTAACATCCATCATATTACTTTGGTTATATAGCCGAAAAAAATTGGAATGTCCTGAATTGTTTGTTCTGTTGTTGTTCTTATAAAAGTTATTGCATGGAACTTGATTTCGGTAATTTTGGGGATTATTTTGCCTAAATTGTCCTAAGTTCCCTAGGAAATTACATTGTCTAGCGTTGGTTAAGTTTGGTCGATTTTGTTGGTAGTATCTTAGAAAAGAATTTTGAAAATTGTTGTGGTTTCTTGATAAGTTAATGGAGTTATTGTTACGAAAATTGTGGAATGCGCTGTTTGATACAAAACGTTGGTTGGAAAAACGTTGATAACTGTTATTTATATTGTAAGATGGTCCATATAAATTGTCAGTTTCTATTAAAATATCTTTAGCCTCTTTAAAAGTGGATATATTTCTAGCTTGAAGTATTAGTTTAGGATTAAAAGGAAGTTTGTTACAATCAAACCAGGAAGTAATTTCTGGACATATGTAAGTCAGTTTTTTATATTAAGTTTTGTTAAATAGCTAAGATATGATCAAAAATTTCCTCAACTGAATTTTTAAATTTTAATAACCTAATTTGGTTTATTATATTTTCTACACTTTCTATAATAATACAGTTTGAAATTAAAACTTTTTTTATTTGTGGCCAGCTGTTTGGGTTATTATAATTAATTAAAACTAAATTTGTCGAATCTTTAGTTTTCTGTCTAATCCTTAATTCTAATTAGCCTTTGGTTAATTCATCTAAGTGATCTACACACAAGTAATCTACATTTTTTATAAATAATCCCCAAACGGATACCGGCAAAGTTAAAATCTCTTTCCCCTTATCGAGGTGCTGCCCATATTTTTTTACGAGTAGGTGCTCGTCTTCGCTAATCCATCCACATTAAACAATGAGCAGCTGCATACCTTTGGGTTCTAATTTATAAGTTGGAGATGTAGCTTTGGTTTAAGATTTGTCGTTACCTCGTACCCTTTGGCATCTGCTGTAGTATTAAAAGTTTTTCCTGAGCGAGATGGCAAGATCCGTGGTTGTGAGATAAAGCTCTCTAGCGGATCCATTTTGCGAAGGCCGATAACAACTTCTTTATCCTTTGGAGATTTCTAATTCACCCTGAAACTCGTTGGCGGGAGGATGTTGAAAATATTTGTATAATTCAACTAGATATTAACAGTACGTTTTTATTTTAAAGCGCAATGCACATCTAATTAGATATATATTTCTTAGGAACTTCTATATATATATTTTTTGCTATTCTAGTGTTTATAAGAACTAAAAGCTTTGAATACTAGGCAGATCAGTATGCGCGGGCTTAACTCCGCTATTGAAAATTTTTGATCGAGCGAGCAAATTTGTTGTTTTACCAACCTTGCTCTCGCTCCGCATGGCACTTTTCTAAACTTTACTTCGTTATTTCTCACTATTTTTCAATCAAACAATTTCATTTGATAATTTATGGCTCATCTACAGACCTAGATCTATCGAATGACATGCTGCACACATGTGTGGTTATAGCCGATATCTACATTTAGTGCGTACAAGATTAGTCCGAAATCGTTTTCGGACCACTATATTCCCCGTACATGCACGCGCTAGGCCAAAAAGTGGGTGATTGCTCTCGCTCCGCTACGCTCCAGTGCTAACAGATAGCATAGAGCTCTGCGACCAAAGTAGGTCTATTGGACCTGCTAGCCAATAAGACGAGGAGTTCCTCTACTTTCTTAATTAAGCTGAGAATGTCCCTCGCAGGAGCTGAGCTGATCCCCTCAGGAATCATGATTTCTCTGAAGAAGCTACGATTCCAAAGATAGCAAAGGACAGCACACTCTGCAGTTTCCTCATCCTCTAGACAGAATCGACACTCGGTTTTAGACGAGAGGTTAATTTTGTTAAGACCCTATCTCACACTACAGTGTCCCGAAAGTTAGCTGACCAGTCTTCTGCTATCGACTCTTTTATAATATATTTGAGAATATTGATAGAGTTTTTGTTTAGGGGCCATATGAATTTCTTCGATTGTCGGAGTTCTTGAACGCTGTCCCAAAGCGCAGGTGTAGCGATTTCCCCCACTTGTCTAAGAGAAAACTAATCTTTGACTTTGGGATACCGCAAATGTACCTTTCGCTGGAAACTTTCCTAGCGACTTGGTCGGTGATTTCGTTGCCTTTCATGCCCTTGTGATCTGGCACCCACCAGAGTTTGACCTTATTTCTTTTGCCTAGGTCTTACAGGACTTTTGATATCTTCTGATTTGGTCCAAAGATGCCAGCGCCAACGCCGTAATCCACCTTGGAGCAATCTGTGTACCACCTCGGACCTTTCACATTTAGCAAGGAGTCACCGCTTTCCCAAACTGTGGGGTTTGGAATCAATACCTGAAATATTTTGTCAAAAGTTGTCCGACACTGTGGTAATCATATTCAGCTCAGGAAGGTGTTGTAGTGACCCAATAGTCTACATGTCCGGTCCATTTCTGAGCGAAGGAGTCTAATTGCACTTGGTATAGCAACCTTTTTAATGAAAAGGTGCAGTGGAGATCAGTGTCTCTTGGGCTGCTGTCTGGCAAGTTGGCATGGCGCCTGTAATGCCGAGCCATGCTAGCCTCTGAAGGCGTTCAGTTAAACTACTCGTATTGTGGTTTTTTGTTCAACTTTTGTCTACCATACAGCAGACACATAAGTTATAGGTCTTACTATCGCGGTATATAATCAGTGGATTACCTTAGGTTTCAATCTGCAGGTTTTATCGTAGTTGCGTCGACTGGCCCGAGTATCATAGTCGCCTTCGCAAGTTTACTTTTAATGTTGGAATTACAGTTAAGGTTTCGTTCAAGGTCGATACCTAGATATTTGACTTCTTCTAAAAATCCAATATTTGTACCATTTATAGAGACGGAGCAAGGTTGCATTCTCCTTCTTTTTGTAAACGGGGCTATTCTTGTCTTACTTGAGCTTATCGATAAACCCCTCTGTTACACCAATCAGATATAAATGGAAGGGTAAGTTACATGCGTTCACAGGCACATATTTCGCTTTTACCTGTAATAATAACTAAAAGGTCATCAGCGTATCCGATGACTTCATAACCGAGGTTGGTTAGTAGGTGGAGGTCGATGACTATCGACGAGAGATGTGGTGAAAGGACTGCACCTTGTGGACACCCCTTAGCTGCCGATACTGTCACAAAGACCTCTCCGGATGTAGTCGATATAATACGGCTCTCAAGCATCGCTCTAACCCAATGGTTAGTGGTGTGGTTTACACCTCTCCGAGACAGTGCAGTGGTGACTGAGTTGTAGCCAGTATTATCAAATGCCCCCTCAATATCGAGGAAAGCGCAAATTCCGATCTCTTTGTGTGTGAAACTATTTTCCACGTGCGCTACCAAGTGATGCAGCGCATTCTCTGTACACCGTTCTTTGCGGTATGCATGTTGATTTGGATGCAGAAGTGTCTGTTTTTCTAATATGCCTCTAATATGAAACTCTATCAGTTTTTCCATTGTTTTCAGTAGGCTGATAGGGCGATAGGATTTAGGTTGTACACTTGGTTTTCCAATCTTAGGGATGAAGATAAGGTTGACTTTCCCCCAGCTTTGAGAAATTTACAGCAGAAAAAACGCCTTTTTTCCTGGAGCTTTGTAGGGTTTAAATGATGAGCTAATTGCCCATTTAACTCTATCAAAGCTGAAGAGTCTACCAGAGAGGCTATTTGTCCTAGTATCGATGTAATTTGTGACGCTCATTAAAGCATCGAGAGGTATTAGTTGGGTAGTAGAACCAGGGAAATGTACATTAAGCAAAGTCTCCAAGGTTTCCTTGCAATTCAACGTGAAGCAATTTCGAAGCAACCCGAGTCCATTGGCCGCGCAAGAGAATCTACACTTTGGCAATGTTTCCTCCAAGATCTTCTCTTGAATTTTCTCAATTCGAAGTTTTATTTTGTTAGAGCAGATCTATAGTCAGTCTTCGTTCTTTTAGCTGTGTTGAACAGAGATCTCACCTGTTTCCTCAAAGTTTCGAGCTGTGCATTCCACCAAGGTACGCATCGCTTGTGTGTGCACATCTGTTTTTAAAGGATGAGAGGATTGTTCCGTTGAGTTGATACGCCGCTTCTTAAATGTCATCCGTCGATTTGATGGACTAGAAGCGTGCCTTCCTTGGCGGCAAGTTGAGCGTGACATTTATGGTCAGTAAGATCAAGCACCTCTTCTCTAATATAGTTTATGAATGTGGGTTTGCTGCCTCTATTGGCGACTGATTTATTACGTACCAGCAGCGCCTATAATAAAGAGAGCTATAAAACGATACTTCTCTGGAAGTTTTATGAAATCCTCACTCATAGGTGCCCGTTTCGAGAAGTGAGTTGCAGAGTCGCACGGTATCGTTTTTACACTGTGACTCAAAAACCTCGACTATCGGAAGTATCAACAATAAGTGACCTTCCATGTCCCTGCTCAATAACACACAGCCTCCACGAAACCTCTCCTCGATAGCTGGTTTGAAGCAAACCGGCCCTCCACGTTGTGTGTTGTGCTTAGGGTTAACATCCTTATCGCGAAAAAAAAATTGTTACGAAGCAACAAAAAGCCTCAGATACATATGCATATGTATAATCGGAAAAGCAATATACGAGCCTGTAGGCTCGAAAAAATTCTCGACTGCTACAAAGTAGATATAACCGCACTCCAAGAGGTCCGATGTAAAGGACCAAGCAAAAAAAGGATGAAAAACTGTGATATCTATTACGGTAACTGCTACAAGGAAAATTAACAACGCCTCTTCAGGTGAATTAAATTATTGCAACGAAAATTAACATAAAGTATTGTTGAGGAAAAATTTTATTTGGCGGCACTCTTCACCAGACCCTGATATTCTATTTCAAAAAGTAATCACCAGGCAAGCAATTGTACTCCGAGTTTCCCTAAACCTCTTGCAAAGTTCGATGACACCGGTACAATCCACAGAAAAACAATGGGAGCATTGGCAGCGCGCCATCAGAGACGCTGCCTCTGATGTGCTGGGTTTCAAACCAGCGCCAGCTAGAGACCTCTGGTTTGATAAACAATGCACAACAAACACAGCAAATTGCCTACAAGACGGACGAGAGCTGCTCGTGAGCTCTACGAGCAGAAAAGGAGAGAGGAACACACGCTTTTAAGGATGAAGAAAAGAGAACAAAAATAGAAAAAAGTCTGAGACCGAGGAGATAGAGAGATGCTACCACAGGAATGACAGTCGCAAGTATTGCGAAAAAGTAAAACGAACATACCAGGGATATAAAACCAGAGCAGAAGCTTGTAGGGATGAAGACGGACAAGCAGTAGTAGAGTCACAGTTGATGCTGAGAGTATGGAAAAATAATTTTTTTAGGCTGTATAATGGTGATGATAGATCTGATACCGCTGTCAGGCAAAACGAGTCATTCGCAACGTACGAATATGCAAGAGAATTCCGTCCACTCGAATCAGATAAGCTTAAAACTAAAACAGCCGCGGGCTCAGACGGCCTGTTTGCTGAGCTATTTGAGGCGGTTAGAGATGAGTTGGTAGTCCATAAGTAAGAAAAGCCCTATAACTGCGCCAGTTATAGAGAAATATGGTTAGTCTCCTTAACATCGCGTACAAAAAAAGGGATTTAGACAAGATGAGGCACTATCATGCAACTTTTTCAATATCGTGCTTAAAAAAATCATACTTGACTCACTGGCCAACACAAAAGGTACGATATATTTCCAGTCTGCGCAATTGCTTCCATACGCGGATGACATTGACATAATTGGGCGAACACAGCGATGCGTCAATAAAAGCATTGAAGCAGAAGCGGCTTAAAATGGGTCTTTCGGTAAACGACAACCAAATATATGCTATCATCCAAAAAAGCCGCACAACACCCACGTCTTGGCCACAAATGACGGTTATAAATCCTACCTTGGCTCACTAGTGACCAGCGACAACGACACCAGCGCTGAGGTTAAACGCAGAATTACTCTTGCCAACCGCTGCTTGCTCAAGAGGCAATTGAGAAGAAGAGCCCTCTCTCAAATAACCAAAGTAGAATTATATAAATCACTGATTATCCCGGTCCTCCTTTACGGCGCAGAGACTTGGATCTTAACGAAAACGGATGAGGATGCCTTTGATCGCTTCGAGGGGAAAAATTTGGTTTCAATCTATATTCCTTTTTGTATAAACGGAGAGTGGAGAAGAAGATACAACGACCAACTGTACGGGTTGTACAGCGACATCGGTCTAGTACGACTTCTCCGCATTCAACGTCTAAATTGGCTAGGCCATATAGAGCGAATGGAGAACACTGCTCCGGCCCGAAAAGTCTTCCCTGAGGGACGACACAGCAGTTGAAAGGGGACTTTAACCAACTGGGAGCGGCACTGGAAACAACTGGCAAAATATCGTGCCAACTGGAGACGCGTATTGGTTGAGGCCAAGGACTGTAGCGCCATCTGAGAAGAAGAAGAATAGAAGCATGACTCCATACAAGAGCAAGCAACTTGACCTGTCTACAATGTTACGCACCTGCCGAAGCCGTCGAAATGTATACTTAAGACAACTTTTAAAACAGCTTAAACTTCGTGCTAGGTAGAAGTGCGACGAGGCGACATCGCATTAGTTCTAGGTGACTTCAAGACGGATAGTCTGTAATATGTCTCTAGAAAACACGTTGGGACCGCACGGCATTGGCAGAATGACCGAAAATGGCAAACTACTTACCGAGACAAGTCCAGCTAATAATCTTGTAATAGGCGGCACGCTGTTCCCTCACAAACGGATTCGTAAAGTCACCTCGGCGTAACCTAATCGATGAACAGAAAACCAAGTTGATCACATCATGATCAGCCGAAAATGGATAGGCACACTTGTTCAAGTGAGAAACAAGCGTGGTGCAGACATCGCAAGCGACTATCATCTCCGTGTTCACTTTAAAATCTCCGCCATCAAGAAAAAAAAAAATATTTGAGCGTGAAAATTCGATAGAGGCAAATTACGATCGGAGAGAGATGCTAATGATTTTAACAACGCCTTAAAAACTGCTGCCAGCAAAATTCCGATCACTCATCGTAATGCTTGGACTGATGGTAAAAATATATTTCTTGCAGCAACAATCGCCAATATTGGAAATATTAACAACCACCGGAAAAAGTTGATCTCCGATCATATTTGAGAAGTCTTTGAGAATAGGAAACTTACTAAAACAACCCGCCAAGATTCGAAGCGAATAGAAACCACAACTTACTCAACCGTTTGGTCAAACATAGTGCGCCACGCGACAAAGACCGCAAAAATTGCAAAGAAGCTAATGCAGTTATTGCAACGGACCAAAGCAAGGACTTATACAAAGGAATTAAGAAGCCAAAAACCAGCAAATATGAGTATGGACAGCTTTTTACACCAAACTATCTATCTAACAATGATGTGACGCACTGTTCCGCGGAGGAAGGGTGCTTATGTAAGTCAATTGGACAGCAATGTTGCCCTTCCATAGTAGAAATTACAGATATTATAGCGGCACTGAAATCTAATAAAGTTCCTGGGGCTGATAACCATGTTTTTTGTATAGTCGAGTGGCGTTGTCACTGAATTTTAATTGGTGATTCCGAACAATTTAGTTGTCGAGTATTGGTTGTAGATTTCTGTGTGGGATTTTTTTCTACAGTTGAGATAAGATTGGCAACAGGCACATTGGGCGGTAGTTGCTTGCTTTTGTATTGTCTTTTTCTGGTTTCGGGATGGCGTGTACTTCAGCTACCTTCTGTGTTTTTGGGAAGTTTATTTTTCGAAATATTACATTAAATATATTTATATATTTTATTATTAATATTATCTAATATAAATTCTAATTCCATGATCAGGCAATTCTTGTAGGATTCTTCCGTGTATCAGGTCATGGACTTTTACTAGGTTTAATACTACGTGAAAGCTAATTTCTTTATTAGTCGTCAGTGTGATTGCGGTGGTGTCGGTTGTGTTTTGGATATGTAGATTGTTGTCTTTTTGTTTGTGAAGCAGTTGGAAAAGAAAGTCTCTAGTGTTGCAGCTTTTTCTCTGTTGCTCTTAGACCGTTTTTTTTGTTTAGTATTGGTGGTTTATGTGAAGTGATCGGTTTTCAGTTTTTTGTGGCCTTCCGAAGAGGATAATTTGTTTGGAAAATTGGGGTCAAGTTCGCAAAGTAGTTGTCAAGGCGCTTGTTTTTATAATTAAGCAGTAGTTTCTTAAGTTCTTTTATCATATTATTTAATTTGGTTTTTAGGTAAGGGATTGTTATAGTTTTCGAATATTTCTTTTGTATCTAATTTTCCTTAGCATGTATTTGGGAATATAAGATTTACGTTGTCCGGGAGTAAATTGTGGTGTGGATCTGTTCTATTCAGAATTTTTTTTATGGTGTCATTGATTTGAATTATTATATTTTCTGGGCTGTCAGGATATTTTAGGGGAATATTGAAAGCTTTGGTAAAGTAGGTAATAATAATCCAATCAAGAACATAAAAGTGAAATGAGAGCCAAGTTCAATATTATGATATATGCCTTGATTATTATTGACTTCAACGACAAAAGAAGTGAGATCTAAATGAGTGCCAAGTTCAATGGTCAGTCCTGCAATTTATTTATAACAACATAAAATATTTTATAACAACTTAAAATTTCATTTCTTCTTATAACTTAGGATAATATATTAAAGCCTAAAGTCTGACTTGGCTAGTTCTCATATATGAATTATTACTAGGTGTAAATAAATTAACTAAACAAAACGAATCTGCTAGAAGTCTCGTTCTAATGTTTAATGTAAAATAACATATAAATGCAAATAAAAAAACTATTTTTTCATCATATTCAAAATATCACCGACCACATCTGTTGAAACTGTTTTTTCAACAGTTACCACTAAACGCTCGAGTACAACAGAACAATTTTTCAACGGATAAATCAATGGTTTTGGAAACATTTTCTCCTCCTTGAGTTCTTGAATTTTCTGTTTCAAGTGTAGTGACTTTTTTCATCTTTGGCAGTTTATGCAAAACGCGGTGAGTTTTGAAGGAAGGTTTTTGATGTTCTTCGGCAGAACTCTGCGATCCTTTATTCATCTTCTTTGTTTTCTTTGCATTTTTAAGTATTTTAGCGTCTGTTTCATTTAGTTTCGGACGGAGTTTGTCAAGGCAAATTAATCTTTCAGTTTGATGAGACACTGGATAAAATGTACACCATGAAGTCGAAGGCATTTTGTGACCGAAAATTGTTTGTGACTGTAGTGAAAAAAGAATTCTCTTTGGCGCGAAATTGCTACGCCCAGGTTTGGCGCCTTTTCTATTTGAGTTGTCAAATGCTCGACCATTGTTGGCTCTTATCTACTAATATCTTATATATAACATTGAGGATAGATATTATCAACCCAAGATTCGAAATAGATATCAGTAGAATCTGATTCAAGTTCGATTATCACTTTTTCAGTTTTTACTCTTCGGTTGCGATATATATTTGCATCGAGCCATCGGATTGTGACCATAGAGAGAAATCCCTAACAGTGCTTGCTTCTAGTGCACCACATTCTCTGTTATTGAGCGCTCGGAGACCTACATTAAAAAGCCTACTAGCGAGAGATTTGGTAGAATTTATGTTGTCAAAAGTGTCTACTGCGTGACTTTTAGTTGTATATTTGGTAATATAATAAATTAGTATAGCTGTCTTTTCGCCTACATATTGTAAATCCATGTTGCCATTCCAAGCGAGAGGGATTGCTAGTTAATGTAACGAGATTCTCCTTTGCGAAGTATATTATGAAGTATATTCGTTTTTAAAGGTATATTAAAAAGTCTATTAGTTTTTAAAGTTTTCCTCGCCGCTATTGATTTCGTTACACTCTTAATCGTTAGAGATTCGGTTACTGGTCGTGGAAATCGAAATCTGCAAACCGTTATAAAGCTTGATTTTGTTTTTTTTCTTTGGTAAACAGTATGAGTTATGTTTATGCGTCTGATAATTGACAATGCGATGGTGTAATATTGGGATACTTTTTTATCTTGGACAGAACATGTAACGTACGAGTATTTATTAATAAACTCTGCCACCTCCTCAACAGTCGAAACTAGCAGTATTGGTGCATCTTTTACCCATACCATCAGATGGAAATGCGACGCCAGAAATAATGTTAAAAAATCCAATATTGATTTAAATTTTATGTCAATAAACCGCGAAGCTGAAACTGGGTCCATTGCAACTATCTCACTAGTAGATTTATTCCTTGCATCTGGACCATTGATTAGTTTAATATAATCCGCGAGGTCCGTCCATCTCCATTCAGAAGGACTGATTGTTAAAAACCAAGTAGCCGGTCCGTAATGACGAGTCAATTTTCCAGAATTGCTCGGTGTTTCGTAATCTACTGCCATCAAATCTCCTTCGAGCTCGCTTTTCTTATCTTCTCTAAATACAGTTGTGCTATTGCTTTTTGGTTTAGATTAGTTACGTTAAATTTATAAAATATTTAATTGTCTTATATTTGCGTCATTCAACAAGTAAAATAAGTATTTCTAGTTAAGTCTGAATCACGAGTCTTTTGAAGTTAAGCGAGATTTTATGAATTCTGCACTTGTAATTTTTTTCTCGCGATCATAAAACTGACCATACTTGCCCTCATAAAATACATCTGGAAAGCATAAAGTATCTATATCCTTATTGCGATTTTCGATTGGTGCAGCATTCACTTTCAACATTTGATATAGACCGCAAGCTATACTATTTTGTTTCTTCTCGTGTAGCGGGTATATTGTATACTGTTCGTAAACATCTTAATTATCTTCGGTTACCTGAGTGAGAAAGGCAGACTAATTTTGTAACTCCTTTTCGTTCTCATTTTGCTCGATGCTATGGTTTAAATTTTAGTCAGGTTGTCTAATAAATCATCTGAATTCTCCGATAAAATTATGTTTGTGTAATGAAAATTATTCTGTTTTAAATATTCTAATGGCCGATATCTACTAAGTCTTGCCATATTATTTCAGTTTTAGTCGGACAGCTGCGCACGAATATAAAAACCTTTTGATCGGGGTTTAAAGATTCTTCGGGTTTTGGTAATTTATTTAAATTAGTTCCTGTAGGTAATAGCAAATGAAAAGCCTCCCTTTAACTTTATTTGTCATCTGTCTGTTTTTTATATATATATATATTTTTATTTCTAACTGGAATCAAGCTAGTTACTATAGGTACTTGAAAAGCTTTAGCTCTTTGTATCAACATTTCTTCATAATTATTAAGATCACTTAATTGCTTAGAAACGTCGCTGTAATATAAAGTATTAAGCATAGAATTAGGAGGTAAATAATTAGCTGAGATTTTTTTAAGGCATAAATGACAGATAAATTGACTGGGCTCTATATGAAATGTTTCATTGAAAAGTTTTAACCTTTGCCATATGTCAGTTTGGATAGGATTTCTTAGATTATTAATAGAGCACAGGTCAAGTAAACAAAGAAGTCTGTAGCAAGATATGCAATGGTATATCGGTACATCAACGCATCTTTTTCAAGTTTTTTTTCTATTATTAAGTCTTCGTTCATTTCGCTCTCACGTATATTTACTTCACAATGAGCGTTTTTGATATTAAAATGTACTCCTAATTCACATAATTTATTTACATTAACAGAGTTCAAATCACAATCTAATAAATTTATATTTTGGCAATAACAATTTAACTGATAGAGTTCTCTGACAATAATTCGTATTTTAGGAAAATGGCTTTTAATGTTGTTTTAATTTTGTTTAAAAATTCTTGACTCTGATTAGATATTAAGTTGAATACATCTGTGGCTGACTTTAAATATTTAAAAACATCCAATAAACTTTGTAAAATTGATTCATCTAACAATCATTGTTTGCGATTACAAGACCAAGATACATTATTATGTTAATTCTGTAAATTAAATATTTCAGCTTGACTCTCATCGTTTATTGATAGAGTTTCATTCGAACAGAACATTTTATACGAACTTTCATAATAGTATGGTTCTTAAGTGCACACATGTTTACATTCTCCGGCAAGAATAATACATTTTTCTAATGTGTCTTTGTCAGAAGAAATACTTTTAATTTTTTCCATACTTATTGGAATTTTACTGTGAACGCGATCTAAAACTTTACAGTAATTATATTAGTTAGTATATTTTTTCGACGCTCAACAACGCATTTTACAATTTTTTCAGCTTATAACTTTTTCTGCTTTCCAATTTTGTTTGTTAATTTGTTAATTATGTTATTTTCATCAGTATATGACAAATTTTTCCTTGCGTAGTACAATTTCGACGATCTTTTATCTATAACTGGATTTTTTTCAGTATAACGTTTTACCGCGGCCTTATGCATCTCGGGGTGTTTGTCTGAATAACGTTTCTGAGCATTTTGAACTACTTCAGGATGTTTATAACGCCGATTAGCATCCCGCCGTTATTCCGCACGGGATTTCTCAGACGTTCTAGGTCGACCTGGTTTACGCTTTTTTGGACGGCCCCTTTGCAAAGAATTTTCGTTTTCCTTCAAGAGAGATTTCCTGTCTTGAAGTGTATCGGGAGAAATTGACGCATTGTTGATGCCTGTTCCACTGGAATACAGACGTCATAATGGCCCGAAGAGAGATTTCCTGTAAAGAGCGCTTTGTAGGATATCTCTCTTCGCCGAACAAACCAAGCAGAACACCATCTTGATGATACACTTCGATCTTAATGTTATGCAAATCTACTGTCGAACAAACCATGCTTCCTCGATACTCTTCTTCAGAGCAGTAAGGATCCCCGTTTTTAGCGCTAGTGTAGACACTTAAATCTTCCCAGTTACGACATACATACTTTACTATATTCTCACGCAACCTATTGGTTTGTTGTATACTCCCCCCAGTAATTCTATTTTACGACTCATTGTAGAATATACGTAGTAAAAAGGTAATTATTTAAGACTATTACGTAACGAATTACCTGTTATCTATTGAATTCTCAAGAAAAATATATGTACATAAGCTTTATCTTATATATATATCAATAAGTTAACTCATTCAGAATTAAGTACTTACCTACTTCTAGCTACACTAAAAATATTATTAACTTTTAATTTAAACTATGGCCTAAACCATACTTACTACTTAAAGAATTGTAATAATAATATTACCACAAATATTCCAAGTATTTTTTAAGAAAAAAATCTATGAATATTATGAGCGCGGCTGCCGCTCGCTCGTCCCCTTCAAGTTTTTACTTGAGAGTTATTCTAAGTACTTGAGCCGTACTGCAGTACTTCCAAGTACTTCGGAAAAAAATATATATATTTATATAATATAATATACATATATATTTATATGTAAACCGTTTCTACGAATTTTTTTCGCCAGCATAAGAGCTATCGCGATGGGTCGCACGAGTTACAAGAGTAGCCCGCCACCTACAACAACAACAGAAGTGATTTCGGAAAAATCTTATCAGCGTCTGCTAGACTTCCGTAGTTACAAGAACAACCCGCCACATACAACAGCAACATCAATAGTAGAGAGCAAATTATGACCTGATGTGTTAACTTACATAGATCCTGTACTGTACCATTCTAAATAATTTGTCCCATAAAAACAGAGCAAAAGTATACTTTATAAGACATGTATGTATGTATGTAGTTTGTAAAGTAGAGAGAACAGTCACTGTAATGGTTTTATTTATTTGTTTTTTTATTGGTCAAAGAATGTAATGATAGTAATATTTACCATTCTTGTAAATATTTAAAATAAAATAAATTGATGTATTTGCAAGTACTTGAACACTGGTAAGTACTTGAAAGTACTTGTAGATGCATGAAAGTACTTTAGCTACTTGAAAGTACTTGCAGCTACTTGAAAAGTACTTGTAAGTATTTTTTTAAATACTTAAGCCATTATTGAATTCAACTACGTACGAGTTCTTAAGTCTTTTTCGAGTACAAGTACCAGGCACTGAAGTACAAGTACCAGTACGTGGTACTTGTACTTATCACGTACTTAAGTCCTAAAATACTGAAGTATCTTGATCTTACACTATTGATGTGCGCTAAATATTGAAATAATAATTAATACTAAATCCTGGTTAATAACGTAATAAATACGAAAGTCGTATATGCTCTTAGTTATAAATAGTTATAAGTACTAAAACTTATATGTTTGGATTAAAAAAAAATTAAGGGTGGTATTCCATTCGTTATATATACATATATTCACGTGAAGGCGTTAAAATTCACATAAAGACCGGTTGTCATAAATTTGATTGCTGATTCTTGCATCACAGGCACTATAAGTAAGTGTTCCTAATACAATCAATCAATTGAAAAATTATAATCTATGTGTTACTATACAGGGTGTCCCACGAGCAGTGTGCCAAAAAGCTACAGCGTGTAGGTCTAGTCAAGACAAGAAAAAAATCGTACGAGAGGGGGGGGTCTATTTCCCCCCGTTTAGCCGGGAGGGGCAATTTTCTAAAAAATTGACTTATTTTGGAAAAAAAATTATTAAAAATCAACAGTTACATCCACAATGCCGCGATATACTTTTTTGTAAAGCCAGAAACCTCTTCTTTCTTCTTGTTTTTAAACGAAGCTGTTTCAAGGAACAGTTTTTGAGAAATTAATTTTCAAACTCAAAATTTTGGAAAAAAAATTAAAAAAAAAAATTTCGAACTATTTTTTTCAAAATTGTATGTAATTAAGTACTAATTTTTTTTCAAAAATTCAATTCTCTTATTAGTTTTTAGTTAAATACAGAAAACCGGATGCAAAAATGTCTTGTAGTTTTTGAGAAATTAAAAAAAAACCCGAACCATTTTTTCCTAAGAAAAACCTTTTTTTTTGGTTTTAACGCGGCTGGACTTGTAGGCAAATTAATGTATGAAACATTGACCTCGAAATCGTGAAGCCAAAAGACTCTACGCTGAAAGATATCCCAATCGGAGGTGTCCCAGTCGTAGCATGTTTTCAAGAATCCACCGACGTCTGCGAGAGCACGGAGTGCTAGAGCATCGAAGAAGCGAAAGATCAGTTACAGATGGATCAGGAATCTTAGATGAAAGAATTTTGGATTTGGTCCGACGTAATCCCTCCCTGCCCAAATGCCCAAATCTAGAGTATGGAGTGCTTCATACCGAAAACTTACCCGTACCATTTTAGGCCAGTTCAGGAACTCACCTCAAACGACAAGTGTTTGAGAGCAGAATTTTGTCGATCATTACTGCTTCGAGATGAAACTGAACGAAACTATTTTGCAAGGATATTCTGGACGGATGAAGCACAGTTTACCAGAGATGGGGTTACTAACTTCCACAATTTGCATCATTGGAGTAGCACCAATCCACACAACAAAAAACAAAATAAATGACAACACCGCTTTAGCTTTAATGTTTGGCTTGGTATTGTTGGACAAACTGTGATAGGGCCCCGGTTTTTGAATGCCGTTATTATCTTACCTGCAGTTCCTACGAGACCTTTTGCTCGATTTGATGGACAACGTTCCTTTGGCCATAGCAGATAATTTAATCTACCAGCAAGATGGAGCACCACCACACTAGAGCTTATGGGTTAGAAACTGTCTGGATGATCATTTTAGTGACCGTTGGATCGGAAGAAGGGGCCCCACGGAACGGCCACCTAGATCACCAGATTTAACTCCTCTAGATGTGTGGGGAATCTTTGGAACAACTGAAAGAACGGATTGAAGTCGCTGAAGTCAAATTGCAGGAAAATTTGTCAAGCATTGACTTATGTGCAGCCATTAGAAGGAAATATAATCTTTGCCTTCTAAAAAATAGGGATCATATTGAAAATTTATTATAATAAAACTCCGAAGTTTTTAAAAATAATAAAAAAGAGGTCAATGTTTCATACATTAATTTGCCTACAAGTCCAGCCGCGTTAAAAACAAAAAAAAAGGTTTTTCTTAGAAAAAAATGGTTTGGGGTTTTTTTTAATTTCTCAAAAACTACAAGACATTTTTGCAGCCGGTTTTCTGTATTTAATTAAAAACTAATAAGAGAATTGAATTTTTGAAAAAAAATTAGTACTTAACTACATACAATTTTGAAAAAAAATTGTTCGAAATTTTTTTTTTAATTTTTTTTTTCAAAATTTTGAGTTTGAAAATTAATTTCTCAAAAACTGTTCCTTGAAACAGCTTCGTTTAAAAACAAGAAGAAAGAAGAGGTTTCTGGCTTTACAAAAAAGTATATCGCGGCATTGTGGATGTAACTGTTGATTTTTAATAATTTTTTTTCCAAAATAAGTCAATTTTTTAGAAAATTGCCCCTCCCGGCTAAACGGGGGGAAATAGACCCCCCCCCTCCCATACGATTTTTTTCTTGTCTTGACTAGACCTACACGCTGTAGCTTTTTGGCACACTGCTCGTGGGACACCCTGTATATAAAAGTATTATTTTAAAAAACACTTCAGTCAACTCTGCTTACCTTGGTCCATAGCTGATAATAATTAGTGATTTTTATTTTCACCTAACACGAAGAAAACACTATATCGATGACTAACCACAAAAATTGTATGCACTCACTGGTATGTAACTTTGCACTTTAAAGCATTCACTTGATCACGTGTTACGGTCAATTGATAATTTAAAGCTTAGAAAGAGAAATGGGAGAACATTTACTTACCAAATAAAAAAAAAAAATCATTTAACAATTTGACTTTTGAACATCTCTCCCATACAGTGGGTCCCAGTGTGCGACGTACATATTTGTTCTATCAGTAAGATTAAAGAAAGCTATAAATAGAATATAAGAACAAAAAAAATATTTTTTTTTAAAAACATAAGAAAATAATAACTAATATGTAAGTATATAGTGAGATCCAGGAGTATCTCACAGCTAGGGGGGGAAGTGTTACGTCAATGCCTACAATGCATTCAAAGGCATTGACCGAACCCCGAAGCTCGCTACTTCCGCACAAAAGGTTTATTGCTTGATCGACAAAATTAAGTTCGATGCGCTTTGGCATATTTTGAGTAATGAACCGTCAGTGCTGAGCTAGCTACTAAGTATTTTTAATTAGGTCATAAGAAATTTCATTGTCAAATAATAATAAAATAAAGACAGTCTTAAGACCGAACCAAAATACTACGGTTGTGTTTTTATTCCATAACTCGCGTGGCAACGACTGAGGCCATTGAATTTGCTGTGGCATCTGTCGATAGCTTCAAGTCGCCAGGTAATGCATATGTAGGCAAGTGCTATGCTAGAGATATGGGGATACTTGGATACTTGGCGACATATTGATGATGCTGATTATTTCCTTTGTTAGGTTAAGAAATGTCTTTCGGTACTTTGTGCGTTGGAGGGGATTGCGATTGAGCCAAAATCCTCCTGTAAAAGGGACGGTAATTTTGGTTTCAAATCAGAGTGAAACAAAAGCATGTAAAGTACATAGTAAAAGCAGAGTCAATAATAAATATTTATCTAAAAATTAAAGTGCGTTTTACTCTCCGTTCGGCACTCTTCCCTCCAATTGTGAGAAAAAACGGTGCCCGAGGGCAACATATTGGTGGCAGCGGTGGGATAAGACCTAAAAAGGCTATCTAAAGGCCTACTATACTACCCAGCACGAGTCTTGAACTCGAGGCGTTACTGGGGCTATACACCAGTAAAAGCAAAAGGTAATAATAAATATATTAGTAATAAGTGTATCAGTGACCAAGCGTCTCAGCCACCAAGCTGTAACACCATATATGTACAGTGAAAAAAAAAAGGAAAACACAACAAAAGGTACCCAGAAGACCTCAGCTATACTGCAAGCTCAGGTGGCACAGAAGGCGATCAACAACGACCGGGAGAAGGGAGCAACCAAACGTCAACACCAGCAGAGGTGAGCATTATAAGAACTAAGATAGAACACTCTATTCGATAGGAAGGTAGTTGTTACGCTTCAAACCCCCCTCACATTTTAAAACCTCTTGTCTAATATGTAGACAAATTGGCCACCCATCTGCCACATGTTTTTTCAATCGAAATCGATCCTTGGTCTGTCAAACAGGTAACAAAGCAGGACATATGTCCCAAACCTGCTTCAAAAACACCACCACAACAAGTTAAAAGAGAGGTACACGCCTTAAAGTGTACATACATATTGCAACAAATGGAACCATTCACTAAACAACTGTAGAACTCGTTTGGCTCATTTACAAATGCAGGACCAAGCCCCCAGACAAAATCCAAGACAGTAACAACCTCCCAACAACAACAATAATCCAAATAGCAGGCCGCGAACCATGACTCGCGTTATGATGCTAGATATCCAACTACTCGTACAACAACCCACTCGCCAACATACCCTGGCAAATGAGACGGGAAACGAGCCGACTCGGGAAGATATTGTCGACAATCTGTCCCGAGCCCAGGTACAGCTCGACATATAAATGACCTCCGTCCAATTCAACCTTAGTCGTATCATTTCGTCCCGAATATAAGGACCCGGTGATATGAATAAAATTAAAACCATCGACAAGAAAATCGCTTACATTTTTGATCGACCGATCGAAACCCAACACACTCTAACAAAACACTCTATATCAACAATATCAGGGGATTCGCTGATTTGGGGAGAGCACGATAACTTTGGCGCCAAAAATTGATAAGGGTTTTTTGTAGAGGGGTCAAAAACAAGCATTTTTTCACTATGGGAGGAGGGTCTATCTCGCCCCGTTTAGGAGTTAGGGACAGTTTTAGAAAAAAAATTACTTAAAATGAAAAACAAAACAACGGCAACACTTACAATGATGTACTATAATGGTTTCGAAGGCCAGAAATTTGTTCTTTAATCTGAAATTTAAGTTAAATTATTTGTATAAATAGTTTTTAAAAATTCGCATGCAAAATCAAAAATTTGATAAAAAATTTAAAAAAAGTTTAGACCTTTAATGAAGAATAGAAGTGCTAAATTGACTTTTTGTGGTCAGTGCTCATATCAATCGAACATTACTAAAAGTACTTTTTTATGGGATATTTTGTTTTCTGCTATTTACGGTGATAATACGTATGGGGGGGGGGGGTATGCTGCCCCAATCGATTAACCAATATCGAAAGACACCTGCAATTGCGACAGCGGCTGAATCATCAATATGGACAGTATAAATGCATGGGGAGTAGATCATTTAATTCAGTCTTTATTTCAGTTTTATAATTTAACAATCAATAAAGGTCAGGCAAGCTGCCTGAAGAAAATATTTTTTTTTAGTAATACTGTAAGAATTTAATTAACTTGCACCAAGTGAAATGTCCGTTGACGGAGTCCTCTCCAGCCACCAAAAGGAGAAGTTACAGGAACCTTGGAATACCAAACAGAAGACCAGTCGATCCTTCTCGATGCAACATTGATTACGAAGGTGGCCAAATCAAAATAAAGTCTGAAGGGAATGCAAGCGATAGCAAAAAAGAGATCGAAAGTTCGATAACAGGAGCTTATTATGCTGATCATGCAAGTTCCAAACACAAACCTGTGCAACATACAGAGACTGGTTTGGGAAACATTGTAATATTTAAAGCAGAACCTAACTTTGAATCCGATTGTCTACGGGCCAGATCGAATTACTATACAATCTCCAACCCGCCATCGCAAGCAATACCTAGAGCAATTTAAAAAAGCCTTAGCAACACCCAATAAGCCTGAGCAATATAATAAGATGTCCGCAATAGACGAGCTTGAGCTAAGAAATAATAAAAATAATAATACGATAATAATCGTACCAATAAAATATTCAATATCAAAGCACGAAGTCAGCAAATAATTGAATTTCCCTTTTTCGACAAATGTTACAAACCCAAGTTTGGAGACGTTGTAATACAAAAGAAACAAGTTGACTCTAATATTTTTCTCGGCAATACAATAGTAGGACCAGAAAATAACAAAGTCAAGGCCCTCATGATAAACATTTCAGATAATGAACACAACGGAAGTGAAGAAAATGTTAGCATTGAATGGAGATATCTGAACGAATTTGACCTAATACAATGCCAAACGAATCCAGTAGAGAACCGACTTAAGAAATTAAAAGCACTATTAGAGTTGAACACTGTAATACCAAGAAAAGGGTTCGAAACTAAAAATAAGCCAAATATAATAATTTATTTTATATCAAAGGTCACCACATACCGAAAAAATAAGACATAGTATCGTAACAGAAGAAAACAGACCTCCTTTATTTACTAAACCATATCGTCTTCCTGAGAGTCAGAAAAACGAAATCCATAAACAGGTTGAAGAAATTTTGCAAGATGGTGTAATACAGCCTAGTTTCAGTCCTTGGAACTCGCCTATGTTATTAGTACCGAAAATGCCGGGAAAAGATGGTACCAAACGTTGGAGAGTGGTGGTCGATTTCAGGAAGCTGAACGAGCTGACTGTTGGAGACGCTTACCCTCTACCTAACATTACGGACATATTGGACCAACTGGGAAGAGCTAAGTACTTTAGTACTTTGGATCTTGCCAAAGTCTTCCACCAAATTCTAATGGACGAGAAGGATAAACATAAAACAGCGTTTAGCACACCATATGGGCATTATGAATATAATCGTATGCCTTTCGGTCTCAAACATGCACAAGTCACATTTCAACGATTAATGAATAACGTTCTGATGGGATTACAAGGTATAGAATGCCTTGTTTACATGGATGATATTGTCATCTAATAAAATCACAACCGTCTCTTTGATCATAATCTGAAACTTCAACCTGACAAATGTCATTTAACACATAATTTCGGAACAGGGAATAAAACCTGATCCCGAGATAATTAAGGCCGTAAGAACTTTCCCAGTACTGAAGAAAGCCAAAGACATAAAGTCCTTCCTCGGTTTTGTAGGCTATTACCGAAGATTTATTCCTTACTTTGCAGAATTGTCGAAACCATTAACACAATTACTAAGAAAAAACATCGATTTCATATGGAATGCTTTCTGCGACGAGTCCTTCAGAATCTTGAAAGAAAAAATTATCAATCCACCAATTTTGTCACATCCCGATTTTAATCCAGAGTTCCTAGTAATAACCGATGTCAGTGACCTAGCAGTTGGAGCCGTCTTGCCTCAAGGACCTATTGGCAAAGACAAACCTATTTGCTTTGCCAGCCGTACTGGCATCATCCTGCTGAGACACGGTATACCACTACCGAAAAGGAACTACTGGCTACTCGTTTATGCGCTTAGACAATTTCGACCTTATATTTATGGAAGAAAATTCACTATTGTTACTGACCATAGCTCTCTACAATGGCTAATTGGACGAAAAGATCCCACGTCTAGGCTCATGCGTTGGAGAATCCTAATGGAAGAATATGAATATACAATTGTCCACAAAAAGGGTATTTCAACGCAGACGCACTTAGTCGAGTGCAAATTGATAGATAAAAAACAACCCAAGTTTTAGTAACCACTAGAAACCAAAAACGGACACTCGAAAGAAAAATTCCAGATAGAGATATGACACAGAAATACATCATAAACTCCCCAGACGATATAGAAGTTTCCTCTAGCTTCAACTTATTCGAGAAAAACGGTTCTATTTACGACTCCAAACAAATAGACCTTAAAATTATAATACTACCTTTGATGGAATCAATAGAGGAAGAAATCCTAAAGAAAAGGTTATCTAACTTCATTAAACCACATCTTGGAAAAACCTCCACTTTCCAACCACAAATCTCTGTGATAACAAATCTCATCTCTTTGTTACAACCCTACTCATTCCATTTAGATGCCCAAGAGATCGACAAATCTCGGAATCTTGTCTAAACGACATTAAAGTAAGACTCGCGGACCATAAGTCATTAGGTTTCGGCCTGGCAGCAACCGACAACGAGTCAAAGAATATTTTCAAAAAACTCCTTGAAAATACCTTCCAAATGCAAGACATAATCATACACCTTTTTGCCGACAAAAGACTCTTCCTGACTAACACTAATGATATCTCAAAAGTTTTACATGAAAACCACGAGTCACCATTCGGTGGAAATCAAGGTGTCCAGAACCATCAAACGAATTAAAAGATACTACTACTGGCCTACAATTACAAAAGACACTACTGAAAACTATCGTAAATGCGAATCATGCCAAAAAAACAAATTACATATCTAGAAATAATAAAATCTCTATGAAAAAAACTACTACAAGTAAAACACCATTTGAGCGTATAGCCTTGGATATAGTAGGTCCGCTTCGTTATAGTAATGATAGCAACAAATACATCCTAATATTTCAGGATGGCCAGAAGAAGTTCTCTGAAGCAATACCAAAACCTAACGCAGAAGCCTCAACCATAACTTGAATGCTTGTCGAACGTTTGATATGCCGGTTTGGAATTCCAGACTCTATTCTTACAGAGGAATAAGGAACAAACTTTCTTTGCAATCTATTTAAGGAAGTTGTTGCTGCACAACAAAACACCAATCAACACAAACACCTTGCACATTTGAAGAACATGTTTGGAAATATATAAATTGAGGTGGCATGGCGGCAGAATGCTATACCAAATGGTAAAACGCACATGCCCACCTCAATTTAATACATCTCACAAACAATCTAATCTTAATTAAATATAAATCACAAATATATTAATTAGAATACACTTTCACATCACATAAACAACTTGTAGACAAACGCGAACTGTCAAATGTGCAAGGTGAATTCACAATAATAAAACAAAAGAAAGTCTACAACTGCAGTCTTGCCAACATCAAGCTGCAGCAACATTGCATTATATAGAGTCACTAGGGATATGGGTCATCAACCCAATCCAAATACATAATGTTTCACAACATATATTGTACATAACAAAGCTGGAAACCAGCTGACCGAGGGTTTGCATTAAGCAACCCAAGGTACAATAAATCATTATTATACAATCAGCCAACGAAGGCGCATTATAACGTGGTCACATAAGTACACAACAAAGAAACAAAGAATACAAAACACACAATTCGTTTTACATATAACGAGTAGTTTTACATATAACTAAACAAAGAATATTAACTTGAAACCAGTTTAGCATATAACTAACAATCATCAACAATAAAGAAACACCAACAATTAACGTATACACAAAATAGTGCGTTTTTCTTGTATAAATAAAGGACATAGAAACAAATCATTTTCGTTTTTTTTTAACATATTATATTTTCGTTCGAGCATAACGCCGCGAACATTGGTCCTTCGAGCCCTGAAACATTGGGGTTAAAAGTAACTTAAACAACATTGAAGAAAGGAGAACACTTAGCCAACGGAACCAGCATCACGGCTTCAGCATCAACGGAACCAGCATCAACGGCTTCAGCATCAACCGCTCCAGCTCAACGATACAGTGCCAACGGTGCAACTTCAACGGTGCGACACAAAGGATACATATTATCCACGGACAAAGAGGAGAACAAAGAAATGCTGAGTATCGAACATTTATTTTCCTTTTATATACAGGGTGTCCCACGAGCAGTGTGCCAAAAAGCTACAGCGTGTAGGTCTAGTCAAGACAAGAAAAAAATCGTATGGGAGGGGGGGGGTCTATTTCCCCCCGTTTAGCCGGGAGGGGCAATTTTCTAAAAAATTGACTTATTTTGGAAAAAAAATTATTAAAAATCAACAGTTACATCCACAATGCCGCGATATACTTTTTTGTAAAGCCAGAAACCTCTTCTTTCTTCTTGTTTTTAAACGAAGCTGTTTCAAGGAACAGTTTTTGAGAAATTAATTTTCAAACTCAAAATTTTGAAAAAAAAATTAAAAAAAAAAATTTCGAACAATTTTTTTTCAAAATTGTATGTAGTTAAGTACTAATTTTTTTTCAAAAATTCAATTCTCTTATTAGTTTTTAATTAAAAAAACAGAAAACCGGCTGCAAAAATGTCTTGTAGTTCTTGAGAAATTAAAAAAAAACCCAAACCATTTTTTTCTAAGAAAAACCTTTTTTTTTTGTTTTTAACGCGGCTGGACTTGTAGGCAAATTAATGTATGAAACATTGACCTCTTTTTTATTATTTTTAAAAACTTCGGAGTTTTATTATAATAAATTTTCAATATGATCCCTATTTTTTAGAAGGCAAAGATTATATCTCCTTCTAATGGCTGCACATAAGTCAATGCTTGACAAATTTTCCTGCAATTTGACTTCAGCGACTTCAATCCGTTCTTTCAGTTGTTCCAAAGATACTATTTCCACTTCGTAAACATAATTCTTCATGAATCCCCACACATCTAGAGGAGTTAAATCTGGTGATCTAGGTGGCCGTTCCGTGGGGCCCCTTCTTCCGATCCAACGGTCACTAAAATGATCATCCAGACAGTTTCTAACCCATAAGCTCTAGTGTGGTGGTGCTCCATCTTGCTGGTAGATTAAATTATCTGCTATGGCCAAAGGAACGTTGTCCATCAAATCGAGCAAAAGGTCTCGTAGGAACTGCAGGTATGATAATAACGGCATTCAAAAACCGGGGCCCTATCACAGTTTGTCTAACAATACCAAGCCAAACATTAAAGCTAAAGCGGTGTTGTCATTTATTTTGTTTTTTGTTGTGTGGATTGGTGCTACTCCAATGATGCAAATTGTGGAAGTTAGTAACCCCATCTCTGGTAAACTGTGCTTCATCCGTCCAGAATATCCTTGCAAAATAGTTTCGTTCAGTTTCATCTCGAAGCAGTAATGATCGACATAATTCTGCTCTCAAACACTTGTCGTTTGAGGTGAGTTCCTGAACTGGCCTAAAATGGTACGGGTAAGTTTTCGGTATGAAGCACTCCATACTCTAGATTTGGGCACTCCGAGCATAATAGCTATCCTCCTTGTACTAAGGGAGGGATTACGTCGGACCAAATCCAAAATTCTTTCATCTAAGATTCCTGATCCATCTGTAACTGATCTTTCGCTTCTTCGATGCTCTAGCACTCCGTGCTCTCGCAGACGTCGGTGGATTCTTGAAAACATGCTACGACTGGGACACCTCCGATTGGGATATCTTTCAGCGTAGAGTCTTTTGGCTTCACGATTTCGAGGTCAATGTTTCATACATTAATTTGCCTACAAGTCCAGCCGCGTTAACACAAAAAAAAAAAGGTTTTTCTTAGGAAAAAATGGTTCGGGTTTTTTTTTAATTTCTAAAAAACTACAAGACATTTTTGCATCCGGTTTTCTGTATTTAACTAAAAACTAATAAGAGAATTGAATTTTTGAAAAAAAATTAGTACTTAATTACATACAATTTTGAAAAAAAATAGTTCGAAATTTTTTTTCCAAAATTTTGAGTTTGAAAATTAATTTCTCAAAAACTGTTCCTTGAAACAGCTTCGTTTAAAAACAAGAAGAAAGAAGAGGTTTCTGGCTTTACAAAAAAGTATATCGCGGCATTGTGGATGTAACTGTTGATTTTTAATAATTTTTTTTCCAAAATAAGTCAATTTTTTAGAAAATTGCCCCTCCCGGCTAAACGGGGGGAAATAGACCCCCCCCTCCCATACGATTTTTTTCTTGTCTTGACTAGACCTACACGCTGTAGCTTTTTGGCACACTGCTCGTGGGACAACCTGTATACCAGAAATTGGTGAGGTTAAAGTACGAGGTCTTTTTTTCGAAGAAATATCAATTTTTATTGAATTGCGCAAGGTTCTTTTGAAACGAATGCCTGTTTATAATACATAATGATGTTCTTAACATAAAACTAAATACAAAAGTAAAAGCCCATTGCGCATTTTTTTTTAATATTTTTTTTTTCATAAAATGACTAATACGCGAAATTTCTATTTTTATAGAAACCGACCCAAAATTGAAAATCAATCGAAAAAAACTGTTTGATATATTCTATAATAGTAAAAAAAAACACTTTTGAGGAAAAATTCAATGAAATTTTTGAATACGCAGCTAAGAAAACTGACTGTCCGACCACTCAAAGAACAAAATTGACAAAAGAGCTACGCAATTTTAAGAACCAATTAAAGGCGAAGTGGGTGAAGTATGGAAGGCATCAAAACAGATTTCTTAAAAATGAAACAGTTTGGCTTAACGGAAGTTTTGAACTTAATCTTCACGTCTTAAAAAAATGCGGCAGACCACAACTCTCTTTTGATGAGAGCAGCGATAATTCGAAGCGCAGAAAAACAGCAGGTGTTCGGATGGAAAATAATTCCGATCTGTTGACATATGCAGCTCAAATGAGCTTGAGAGCTGAAGGGAAGACAACAGAAGCTGAAGTTGTTAAAAGACTTTTTTGACTACTCCCACTTACGCCAAGGATTGTATGGACATAAACTCGTCAGTTAAAATTGATAAAATTTCGCCCCGTGAAGCTCTATCCATTATTATTGAGGCTAAATTAAGTAGGAGCCAATACAACATTATTCGACACTACACAAAAGATATTTTTCCATCATATAAACTAGTCCAAACAGAAAAAAAAAAGTCATATCCAACTGATATCAAGGTCACAGAAACTGAAGCGGAAGTGTCCTTGCAGTCACTTTTAGATCACACTGCAATGCGCATTTTACAAAGCCAAAAGCCTGTTCTTGAGTCGTTAAATTCTAAAAATTCGGAAATGGTTTTGTATTCGAAGTGGGGATTCGATGGAAGCTCAAGCCACACTCAATTCAAACAAAGATTCGTATCAGAAACTGCTGATGACAAATATATGTTTTTGACCTGTCTTGTGCCATTACGACTTACAATAGAAAAAAAACGAAGAAAATTTAGTTTTCTGGCAAAATCCTAAGCCATCATCACCCAGATTTTGTAGGCCTATAAGTCTTCAATACAAAAAAGAAACTTCCGAATTAGCTATTTCACAGAAAGAAAATATTGAGCGGCAGATTAGAGCATTAGTTCCAATTAAAGTGACATTAAATAGTCAAACGATTTCTGTTTCTTACAGACTGATGTTCACTATGGTAGATGGAAAAATTTGCAACTCGATTTCTAGCACTAAATCTGCTTTAAGATGCTATTTATGCGATGCCTCTTCAAAAGATTTTAACAATCTTGAAAACATTGGAAGAAGACCTATAAATAACGACTACGTTTCCTTTGGGATTTCGGTTTTACATGCTTGGATAAGGTTATTCGAGTCATTGCTGCATTTTATCTATAAGCAACCTACTTTATCTTGGCGTTTATCAAGCGAAAACAAAAATTTAGTAGAAAGAACAAAAACGTATATTCAAGAACAATTTAAGATCCAGCTGGGACTTATTGTGGACAAGCCAAAACCGGGCTTTGGCAACTCCAATGATGAGAATGTAGCTCGAAATTTTTTTCAAAACTACTCACTTTCATCATCAATTACGAAAATAGATGCCGATCTAATAAAAAGATTGTATATTATTTTACAAACAATATCCAGCGGATTTAAAATCAACCCAGAGAAGTTTGAAAAATATTGTTTTGATACAGCCTCTCTTTATGTAAGGTTGTATCCTTGGATGCCAATGACTCCTACTCTTCATAAGATTTTAATACACGGAACCACTATCGTTCGTGAGGCCTTGCTGCCAATCGGGATGCTAAGCGAGGAGGCGCAGGAGTCTAAAAATAAGGATTTCAAATCTTACAGAGAATTTTTTTTCAAGAAAAACCTCTAGACTTGATAACATAACCGACATTATCAACAGACTGTTTATTTCATCCGACCCATTATTAAGCCTTATGCGAAAATTACCAGTATTGGACAGAAAAATGTTTGATAAAGATGTAATTAACATGTTTGAAGAAGAATTATAATGAAAAAAATAAATATTAATGAATTGAAATACATTTTAAAGCATTTTAAATAAAATAATACACAAACACTTTATTCCAATCGTTTTGGGCATCGCCTTCCTTATGCTGGCCCCAGTGTGCGTCGTTAGGAATGATTCCATTTTCCTTAATCTCATTAACACTAGTATTTAACTGTAATTTTAATTTAGTTTGCCTTTGGCGTATTATTTTTATTACTACAATAATGACAATCAATATAAGAATGGTTACACTTACGAAGCTATAATTTAAACTTTTGTGGAAATTTAATTCATCGATGGCTTTAATATTACTTTCTTGTTTCAGAACTATGTCGTCAAATGTCAGTATTTTTTCAATAGGGAGCGTTTGGTTTTTATTTGGAATAACAAAACTATCTTTATATTCGAATACAGTATTGGAAAATTGTATATTATTAAATGAGATTGTGCAATTGTTAAAGGAAAACAAATAATTTCCATTGAGTGCAAAATTTCTTTCGTCACAATTGCTTTGAAATCGTTTATTTTTCATGTTTTTTAAAATTAATGTTGTGCTATCGATTTCTATTATTTGCTCTAAAGCATTTGTATTAAGGGGACAATTTTGTTGAAAAATGCAGTTTTTACTCTTTTTTAATTCCTTTAAGGATTTATTTTCCTCGAATGTATAGGCTATTCCTTCTATTTCAACTATAATTTCGAAATCAGAAACTATCTCAATGTTGTTCTTGTTCGGCATGGGCATTAAAATTTTTTTATTAGTGATCGTAAAATTGGCTGGTAGCTTAATGGCAAAAATTATTTTATTATTATTAAAAGTAGCGACGCCTGAATATTTGAGAGTTTCCTAAAATCAATATTGTGGGTTACGATTTCTTCATAACTTAGCAGGTTAGGATGTAGAACACCTAATCTTGCTGAAGCTATATTTTGTTGTAAGATTTCAACCTTTTCCTTGAGAGCCCCAAGCTTAAACATTTGTTCGATGAAAAAGGTTTCAGCGTGAAGCCTTGCAGAGAGACCTTCGATTTGGTTAAACTTTTCTAAAATTCTTTGTCTATCTGTTTCGATTGTCTGTTTCAATTTTGAAATAATAATTTTATATATAGTTATTTTATATATAGTTATAATTTTCATTTATTTTAATCTGTTGGTTTACGGATCTTATGATCTCATGGTTATTTTCATCTGTAACCGAAAAATGTTTTTCTATATTTTGTTTATCCTCATCGTCGAGTGTTCCAAAAAGCCATTTGAAGACACTGCCTACGAAATTAAAGGGACTCCTTTTATACCTATGTGGGATTATGGTTAAAACTTTACCCTTAATATTTTCTACTTCTCCTACTAACAAGTTTTTTCGGTCCTTGTCTATGTCAATATGGTCTAGAATTTTAGTGAATTGTTTGAGTGTATCTAGTATTTCGTCAGGGTCTATTATATGTAAAATTATGTCATAATTACAAACTATTTCTACTTTACCAATATTTATCTCTGAGTATCCGAGGTGCGAATCGATTTTTTCAATTTGCAAGGTTTGGAGCGACATGGGCATCAGAGCCAGTAGTAACAGATGAGGAAGTACCACCTGGAAATTTAAAGGGACGTTTAATATTTGACTCGTGAACGTTGCTCAAAGGGTATTTTCTAAACTTCGGTTGTTCCTTATGTCTAACACTTGTATAATTCTTTATGAACCGTTCTTGGCGAACTTCATTATATTCTTCTTGAAACCTGTTCCTAGTGGTAATGACCTTTCTTTTGTAATTATTTAACCTATCGCTTATTATATTCTTATCAATTCTATTATTTTGAACTTCAAGGGGTGTGGTCTGGATAGAAGAGTGAAAAGAACGGTTGTAAAGTTCTACGGCTTTAAACATTTGTTCTTTAATTGGTATCTTATTCTCTAAATTCAAAACACGTATTCGCTCCGTTAGTGTGTTATTAAGTCGTTCGACGTCGCCGTTTCTGGTGTGGCTGTTTGGTTTTACAAAATGAACCTCTATGTTTTCTTCTTTAAAGAAGTTCTTCAAATTGACATTGTTGAAGTCGTTATCGCAAACTACTTTTGTCATTTTTCCTTTGATGGAAATTTATTGGCGTATTTTTTCAATTAAGGTCCTACTGTTTCTATCTTCAAGGTAAAAGCTGACCCCATGTTTAGAAAACTTATCTATGAAATTTAGGAATGAATGCTTAGAATTAACATAAGTATCTATATGAATTATTTGGTTAAGATCAGTAGGTGTTTCGCTTAACTGGAATTTCTTTTTAATAGGGTTTCTGTCGTATTTTGCAGCTGTACAAATGTCACAATTATTTATTACTTTGTTGATTAAAATCTTAAGTTTTGGATAAAAGATTTTGTGCTTCATACCTTCATAGTTAGCGATTATACCAAAATGTCCAAATTCTACTTTGTGGTAGAGACAATTTTGTTTAATAGCTTCATCCTCATTAGTTAGATCTTTTGCGAAGTGGCAACATTTAACGAATCTTATACCAGAATTAGCTGGGAATATCTCTAGCAATTTTTACTGTGCTTGAATGAACATAAAACTATTTAATTGTGAATAAATTCCAACTTTATCCTTACTGACATGCCTTCGGACGATATCAGCAATATTGTTTGGTATGTCATTCTTTTCAATAAATATCCTTTTGTTGTTGAATAGATTTGTTTCACATAGTATCAATTATGTTTTGAACCGATTCACTATTGTGTCTAATATAGGGATCTGGTCGTATGTAATTGTTTCCAACAGGTTAATTTCGTTAGTACTCGCATCAATTCTGCTAAGAAAATCAGCCAATTTATTTTCTTTGCCTCTTACATAATCGATTTTAGCTTCGTATTCTCCTAACTGTACAAGCCAACGTTGGAGTCGTGGATTTAAATCTCTTCCTATATTCTTTGTATGTAACCAGCGTATTGGTTGATGGTCAGTACACAAATCGAGTACGCCCAAAGAGATATGGCCTGAAGTATTTAACTCCCCAAACTATTGCAAGCAGTTCCTTTTCGATCGTGGAATAATGCTTTTCGTGATCGTTAAGAGTACGTGAAGCAAACGAAACTGGGTGTCCATCTTGCATTAAGGCGGCACCCAATGCAAAATTGCTTGCATCAGTTACTAATTTGAAGCGTTTTTTAAAATCGGGATATTTTAATATTAGGTAGTCAGTAATAACGTCTTTTAGTTTCTCAAATGCGGAAATATAATTGGGATCATTAACGTTTACTTTAGAATTTTTTTTCAAGTATTTCACCATTGGGTATGCGATTTTGGCATAATCTTTGATGAATTTCCTAGAGTAACCAGTTAAACCGAGAAAAGATTTAATTTGCTTTTGAGTTTTTGGAAGCTTAAGGTTTCGGATGACGACAATTTTGTCAGGGTTAGGCTTTACCCCTTCTGAAGTAAGTATGTGCCCCAAATATTCCGTTTCTTTAGCCAAGAAATTGCATTTGTTAATCTGAATTTTGAGTCCCGCTTTCTTAAGTGTTTCAAAAATTTTTCTAATATTAGTTAAGTGTTCTTGGAGTGATGTGCTAAAAATTAGTATATCATCTAAATACACAACACAAATCCGGTTAATATACTCTCTAAGAATAGAATTCATTAACCTTTGAAACGTTGAGGGAGCATTTTTTAAGCCGAATGGCATCCTCACGTATTCCAAATGGCCAAATGGTGTCGAAAATGCAGTCTTCTTTTTTGTGCCTTATATCGATTGTTCTCTCGTCATCTAATAACTTTAATTTTGAGTATTTATTATAAATATCTATCATACTATGATCTAGTTCAATATGTAATCTAATAATGCCATCTATTTTCTCTAAGAGAATCTCTTTGAGATCTCTTTCTATACGACTAGGATTATATAAAGCTGGCTTTAGTTCATCATAGTCGTAAATTTCGTTTAACTCAAGATTGGCATTATTAAATATATTAAAAAGTTCTCTTAAATTACTAACCTTAACATATCGCAAATAATTGAAGACTTCCGAGTAGGTCCTCGTTGGTCGGAAATGTTGTCGCAATTGGTCCTTCACCGCTGTCCATGTAGCATGATGTTCCAGTAGTCGAATGCACACTGCAGCTTTCCCTGATATTTTCTCAGTTGTAACTATATTTACAGCATAATTGTACAGCTCCTCATTATTGCCATATAGCTGTAGTGTTGCCTCCACAGATTTGAAGAAGGATGCAAGACTGTAATCATCCATTCCATTGTAGGACTTAAGTTGCCGGAACTGATTCAGGACTTTATCTGGGCTCATCCCGAACTGGCAGTGGTAACTTGCTGGACGGGGGTCTGACTGCTGCATCCTTTCTTCCTTTGCCTGGATTATCGCCGTGAGGGTTGATATCTGCGCCCTCAGTGCTTCCTCTGTTGTCGGTGTTGAGCTGGTTGCCATTGTTAAAATCTTCTTTGTTTTTTTTTTTTTTTTTTTTTATAAGCGCTTATGATTCGTTTTTCACTTTTCAGTCACTTCACTTCTAGCCAACTTATTTTTGTTATATATTCTTGGCGATTCGAACTTAGATATCTTTTGATAACAAGTTAACCGACTGCGCCAGTTATGGAATAAAAACACAACCGTAGTGTTTTGGTTCGGTCTTAAGACTGTCTTTATTTTATTATTATTTGACAATGAAATTTCTTATGACCTAATTAAAAATACTTAGTAGCTAGCTCAGCACAGAAGGTTCATTACTTCGATTACGAAATTTGGACAACGGAAATTACGGCCGAAAGAGAATGAAAATATGCCAAAGCGCATCGAACTTAATTTTGTCGATCAAGCCTTAAACCTTTTGTGCGGAAGTAGCGAGCTCCGGGGTTCGGTCAATGCCTTTGAATGCATTGTAGGCATTGACGTAACACGCGTGACGCAATATATCACCTACGCCATGTTGTTTTCATCGTTTCAGTCGCAGTTACCATTGAAGGAGTGTGACAGTCTGATTTGCCGGTAAATGGGTCTGAAGCAGTAAACTAAGGGTTTCTCCTTGAGACTCAGTAAAGGTACCATCAGATTTTCCGAATACATCCAGCTTTGCCGATTTTCCTCGATTGCGGACATTAACCAACTTGCTGGTTGCGCTCAGGGATTTAGGATTATAGGAATCATTCTTCGATTTACGAATAAGCTTCTTATATTCCTTCTGCTTCGATCGATACTTATTCCAGACATCGTCCGGATATGCAAGTTCAAAGCGACTGGTGATGACGCTACTCAGGTTGTGAACAGCATCCCCACCAATTGTTTCGTTTTGAATTTGACTTGAGTAGATTTCTCAAGCTCCTCTCTAAACCGTCTTTCTCGGATTCCGCTTGCGCTGCGGGGGAGAGATCCCACACTTTAATTGATATTTGATATATCTAGGCCTTTCGGATCGCTTATCATAAAGAATCGTAACATCAGGTATACCCTCAAAACCACATATGCGTTTATTCCACGCCCATGGTTCCTGACCTGTTCCTTGTTTTTGGAGTTTGCTTTAAACGGACGCGTTTTCTTACTTGTGTCATATATAATTTCAAATTGATTTATTTTATGAAAAATGTTGAGAAGCGAAGTACTTCCTGGGTCTTCACTAAGTGAGGATACGATTTTTGAATCGTCTTTGTACAATGATAAGTCAAAAGTATTATTGAAAAATGCTGTAGTATATTATAAAGGTGCTCTTTTCGAAAACAATGCATCGAAGTCTTCGTTTCTGATACCTCAAGATGCTATGTTAATCGGCAAAAAACTGTATAATACGACATTCAAATTATTGAATGAAAATAAATTTATTCATGATGAAGAATTAATTTATGGAAATAAAGTGTGTGAAGAAGTGAATGATGATTCGTCACCAAAAGAATACGAGCCCGAGGATAAAAGAAGAAAACCCAGTTATTATATTTCATTGGACTATAAAACCAAGGTTAGTAACATTGCTGAGGCACACCCCACATGGATCTTGATAACTTTACAAAAAAAAAAAAGGATGCAGTTGATAGAAAAAAAAGAGTATCTTTTAAAATGAAAATAATATGATGTTAAAAAAGGAGGAACTATCTTTGACAAATATGCAATAGTTGACTCATGGACTTATTATCGTTTTCTTGAAGTTAGACAAAACTATCAATAAGTTACAGAGAGGCATTTACAACAACAGACATTGGCTGCAGCTGCACAATTCGAACGATTCAAAACTTTGGGTGACAAATTTTAAGCATAAACGTGGAATTCGCCAGCGCAAAATCACGAAATATGTGTCCACAAAAGAAACCGTGTCTACTGAAAATATGCTAGCTGCATACTTTGCACTTGATACCAAATTTCAACGCTGGCCTCGTAATAAATACCCATCAAAAAACTATGTTTAATATTTTATAAATTATGAAAAAAAAAATATTTAAACAGATATTTTAAAAATGTCTTTAAAAAGAAACCTTTTTTTAATGGTTTTTCATTTTTTAGGATGTTAATATCAATCAACTTTCAATAAAACTTTATCAGAAGTGGGAAGTAAATCTGTATTTGTCCACCGGAAGTATATGAATAAAATTACACATTCTTATACTACTGTATTGTGCAGTCTGAGTGTTTCCTGCCTCAAGTATTTGTTTGTTTGCAAGAGCAAACGGGTACATTTCGACCCAGGGTTCAGAAGATTGTTGATGAGTAAATTAAAAATATAAGAATGTTGTGCTCACCGCAAAGATTCATCAAAGCAGACCTCTCAGCCTGTTGATGAAGTAGACCATCCTTGCAGTGTTGGCAATATACGCTGGTCATTCTGCTGTCACTTCCGGCTTACCCTATCCTGCCCTTCTCAGAATAGATGGCTGCCTCTTTGTAGGAGTGCTTTTTTGTCTTGACTCTTCACGAACATTGGAATCTCCAAAGGATTTTGATATGTGAAGTGCCCGCCTCCGAAGAGCAATCCGTCTTCAGATTTTTGATTTGATCTTTGCTCATCAACGCATCTGCCTTCGTAATCAGATTACCCGCCAGAATGTCGGAGGAGGCCACATCACGTTCTCTCCTCCAGCAAGTTTGTCCCCGGTGGCCGTTTTCCATTTGCGAGCGCTCTTACCTTTTTCGGTTCGAGTTTCTGCTCTCTTCCGACGCCGCTTTGGGACAGCACTGCCAATTTGAGGATTGTTGGGCAGATGATAAAGCTCATTTTGTTTATTTATTTTTTCCAAGCATTATATCTCGTTTACAATATGTCTGCTATAAATTTAAAGCAGAAGAAAAACAAACATAACTTATGTCAAAATCAGCATACATATGTATACAATATCTGACGGAAATTTCATAAAATAGCAGGTATTGTAACTAGAGACCAACGAGAGATGCCACTTTAATCCAGAGATCATCTTCGAGCCATGGCACTTAAAATTGTAACAGGCTAGCCTACAAACTGTGTCGGTCGTGAAATTTACCACACTATGGTGCTTGTACCCCTCCCTTCCAGTCAAAGCTATCCCTAGGCATCAACCTTCTAATATAATTTCCCAGCCAGTTTCACAACCAATCCAAATAAACTTGAGCTTCCCACCAAACACAGTAGCGCCTCAAAAAAATTACCCACTTCTAAATATACCTTCCCAAAAGAGCCTATTAAACAAATGCATGGCCATAACAAAAACAACAATAAATACCGCCACAACTACGACAAAAAACAACAACAACAACAACCAGTACAAAAACCACAGCATCAACATCAGCGTGCGCAAACACCATACCCTCCACACATTATGATGACCTGCTTGGGGATCCTCCTACGACAGAAACACTCTTTGGCTCAGAACCCATCACCGCCATCAACAGGCCAACAATATCAAATACATCCTTCACCGTAAGAGACACAGGTGAGAAACTTAGAGATGAAACAGTACTCAACGACCTTAAAAGAACCAGACCATCTCCAGAACAACCTATGAACAAAAGCAACAATAACAAAAAACAAAGAACAGCGACACAGACAAAACTAGCGACATACTGGCTCAACGAGCCGACTAACACATCCCAAAACAGGTTTGCCCTCCTCTCCCCCGACGAAAACGTTGAAGACCGACCCCTTACTCCAACCAAGCCTGCTGCTGAAAAAGCTCCAAAAGCCTCAAAACCTCCACCTATATATATCCAAGGAGTAAAAGTTATAGGTATCCTCGCGAATGCGCTTAATGAAATTGCGCAGGACAACTATTACATGCAAGTGCTACCAAACGAGGAAGTAAAAGTCCAACCAAAGGAGTCCCAACATTATACAAATATTTTAAAAATGTTGCAACAAAAAAACACCAGGTACTATACCTACAAACCGAAAGCCCAAAGGGGCTTCAAAGTAAAAAACATGCACCCCTCAGCCGATAAGGATGAAATTCGAAGAGAACTCGCTGACAAGGGACACAGAGTGACTAACATCTACAACATGACAAAAAGACACACTAAAGAACCTCTCTCGATGTTCTCAATTGAAATAGAAACCAACAAAAACAACAAAGAGATCTATGACATACATACACTCTTACATTGTAAAATCACTTTTGAGCCTCCTCATATAAAGCGAGATATACCGCAATGCAATAACTGTCAAAAGTACGGCCACACACGAAACTACTGCACAGACCTGCCGGTATGTGTTAAATGTGCAAATAATCATAAGACAATTGACTGTCCATTAAAAGAAAGTACTAAAGATATAAAATGTGCCCTCTGTGGAAATAACCACACGGCTAACTACAAAGGCTGTGATATATATGTATAAGACCCTAAAACTACAAAGATTCCCACCTCTAAGAAATAAACAAATCTCAAACGTCCCAGAACCAACTACCTCAACGACTACTATGAATGCGATCACTGGTACCAAAACAATTGCATCGTACGCTGAAGCTGCGTAAGCCTCTCAGCTAACAAAAACACAAAAACAACGCACAGTTGCCCCAACAACCACCCCTCCTATTATTATCCCAGCATCCATTCCCGATCTTCCGATAATCACAACGACACCTCAACCTCCGATAATCACAACGACACCACAGGAACCCCAGCAAACACAATCCCCAAATGACCTCTTTGAACTAAAATCCATGATACAACAACTTGTGACACAAATAGCAAATATGATGAATGTGCTCACAATACTGATAACAAAAATTAGCAAGTAAACATGGACGTAATGAAAATTGTTATATGGAACGAAAATGGCCTACAAAAACAATCTAACGAACTAAGATATGTTACTTTACCAGGACTAACTCTATAGACATTTTACTGATTTCAGAAACACACTTTACTGTCAAAAATTACTTCACGATACCTGAATATAATGTGTATCATACAAACAACCCCAACAACAAAGCCCACGGCGGGTCGGCAATCTTAATAAGACGAAAAATTAAATCCATTGAACTCGAAAACTACAAGACTGAACACATTCAAGCAACGACAATACAAATTGGAGACGATTACGGGCCACTCACAATCTCAGCACTTTACTGTCCTCCAAAACACAACATACCGACAGAACAATACAAACAGTATCTTAGTACACTAGGTACAAGATTTATTGCAGGAGGCGACTTTAACGCAAAAAATACAGACTGGGGCTCTAGAATAACAAACAAAAAGGGCTCTACACTACTAGGGGTACTTAATTCGCTTAATGTGCATTTTCTAAGCACTGGAGAACCAACATACTGGCCCACAGACATGAACAAAAGGCCTGACCTAATAGACTTCTGTATTTATAAAAATATACCAAGAAAAAACTTAACAGCAAAAACATGCCTCGAACTTTCATCTGACCATTCCCCCATTATTATTACTTACGAAAGCAAAGCAACTCTTACTGACAACAATATAAGACTTTGCAATAAAAAAACTGATTGGTCGACCTTCAAAGATATTATCATCTCAGATCTCCAACTCAACATCCCCCTCAAATCCCCTGACAACATAGAAAGTGCAATAATGCACCTAAACGACACTATTCTTAATGCAGCGTATAGATCCACACCCAAATTAAACCCCAAGGAAAGCTCATACCCAACTCCCCAATACACTTTAAAGAAAATAAAAAAGAAACGCAAATTTAGAAAACTGTGGCAAGCTAACAGATGTCCAGAATTAAAAGCCAAACTAAACAAAACTACAAAAGAATTAAAAGAACTACTACAAGATCATAAAAATATACGCCTTAACAACTACCTAGAAAAACTAACCCCAACTTTACAAACGAATTACTCCCTATGGAAAGCCACAAAAAATATAAAAACAACAATCTTACACCAACCACCCATTCTAAACGAGAACAATAGGTGGTCTAGAAAATCTAGAAAAAGCCACAACACTAGCAAACTTTTTGCCAAAAGCTTTACAAACAAAAAAGATGAATACCCCCACCACCTAAACTTTGATAATTCAAACGCGAATTCAGAAATAAAACCAACCACTAAAGAAGAAATTAAGTACATAATAAAATACAAAACAAAACCGAAGAAAAGTCCTGGTTATGACCTAATAACAGGACAAATTCTTAAAGAACTACCTGACCATGGATTGGTATTTATTAGAAATATTTTCAACGCCATCTTCCGACACAAGTACTTTCCAAAGATTTGGAAAGTCGCTGAAGTGAAAGCCATACCCAAGCCTGGCAAGGGCGCAACAAAAACTAATAATTATCGACCTATTTGTTTACTACCAATTATATCAAAACTACTAGAAAAAGTTATCCAAGCACGACTACAACCAATACTTGACCAAAATAGAATTATACCTAACCACCAATTCGGGTTTAGACAACAACACTCAACAATAGAGCAAACACACAGGGTTATAAATAAAATTTCGAATGATTTAGAAAATAAAAGATATTGTTCGGCAATTTTTCTTGACTATCTAAAGCTTTCGACAAGGTATGGCACACGGGACTACTATATAAGCTAAACAAAACACTGCCACTAGACTTCTACTTACTACTTAAAAGCTATCTCGAGCAGCGACTTTTTTATGTTAGATACAAGGACGAATGCTCCAAGCTACTTACAGTCCTAGCAGGCGTTCCCCAGGGAAGTGTCCTTGGCCCTCTACTCTACCTACTGTACACTTCGGATGTACCAAACCCAATTTCTCAACATACCATGCTAGCTACATTCGCTGATGATACCATTATTCTTCAAGCCAGTAAGAACCTAACAAATGCAAATTATAAACTTCAATGACATCTCAACAATACTATAGACTGGTTTACAAAATGGGGCATCCAAATAAACGAAGAGAAGACTGTACATGTGATCTATACTACAAAAAGGATTAACAACATACCCGCTTTAACAATCAATGGTAAACCCATACAAACTAGTGACTGCGCTAAATATCTCGGAATGTTTATTGACAGTAAATTGACGTGGAAACAGCACATAATACAAAAAAGAAACCAAATAAAAGATAAATTCCGCAAATGTTTCTGGATACTCGGCAGAAATTCGAGACTATCAATGGAGCTATATATATAAGCTACTTATATACAAGACAATGATAAAACCAATATGGACATACGGAATACAACTATGGGGTACAGCCAAGATCTCTAACATCCAAATAATACAACGTACACAGAACAAAATACTACGGACTATCGTTGACGCTGCGTGGTATGTAAAATGACGAAATTCACAAAGACCTTCGCCTAGCAACCGTTACAGAAGAAGCAAAAAATTGTTGCAAAAAACGCCGACTCAAAATCCTACAACACACAAACGATGAAATACGAACAATCCCAAGTGACGAACAAACACAGACCAGACGATTAAAACGATTTTGACCAACTGACTTAGTTCATAGATTTTCCTAAATTCTGGGGATACTGGTAGGTAGGTCTCAAAAGTAATATGAATATGCTTAATGCAAAAGCGAAACAAAAATAGGCGACAACAACGAGCGACAAGGGGCGCTCGGAGTCAATATAACCCCCAACCCTCCGGGTGGATTAAAACCCACCTGTGCCAAGACACAAACAAAAAACTGAAATAAAAATAAAATGTTAAATAACAAACAATTGTAAAGGACATTGGTCCTACATTGTACATACTACCTAATATATTGTTAAAACATTAATTAGATGTCAAAAAAAGACAGATGTTAAATAAATGGTATAAAAAAAAAATAAAAATTGTACTTGTTTAAATGTCAGTAAAAATTAAACCTTCCAAGCGAGATGTTACTCTTCACCCCATGTCGCGAGTAAAGCCCTAATATAATTTCTTTCTGTTGTTGTCTTTTTCTACTATCGGTCGATCTATTCTCTAAATATATAAATATATAATAAGCAGATAGTTGCTTGTTTTGTCGTGTCGAAGCAAATCGTTATTTTGTTTATATTAAATAGTTAATTTTGTTGTGGGGTTACCAGTCACCCCCTGCCTACACATTCTGGTGTCATCTTGTGTGATGCCCATCGTTTTAAGATGTCTGTTGACCGGGCAGTGTCCAGTGAGGAATCCTGTGACGAACCTGACTTGAAAGTTTAAGGAGTTGTTTCGTTCTTTTAAGGGAAGTGGTTGGTAGGAACATCTTGGCTTGTCTGGTACTTACCATTTGTGTCCAGTAGTGGCTGGCCGTGTTCCTCAACCATTCCTTAATGTAGCATTTTATGGTTCCGATAGGTATGCCACAGAATGGTCTTGGCATCATGAATGGTGATGCATAGCCTTTTCTTGCTAATTGGTCTGCTTTTTAGTTTCCAAATATCCACATGAGGTGAACTCTTTTTGCGTTGCCCAGCTGGCGTAATAGTTGTAAGCAGTCCCATACCAATTTAGAGGTAGTTTCGTAGCTTTTGAGGGGTAGAAGTGCAGCCTTGCTGTCAGGGAGAATATAAATGTTATTATTGGTTATAGCTATGTTTATATTTTCTCTGAGGCAGAGGTCAATTGCGAATATCTCTGCTTGAAATACGGAGTTGTATCTGTCTATTCTGTGATAGATGTGTGTTCCAGTGTTAGCTCCGTATACTCCAGCCCCAACACCTTCGTTCGTTTTGGATCCATCTCTGTACCATACATAGGATTGACGATCGAAGGATGGTCTATTTTGCTCCCAGATGTGTCGAGAGGGAATTGTTTTGGCTGAAGTTATACCTTGGGAAAAATTGTCTATAAGGGGTATTTTTAGGAATGTATCCCTTTTTAGTTCATTAAGAATGTCAGGATGAAAAAGCCAAAGATTAGAGTCATCCTCCGCGATGAATCTATGGGCGAATATGATTGTTTCTTTTATAAGTTGGAGGTGGCGGGTGGTAGGTCCGTGATGACTTCTAGCACTGCTGTGCGGGTTGTTCTCATGGCTCCCATAGTACAGATACAAGCTAGTCTTTGCAGTTTGTTGAGCTTGACTTGTGCTGATGTTTATTTTGTTTTGTGCCACCAGACGAGGGCAGCGTATATGAGAATTGGTCTGGTATAGCTGTATATAACCAACGAGATATCTTGAGATTAATGCCCCAAGTTTTTCCAGCGAGACTTTTGCTACTTTTGATTTCACTATGGAATCCGGGCTTTCTCAATGGTTTTTGTGATGTGATAGTTCCAAATGAACTTTTCATCTAGTGTTACACCTAGATATTTGATTTCGTTTGAGAACTCTATTGTTTCACCAAATAGAGTGGGTTTTTTAGGTTTACACCCACTTCTTCTTTTGGTGAAAGCGACTATGTTGCTCTTTTTGGGTTGATATTGAGACATAGAGACCATTGTTGCTGAGTATGCTAATCAGCTCATTGACTAGGATGGACCATAGGAGGGGTGAGAGAATCCCGCCATGGGAGCAGCCTTTAGTGGTTTTTACAATGATTTTATCATTGCCTATTGAGGTGGTTATTTTCCTGTTACTCAGCATGTAGTATTATCTACCCCCGTGCTGATGATACAGCGTTGTATTTGGGCATGATCGGTATTGTCGGAGGAGGATTTACTGATCTGAGCTATTAGTTCCTGAAGAGCATGCGTGGTTGATTTCCCAGGCTGGTAGATAGGCATATTGTTTGTTGTGGAGATGTGATCTTTTGAGAGGACCGTCTCTTATATGTCTATCCAGTATTTTTTTCCTTTGTTGTGAGGAATAATGAGGTAAGGCTTACCGGTCGGTATGATTCGGACAGGTCCGTAAATCTGTGTCCTGCTTTGGGGATACATTTTACTATTACGTCGTTCCAGCTTGTCGGTATATACCCCCATGCATAGCTGGTCCTAAAGATGTTAATTAGCATGGTGGTGTCTTCTGCAGGAGATTTGTATGGGTCAAAGGAGTTTATGGCCCATTTTATACTTCCTTCATGAAAAATTACCCTTGATCTCTTCCAGTCCTCCCTGTTGGGTCTGGTTTCTCTGATCTGTGGAAGTATACTGGGGAAAGTGGAGGGGATGATGTTGGAGTCTGGGAAGTGTGTGTTTGTTAGTATTTTTAGTGTTTCTGGACCATTTTCCCCATATGCGCCATCTGGTTTCTTTAACAGACCAATTTGATTAGTGTGCGTTTTGGCGAGAACTCTGTGGATGTGAGCACTGCTTTGCATGTCTGAGAGACTGCTGCAGAACTTTTTCCATGAGTCTCTTTCAGCTCTTTTAATCTCTTGGTTGGTGAGCGAGGCGCGGTATTATGTCCAGTCTCCATTGAGCTTGGCTTTATTAAACAGTTTTCTAGTCAATGCTCTTAGCTTAGCGAGTTTATTATTCCACCATGGGGTGGTGCGATTGCATACCTCAACTTTTTCTAGGCAAGCGTTGTGGTAGGCAAATATGATTGTAGCATTGAGGCCGTCACAGCTAAGTTCTAGACTGTCTATGTCTCTGATGCTATTTGGACAGTTTCTGATCGATTGCTCGAGTTCTAGGCTATAAATGTCTCAGTCTATCGCTCTCTCGGTTGTCTATATGTTTTCAGTGTTTTGGGTTTGTATGGATGTCAAAACGAATCTGGCGATGATCCGACATCGATGTTTCAGTCGAGACATGCCAGTTCTGAATGGAATTGCCTATGAATGGCGTGGTTAGGGTGAGATCTAAGACGTCTTCCCTGATTCTGTTCATGAAGGTAGGGCGATTTCCATGGCTTAGAATTTCTAGATTGTTTTTGAAAATGAATTCCAAATAGTATTCACCTCTGTTGGTAATGTCCGAGCTTCCCCATGCTGTGTGGTAGGCGTTGTCGTCACAGCATATGATAATTTGTCGACCTCTTCTTCTACAGTAGTCGAGGAGTCCCTGCAGCGGTGACAGGTTAAGGTCAGTGGAGTCGCCCGCAAGGTAGGCTGAGCAAATTAGAGCATCTGACCTGCCTTCCTCAGTGGGTAGCTGTATGTCCTTGTCTGTGTATTCTGGAATAGAAATGGCTTTAATAGTTTTATTTATCGTTATGCAGGCTCTCAGTCTTCCTTAATTCGTGGAGTCATAGAGCAGATCATCTGATAAGCCATTAATCTGGTTCTTTATTGTGTATGGCTCCTGGAGAAAGGCTACATCTATGTGCTCCTTGTTAAATCTATGGCTTAGTACCGCCGACTCAGCCTTCGCATGCTGTAGATTTATCTGGATACACCTTAATCCCATCATTGTTGTGTACTGGCAGAACTGCCAGTGTCAGCGTTCGGTACCGCCATGGGGCTGACCCTGAAGTCTTAGTTATCTGAGACATGTCATCAGATAATTTTGTCTTTTGAGGCTCCTTGGTTGCCTCTATGGTAGACCTACTAGCTTCAGATGCCTTTGGTTTGGCAATCTGATTGGGTGTCTGCCCGCTTGTGTCCTCAATCTTCTTTTATGGGATGGTGTGTTCGATTGGGACACCGTTCTCGGGATGGGCTTGCACCCTGTCCTTGGTTTTGGTTGAACCACGGTTGAACGCGCTTGCTTAGAAGTTCCCTTGATTCTAATCAGAATCTAAGGAAAGTTGAGAAATAGTTTGCATCTATGCCTTAAGATAACGTCCTTAGATGCCTCATAAATTGCAAGGGTGACTTGGTCCCCGCCGTTTTTTTCCTTTGTGATCCTCAGGACTTTCCAACTTTTAGTACTAACACCAACACTTTGTTGGATGATTCGGATAAAAAAGTGTCCATGGTCAATTCGTCGGCTTCAGGTACGAATGTAACACAGGTGTATAGCTTGAGAATATCATTGCCCTGAGTTATACGTCGATCTGCGTTTTTCCACGGCTTTATCTTACTTATCGTTGACATAAGCCAGTTTTTGGTGTCTGTTTCATGACAAGTAATTGATAGCCATCCATCTCTGACAGAGGTGGCCTAAGGGCAAGACAGTTTTTGTCTGTTTTGTCCATTTCTTCTAGTAAGCTCTTTTTTACCAATTTTATTTCCATATCGGTGAGGGTTTTCTGTGGGTGCAGAGTGTGCATAATTGCGAATTTGCATTGGGCAATAGTATCCCTGTAGGATGCCCCTGTTGTGCATGGTCGCTCTTGTGCATTTCCAGGATTAGATGTTTTGGATGCTGATCTTCCCCCACTTCATCCTTTACTGGTATCTGAGTTGGTTCAGAGTGCGATGCACATTTTGTTATTCCTTGCACCATTCAGTGGGAATGAGTTGGAAACGAGATTGCTCTTGGTCTGCGGGGGTGCAATGACCCCTACCACATTACGTGGTCTTCCCCTATCCGCCATGTGCGGACGCGCCGGGTCGCCTGAGAAGCTCAAAGTTTTCCCGGTGAGGCCTGATGTGTGCGGAGGAGCGTTTAAAAGTGCTTGTGCGAACATGTTTGCCTCATAACAAACAAAGTTGAAAGATTTAAGAATAAAAAGACTATTCGCCAACTAGGGCAAGGTGATGCATTGAAAATCGAAAATGAAAAGGATACATTCATATCCTTATTCAGCCAGCCAATCATTGACCCGACTGCGTCTTATAACAACCAAAAAATTGACCGACGTGCCCCCAAATATAAAGATCAACACTACGTTCACCAGACTGATCACATAGAACTAGAACTAGAAGACGAAAATCATAAAAATATGTGGTCTCAATTTAGTGCTGCTATTTACAAGGCTATTATGAACGCCAATCGTTTCCGATTTTTGCTTATTGACTTACAATTCGATGGTAAGGATAACAAGGATAAAGGGGACGCATTTGCCCAGGTCAGAGACATATGGACACTGTTGATTACTATCTGCAAAAATTCGTACCAACCTCGCTTTTTTTGTGACAATTGAGGAGTTCCCACGGAAAATGTCTATTTCGAGTGTACATAGCCTCAATCCCAGATAAGTATGAACTAAAAATAGTTGCAATTTGTGATGCTAAGACATTGTACATGTTTGATACTGTTCCATATATTTAGTCTGTTCAATGAGGCTGTTCTGGATTGTTCTGGACAAAAAAGTACACGTTTTGCTGTTCAGTGAGAATAATGTGTGTCCGAAAGTGGTCTGTTTTGTGTTCAGTGATGGTATTTCGGACACTTCAGAACACTATTATCTGCACCTAATCTGGAGTCAGAAAAGATTCTTGAAAAGTGTCAAAAGCAGCTGTCATTGAAAAAACACTAAAGTCCTCGCTAAAACATTCATATCATCACTGAAATATGTTGTTGACGAGTCACTAATCACATTAATTTCACTAACAGTGCCCAACACAACTCTTCCAAAGCATTTTCAAGGGAATTCATTTTATTTTATTATTTAATAACATAATCTAAAACATGTTTAATACGATCTGACATATAAGATGTCTTTCGCGTTCTGATAACTAACATACGGCTGTACTTTTCTGTTCTAACTTGATCTGACAGTTTTCACGAATCTGTGCTGTCCTGTCCTGTTCTGATATTTTCGTCATTGCAAAGAAACAGGTTAAAACACCGGCCGATTATGTGGAAAAAGCTACACGAATGTATTAAGTTTTCATCATCTATTCCATTTGCCGATGGATGGATATACTGAAGGGTTGTCAATTTACAAGCATCGGTACACTTCGAAAATCAAGCGGAAAATGTCTCCATCTTTCTTGCCATATAAAAGCAAACAACAATTCACTTCTCAGTTTGCGTTCGATAAACAAAAGACACTGGTTTATTTTACGGCTCGAAAAAATAAGTCTGTCTTGCTTTTATCAACAATGCATTGCCAAAGTCAGAAACCAGCAAACCAATAATAATACATGTTCGATATTATTATGTATTCATACGAGGGTGGTCCGATAAATACTCGTACTTAGCCTCACACAGCCAGATGGCGCCAGTATCGCAAGAGCAACTTAATATCGTGCAGTACATTCTAGTAGAAGAATTACTGTCGAAATTTCAGCCGAATCGGACTCGTAGTTTTGTTCTGTCCGCGCAGTGAAATCAAAGAGCGTTTGGATGCTGTGTACGGTGACTCTTCTCCTTCGATAGCGACCATCAAAAATTGGTTTAACGAGTTTCAATGTCGTCGCACGTTGGTTTTTGATGAGCCACGTCCAGGTGCCCCGAAAACGGCTACCACGGAGGATAACGTGACAAAAATCCACGATCTCGTATTGGCAGACTGCCGATTGAAGGTGCGCGAGATAGCTGAGACAGTAGGCATTTCAAAAGATCGCGTGGGTCACATCCTGCATGAAATGTTGGGCATGAGAAAGCTGTCGGCGCGATGGGTGCCGCGTTTGCTCACTCCGGATAACAAGCGTAACCGTGAGACCATTTCAGAGCAGTGTTTGACGCTGTGTAAGCACAATCCGAAGGAGTTTCTGCGTCGTTTCGTGACAGTCGACGAAACATGGCCAGTGGACCCACACAGGAACAATCGAAACAGTGGACTTCACCCGGCGAACATGCTCCGAAGAAGGCGAAGGCTGTCCCATCGGCCGGAAAGGTGATGGCCACCTATTTGCGTGAAATGCGAGGATGTGTGCCTTAACTGCACATAATGTTAAAAATTATGAGCCAATGTTTAAAAATATCTAAGAAAAAGATTTCTCCCTTTGATATTAGTATAAACTGTATACTTATAATAAATAAAAATAATTTTTCTGTTTAAATATCGTTTTATTTACAATAAAATTTGGTAGGGTGATGAACAGCCCCAGTTGCTATTCACGTGGAAAAAAAGGACTTGCCTTGGGAAGGTTAACATTTGTATGCTTAAATTAAAGCTACATATGTATGTATATACATAAGAAAACGCAATCAAATAACTGTTTAAGAAAAGAAAGGAACGAGGGTGATACTTCTCGTTAAAGGCTAACCATAATAGGCATACTTTGACATGGATAAAGTAGCAATGTACAGCTCTAAAGCAGCGTTCACACTTTACGCCTTCCTTGTGTGTCCGACTTGTTGGAAAACCTTATGTACCAAGTCGTAAGTGTAAACACTCTTTTAACATGTCGTCATAGAAGTTCAATTTTTTCAAGTTTTTGAGTTGGTTGATCTACTTGTCATAAGGTGTGAACAGTAGTCGTACAACTTCAGAGCATTTTCTCGCTTGTGACTTCAGAGAGTGAAAACCAATTTTGAGCGGAAGGAACGATATGACGACAAACAAGGCAAAAGAATTTGGGATTGATTTTTTTCAGCTTTACCGGCACTTTTCAGAAGAATGGCAAATTAAAAGTGAACTGTACAAAAATAGAATACTTTTTTCAGTACAAAGCGTACGAAGTATTACTAGAAAAATATAAGCAAATTGATAAGAATACATATTGCTTTACTCAATTTTTCAATTCTCTTAAGAATGTTACGTGTTTTCCGACACATGGTTTGGCCCATATGCACTTTTTTTTCTGTTTTCTTGCTTTTTTCTTCATTTTCGATTAATTAATCAATAATCATCACTGTATCAAGAGCATGCGCCGGCATGTTAACACTTCGAAATTTCTTGAGCAAATGAAGCATGTCAAGCTAGTTTTATGATGTAAACGCTAAGCATTATTTGGTCGCCCAACAAGTCGAATAGACAAATCGTAGAATGTGAACTCCGATTATTAGTTTTTCAGCATCTTGCCAACAACTGTGTATACACATATGTTCGAAATATATTCGAATTTGTCTTCAGAATAGTAAGTAATCTCATGTTATTCGCCTTAAGAATGCATGAGTATGCGGGGGTGCGATGTATTAATATGGTCTCTATATCCAAGATTCTCTCCTATTGGTTGCTGCTGAGAAACATGTTCCCATGTTTTTTTAAATTTATATTTAAGCAGGCCATCCACCGCGAATTCTTTCGTCGAACAAAAATATATTTGCCCACTAACTATGCGAACATTGCTTAAGAACGTCATTTGATACAAAATTTCAGTGAAGTGAACATCAAAAAATGACAACGGAGACTGGTACTGTTGTGGCTTTAATCACCATACAAATGTGCTTAGAGAAAGACAATGCAAAGTACAAAGCATAGTGTTCAGAAGCGTTTTTCTGATTGAGAATATCAAGCAGATAAACTTGATATTGTGTTGCAGGTGAAAACAAGCAATTTAACTTGTTTTCGTTGTTTGGTATGAAATGAAACTCCTGGTTGCTGAATAGGAACTCACACAATCTGAGTGTTTATTTTGTCTTTTTATACTTAAAATTAGCTTACTCTATCTTTACATTAATTGCTTACAACTTGTTATTATTACGATTTTACCATTAATGTGCCATCAGCATAATAGATCGTTGGCTTGACCGACATACGCGAATGTTGAATGCATCAGCTCAACGGTGCTTGTTGACATTACGTAGCCGCATTATTTTTGTTTACTTATGTGTGCATCGTTAGCACGTTGAACTGAACACATAGTATCTGCATGAAAGAATTGTACGTCAAGCGAGAGAAATTTGCCCACACTAAGCTATTAAAGGAACTGAAAGAAACTTCTCCCGCGGGCTTGAAGAATTTTCTTCGAATGAATAGCCGAACATATAAAGATTGATTAAGTCTTGTAGCTCACTGTTTTCAGCTAAAGGACACTGTCATGAGAAATGCAATAACACCAAATGAAAGACTTTCAGCTATTTTGCGCTTTTTGGCAACTGGACAAAGCTATGAAGACCTACATTTTTTAACCGACATTTCTCCTCAGAGTCTTGGCCGCATAATAATCGAAACGTGTCAGACTGTAGTTCATGTGCTAAAGGCATTTATTAATGTTAGAGAAAGTTTTATTGTTATTTTGAAATTTATTTTAATTCGCCAGTATAGTGAGCAATAAATTATGGGTATTGTTGTTATGCATTCATGTGTGTGGCGACGTTGATGTGACGGATGCCGTGCGTTTTTGCTTGCGTTGCATTTGATGCATTGTCACTATCTTCGTTTGACTGTGGCAAGGAGACAAATGTTTTGTTTGCGTTAACGTTTTCCTTGTCGCCGTATTCGATTGGTATTGGATTGGTGTATTCGCGAGCATCGGTGTCGGGTTGCGAACGCTTGCATATCGCCCACACATTTTGACTGCATGACATCGCGCATATAATATGATCGTTGGACATTCGGAGGAGAGTTCTTCTTCGACTGTCCAACGCGTCACAACTGTTTAATGTACATTCCGATAAATGAATAAATTGTTAAAGAGTTATTATTGTTAACTTATTTAAATGTGGTGATGGTTAAAATTGATAAGGAATTTGGTCACGCGTAACATTGTGAGCCACTTAACAAATCTATGAACGAAGTTGGTGCAATGTCCGAATTTTCTGCCACAATTAGCGGTGCATTTCCATCTTCAGACTGGTAGGACACAAACGAGGAAGTACTCGTAGTGTTTGAGTGGCTCATAAGTGGTGTGCTGGTCCTACAGATTTATTCAATATATAATTGTACTGAATAAATTGGCTGATTGCTTGAATTTGCATTATTTATCGAGTATATCGAGAATATTTATATATTATTAAAATGATCGCATTTAATATATGTATTTACTTCTTGATATGTACTTTGCTGTCAAATAAATGTTTTAATGCACAATATACTGACTGTTTCTGTTTCTACTTCCGGACCGTCGTCGAAAGAATTTAATCCATTAGCAAAGGACAACTGGTGCCGTAGAAAATCCAGATCCCCACAATACCATCTGCTTGGTTTATATACATATGTCATCAGTTCCAGCCATGCCTTTTACTCCTTTTTATTTTACTAAGTTCATGCCTATAAGAAGCGCGCAATGAATCTACTTTTTTCTTCATCATTTCCATGGTAACGTCTTCATCTATTTCCTGGGCCCTTACTCTGTATTGCTATTCTAACTTCAAAATTATGCGAAAGTGATTTGCGATTCTACTTATAATCGGTATCTACTCTGTAAGAAAGTAGAATCGAATGCTACTATTGCCAACGGGCTCATAAAAACTTGTTAATGTCGAAATTCAAAAAAAGTCAATCTGACGTCTTAAATCAATAAAATAAATACAGTTTGTCAAGAAAGTGTTTACACAAGTGAAAAAAAAAAACTTATTTTACTTTTTGCTTTGAAATACGAGGACTTATTTATTGACTTTAATAATTTTTTTTTGTCCAATATATTGTATTATTATTCAAATCGAGGAAACGAAATAACACAAAAAGCAAATCATTCAACTAAAAAACAACAACAAAAAACATAATAAAAAGTGACTTCAGTGTTACGAAAGTGTTTACACATCTGAATGAATTCGAAGAAACGCCTTTTATTTTTTATTAATACTAAATGTGGCTACTTTTCGCTTCAACTACCGCCTGAATCTTCTTTTCATAGAGTCGATTAACTTTTTGATGTCGTAATTGGTGGGAATTTTGGCGCATTCTTCTTTCACCTACTGTAAAAGATGAATTCGGGTTTTGGAGTACCTGTTTTTTTAAATATGCACACAGACCCTCTCTGAGCTGGTATATGTATCTTGCACTTTGCTGCAATTGTAAAGCAACCACGTTTTAACTGTAAGCTGTTTATGCTTCGGGTCGTTGTTCTGGTAGAACTCAAAGTTTGGTTTTCTTTAGCAAATGGCACCGTAAAATGCTTAAATACTTTTTGGCGTCCAAGTCGCGAACGCCCTTGCTGGATATACACCCTCATACCATCTGACAAATGAAGAGAAGAAACAAATGTGTAAATGTGACAAATGCAGTCTTCCCGGTATAATTGCTACTACACCAACTACTACACTACACCGGGAACTCATATCGAAATTACTAGACCAACCAGAAATGAACACCTTTTTTTCAACAGGAAACTAAAACCTAGTAGAAATGCTATATTGGTAAGTCTAGGGTTACCAGATATGTTTGGATGAAACTAGTATTCGAGATTAAAAATCCCCAACTGAACAAGTATGAAATAAAAAAAAAAGAGTACAAATCTAGGACAAAACAAACACATAATTGAATTTGTTCAGAAATGCATTTCACATTTACGACCTATTCCTTCATTATTATGTATTATATTTACTTCAATTATCAGAGTAAATTGTCTCTCTTGTATCTTGTAACATATAATGTATTGCCATGTACATACATACTACTTCTGTAATTTTCGCTCTTATCTATTGCTCCCAAATAAATTCCTGTTCACTTGTATGATAGATTCGCAACAGTCAACACGTCGTGTTTTTCTTTCGTAAGTTTTCTCATTGGTTATCATACATTTCTTCTGGTCCTTCGAGCCGGATTCTTTCGCATTTTTTCGTTTTCGTAATTTCGGTTTGGATTTTTCCGTTTTTGACTTTAATCGCCAATTTGGTAGACGGGAATTAAAATAATTAAGTTCTTGAAAACATTTCTGGAGCGTGCTGCAGTTATTCGTGCGGGACAAACAATCTATTATTGGAATTTGCTGTGCACGTGGTTTATACGAGCGTTACGGACAAGGCTATAAGTGATCCTCGTTATATACGTACATTAAATCATACATCAGGTAACAATTTGTAAAATAATATGTCTGAAACAATGTCTCTACGAGCACTTCGTCAAACACGTGGTCATCTTAAGGGCTCGTTGACCAAGTGATCTACGTTCACAGAATCAATTAATCAAGCGGTTTCGATAGTTGATATTGAAGTGCGGTTACAAAGAGCAGAAGATTTGTGGAAAGACTTTAACGCAACCTAAAACTTAATTTACGATTTCGTTGATAAAGAGGGTTATGTTGCTCCACGTTCAGAGTTTGAAGAGTTGGAAACGAATTTCCTCATGGTAAAATCAATTTTGTTATCTGCGCTCAAGGAACGTGAAAGAGCAGAAAAGAACTCGGATGTCGTTTCTCGGTTAGCTGAGCAGCAAAAGGTTTTAATAGAAACGTTAAACAAACCAAATTCTTCGGCTAAAAACTCGGACTTCTTTTTACCTACCATCCGAATTGAACCTTTTTCCGGTAACTATCGGGATTGGCCTGCATTTCGGGATATGTTTGAGAGCGCAGTCCATTGGAAAAAGAATTTATCGCCTATACAAAAATTCCATTTTTTGAAATCTTGCTTGCGCAATGAAACACTAGGTCTGCTTAGTCATCTGCCCGTTTGTGACGCAAAATACGAACAAGCTTGGGCCAAACTCGAACAACGTTATAACAGACCGCGATACGTGATAAATAGTTATATTAAAGCATTTATGGAATTGCCATCTATCCATACTTCAAACGTTTCCCTTCTACGCAAAATATCAGACGGCGCTGATGAGATTGTCAGAGGTCTCACGTCGATCAATTCATTAAATAGGGATCCGTGGCTGATTTATCTTCTAGTAAACAAACTAGACCCAGATACTCGTCAGGCGTGGTCAGAAGATTGTGTCGGGGAAGATTACCCTACGATAGATCAGTTTCTGAACTTTTTAGAGAAACGGTGTGATGCGTTAGAGAGTTGTAAGGTCAATATTCGGGAGACTAAGAAACCTCGACAAACGAGTGTTAATGTTTCATCGGTGATCAATTGTCCGAAATGTAGTTCACCACACGTACTTTCGCAATGTCCAGACTTCCTTAACATGGAAGTAAAAGCTCGGCGAGAGTTCGTAAAAATACACAAGCTTTGCTTCAACTGTTTACGAAGCGGGCATCCTTCAGCCCGTTGCTCATCAAGGTTTCGGTGTAAGTCTTGCAACACACGTCATCACAGCTTGGTTCATGATGAATTAAATAACTTAACCAGTTCTCGTTCACATCATGCATTCGTTCACAATCCAATTCATTCGGTCACAATCCCAGAGTTTATCCCTCAAAATTCGTCGGTTTCCTCGAATCACCATCCAACAGATGCTTATACTTCGCCTTCAATACAACAAATCGTCAACAACCATACAATTAACGACTCTCATCGAATACCCCAGACGTTGTTACCTACCGCTATTGGAAATGTGCTGGACATCAATGACAACTATCAGCAGGTACGCATTCTACTAGACTCAGGCTCCCAGGTTTCCTTCGTTACCGAATCCTGCATTCAAAGACTCGGACTTAAACGAAGAAATGCCCGTATACCGATATGTGGTATTGGGTCTACCAATGCAGGTAAATCCAGAGGCCTTGTTTCAATGGTAATTGAATCTCGCAATGATTTATTTAGTATATCAGTCGATACTTATATTTTATCACGCGTTACTTCTAACTTACCAACTACTTCGTTTGCCGTTGAGGATTGGGATTATTTACGACAATTAAATTTAGCGGATCCTATGTTTCATCAATCCAATGCTGTCGATATATTGTTAGGAGCTGATAAGGTTTGGGAAATATTAAAGGGTAGAGTCGCCCATAGTAGATGAGGTTACCCTATAGCTCAGGAAACTATTTTTGGGTGGGTTCTGGCTGGTACGCTATCATCGGATATTGAACACAACATCGTGTCACATCACGCTGCCCTAGATATTGATGTAATTTTGCAATCGTTTTGGACCATCGAAGAAGTGGATCCTAAATCGATAATACCCAAGGAGGATCAGCAAATAGAGGATCACTTCTTAAAAACTCATCGTCGCGATTCGCTCGGGAGATACATTGTAGATCTTGCATTTAAAAATCCCCCTAGATTTTCGGATACCTTGACAGGTGCTATTTCGTGTTTAAGGTCGTTAGAAAGGAGATTTCTTAAAAATAATGAGCTTCACAAAAACTATACACATTTCCTCAATGAATACTTAGCGCTGGGGCATATGACTAAAATTCCCAATTCTGAGATCGCGAAGTCCAATACTTACTATCTCCCACACCATGCTATCCTCAAACCTGACAGCGCAACAACGAAACTTCACGTCACAAGGACACCAACGGTAACAGCCTTAACGATTCCTTAATGATCGGCCCCGCAATCCAACGCAGTCTTTTCTCCGTCTGCATACGATTTCGAAGACATCAGGTGGTCTTTATCGCGGACATCATAAAGATGTTTCGACAAACCGATTATCAACGAATAGTTTGGCGGAATTCACCATCGAGTCCCATAGAACATTTTCGGTTGCGAACGGTAACATACGATGCTTCATGTGCACCCTTTCTTTCCGTACGGGTATTAGAACAGCTTGCGGAAGATTATAAGAACGAATTTCCCATCGCGTCGGACATTTTGCTTAATGACTTTTACGTCGATGATGTCGTTTCGGGCGGTGATACTTTATCGGACGCTAAAACAAAATTCGCTAATCGAATTCTAAGGTAGTATTATCATGGTTATCATCTCCCCCCCGTCGCTGAAATGTCTTTGTGGGGAATCGTACTGCAGAGATTCTAAATATCGTGCCAAGAAACAGGTGGTTTCATGTACGGTCGGAGTCCAACCCGGCTGATTATGCTTCCCGCGGAATTTCGCCCCTAAAACTCGTTGAACATCCTATTTGGTGGACAGGTCCGGCATGGCTTCGGAAACCTACTGAGGACTGGCCAATGGAAAATGATACTATCGAGGACTCCAGGTGTAAGATTGAAGAAAGGAAGAGTGCAACCCAAGTATACACGGTGACAAACTGCGATCATCCATTCGACATACTATCAAATCGCATATCATCGTGGTACATCATGATCAGAACAGTTAATCGAATATATCGCTTTATGGTAAAGTGTCGCCAACAATCACACTCTTCCTCACAGTACTTAACAACGGATGAGATTTTTGCTGCCAAAACTAAAATTATTCAATTTTTTCAAAATCGGTATTTCGGTGACTTTATAAAATCATATCAAAAAACAAAAGTTTTCGACATAAAATCTAAAATCATTAGTTTATCTCCCTTTTTAGACGACCAAGGTGTTCTACGAGTGGGAGGAAGAATCCAACAGGCCAAGCTCTCGTTTAATGCTAGGCATCCTATTATTATTCCCAAGGGACAGATCATCACCAAATTGATCGTTATAGATGCTCACAATCGCTTCCTACATCCCGGAGTTTCAACCCTATTTGCTCTTCTTCGACAAGAATATTGGATTCTTGGCAGCCGAAATCTAATTCGCAAAATAACTCACGATTGTATTCGTTGCTTCGACAAAGGAAGGCTACAATAACTCAATTTATGGGAAACCTTCCCCCACAACGAATCCAGAACAGTAGACCGTTCGCGAATTGTGGTTGTGACTACGCCGGTCCAGTGACTTTAAAGGTAAAATCGGGTCGCAGAGTGTCCTTCTCGAAAGGCTATATCTCTTTATTTGTATGCCTCGTGACGAAAGCTATTCATTTAGAACTCGTAAGTGACCTTAGTACCGACGCATTTCTTGCTGCCTTCCATCGGTTTGTAGCCCGTCGAGGAAAACCATCCCATTTATATTCAGATAATGGTACGAATTATGGCACGAGCTCGTTCTTTCGGAAGGACATAACGCACTCGTAACTGAAGCGTTAGCTCGCGACGGTATTACCTGGCACTTTATTCCACCTTCAGCTCCACACTTTGGCGGTTTGTGGGAAGCCGGAATAAAATCCGTAAAACAACATCTACGCCGTGTAATTGGTACAGACGTGCTAAACTTCGAGCAACTGTATACCCTTCTAGCCCAGATCGAAGTAATTTTAAATTCGAGGCCCTTGTGCCAATTTTCTGATGATGATCTCAACCCACTAAGACCAGCTCATTTTCTTCTAGGTGAGTCTTACGCTGCCGTTCCAGAACCGACGCTAGAAGTACCCTCAAACCGCCTCTCCTGCTGGAAGATGATACAATCGAAGGTCCAAGGCTACTGGAAACGCTGGCAAACGGAGTATTTGACGTCTTTGCAGCATCGGTCCCGTTGGCAACAAAAGCAGAGGGATCTCAAGACGAACGACCTGGTGGTTATAAGGGAAGCAAATCTACCTCCTGGAAAATGGGCTATGGGAAGAGTCATACGAGTGCATCCGGGAAGCGACGGTCATGTTCGAGTTGTGACGTTGAAGACTGGCAATGGCGAGTTAGTTAGGCCAATCCACAAACTTGCAGTCCTACCAGAGTGTCTCTCTTGTATGTTTCACTTCTATAAATTCTCGTTCACTTGTATGATAGATTCGCAACAGTCAACACGTCGTGTTTTTCTTTCGTAAGTTTTCTCATTCGATATCATACAGAATTTTTTTTAAGAAAACAAAACAATTTTATTAAGATTAAAAAAAAATAAAAATCACATTTTAAAGGTACAAAAGAAAATAAGGAACTCCATTATATTAGGTATGATATATTAGGCATAATATATTATATAGCGTATACATAGGTATATGTCAATAAACTGAAATAGTTTTTTAGTGCACGATACGTTTACATTATGCTAGTTATATTTTTCATTAGATCTAATGTTGTTTAGTACGTTACTGTTAGTTGAAATTAATAAGTCGTGAAAAGATTCGCAGCTTAGTTCTTGAAAATTAAATTTGGTTAAAATTATGCCTTTTACGGTCTCAGGTAGCAGTTTATTTCGCTCTTTTGTCCACTGGGAATTAATTAAAGAAAAAACTCTTTCCACATCTGCGTTGTGACTAGGTATTGCAAAATAAAATTCTGCGATCTTAATCATTTCACTGTATAATTCTACAGTGGAACAACTTTTGAAATATTCTGTCCATTTTTCATTTAATTTTTTTACATTAGATGATTAGATAAAAACCTTTACATTACAAAATTGATCAAATAATTTGCTTTCTTGAATATTAACACCTTTTTCTTGAATATAAAGTAAACAGGGTTCAATTGATTCGCACGTAACATTCTTCTCGTTGAACTGCATCCATGAAAAAACTTTAAATTCCTCAAAAGGTGCTAACCAGGATTCAATATATTTAACAGTGACATTATAAAGTTTACTGATATCATTTTTAAATTTTATTACTTTTTCTTTAGAGCCGGATTCATGAAGCTTTTTCAAAATACCTTTAATTTTGAGTGGAACAAAGTTACTGTTGATTCGCTCTAGTATATTTTTAACAATATTTTGTAAAACTTCCACGGTTTCAATAATAGAAATATCTTGTTTTTCAAGTTTTTGAATATTGTGGAATGTTGACATAAGAGAATGAACCAAAAATAAATACGCCTCGCTTAAATCGTCTTGAAAAAATGTTTGCAAAATTTTTGGTGGATTCTCTACGTCTTCGATATAGGTCTTTAGGACTTCGTACATAAGCAAAAGACGTTCAACAGCAGGGTAGAGGGAAAGCCATCTGGTTTTTGAATGGTATAAAAGAGGCTTGTATTCATTGTCAAGAAATTCAGCAAAATCTCGAAGTTTTTCCGTTCTGACCGTGTAGATAGAGAAATAGTTATATATTTTTACAATTATTATATCGACGTCAACTGGCAAAATATCACATCCATGGTAGATAGCATTATTTAATACATGAGGTGGACATCCTATACCTATCATGTTTTGGTTGACAGATCATATGCTAAGTTTTTCCTTAATAAAAACCATTTTTCTTAGCTTAAGTTAGAATTTATGTAGTCGTCGAAAGACATATGTTTCAATTGTTCTGTTTGTTTTAGAGTGTCCGTCTAGGGCCAGTAAGATAGTTAGATTTGTTAAGATAGTTAAGCTAGTTTTAAACATTTTTGACTAGGGTAAGATAGATATAAGATAATACTGAATAAAAATGAAAAAAAAAAAAAAATGTTTTGGTTGACTAAAGATTTCAACTTCGAGTAGACATTGTTAGTACCTTTCCTTTGTCGGCCACCAAAATTGGTATTGCAGTTGTCGGCGCAAAAGCCAGTTAATTTTGATAATAAGTTATTTTCTGTAAGGGTTTTGAGAATAAGCTGAGCAATTGTTTCAGATTGCTCATTTTTTTCGAAGACAAGATCTAAAAGCATGTTGCATTTTGTTCCACCATATTTAAAGTCATAATATCTTATTAAAACAGGGAACATTTTCAATGCTAAATGGTTGCTCACATCTGTTTGAACACTTATGTAAGAAATTGTCTTTAAATTACACAAAACCTGTGATACAGAAAATGGAGCAATAACATTTGTAATGATCGCTGTAGCTTTGGTCCGTGCACAAGAGTTGTTTGCAGATATTAGAGTCAAAATATAATTTTTGATTTAGTTTTATTGTACAATCAAGTGAATTAAAAGATTGGTGATGGGAAACTGTGAGGTAGGATATTGTTGCCTCTGCTGCTTTTAAATGTTTTTGATTCGCTTCTGCCGGTCTCCTTTCAACAAACGAATTCAAAGTTGCTGACGATGTTGATGCTCGTAAATTTGTGGAATGTTTGAATCATTTCTGCCTTAATTTGCAATTGATATCGTACAATTGCAAATGCAGCAGCTAACCTCCCAGTCGTATTTTCCTTTTTTGAAGGAAGGAAACATTTTCTTCAGTTCCTCGTTAAAAGTGCATTTTCTTCTCGGCATTGTGTGAATCTAATAAACAACACAAATTTGCACTTCGCAAATTTTAAGCGCAAATCTAACTGACAAAAGATAGTTTTGTTTTGACATATGACAGTTCAACAGTTCTGTTCGATCTAATTTTTAATTTCTCAATTATTGGATCTGTTCATTCATTTAATTTAAATTAACCTCGATTCTTTTTTTTAAATAAGCAATGAATTACGAGTAGCAAACAATTAGGTAGATACTTACAGGGGTGAAAAGAGTACAATCACGGATAATTAATAAAAACTATCCCGGACGTCCCCCACACAGTCAAAAAAGAGTACATGTCCGGAAAAACCCGGACAGATGGCAACGCTAGGTAAGTCGAAAAACACTAAAGGCCCCGGCCCATAGAATCCGTCAATCCGTCACTCCGTTGATTTCAACTGAGTGAAAAGTAGAATATACACATTCTTATGGGAGGTGGCCCATAGCCGACGGATGTATGAACTTCAACGGACAAAGTAGAGCTACTTTCTTCTTTTCGCTCAGTTGAGAGCTCATACATTCACATATTGGAGCTTACACATTTACATTCTGAGGTTCACGCATGCACGAATTGAGAGTAAGCACGTTCATTGGTGGATGCATTGAGAGAATGCTTGGGAAATCTCTCGTACTGAGAGAAACTTCAAATTCGGTTGACATTCAAAGTACGATTCGTTTGGTGAGGGTCGTTTAGTGTGCGAGAAGTGAACATTATTCTAGGGAAAAAATGTTATAAAATGTTCGAGGAAGAACTGATTGAGGCGATCAAAGGCCATCCGTGCCATTCATTTTATAACTCAGATGAACGCACTCCATCAATTAATAAATGTCATCGACAACTGTCAACGGATTGATGGATTCTATGGGCCGATGCTTGCCTGCTCTATCCGCCAATACGTTTTCACTCAATTGAAATCAACGGAGTGACGGATTGACGGATTCTATGGGCCGGGGCCTTAAGGGTCCTGGTACTTTTGAGTACTTCCCAAGAATTGTTGCGTAAATTTTTATTCTTATAACCCTCAATTTATTTTGCCCCAATGCTAGCTCGTTTTGAAGACATCTAACAAATATTTTTAAGAAATGATATTCGTGAAACGCTTGCTATCCATTGAAACACAGCCAAGATAGAAACATTTCTATTCTTCGCGAACAAAACGTCGAACTCTGAAATCTGTTCGTGAACACCTCCACTAACATTGAGCATTTTGCGGAATTGAACAAATTCGAAGTGGAGGGCCTGGGACGGTCATAACTGACAAGTAATTCGAACATTTTCGAATATTAATAATTTATTCCAAATTTGATTACTAAATACAAATGGTGGTAGTTATCTTGTCCATTTAAATTCATAAATAATTCTAACAATTTTTTGATAGTTCCAATATTTTTATTCAGACAATATTTTAAAACAAATTGGTCAGAAAAATTATTATATTTTATTCAGCTATATTTTCAAAGTTATGCTGACTTTTATTTCCGACAATAATGCTTTTTTTACCAAATACAACTTTATCTTCAGGTAATGAAGAATATCACTGACCGTTTTTGACAAATCAAGATTGTTTGACTTTTTTCTTTTCTTGGCTTGCACAATAATACATGAGCTGTGAGTTAAAAAAAAAAAATAAGTGAAAATGGAGTAGTTAATATGTTATTTAATTTTCGAAGTTGAAACTGTTTGCGTATTCAATTCATACTTGGTTATCACTTCACCACTGTATTTCCAAATACTTTTTGAACGTGAATAATAAACACACTCCGATTGAAGCATGAATTTCATATTTGCCCACACCGTTAATAGTTTGTGAATAGTCTTTAAAGGAAATTTACACTTATGGAATGCGTATTATAACAAAAACACTTAAACGTCATTAGAAGTTGGTTAAGTCCCTGGTCTTTGACCTCTGCTCATTCATCTCTGATTTACCCCTCGATCTGTATATTGCTTCGTTGTCAAACTTATTTCGTTTCAAAATTTAGTTGTGGGGAAAGTTGAACCGCGATGAATTTCGTGTTTCATAATTCATTTAGACTTTATCATTCAGTGCGAGTTCGATTTGCGCCAAGCCCGACAGGTTTATATTTTGTACGTGTATATTTTTTATTTGTGTTGCTTTAAAAATGCTATTACTTTAGGATTTCTTCATCTTGGGGGTCTCCGGACAGCAATTTATAATTACTTATTTGCTAAAAAACAAAATGGTAAATTCATATTACGTATTGAAGACACTGACCGCACACGATTAATAAAAGATGCCAGTTCGTCAATTATTGACGATCTTAAATGGTCAGGTATTATTGTTGACGAGGGACCGGGAATCGATGGAAATTACGGGCCCTACACGCAAAGCCAACGTCTACAAATTTATAAGTAAATCTTAAATAGGTTTGTTATTATTTTATTATTATTATTTGTCAGATTTTATTGTTTATAGAGAGATGCTTGAAAAATTGTTAAAGACACATGCTGGATATCGATGCTTTTGCACGGAAACTCGCTTAAGCTTGTTGAAAAATAAGGCCATCAAAATGAGGCAGGTTCCCAAATACGACAATAAATGCCGTCACCTTTCATCTTATGAAATCGAACAAAAATTAAATACAAAGGTTCCCTTTTGTGTACGTTTAAACATGGATTCCCATAGTGAACCATTCGATGATTTAATTTTGGGTCGTATTGATATTAATACTGCTGAAAACGAGGGGGACCCCGTCATTTTCAAATCGGACGGATTTCCAACATATCATTTCGCAAATGTTGTTGATGACCACATGATGGAAATAACGCATGTGTTTCGTGGAGTAGAGTGGCAAATGTCAACACCGAAACACTTAAAACTTTATAGGTAAGATTTATCATGATTTCAGTATAGAAATGTATTCTCAATGTTTAAGGGTATTAAGCTGGAAACCTCCTGAATTTGGCCATTTGCCCTTACTTGTTAATGCTGATGGAACCAAATTAAGTAAACGACAAGGAGATATTTCGATAAAACAATTTCGGTAAAATAAAACTGAGGATTCAACATTTACATATGTATATGTATTAATATTGATTAATATTTCTTTTTAAATTTAGAGACCGAGGCATTTTCCCTTTAGCTTTGGTGAATTATGTTATGTCAGCCGGCGGCGGAATTTATAAAGATTTAAATGAATGTCCGAAAATTCATACAATAGAAGAACTTTCCCAGAAGGTTTGTAAATTTTAGTACGTAGAAATATAAACAATATTTTTTTTCTTTAATTTTCTTGAGTTCGATATAAAAAAAGTAAATAAAAACCCCGGGAGATTGAATCCAGACTTACTTAATGATTTTAATAGGAAGGAAATAGTAAGAAAACTTACTAATCAAAGTGAGACAGATAAGTTAATTGCTATAGTAAGAAATATGTTATATACGAAATATCCGAAAAGGTACGAAATTGCAAAGGAATTTGATTCAGACTTATTAATATTAATTTTCATCCATAGAAATATGAACTTAAGTGATTCGTACATAAGAAATATTCTCAAACGCTTGGCACGCAGGCTGACAAATTTATCTGATTTGACTTCGAATGATTTTGATTTCCTTTGGCGTGATGGTACCGAAATATCAAGCAATGAATTCACAAAAGGTAAATGCGTAAATACTATAAATGCTATCATATTGTAACGTCGTCTAGCCAAAATCCCCACCAAACTATAAGCTATAGTTTCTACTGGAGGAAACTTTATTACTATTTTATTATATTTATTATCATTTTTACCGGCCATTTCCAAATCAGATATGCAAAGCTTCGTTAAAGACTCTTCGACCACCCTTCCCCAAGTCTGTCATGAGTGTTCCCTCCATGTTTCGCTGTTCTGTCCCATCTCTTCTAGATTCTTCCTTATATTATCCTATGGATTTTGGACTCATTATTCGTTTGACTGTTCGTCCTTTGTGCTTGCGTTTCATTTACGACCACAAAGGGAAAAAAAAGGAACACTTATAAGATCACTTTGTTGTTCGCCTGTCTGTCAAAACCCTTTATATCGGAACGCGAGGAGGTATCGAGTTGAAATTAAAACCACATACTCTGATCTGTGGTCCCTTGAAGCTATGAAAAAACTTCTAAGTTAACGTAGAAAAAGATACGGCCATTTATGCCGCGAAAAAACGTATATTTCAACACTCAAGGAAATCAAAAAATGTACTTTCCCTTCACCTAGAACTATGAAATTTGGCAAAATATATCATCTTATACTACAAGTACAGGGAAAAGTCTGAAAACTATACATTTGTAATTAACCCATTTAGACCCAGCGTTACGTTTTCGCAACACTTAACAGCATGTCACTTCATGATTTGTATTGTTTGTACCGTTATTTGCATTGAATGTTTTCTTCTTCTATTCCATTGTGCGTGAGTTACCGTATATAGTCACAATGTGTTTCCAGTTTTAATCCAGTGGAGTTGTTTTTAAGAAGGACTTTTTGCGAGAGATAATTTTATCTTGAAAAAAAAATGTCAATGGATATAAATAATTAGTAAGCAAAAGTATCTGCAAGAATACATATAACGTTTATTTGTTTGGTTGTTTTACATATCAAACATAAAAATGAAGTAAATAAATGCATTTGGTCTAAATTCACTGACCTCATAAATACTGATGTTGCGAAGACGCAACGATGGGTCAATGTACATATAAAACACAATATTTTATGTTATTTTAGAAAGAAACCTTTGACATTATCCGAGGCACGAGTACGATAATTTTGGCCCCAAAAATTGATAACTGTTTTTTGTAGAGGGGTCAAAAACAAGCATTTTTTTTACTGTGAGAGGGGGGGTCCATCTCGTCCCGTTTAGGAGGTAGCGGCAATTTTAGAAAAAAAATAATAAAAAACAACGGAAACACTTACAATAAAGTACTCTAACGGTTTTGAAAGCCAAAAACTTGTTCTTTAATCTGAAATTTAAGTTAAATTATTTCTATAAATAGTTTTTGAAAAATTCGCATGCAAACTCAAAAATTTGACTAAAAAATTGAAAAAAAAAAGTTTCGACCTTTTTGTCGGGGTGTAAGTAAGTCTGAAGTTAGTCAAAAATAGTTAGGTCAATTTTCAATGTATTAAAAAGGTATGTGAGTCTCGCCAATGAAGTCATCGTCCGTACTGATCGCTGATAGGGTCGAATTCCTTTAGTTGCAAACCCACGCTTTCTTCAACATATCGGTACAAATACGACAGGTGTTGGAGTTAACGTATTTATGGATAAAGGGCCATACATTTTCCTTACATTTAGAGTTCACTTTAAAGAACCGTCCGACCTTATTTTCTTTGCATAACAACCCCAATACCACGATTGTCATCTGTTCGGTAACACGTCCTTTGTAATATTTTCTTTTTGTAAAAAAAGTCTCGTCGATTTGCACAGTTTTTTCTTCACCGCAAATGCTGACATCAACGTGAGAAGCTATCATTTCGGCTATTTCACGACAAAAGTTAAGGTAATCTATTATAGTAGATTTACTTAGTTCGCTTTTATTGTCGTGATGGCGCCAAGCGGTTAACTGCTAATTTTAAAATAATGATTTACAATAATATTTAAAAAAAAAATTGTAGGTTAAGATTTAATTAATTTACCTGTAAAAACATGTTCACATGCATTTTGATAACAAAAGAGATAATTATCACAAGCACCTCGCGAATCTCTAACCGACATTGAGGCCCATGGAAAAATGTGCCGATAGATGGGTTGATTGTATTCCTACAACTTTTGTCACCTTTTTTTAGAGCTTTTTGTTGAGCACCGTGGCATGTGGCATCCAACCGAACTTAATGTTTTTACATATTTCCACCTTAATCGGTAAGTTGCAACACAGTGGGGAAGTTGAAATTTTAGAAGGAATTATACTAATTTCTTCTAAAAACCCAATGCTTTTTTCGTTGGTCGACACCAAATCTGAACGAACAAAATATTGAGAAGTTTTGTAATTGTTGATGGATTAGAGGATGCTTAGAAAAAAAACAATCGATTCGCACTAAGGTTGAACACAGAATGACCTTTGTAAATATAAATAACTACATGCTTTACCACATGTGTATGAAAAAAAAACAACAACAACAATGGGCAGCATACGTATTATCACCGTAAATACCAGAAAACAAAATATCCCATAAAAAAGTACTTTTAGTAAGAAGATGTAAAATCATTCGTTTTTTTTGTGTTTGATTCAGAATTGATATGAGCATTGACCCCAAAAAGCCAATTTAGCACTTCTATTCATCATTTAAAAAAAAAAGGTCTAAACTTTTTTTTTTAAATTTTTTAATCAAATTTTTAAGTTTGCATGCGAATTTTTCAAAAACTATTTATACAAATAATTTAACTTAAATTTCAGATTAAAGAACAAGTTTCTTGCTTTCGAAACCATAATAGTACTTCATTGTTAGTGTTGACGTTGTTTTTGTTTTTTTCATTTTAAGTAATTTTTTTCTAAAATTGTCCCCACCTCCTAAACGGGGAGAGATAGACCCCCCCTCCCATAGTCAAAAATGCTTGTTTTTGACCCCTCTACAAAAAACCGTTATCAATTTTTGGCGCCAAAGTTATCGTACTCTCCCCCTATCCGAGATTTTAGACGATCTCGAATTCAATAATGAAACTCCCGAAAGTACATATGTATATTCTTGCTACCGCCTACAGATGGCCCAGTAACAGACGAAAATTCTTGAGAAGAGTATTGTGTTGACCCCAATAGGATGAACTCCAACCAACTCTTATCAGAGATGGAAGTAAGTTCAAAAAGTAATGTTGATGTAGAGGAAGATTGGATAAATATGAGTAAATGAGGATAACATCTTACTCGTTGGAAAGACATTCAGGCCGACTCAATCCTTTCTAATGTGCACGGAGTTTATCATATTGGTGATGCCAAGAGATTCAATAGTCAGATTAATACAAGATGTGAAGTTCCGCAACCCTTTGTCAACAAGCAATATAATAAATACATAGGCGGAGTTGACAGATTGGACAACAACATATCTAATTATAGAATTTCAACTCGCGGAAAGAAGTGGTTAGATGTAGCTGTAGTAAATGCCTGGACACATTCAAGAAGTTATGGGGTAAAATTGGATTTGCTAGAGTTTCGACGTCAAATAGTTTCGGCAATCGATGCAAAGTATGGTTGGGCGCCATCCATTGGCTGGTGGACCGTTACTCAAAGGTAAATACGTTTCTTGGAAATGGAAACCATGCAATGGAACATTCTGACAGGAGGTTACGATTTCGATTTTGTGGAAGTCAAATAGTGAAAAGGAACGTGCAATGTTACACTTCATGAGAAGTGTTTAGCGGCTTTTCATGCCGATCTTAGGTAGTCAAACTTGTTTTTATGTATGACGTACACATGTTATTTTCTAATCCTATTTTCTTGTTTTTATTAAAAGTGAAATAAATTAAATTAAAAAAAAATTGTATATATGAATGTATGTATGTACTTAGGCTAAGGCCACGCGCTGAGCGGCAAACTTAAGCGGCAAGTGGCCATTCATTGAGCGGGAATTCTTAATGATTAGTTGTGAAAATGTCGTTATCGAGTGTTGTTCGCCGCAGTGTTTTACAAGAAATTAGTTTTAACATTTACAGAGTTATCTTAAGCTTAAAAAAAGAAGATTTGGAGTTCTTCCAATACACCGAAAAAGATCAGGTTATGGCGAATTTCACCATTTGTATAATAATCTTCGACAACACGAAGACCGATTCAGGCAATACCTACGTACATATGTTAAAACGAGGACAACCATTTGATTTGCCGTTGCAAAAAGTTGTTTCTAAAACTACAAAACGAATAAAACCAATATCAATATTAATCTTTGACACTATTATTTTTTGCCGCTCAGCATTACACTAAAATAATAGAACAGAATTGAAAGCTGAGCGACGCCGCTCTACCGTTCAAAAACGTCGCTTGCCGCTCAGAGACTGTATGGCCACAGCCATACAATTTCATATGTTTGAATTTTTTTTGCCGCTCAGCGCGTGGCCTTAGCCTTAGACACTTTCACTAACAGAAAAAATATGTCGACTTGGTTTTTTATTTTACAGCGGAATACCTTTTGGTGCTGTACAACCGTCGTCGGCAGACTTCGGTGGATCTTAAAAACGATTTGTGTCGAGCTACAGACGAATCAAAGTTTAAGCTGCATGTTGGAGATGGAAGGATTCTTGCGCGAATAGAACGAAAGGAACTGATCTCTGAACGGATGCTCCCGAAAATGAAGGTGTGATGGTCTGGAGATGAAAAAGTTAGAATGGTCTTCCTAGAATCGAAAGTCACTGCAGAAACTAACTTACGGGTTCTGGAAAATGTACTTTTTGGTGACACTTGCAGATTCATTTTTCAACAGGACAATGCTTCTTGCCATACAACATTTCGAACAAAATAATGTCGATGTATTAAGTTGTCCTCCCTACAGTCCAGATCTCAAACAAATTGAAAATATCTGATCAATAATGAAACTTAAGGTTGCGAAGAAGCGTCCATAGTCAATTGAAAACCTAAAAAAATTACTTATCCAGACCTGAAACACCATACCTTGTTCTACATGGGAAAACCTATCTCAATGTCAATGTCTCGCCGATGTGCAGCTGTAATAAAAGCAAGAGGAGGTCCAGCAAAGTTCTAATTAGATAGAGAAGGTTTCAGAGAAGCAATAAAAAAACAAAAACACTGCACAAGTAAAGCATTTTTCTTTAATCTCTAAAAATGTGGCAGGTACCTAAAAACCCCATTTTTCGGTCTAACTACTTTTTGCTCCATGACCGCTTGTGAAAAAATGTAACAATCTAAATGTAACATGAAAACGGAAATTTTGACCAAGATTTTTGGAACGGCACTATATAAGAAGCAAAACATTCTCTTTTGAAAAAATCGTATGTATTTCACCTATATGCTTAGTTCAAATATGTTATATACACATATTTATCGTGTGGATGAGTATTATGATTAAAACTTGGGAGAGTGCTGTGGCGCACACGAACGCCGAACGTTTATTTCGCGGCTTCTCTGCTCGGCGGGGTACTGACAAAACCCCACGAAATACACTTAAAGTCTAAAAATTAAAACTTGGAAGGTTAAGTTTGAACTCTTTTACATCACCATCTAATCCTCGCCCGCCAATTTTGAAGGTATAAGTGTACTGACATTTTTAAGGAGTGGCATACCTAATTCCTTCATGACCATACGCAACACTTATACCCCCCAACGAATAGTAAAAAAAAGAAAAAACTGGGGAAAAGAACTGAAAACTATCATTGCTCTTCCGCCAGCCACCGCCATATAAAGATGTAGAAGTAACAGCAATGGAATAATAAAAATTTCAGCCGTCGCTACAGCTTGTAGGCAAACGGCCGGAGGTCTCATTCTGGTTTTTGATTTTCATTTATTTTGCTTCTTGAGTGAATGTCGGTAGTATGGTATCGACCTTTGACACAAAGCTAAAAATAATGAGATAGCTGTCAAATTTGTGTCAAGCGCTTCCCTCACGTAATTAAAATAAAAAAAGGCCCAAGCCTCACGGGGTCGCTTGTAATAGCGTTCATATCATTGTATTATTCAATGAAACCAACGATATGCGATCGACGCGCCCAGCGACTTGCTTCTCATGACCTTTATTTTTTTGCAGAATTCTTAATCGATATGCGCACAACAGCACGTGTTGAACTGTTCATCCGAACTAGATGAGGAATAGGTAGGTAGGTAGGAGTGGTCGCCTGATATCAAGATACCAGGCCCAATTAGCGCTTATGCGCCGTTTTGATGCCACCACTCAGTGACCTAATGTGCTATTATTAGAGTTTCATATCCATCCTGTGGAATTGATGATATTGCAAAATCCTATTTCCCTGAATTCTGATAGGTCGTCGAAGGAGATTTTGCCGAGTAGGCGCTGCCTGGTTCTAGCTAGAGCCGGACATTCACACAGGAAATGGGTGAGAGTTTCCTTTTCCAGTGGGTTCTTGCAACTTCGGCAGTAGGTGTTGAATGGGATGCCTAACTTAGCAGCGTGGGTACCGACAGGCCAGTGGCCAGTACAGATGGCTACAATTCTGGCAATCTCTTGTCGGGGTCTGTTAGTTAGGTCGAGGGTTCTTTTCCTGTTATAGGAGGGCCATGTTTTCCTTGATATGACGCAATTGCTAAGACTGCACCATCTGGAGTTCGCCCTCGAGAGAAAGTGTTGTAGAAGGTTTGCCTTGACCAGTCTAATGGGAGGGGAGTACTGCCTCCGCCAAAGAACAGTCGAGGGAAGAGCCGTGCCTTGCTAGAGCGTCAGCCTTCTCGTTTCCCTCTATTTTGCTGTGGCCAGGAACCCAAATGAGAGTAATGTTGAAATAGTCTCCTGCGCAGCTGATTTCATCCTTACACTGTGCAACTAATTTGGATTTTATGGAGTGAGAGCTTTGATAGCTGATTGGCTATCAATATATATATATTGACATCTCTCTTGATAATAGAATAGCGCGTGAGTAACTTGCAAGCTTCCTTAATCGCTAGTATTTCCGCTTGGAACACGCTGGCCGAGTCTTGAAGTCGCAGCGATTTGGAGATATTCAGTTCCGCTGAGAAGATACACGAGCCAACCCTACACTCCATTTTAGAACCGTCGGTGAAAAAAGCTACCTGATGGTTCTCAGGGTGCAGTCCCTGTTTCCATGCCATCCTGGATGGGAAGTGGCGGCTTTACTTGGGTTGTGTATGGGTGTCGTGAAATCGGTTGCAGTCGTGGCCAGGTCACTAGGTAATAGGTCCAGCACCTTGCTATGACCGTAGGGTTTAGATGACCAGAACCCAGATTCTCTGAGTCTAATGGCGCTACAGGCTGCATTATATCTGATGAAGAGGTCCAGAGGGCGGAGGTTTAGGAGTACGTTAAGTGCCTCGGTCGGAGTAGACCGAAGGGCACCGGTTACCCCGATACCGGCCGATCTCTGTACTCGGCTTAGTTTTTTGATGTTGTCGAAGGTTCTGCTACAGGCATAGAAAGCGATACATGCTTTCCGTACCCGATGTTCAATGTTCATCTTCCAACTGAGCTTGGGGTCTAGGATAATTCCTAGGTATCTAGTCTCGGAAGACAAGGAGAGTGACTGGTTGTTGAGTCGAGGGAGATTAAAGGCCGGAATCTTATATTTGGTGGTAAACAGCATCAGTTCTGTTTTACTCGGATTGACGCTTAGGCCGCATCCTGAGGCCCGGGCGCTTAGCTTAATCAGAGCTCTCTCTGAGATTTCGCTAATTACCGAGGGAAACATTCCCGATACTAGGATGACCACGTCGTCAGCATAAGCAACCGCCTTTATTCCGATTCTCTCGAATTCTTTCAAAATTTTATCGATAACCAAGAGGGATGGATTTTTCGATTGTCTGCATGCAGGGCGGTCTCAGTGGACTTGTCTTTAATGTAGGCGTGTTGGGACTTCGAAAACTTTGTGTTTCCTAAGATGCGTTCGAGGGTCTCAGGACGAAGGATGTGAGGCTGATAGGTCTGAAATCCTTTGCGGATTCATGACCGTGCTTGCCAGCCTTCGGAATGAAGATACATCGAACTCTTCTCCAGGCTAGGGGGATGTAGTTGAGTTTCAGCGAACTTCGATAAATCACCGTTAGCCAGGGTATAACCTTGCCCAAATTCTTTTGTAGCATTATAGGTAATATCCCGTCAAGTCCCGGTGACTTGTATGGGGGGAAGCTGCTGATGGCCCAAGATATATTATCGGGATTGATGATCAAATTAGCATCGTCCCGTGGTGTGTGCTGCGTATGACGAGGGACCTCCGTAGTAGTCCCGTAGTCTTTACATCCGGGGAAGTGGGTGTTCAAGAGAAGTTCCAGGGATTCTTCTGTGGAATCTGCCCAAACACCGTCGTTACGTCTAATGTAGGATGGATTCTGGTGCTGTTTGGATAGGATTTTGCTCAGCCTGGCAGCATCCTTTAGTGTTTCGATAGACTGGCAGTACTCTGACCACGCCTGAGCTTTGGCTTTGCTAATGGCCTTTTTGTAGAGTTTAAGGCAGTCTTTGTAGGGTTTCCAGTATTTGTGTCTGTGGCAAATGTTGAAGAGGTCTCTTGTCATTTTCCTTAAATCGGAGAGATCCTCATTCCACCACGGTGGGAAGGTTTTTTTGCTGTGCTTAACTGGGCACGAAACTTTGAAGGCCGTGACCATGGCCTTTTCAAAGGTCCTAACTTTCGTGTCCAGTTGTTCTACCGATTCCATGTCTGGTTATTGAGTTTGGAGTTAATGATCCTGCTGAATTTTTTCCAGTCAGTACGTTTAGGATTTCTGAATGGGATGGAGGGGTCGGCACTGAAATTCACATTGAAGAGTATCCATTTGTGGTCTGCGAACGATTTTAGATTGGATACTCTCCAGCTGTCGACCCTATAATTGGTGGAATTGGAGATTAGGGTTATATCAAGTACTTCCTCCCAACCGGAATGTGCTTCCGAACTCGGAAATACAAAGGTTGGGGAGCTACCTACATTACATATATTGAGCTTGGAGGTTATTAAGAAATCAAACAGAGACTAACCCCTTTCGTTGATTTCCGAACTGCCCCATAGAGGGTGTCTGGCGTTGGCGTCGCATCCGAGAAGAAGGGTATCCTTACCATTTTGAAGTTGCCTGACCAGTAGTTGCACTTCAACCGGTGGAGATGGCATATCGTGCGACATGTAGCTTGATGCTATAATGAGGTTCGGCTGGCCAGAACCTTCCAGATTAACGACAGTTAAATCTTCGGAGCTAAGGTGGGGACATAAAAAGGCTTTAATATGTTTCTTAGCTAATATACAGGTTCTGGGCTTACCGGTTGGTTTTTTGTAAAAAATGTTGTAGTTGGTGTCGTTGAGCCCTCGGATAATAGAACCGTTTACCCAGGGCTCCTGCAATATGCCAATGTCAATGTTTTCCTCCCGCAGGAAAACTAGCAGATTCTCCGACGCACATTTCGAGTGCTGGAGATTAAACTGTATGACATTAAGCATATTGTAGTTACTGTTGTTGCTTTTGTTGTTGCTCTTGGTGTTGTTGAGGTTGGTCTTCCGTTTCGATCGATAGGCCCTCCAGCAATTTGTCAGTTGCATCGATCTCAACTAGATCGTCACCAGGGCCTGTCGGGCGGAATTTTGAGTTTGGCTTGCCTGACGCCAAACTTCATTTTGTAGTTTGCCTCCTTCAGTACTTCCAAGCACTTTTCATTGATGGAGAGCAAGTAAGTTTGGGAGTTGTACTGTGGTTCTTCGACTTTTATGATGGCCCAGTCCTCCGTGGGGATGTTGGGGTTTTGCAACTTGAGACATTGGAGAACCTTTCCGCTGTCTATAGTCGTCCGGGGTAGCCAAATACGTGCCCTTGGTATCCTGGGGATATCCTTAGCGGGGATGATCTTGATCTTGAGTTCATCCCAGGCATCGTTAACCTTAGCGATGCACTCGCTAAGGGAGTCTTTGGAGAATTGGTCAGCGCATTTGATAACCCGGAAACCCCTAACAATCTCTTCGGAGTCAAACCCAGGCATCTGGCCATTGGGGTTACTAATGATGTGATCCACCGTCATTACGGTAAGCTTAGCCTCGATGTTCGGCCACCTGTCAAGCACCGCTTTACCGTTAGTGGAGTTTTCGTCACCCAGCGCGACCTGGAGGTGATCTCTCGCAGTTTCCGCGTAGGAGGAAAACTTGCTGGGGGGTTTACGCGAGGGCGCGGCGGCTGCTGCTGCCGTGACCTTGCTTCTTTTAGGAGCGATTGAGGTCTCGTCTTGAGACCTGTTCCTTTTCGCTCCCTCGCGATTTGATGTAGTTTTGAGTCGGGTGTACTCATCCACCACTCCCTGATATTTGCGCCGATCCTCTAGGTCTTTTTCATGACGAGTACCGGCTGCTTCATTCTTCTTGCAATCTTGCCAAGAATGAATACAAGGTACTTCTTGAGGTACTTCTCTCTCATAATCTGGCCGGAGGATTTTTGGTTTTTAACCGGCTTTTGGTCGCTGCTGCTGACTTTAGCCGTTGGTTTGTTTTGAGGTTGAGGTTGAGGTAGAATTGGTTGGATACTTTGCTTAGTACCCTGTTCCTTGGATGGACTGGCTACTTTTTCTTGGCTCGAAGCCAGTATCTCGTCCTCGGATGAGGTGCCAAGGCTAGGCGACCTTCTTGTTTTGGTTTTGTTTTTGTTTTTTGTATCCACATGTGTAAAAAATGTTGGTCCCACGAGTAGGTCCGGAAAGGAAGGTCCGTCCCAGCAGAGCCGACATACTGGGATAAGGCACTTATACAACCGACCTTGCCTGGGCATCGGAGGGGACCGGTAATGGCCAGTACTCTTTAACCACTAACACCTTGGCTTAGAAGTGGGTTCTAGAATTTAGTCGCCTCTTACGACTGGCATTCCATGCCGCGGGAATATTCTAACCCCGCGGATAAGATGAGGAATAAGTGAATGCGTAAAAGGTGGATATAAAAAGATTTATTTTATAGATAAGATTTTATTTTAAATAATCGTTTGAGATTTAACTTGTTATTGGCAAATAGTAAATATTATTAAAATATAATAAATCATTATTAATTTCGAAATAACTGATTAGGAATAGCAATATTCTTTATCTTAGATGAAATTAAAAAATTGGCTGATTGTTTAGCGGAGACCGAGTTTACTAAAATCAATCTTCAATTGGCGTTAAAACACTACTCAGAAGAATCTTCGATTAAGTATTCTATTTTAATGAAGACATTACGCCCTGTTTTAAGTGGCTTAAAGGTAATATTCTATTTTTTTTCTATTTAACCTGTTAATTTGCGCAATTTAATAGGAAGGACCATCGGTTGCTGAAATTTTGGAGATGTTAGGCAAGGAGACTTCCTTAAATCGGATTCAGAGTAATTTAAGATCCAATAAAATATGAAAAAGCAAATAATTTGGACATTTGTTAATGATACGTTGCTTAATCAAATCATCTAAACTTTTATTAGCGTCATAATGCTCAAAGTGCATACTATACAATGATAATGTGATTTTAAATAGGTCAATAAACAAAGTTGAAAAAAAAACTGAAACGTTGCGGATTTCTTTTTTTGTTTTGTTTTTGAGCCCCGAACCCCGGACACCAATATCAGAAGGTAACACATTAGTTCCTATGCTCATATAAAGAGAGGAAAATAGATTTTGAATAAAATTAGTTTGCGTAGAAATTGCCTGTTTGTATTGCTACATATATCAATAACAAACAAAAATCTTAATACATTTACACCTAGATAAGATCATCATCTAATTGACTTCAGTATTATAAGATTTCCCGAAGTCTTCATAATTTAGCAAATTTTATGTGATTTGTGATAAGCGTTGCACCTTTTCTAATATACTCATATTGGTACTTAATTTTTTTTTTTTATAGGGTAGATCTCGCAAAGCAAGATAACAATCTTACACCTAGATGAAGATCATCCTCTAATTGACTTCATATTTTAGCAGATTTTACATGATTTGTGGTAAGGGTTGCACCTTTTAAAATACACTCATATTTGTATCTCATTTTGTTTAAGATATTTCAAAGAAAGGTCTCGCAAAGCAAGATAAGAACGTCAAGTAATTTAAGAGAGGCTGAGTATCAAAATGCGTAAGTTCCTTATTAACTTAATCATTACAACCAGTCATAAAATGCCGAAATGAGCGAGCAAAAATGGGGAACGTATACAAATTGTCTTAAGACGTCAAAGTCTAAAAAATTATACTGCTATCGCGTTGATAATTTTTTATTTTTTTTTTGACGATTTGGAAATCAGCCAGATCTCGTTCCCCGAAAGCATTTTAAGGACAACAAAGTTACGAATTTTTTAAAATAAAATTAATCACATTCGGTTGACGTTTAACACATTGAACGCCAATTATAACCACGTGCTCGTCGCAGCTTGTAGGCAAACGTCCGCGGCCATTTTAAGTGGTACGTCTCATTGGTGGTTTCTGTATGAGTGTCATTTTACACTAAGATGACATCACATGTGGGTTTCACACTCGCATATGAGTGTCATGGCGTTTAACGTTTTAAAAACTTCTCGGTAAGGTGCTAAGTCCGTCGTTTTCTGGTTTTGAAATATACTTTCATTTTAGTCGCGTTCTTCTGAAACAATGTCTGTTACATTGACTTTAAAACGTCTCTAATTTCCTTAAAAAAACTTTTCCCTTCCCCAGCCTTCCGAGTTGAACCCATATTAAACACTTGTCACTTGAGGATATTTGTAAACTGCTTTTTACTGTATCGAGCATCGGAAATCAAATCGAATATCTATGGTTCGACTATATGTACAATAAATTGAAACCTAAATTTGTTTCCCGATTTGTTACACACAACACAATGTTACATCGTATCCTGTTCAATATAACGAAGCTGTCCGCTAGATTGCATTCTCACGTATTTTTTCAGTGCTAGCTAGTGCTTCCTTCAATACTGCTCTTTAGTGTGGTACACACCTTCGATCAAAAGTGACCGTCAGTTTTGAGTGAAGTATACACTATAGATTTTGTTTGACACGCAAAGCGTCATTCAAGTGTGTAACTTCGAGCAGTAGCTATGGATAACCACGAGAAAGCCTGTGTATTAATTATTTTAGCGCTGTGCACAAAAAAGAGGGCGGTGGGTCCTACTGACGAAAGAGTATCCGCTGGCCTCTCTATACACTTTAAGAAATTTAAACTGTCGAACCACCAGATACTGGGAACATAAACACTGTCTACACCCGCACCTGATGATTCAGACAATTTAATTTTCTTCAACTCCCGGCGGTAACCACTCCGTAACGTATTGATTTTTCTCCTCACGTCATTTACATCACTGTTTTTTTTATATTTTTGCATTATATTTAATAAATCACCGTATGCATCGTCTTTTTTCTCCCGACGAATGTAATCTGCGCACGTCTGCTATCGTCCATGTTCAACGCCTGAAGGACACAATGCATGTACACATTGTCGATCAAAATCCAACATGGCCGCTGATCGTCACTCAGTAGCAGAAAATTTTGCAACTCATCACTTTTGATCGACAAACCATCATTCACATGTACACATTATCACTTTTGAGTGACACTCAACGAAAACGTCACTTTTGATCGAAGGTGTGTACCTCGCTTTTCAGGCATGTGGTATATTGGATTCAATCTGGTGTATACATCGATTGTTAATTTCATGGATTAAGCCACATATTATATTCGATTGCATTTGATATTTTATTAATACATCTACTGCTGTAGTATTTCGTATGAAATGGCATATGTATGTTCCTTAATTCTTGAGTAATTAATTTTAGCAAGTATCAAGAAATTTTTTTCTATGATCAATCGATTCTCTAAGTTTATGGTGTGTCCAAAGCAACCGAATTTGTTAAACTCTCTTTGATCGAATTTTGCACCTTGACACTTCTTATTTTGATATCAACCTCGTACAATGTGAAGAAAAATAAAATAATATGGCTTTAAAAGCAATATTTATTATTTTCGAGGTTTTTACTTTGATGTATGGCAAATTAAAAAAAAAAACATTTATTTGGCCCTTTTTTTTATACAAAAATAACCCAAAAAATACTCGTTCTTAGCACACTACTTTGCGCTCAAGACCTACTATGATCGACAAAATTGGAATAAATAGTATACATATTTATTTAATATTTTTAGATACATACTTGGATTTATTTCGATGTTTCCTCACGTTATTATTACCGTCCATTTGGAACTCGGAAGTTCAGAGCCTCGTTGACCACCCTTCGCCAAGCCTCCCTATCATGTGTGTGTTCCTTCCATGTTGGTTATTCTGTCCCATCCCTTCTAAATGCATCCTTATATTGTCCTCACATCTACGGAGCTTGTTTGCTGGCGGTCATTTTCCTACGGGTTTTCCACTCATTATTCGTTTGCCTATTCGTCCACTGTCCATTCGTTCTTCGTGTCGTACCCATCTTAGTCTGCGATTTAATTACCCGGACAACGCTTAGTGTTGAATATAATTCCGGTTTTCCATCAAGACCTCATTTGTTTCCCTTTAGGAATACTTGTATCATTTCCACCAACTTTTTCAGGATTCCAAATCTTATAAGGATGTGATACATTTTTGATCGATTCAACGATTTATAGAGATGTTTTTTTTTAAATCTACGACAAGTTTGTGTACCGTTTCGTGGAATTCCCATTTCTTTTAAAAAAAAAAACTAGTATAGTGAAATTTGGTCACTCGTCAGCCACACTGGTAGTCTCCGATTATTTTCGCAGTGTATGATGTCAGTCCCTTAAGAGAGTGTTTGACAGTACCTTGTAACATTTGGTGGCAAAGATATTCCTCGGTAATTGTTGGATTGTGTTCAATGTTTCAAATACGGGAATTAGTTTTTCCATTCCTCAGGCATGGTTTCATTATTCCATGTAATTGTAATTTATTTATTTGAATCAGGGTTAACACGTAGATACAAAACTCTTTGAGTTGTGTAACAGTTATAATCAATTTATAATTTATGTATATTTAAAATGAAATTTTACATATCGTAAAATAAAGGAAAGAGAAGAGGTATAATAAAACATTTATAACAATTTTACCAATGTCAAACTATCGCGATTTGAAAAACAAAACAAAAAAATTAAAGAAAAACTATGTGCAAAGTGTATTTTAAATTAAATAAGAAAGTCAATATTCTGTGATTCATATAATTCTGTAGGTCCATTCCGAGAAATTCTCTCACATAGCTGGAAATGTGGTCTCTTCGACTCAAGTTGTATGCGAATCGTATTGTATTTTTGACAGCGACTTTAAATTTGCGATAATTGTGGCTAACAAGATCACAGAAAACTGGATGAGCATAAAAGAGGATCGGTAGCAACATTGATTTAACTAGCACTGCTTTGATATTGAAGGGTAGACAGTTTCCTATTTGATACAGGGCTCTTAGCGAACTGTTCCCAGGTAAGATACTGATTGAAAATAACTCCCAGGGTTTTAGCACTGGAGATATATGGCAGAGGTGACCCATCGATAAAAAGTTGAGGTAAGGTATTGGTAGCAATGCGTGGTCGGGTAATAGCTACGGCCTGACTTTTGCTAGAATTAAGCATTAATTTGTTTCTACGGGACCACAAAACAATTGAATTTAGATCTTCATTAAAACACAAGGTTGCATATTACACAAGGCTAGCTTAAATGCAATTGTACGTCATCTGCAAACATCTGGATTTTGCAGTTTTTTAAGATTGACGGAATGTTGTTGAACATAGTAAACAACAGCGGACCCATTATTGAACCTTGTGGGACACCAGCTTTAGTTTCAAGGAATGTTGACAGTTTCTCGTTTGCATACATAGCCTGAGTGCGGTTTTTCAATTAATTTCCCATTAGCTTAAGTCAAAATTGAAATAGTATCTGAGTTTATCAATGAGTATGTCATGGGGTACAGTATCAAAGCTTTCGAAAAATCCAATAGTACAAGCGATTTTGCATTATTCTTATCCATTTCAACACGAAGGTCATCAACCAAGTTTACAAGTGCCGTTGTACAACTCTAATGCGGTCTAAAACCGGACTGATGTGGTGAAAGGAGAGAGATTTCGTGAAGGTATTCACGAACTTGCCGACTCATAAGTTTTTCGAATACCTTTGAAATTAATGGAAATTGGACGGTAAGTTATGCTTCTATTCGCTGAGTTCTTGGGGATAGGAATAATCTTAGATACTTTCCAGGACTTCAGGTAGGCAGAATAGGTAAGAACGTTGTTAAAAATATATGTAAGTTCAGACAGAACTTCGTAAATTGGCCGTCCAGACCAATAGCATTAGACTTAATAGCGTTAACGGCATTGAGCACATCACATTCGTACACTTTTCGAAAACAAACATTTCTTGATGTAGAGGAGTTATGTGACACTATTGGAGTTCCTACTCCGGTGTCATTGAAACATGCATATGAGTCATTTGAGGCTGCGGCAAATTCAAAATTAAAATTTTCAGGGCTTACTTCACTAATATGAGCATTTGTTGCCTTCTGTCTACCGATACCTAACTCTCTTATATACCTCTATACACGCTTATACACGCTTTCGTCCTGTCAAGATTTGGCTGAAACTTTGAAGCAAAAAAATTCATTTTCGCCCTCCTTATTTCTTTCTTCGCTATATTCCTTGCAATTTTATACTCATTGAATAGTTCAGGAATTTTTGAATCTTTTCCATCTTTTATAGGCCCTGTTCCTTATTTTAAGAAATTGTTCAATTCTCGTACTTAGCCACGTACAATTTTTATTTCGAGGGAAAAACGTTTTTATAGGAACATGGGATTCAAAAAGATTGTTAATTTGGGAAGTAAAAAAATGAATCTGCTCATCAACGGACGTCATCTGGTGCAGTCTGTGCCACTCAATATTTGAAATATCATGTAACAAATACTCATTATCAATCGCCCTAAAATTCCTGAAAGTTATTGGACTAGCTTCATTGGCAGGGATGTTGAAATCTAGATCATAAAAAATAATGATAAGATCATGCTTTGAAAAACCTGGCACATCCAATTGGCCATAATATTTGACACGGTCTATATTGTTAATAACAATTAGATCAAGTAAGGTAGAGCAGCTGTTACTGAAATGAGTAGGCATAAAGTCATTTACAGAATGAAATTGTAGCGATCTTAGATTACTTACAAATCGATTTACGCTTGAGTTAGATTTATCTAAAAGGTCTATATTGAGATCTCCGCAGAGTAAAATGTAACTGTAGCGTAATCTTCCAGAAGATTTGTAACATGAGACGAGGCCGGATGTCTGCGGCGTTGTTATTCTTAAGCTGATGGATTTCTTCTTTTACTTCCTCAATAGTTGGCATTTCTACCTGAACCTATGCTGTGTAGATAACACTGTTTTCCATTGCTTCTTGCTCTCCATGTACATTCAGTAATTTATCGAAACATCTTCTCCATTAAGCTGCAACTCTTTCGTTATCCGAAAGGAGCTCCCAATTATATACATATTTAAAAATCGTTCACTAAGTATCGTTAATTTTTAGTTTTTGAAAGATTAGAGGGCCATGAATCCCAAAAACTACGGCCCCTAGAAAACTGCGCATCACTTACAAGGGGAGGGCACAACCAATGGGAAACGGATTTGCCTCATTTTTTGTATAGTGATAGTATAACGAGTTCGAGTGAAAACGGCTCCTATTACAACGTCGATTCTAAAAAGAAATAAAGTAAATTTAATGATTAAACTACTATACTGTCTTTCTTTCACATACCCTCTTAAAATTTAAACAAGTCTTGCTAAGTTTTGTTCCGAAGATTCGTGTAAAATCTAAAATAAGAATCTTATATTAAAGGAAAATCTAAAATCACTCAACTTACCTTTAACGGTTTCCCGGTGCCTCTCGCGGTTGTTTTTTTTTTTTTTTTAAGCATTTTGTTGTTGTTTTTTATCATATCAGACTTATTTTAGAAAAAAATGCTTAGTCTAGCTTAACTATCTTACATAATTAAAATTACCTTACTGGCCCTTTACGGGCACTCTAAAGCAGACAGTACATTCTAAAAACTATGTCTTTCGACTTAATTAATAACTTAATGAACGAAAATGAATAATGAATAATAAAAGCTAAGAAAATTTTACAACTAACAAAAACTTAGCATCTGATTGTGATTTTTTTTATATTATATAAAACGTATAACTAACTAACACTAACTTAACCTACCTTAACTACAATACACATAGCATATATGTATACATAATATACATTCACTAAATGCATCTTTTTTTAGATTTATATTTTATTATTTTTTTGTTTATTTAGTATTTTTAATTTTTTTTTTGGTTTTATGTAAACTAACTAACCCTAAAGACCGCTACACCACCACCTGTATCCTAATTTAAATCTACCTTAACCTATGTAAGCTAGCCATCGATGTTGGGCCAGCCTTGCCTTAAAGAGGCTGAACTATCAACAATAGACGACGGAGCTTCCTCCAGGCACCAAAAGCGTTGATGCTGTCGGACAACGTCTCTCCTATCTTGGCATGATACCGCTCTACTGATCCTGAGGCGCTCCGGCACACAGAGCGCGACATCATGTTCGTAGAGAAGTCGCCGTTCTACGGGATTGCGGGACACGTGGAAAATTAGCGGCACCGCCAGTCTGTCCTGTATAAGCCCACATTTGTCGAAATAGAGGAATGCCTCTGGAGGGACAAAGCCATTAAGGCGCACCCTCTCGTGATACGAATTATTGGGGTAATAAGCCCAGGAGATCAAATTATTGGCCGAAATCATTGCTCTTGCAACATGACTTCGAATCAACCTTATCAGAAAATTGTCCACCCGTAAAATCCTAGCCCTATTGTATAGGACCTCGTTAGGGTAAAATTTCGTGTACTCGGATTCGGGTGTTCTATGTAGCCCAAGACAAGTCCTAAGACATTGTCTTTCAAACACCCGAATCCTTTCCATTAAGCTGGCTCTCACATTGAACCAGACGGGACATCCATAGGCAACCATGGGCCTGATTAAGGCCATGCAGCAGATTACCTTCACCCTGGAATCAAGTTGGCTGCTATGAAACAGCCATCTTGTCAGAGCGAAAGCGCCCCGGGCTCTTGCCAGAGCAGCATCTACATGTTTGTCAAAATATAGATACTGATCTAGCACGATCCCAAGGTATCTGACTACACTTTGACTCGCCAGTGGATGCCCGTCCGGTCGAAAAATTGAAAACCTGCGTGCTGAATAAAATAGATTCTGATTTCTGGAAGTTGATTTTCAAGTCATCACAATACTGTTGAATTTGTTCGAAGTCGTGCTGCAAAAGATTAACAATGACGTCGATCGTTTGGCCTGATCTGTACGCAATAGAGTGGCGAAGAGAAACTATCAGATCGTTTTGGTAAATGCTGAAAAGGATCGGCGAGTTAACCGTGTCCTGTTGCAGTCCATTTTGAATTTCAAATGTTTGGCAATTTTCACAACGAACTTTCTACCAGTTAACATGTCAAAAATCATATATAGCAGTGGTTTACTTATGCCAAGCTGACTGAGCTTGTAGTAAAGCCCTTCTAACCATACGGTCTCGAAAGCTTTTACCAAGTCAATTAGACAGGCACCCGTGCATTGGTTCTTGCATTTATTCCATTGGATATCAGATACGAGTTTCGACGCGGCATGAATAGTGTCATGCCCCGCTCTGAAACCGAATTGGTTATCCGGAATGATTTTATTGTCCTCAACCCATTTAAACAGGGCTCTATGGACCACCTTCTCGAAGACTTTACTGATACTTGGAAGGAGACTTATCGACCGGAGATTTGCCGGGTTAGAGGTGTCTTTATCTTTCTTGGGGATTGGTTGCACCACCGTTGTCTTCCAATGCACTGGATAATATGCATTATTCAGTGCATTGTTGAACAGGATGGCGTACATCTCTACAGCCACTGGTGGGAGGTGCCTAAGCACAACATTTGATATACCGTCGGTTCCTGCAGATTTTTTCCTCTCTAGTGGCTCGAAGACCATCTGGAGAACTTCCGTCGAAATGAACAGGGTATTCGCCCCTTCACTGGCGATGGCATTGTTTGCCATGAAATCTTCATTGAACCTGGTAAAGCCAAGGTTCTCTGATCGCCGATGATCGATATCATTTCGAAGGTAGAAGTGATGAAGTAGGACTCTGTGCTCTAGGTCGTGGTTTGGACGAATGCTGTTATTCACCTTATATACTTCCTGAAAGGCAGCTCCCACTGTCTTCACCTTCTCCTGGGGATCCTCGACCACGAAGAAATCGTCATCCAAGACGGCGCCTTCGGGATCAATGCTGACTGTTCGTAAAAGGTGTTCATTGTCTGGCGTTCTCGGAAGCTTCAGATCCTGAATGTCATTCTGATTGTTTCTCCGAAATATTTTATTTATTTGCGGGAACATATTCGCGCTGTTGGATTTTACAGCACGAATTTTGTTGTTCCAATACAAACTCACAGATATTCTGTAATTTTCTTTAATAAGATGTTGGAGATTTTTAATCAGTGACTTCAATGTCCTGACATCCGAGTTTTGCAACAAGAGTTTAAGTCTTGACAGGAGTCTACTTTTCTGACTGTGCAGTGCGTCGATTGTCGCGTTGCGGTACTTGTTTATGGTATCGTGGTGCCTGTGACGTGGTATCGTTCTGTCCATTGTCTGTTTGATTACTTCGTCCATATCTTTGAGGTACCTGTCGATTTCGTCATTTGACAGGTTTCTATTATTAGGTGGAAAGGAGGCGTTCGAAGTGAGCGCTCTCGTCAGGGATTTGGTAAAGCGGGGCCAACGCATCCTACTATAATCGTAGGGTTGCAATTGGACATGCTCTCCCATCTCCGCAAATTCGTCAGGTACTGTGATTACGGCACTAAGTCCGCAATGGTCACTGTCGCATGTGTAGACAGTTCGTAGACCATTCGTTTGTGTCAGCCAGTCTCAGTCGAGAGTCAAGCAGCATAAGATCCAGATAGGAGCCGCTCCTAGGATACGACGGACTATCCGTTGCGAGTAACTTAACTTTGTACTCTATGTTATGCATAGCCCGCCAATGGCTTAGTAGGTTCCCCCTAGTGTTGGGTACGTTATTTCCCCAATCACTATGTTTGGCATTTAAATCTCCAGCCAGAATATAGAAGTTTTCATTCGAGTTCACTCGCAGAAATTGAAAAAGTATCTCGAGCTCTGCGATAAAAATATTGGGTTGAGGTGCTTCTGGTGCATAAGCCGCAACAATATACAACCTCTTACCATTACGTAGGGGGATGCACACAATGCAGGCCTCTAGCACCCGGAAACTCCGCATTTCACCACTATATATGATTTTATGTTTCAAATTGTTTTTTATTAAGATCGCAACTCCCCCGCCTCGCGTAGCGTTGGGTCGGTCCCTTCGAATTATTTTATAAGAACTGTGCCTGATTTTGTGTTTCTGGTTTAGCTTTGTTTCGCCAACCAGAAGCACATCGGGGCTTTCGTCCTGCAGCAAGTTAAAAAGCACGGCTCTCCGTTCGATCCTAATTACTGAATTAGTATTCACCGACAGGATTTTTAAGTGTCTCTCAGCCAGCGCACCCATTCAAGGTCCTTGAATGGCAAGCAAGATCGAGCGCAGGTCCACCTCGGCCTCCGATGCCTTGAGAACAGGCACGGGGGCTTTGGGAGCAACCACGGGCTTTTGTACCGTCAGTCCCGGACCTGCCGCCATTTGGGCGTAGGTCATCTGGGGCGTAACGGCTGGTGTTTGTAAACATCCCGAAGGACGTTTCTCCTCAGACTTCTGCTTACGGGCCAAATTTAATTTACTAAGTTCTTGGAACTTAGGACATCCTCGATAATTGCAGGGTGTCCCCGGTTCCTACAGAGCACGCACTCGAGTTGCTACCTGTCCGCGACTTTGTCTTGGGTTAAGTCGCATTCCTCGTTTTTGTGGTTCTTTGCACACTTAACGCATCGAGGCTGCATTTCGCAATTCGATGCGGCGTGCGCGAACCTTTGACAGCGGATATATTGTAAAATGTTCCCGTGTCTCTTTAATTTTTCCCATTTTACAAATTTACTGCCTATGACATTGATGGTCTTTAGGCTATCAAGTTTGCTATTGGGTGTGAGCTGTATCAGGAAGAAAGGTAGTTTCCGCTTCTCCCTTTTGGCCCTCACCGTGATATACGGCTTGACTCCCATGAACACGAGGTCCTGACTCTCAAACTTTTTGAGCATTTGAAGCAGTGCCTCGGGATCGGTAGCCGGATCTACGCCTTTGAGGAGCATTGTCTGCAACCTCTCGGCCTTTGGAGTATATGAAAAAACTCAGTCGTCGACATTTTGAGAAGCTCTTTGACTTGTTTATGCTGCTCCACTGTTTTGCAGTGGATAGCATGGCGGTCTTCGTCCAGACGCTTAATATAAAAATTATCACCAATGGCGTCAATGGTGTTGAATAATTCTATTTTGAAGGTTTTGATGGGTGGTACCTTCTCTTTAGCTGAACGTTGTTGCTGATTTTTCTGCTGCTTCGCTTGTAGTTGCTGATGTTGTTGCTGTTTTTGCTGCTGACGATGTTCTTGTTGCTGTTGTTGCTGCTCTTGTTGCTGCTGCTGTTGTTGCTGTTGTTTTGGCTGCTTCTGTTGCGTCTGCTTCTGTTGCGACTGCTTCTGATGCGGCTGTTTCTTTTGCGGCTGCTTCTGTTGAACTTGCATCTGTTGCTGCTGCTTTTCTTGCAGCTGTTTCTGTGGCTGCTGATGCTCCTTCTGTGATGCTTGTTGTTGTTGCTGCTCTTTCTGTGAGGCTTGTTGTTGTTGCTGCTCCTTCTGTCGCCTTGCCGCTTGTTTAGCGACAACAGCATTTAAGTTTTCTTGCCACACCCGTACATTTAACGATGCGGTAAGAATTTCTTCTTCTTCGTCGTCTGTCTCTGTTAGTGACAAAGCGGCGAAGGAATTGTTTTCACCAGTGTAGCGGCCTTCCCCACCGTCTGAAAGGTAGTTAAACTCTTCCTCACCCACAGTTGCCGACTCTTGTTCCTGCTCATGTTGTTGTTGTTGTTCTTGTTTTTGTTGCTTTTGTGCTGCTTCTGATGTCGATGCTGTTGGCGCCCCTTCCTCCACTTCGAATCGCAGCTTTTCAATCGAATTGCAGAGGGAGGGGCGCTTAATTAAGGTGGATTTAATGTTCACCCGTCGTCTCCTCTTTGTACCGACGTCACTTGGTGGAACCGCCGATGGCGTCGAGAACTCAGACGACTTCGTTGCCAAGTCATCGGATGATGCCGTGTGACGTACGGACCTTCCCCCGCCGTCTTCCGACATTCTAATCACCGTGATACGTAGCCTGGTACGGGATTATCGTACGATTCTCTCTTTTGACGAACAAAAAAAAAATTGTTTGCCCCAACCGGGGAACCGAACTCGCGAACTTTTGGCTAGCGACCGGGCACTTAAACGCTGGGCCAACTTGATATGTTTGGATCCCTCGCCTAAATGCGCAGTAGGGCTTTTCTGTTGGTTATTTATGCACTACTTAGTCGAAACACGTCTGAAGACTTTCATAGTCTGTGATCAACTGACGCGGGTGTTGTTTTATTAAATTAATTCACACAAATACACTTAACAATGTCAAGTATCAAATATACGCGTCAGGCTGCCATAAAACTGCAACAAAAACAAACAATTGTTAGATCAGATGGGAGGCATTCGCATGTTGACCTTCGAAGAGAACACATCGGCAAAGCAAATAAAGTGAAGTAAAAAAAAAAACAGCGTACTATTTTCTCTTCTTTTTTTTTGCTCAACACATCAGAAGTGGGATAATAAAACTCAACACGCAAAGAGGATCGTCCGTTCGTTTTCTTGCTAGTTATTTATTTTTGTTTTTTTTTCTTTTCGCGCTCGGTGGGAGTATGGGATCGAGAATTTTATTGTGAGGATCATCGCTGTTAGCACTGAGGAAGAAAAAAAAAAAAAAAAGAGAAAGGAAAACAGCAATTGGGGGTACGGGCATCAACAAGTGAGCTGTGGGATCAACGTGGATAATTTTTTTTTCCTGTACTCAGTGAGAGGAGAATTGACTTTGTACGGCTGTTGATTAAGTAGCTGTTGCTCTTTTTTCCCCATTATTTGTTGTTTTGACTATTCGGTTGTTCGGTAGATTTTTTTTTTGAAGAACACTGGTGATTCGGCGTAACCTCCATACTTTGGGACGATTTTTTTTTTTTGGTTTTGGTTGAGTCGTTAGAATGCCAGGCGACAAGCGGCGTGCAGCTGAGTATGCAGAGTTGACCCGAGATGAGCTGCAGGAAGAGCTGAGGAAGCGAAGCTTGGATCAGGATGGGCTGAAGGAGGAGTTACTCAAACGGCTGCTGGATGCGACAGCTTCTGCGGCGGACGGCCAGAAAATCGTCAAAAGTACTGATAGTGAGGGGACTGAACTCGAAGAGCTGCGTAGGGAGATTGCACGTATGAAGCAGGAATTGGATGCAACACGCAAGTCCGTGGCGGAGCGCCCAATTACGACACACGGCGAAACGAGTGAAGTTGAGAACGCCTCAAGGAGGCACTTCATGGTGCGAGATATTACGGAGATGATTCCGGAATTCAACCCAAGGAGTAGGACAGGCATTTCGTCATCGGCGTGGATCAGAAGAGTGAGGGACCTCCGCCGAATTTACCATCTGGATGACAAACTCTTGCTAATGGCTGCTACAACTAGGCTTGGTGGTGCTGCAAAGCTATGGAGTGAGGGATCATTGCATGAATCTCTTGAAGAATTCCTTGACGATCTTTCCGTGAACTTTCCAACGAATGATGATGCTGTAGATATTCACAATATGCTTCGTGAGCGACGGCAAAAACCTCAGGAAGAAATCGAAGAATATATATTCGAGATGAAGAGGATTGCGTCACGGGGCCGTCTGGAGGAGTCAGCCATTCTCAAATACATCGTACTAGGCATGGCGGAAGGAGAGTGCCTGGAAGCGTGCCGAGCCCCCTTAGGACAATCCATGACCTGGTTGACCGAGTCCGTTGGGTCGGTGGTCTGAAACCGAGGGCAAAGCGAGGAGAAGATGCCAAGACGGAACATCGAAAGGGTCCAGGCTAGCCAGAAACAGCGGTACGACTTAAGACACCGCAAACCATCTGAGTACAAGGTGGACGATCTGGTCTTAGTCGAACAGGAACCAGCCGCTACTGGTGAATCCCGGAAGCTGGAACCGCTTTACCGAGGACCGTACATTATAATCAAGAGGTTACCAAACGATCGCTATGTTGTCGAGGACATCCCAGGCATGCAGAGAAATCAACGGCGGTTTAGAACTGTGATGAGGTCGGACAAACTCAAGCCGTGGTGTAAGTTACCGGACGAGGGTTTCATTGGAGCGGATGACGATGCGGCGAATGTGGAGACCGACTCGGAAACCATTTCCCTGGGCATGACGGAAAACGAAGGTGATGCGGAGAACGATAGCTAGGACCCAATTAGTTTAGGATGGCCGAACTGTTAGATCAGATGAGAGGCATTCGCATGTTGACCTTCGAAGAGAACACATCGGCAAAGCAAATAAAATGAAGTAAAAAAAAAAACCAGCGTACTATTTTCTCTTCTTTTTTTTTTGCTCAACACAATGGACACACTATCAACATCACCATCTGGTTTACACTCACCATCGTTGAAAACAATGACATCTGAATGCTTCTCCAGCCTGTACAAGAAGATCATGGAACAGGATTAGTTAATCCGTTGCACCATTACCAGTATGGAGGAGAGGCTCTCCTCACGAATTACCTCTATAGAAGAAAACATACAAGATAAATTAACACAAATCGATTTGGAAGTCGAAAACTTAAAATGTCACGTTTCTGCTTTTGATGACTGCCGAAACAACATCAACCACTTGCAACTGGAAGTTGTTGATATTAAAAAACAACTCCAACAGGAGCCAGTGCAGCTGATACGTTCCGGACTTGAAACGATCGCAGAACTCCCACAAATTAAGGCACATAATAAAGCAATACATATGAAAGAGATCTCTACTGATGCCGTCCTGATAGGTATTCCCTTTCTGCCTGACGAAAATCTTACAAACACTTTCAATAACATCTGTAATGCCGCTAAGTGCCAACCACCTGTCATAAAAGGGATCTTTCGTGTAAAACCGAAGACCAACTCCTTGATAATTATCAAGTTTGGTTCGATCCATGGCAAAATGACAGCACTAAAAGCATAATCTAAATTCAAAAAAATATACTTACGACCATTAAATCTACGCGAAGCCGGATTTGACTCCAACCGGCCAATCTTTCTGCACGATAGTTTAACACCACAAAATTGTACTATCCTTCGAGAAGCAATCAAACTCAAACGCTCGAAACGAATATTCGCCGCATTCTCATCGCGAGGACGTGTTTACATTAAAATTACACCGACCTCGAGTAACATGAAAATTGACATAATAGAGAGACTTAGCGAAGTTATACGCGAAGTGACAGAACAAACCAGCCGCCGAAACCCAGTGGCTCTCAAGTCCCAATTTGATCCTGACGCTTCTCAAACTATTTTTTATTTTTTGTATATATTTATTTTTACTATTTATTATTATTTACTTTGAATGTTTCTGTTATTTATTTTTAATGTTTCTCCTTCGAATTTTCAATGTTTCAGTGCCTTAAGACTAGCCAGCTTCTTATTGTTCCCCAGCTTTAGACACTTAAAACACATATGTAATTAGTTTCCCATCTATTTTCTGTGCTATTGTGTTGTTAATACCCCTCCGGTCGAAGTCGGCCTTGTTGTGAGTATCATTTCTACCACCTGCACTCAGAATAATGAGCACTCGTCCTAACGTAACTCAAAGCGATATCAACAGATCTTGCGGTGTAATCCCTACTATCAATAATGTACACAAGACTCGTCTGATGCTGGATATCTTCCGTAATAGGTACTCTGGTCTTTCCATTTGTCACATTAATGCTCAAAGTCTAAAGAAGCACACTAACGAACATAACTGATATTCGATGGGGGAAACGTCGATATTCTGTGTATCTCCGAAACTTGGCTTACACCCTGCTTTCAAAATGCGGTCATTGCGTTGTCAGGGTATAAAATCTATAGGGACGATCGTGTCGGGAGTCGAGGGGGCGGTGTTCCAATTTTTGTTAAGGAAAAAATAGCCAGCAGATTAATCGGAAATTCGAACTCAAACGATGGTTTCGAGTACCTTTTGCTTGAAATTATCTGTGGTTTCGAAAAATGTCTATTTGGAGTCATTTACAAGCCCCCAAGTCTAAAGGACAGCACCATTGTTACTAACATCATCGAACGCTTTGGGGCTTGCTATGAACATATCATTCTTTCCGGTGATTTCAACAATAATCTGCTAAACCGTAGCGATTCACAAGTAAATCCTTTCACAAACTTTCTGCCCTACAACTAATCTCATCAACTTCTATAGACAGCTTGATGTTCCTGGATTTTCAAAACACGATCTCATTGTCCTCTTCTATGACCTCAGTCTTAGTAGATCTTTCGTACCGACTACAATCAGTTACCGAGACTTTAAATCTATCAATATGGCTAGCCTTATCGATGACTCTCTCAATTCTAATTGGCATAACCTGTACCACATGTCTTCCGTTGATGAGCAAGTCGAGTTTTTCAAATCTACCATTAATAACCTGTTTGAGAATCATGTCCCAACCAAAAATCTCACCATCCATAGCACCAAATGCCAATGGTTAACTCAACATATTGAAAAACTGATTATAAATCGAGATAGGGCCTACTAAAGATGGAAGAAGTTTAAACTCCCCGAGTTATTATACGATTTTAAGCGACTCAGGAACCTTGTCACCAAGGAATTCAGGGGATCGAAAACCAAGTTTTTTGCATTCAAATTCAAAACCGGCTTAAATGTTAAGCAAACGCGGAAGATTATTAAGACGCTAGGTATGGGTAAACAAATCAAGGCTGAGACTTTAAAAGACATCAATATCGAAAAGATAAATAGGAAATTCGCTTCAGTCGTGTCTCTCTCTAACAATGGCAATGGGGATCCGAATGAATGCGACATTATAGATCCCCGTAATATGCCCAACTTAACTTATAGCTTTGGTTTTTCTAGAATATACGAAGGGAATGTGCTTAAATCGACCCTTGCAATCAAATCTAACGCCATTTGCCAATCCATGAACCCCATATTCTTAAAACTAATTATCCACACCGTCTCAAAACCTCTCACATACGTGAGAGTATTTAATAGCATACTTATCACCTCCGTCTACCCTAATTCCTGGAAGGCCTCTAAAATCATACCCGTTCCTAAACATTGAAATAATAATGATAAGGAATACCGCCCGATCGCTATACTGTCATTCATATCCAAGGTTTTTGAAAAGCTTCTGAGCACGCAATTGAACTCGTTCTTAAATCAACATAAGCTCCGCTCACCGTTTCAGTCAGGTTTCAAGCCAAAACACAGCTGTACCTCCGCACTGCTAAAGATTGTTGAAGACTTTCGCTATGAAATTGATAAGGACCATGTGATATCGTTAGTATTATTAGACTTCTCTAAAGAATTCGATACTGTCCCACATGAAATCCTTCTCAAAAAACTAAAATATTACTTTAATTTGGATTCCTCAGCGTTAAGACTCATTAGGAAATAACTTGGAGATCGCAGCCAAGCTGTACATGCTAACGGTAACTTATCCACCTTTCTCAAAACCAAGACGGGATCCCTCAAAGATCTATACTGGGGCCCTTACTGTTCTCGCTGTTTAATAACCACATTCCTACCATTCTCAAACACTGTAAGGTACATATGTACGCAGACGACGTCCAATTATACACCAGCTACCCATTCCACCTAAAGGTAGATGCTACTGCGCGGTTAAATGAGGATCTTCATGCCGTTACACGATGGTCATATAAAAACAAACTTATGCTCAACTCCATCAAGAGCCAAGCTATTGTCATAGGTCGTACTATCCCAGACTTAAGTAACTTTTCACCAATCCAAGACAGCGGAAACAACTACGACTATGTAAAAAATGTTAAAAACATTGGAGTCATCTTCAATCAACAGCTTACGTCGGGGGGTCACATCACCAATGTAACAGGTCGAATCTACCGTGTCTTGCGTATACTATGATACGCTGGAAATTGTCTCCCAATTAGCATTAAATCAATGCTCGTCAAGACGCTATTGATCCCTATTTTAACGTACGCACTCCCAGTCTTCTGCGATAGTTACAGCTCACGCAAGCTAACCGTTGCGCTCAAACAGCATAGTGCGTTTCATATACAGATTACGGCGGCGGGATCACATCTCGTCATTCGTTAAACTGCTTGGCATGGACTTTCAAAGCCTCCTTAAGTTTAGGATACTAACTTTCCTTTTCAAACACATGCAGGGCAAATCACCACCATACTTTTACCAGAGTCTTCGGTTTGCTACAACCTGAGAGAAGTTGAACATTGATATTACCCAAATTTAATTACAGGGTGGCAGAAAAACAGTTTTTCATTTACGCCGTAAGGCTATGGAATTTGCTTCCAGTTAACATGAGAAGATCTCATAACATCGGCATTTTCAAGAGGCAACTTAGGCAATACTTCAGCACATCGCTTTAGGATATATATTTTTTTTAGGGGCATCTAGAGCTGGCTGGTCTAGGTACTTGTTTTTCCTTTTTTTTTCTTTTTTTCTCTATCTTGTTTTCTTTTCTTTCTTACCTGTTATAAATCAATTATCTGCTTAGTGAAGTTTTTTTTTTTTTTTAATTACACTTGTTTGCTTCACAATTTAAAAAATTATACATCTTATGTGTTAGCTTATGCTCTAAATAAATAAATTCAAATTCAAAGTATACCATGTGGGTATACCATCAGTGAAATAGTAACATGCAACGCTCAGAAATAAGCGAGAAAATCGCGCTCAAAGTTTTACGTAGCGCTTTATGAGTAAGTTACGTTAAGCTGCAGTCGAGCACATCGTGGCGTATGTGGTAACACACCAAGCCTGGTTTTCTCCCCAAAAAAGATTATGGTGACAATTTGGTGGACATCGAAAGGACCAATCCACTTTAAATTTCTTCAACCAGGAGAAACGATAAACGCTATCAAATATTGGGACCGAGCAGAGTTCATAAAAGCCTTTGAAGATTTCATTGTCTCAAAATGTCAGCTTGTATCACGTTGGAAGAATATCATCGATGCTAACGGATCGGACTGACGGAATAAAAATTTACAAAAAAATTATCTTGGCTAAATAGGGACAACTATTGTATATATTAGTAATATTTATTGTAGATGAATACAAATATATTCGTCTCACCTTTATTCACTCCACATTTATTGTATACACATATGAGTCAGTGCTATATCAGCGACCCAAGTGGTAATTACTTAAATTTGATTTGAGAGGTAGCAACATAGTTTTTAAAGGAAGAAGGGTTTAACGTGACGTGCTTAGAGATGTAAATCTTAAATGGTTCCAAAAACTTCGGTAATTAGTTTATCTTGAAGGTTGAAATTGAGTGTGTTAAGTGGATTCAATCAAAAATTATTATTTTAATTATTACCTATTTATTCTTACCCAATTTTATTCAACAGTATAAACTACAGCCTCGTTACGAAGAATAGTTCTTCATGACTTATCCAAAAAAGTGATAAAATGTTCGGCAGCTTACCACCCCCATTATATTCTACTGGCCGACGCCCAGTTATCACTGCGTATTAGTGATGGATCTAGCTTAATAGATGACGAATCACAATAACATTTATCCAAAGACCCTTCGATCTTTTCTTGTAATAAAACGAACATATGATCCAAAAGGCCAATAAGGATATTGGGAATTTTTCATCATAAAATATCTGTAACCCAATTCTTATATTTTAGCATATAAGCAGTAATTTAAGACAATCGATATTCAGTCATAAGTTTTTGTCATAAGTTTTCTTATTCAAACACAGAACATATTTTAGTCTCGCGTCGCCCGATATTTTATCCCGTTTGTTTTTGCGAATTAGACTTAGAATCATATCGTAGTAAATCCGCTCAAAGACTCGCAGGGAAGTGACTAAACTAAACTAAACTAAACTTTGTTTCAGTGCTTACATATAAATAATTGTTATAATGCGGTTGTACTCCTTTTTCTTCAGAGAAATGACTAAAAAAAATTAACACAAGACGATACTCAACGTACCCTTGATGTATGTTAAGTGACAGTGAAGACATTTTATATAGTGAGATCGTTAGCGACGATGAAAATTTTGTTGTGGACAGCTGTTCTGAAAATGAAAGCTACGCGACAGAGCCGGTATCTGACGGTGATGATGAGCAGTTATGGAGTGAGGGTGATGATGTCCCGCTACAAAAATACGCGTCAATTCAAGCGTATTCATGGATGGAAACCAACAGATATAATCGAAATGTAAGCATTTATAGGTCTTTTATTGACTATGGGTGTCAATAAACAGAGATGCGTCGATTTTAGATAATACTGGGATCCGATATTTGGGAATCCGATATTTCGTGCTACAATTCGAAAAAAATAGATTTGCTTCTTTACTGCGATTCTTTAGATTTGATGATAAAAATACAAGAAATCTCAGAAATTCTAGAGATAAACTTGCACCTATTAAAGAGTTGTGGGAGTATGGTGAACCTAAATCTGAAAAAGTTTTATTTGCCTGGAAAGAATTTTACAATTGATGAGCAGCTGGTACCTTTTCGAGGACGGGTATCATTCAAACAATATCTGTTAAATATGGTATGAACATATCCTTGGCACAAATAGTTGGGACTATCAGAAATAATAAGGTTTCTACCTCAAAATTTTCCACTCAACAGAACGCGGGACATTGAATCGAATGTCTTTGGTTTTTCTAAAAATATGACATTGGTATTGTATGTACCAAAAGAAAACCATGCTGCTATTTTTTTCTCACAATGCATCATCCTAAAGAAATATTGTAGATATGAGCAATAAGAAAAAATCTGAAATAAATTTGTACTAAAGGGTCCGCCATCTAACGTTTTTTTTTTTTCAAGTAGTGCTTATTTCGTGAATGATAACACTTAGCTCATGTCTGATTTGACAGATAATTAGTTTTATCCTTCCGCTGAACGAATATGGTTGTGTATACGCTTGAAAAACGCTTCGCTAAGTGGGCCTGCGATCGACTTACAGAAGATGCCGATTTTGCTAAAAAAAATCATCTTTTCAGATGAAGCTCATTTTGATCTTGGCGGGTATGTAAACAAGCAAAATTGTCGCATTTGGGGCACAGAAAACCCGCACGCATACATTGAAAAGCCGCTGCACCCAAAACGAACCATTGTTTGGTGCGGATTTTGGTCCAGAGGCATAATTGGGCCATTTTTCTTCGAAAATGAGCAAGGAGTGGCCGTTACAGTCAATGGCGATCGTTATCGGGCCATGTTGAACGAATTTTTGTTCACAAAAATTGAAGAGGAGGATATTGGCAACATTTGGTTTCAACAGGAAGGAGCTACGTGCCACACAGCCGAAGCTTCACTCGATGTTTTGCGCCCTGTTTTTGAAGATCGCATTATCAACCGCAGAGCTGATGTCGTTTGGCCACCTCGGAGCTGCGATTTGACACCGTTGGACTATTATTTGTGGGGTGCCGTCAAAGATAAGTGTTACGCCGACAAGCCAGAGACAATTGACGCTTTAAAGGACAATATTCGTGAAGCCATTGGTGAAATACAGCTGCACACAATTGATAATGTGCTTAAAAATTGAGAAAATATTCAGTAGTTTTTATAGCATTTTCAAAAAGAAAAAAGTTATTTGGCGGACCCTATATAACTCCACCAAGGGTGGTGTTGATACACTTGATCAGATGGTTCATGAATATACAGTTCGGCGTCAAACAAACAGATGGCCTATTGCATTTTTTCAAAGTATGACAGACGTTATTGGGATCACATCTCCAATTATATGGATAGGTTAGGTTAAAGAAAGGGAGTCTGATGGTTGGGCATCACTTCCACTCCGAGGCAAAAGGCCCGTTGTGATTCCCTTCATTTGTGGAGTACACATACAATTAATTTGGTGGCTGAAACCACCCCATACTCTTTATGAATTTTAGAAGATCCGATATATCTGCATTTGCCACGTCCGCAATCTCTGTAAAGAATGTTTGACCCAGCGAAGCTAGACGCCGATTCTGAAGAGCTGGGCAATCACAAAGCAGATGTTGGATCGTCTCAGTTTCTTCCTCATCGCCGCAGCTCCGTCAGATACGAGTTCTATTTCCGGAGCATTGCTCCAATGGGACAGTGTCCTGTGATTACTCCGACGACCATACGGATCAAGTTTCGGTCCAGTGCAAAGAGCTTCTTTGTTTTTCCGATATTGGGCTCTGGCCACGATGATCTCGTCGTGTGGCTGTCGTTTCTTATAAGCCAAGACGAGTTGGGTTCTTTTATGATTGTGTCATTTATGATCCGATATAATGCGCTGATCGGTGGTTGCAATGACGTGTGCGCTTCGCTGATGTCCAATTCAGACTCTTGCCTGGCCAATTCGTCCGCTCTTTCGTTCCCTACGATTGAGCTATGACCAGGGACCCAGCAGAGTTTCACTTGTGGTGTCTGATTGCCTTCAGTGAGTTGCGACATTTCATGACAGCCTTTGATCTCGTTGTACAGGATTCTATTGACTTCAGTGCAGCCTGGCTGTCTACGAAGATAGTTATATCCGATGGTCGGATATCGGTTACTTGTAGGTGTTTGGCTGCTTTCTCTATTGCTAGGATTTCTCCTTGAAAAACGCTGCACAAATCAGGGAGTCTAAATGATTCCTGTTTGTGCAGGGTATCAGAGTAGAACCCGGCCACATTGCCTGTGTCCATTTTCGATCCGCCGGTGAAGAGGGTAATTTCGTGGTCGGTTATCACGGCGTTTGATAGCCACTCTTCTCTGACGGGGAATAGGATTGGTATTCTGAAAGAGAAGAATTTTTGGCGAGAAATATAGTCGGTCGTAGCTGCGACTAAAACCATGTTTCTTTCCCAGGTCATCTATTACTCTGAGTATGGCCGCATGTCCATAGTTGGCTTGTTTCCACAAAGAGGTTTGTACTCTGAGAGCGCTCTTTGCAACGCAGTCTTTAATGAATAGATCCAGAGGAAGGAAATGAAGTATCATGACCAACCCAGCTTGCAGCGTGCTTCTCATAGCTCCCGTTGTACAAACAGCGGCTGACCTTTGTACTTTGTTGAGCATGTTCATATAGCTTTTCGTGCTGCTAGCAGTCCACCAAACTTGGGCCCCATAAGTTAAAATGGGTCTGATGATTGCTGTGTACATCCAATGAATGATGTACGGTTGCAAGCCCCATCTTTTTCCGAAGGTCTTTTTGCATGCATAAAAAGCATTCTATCTTTTTTCCATCCTTTCCGCCAGGTTCCTTTTCCAGGTTTGGAGTCAAGAATGATGCCTAGATATTTGGCTTCCGCTTTGAGTTTGAGTGGAGTGCCCTCTAACTTTTGGGGAGCAAATATCGGAATTTTCATTTTCCTGGTGAACAAGACCAGCTTGGTTTTCTGGGGGTTTATTCTCAGACTGCTCTGTCTTGCCCACGAGGAGAGCTCCTTCAACGCAGATTCCATTAGTTCACTGATAGTTGGTAGAAATGTACCTTTTATTACTAGGTCATCCGCTTTTGATATCGTCTTTGTGCCTTTCTCCATGAAGATTTTGAGGATTTCGTTAACTGTAAGAAGCCACAGTTGTCACTTTCCTTATAGAGCTGTGTCCAATGTCTGCATTGATAATTCTGTTCTTTAACATTATTTAACAACTCTAAAATTAAAATTATTATTTTTATTTTATTATTATTGGACAACAATTATTATTCAAGTTTTCTTTTGTAATAATTATATTGATCTACTACATTTATGGTTGCTTCTTGTAGAGTTGACAATGCCGTCAAATCTCTCCATTTTTGTATTGCTTTGACATATAAAAATTAAAAACAACACTCGTGTATCAGACGCAAAGGAAAGCGGACGTGTTTGACTTTATCTCCCTCGTGATATATATGTATATTTATTCTACATTAACATTTTTTGGTCCTTCGAGCCTTTGAACAGGCGATAAAATTAACATAGTGTAAATTATTAAGTCATTCACAAGTGATTTACAATAATAAAACAATTTAACAAGACAAATAACATATAACAAAGATCAAGACTTGGACAGTGAGTTTTTTTTTGTGTTTGTTCGGGAAAAGTGCGAATAATTTTTTTCGTGTTTCGGTCGCATTGCGAAACGGTTCGAAGCGGTACAGTTCCCACATATCACACCACTTTTTGCCAACGGCATTGTAAATCACATTTTTTTTTCTCTTTCGTCTTTCGATCGTGGTACAGTTCCCAACGGGAACTCGTCATCGGAGTATCGGACGATACCTAACGGGTATAAATTCATCACACCACCTACTGCCAACGGCTTTATTTAGTACAGCAACAAGAAATATTTAATTAAAATTAAAATTTTCTTTTCATCCTTTTATTATTTTTTTTTCCTTTTTTCACTTTATTTTTTTTTTGATTGGAGCATGGCCGAACTCGAGAAGAGTTTGCGTGGTATTCTGACGCAAATGACGAGGGACTCTGTCAACTTTGGTAAGCGGAGCACAAGCCAACGCACTAAGAATTATTTAATGGGGCGGCTGAAAATACTAGAGGATAATTTTACTTCAGCGAAGGATTTAAACACTAAAGCTTATACCTCGTTGGAATGTCCGTCGTTGGAGGAAGCATCCACTGTGTTTGACACCATCCAGGAGATGTACCTGGAGCATAGAAGTAGTATGATGGACGCATTGGACAAATTTATAGGTGTTTAGCAATACGATCGAAAACTAAAACGAACGACGACGAAAGAATAAACAACAACGACTTCGATTTAAATTCTTTAAATTTTATTATATGTCTTAACATCAACACCGTCTGCTTCGAACTGACTCTGTTACCACTCAACAGCAACCATCGAACCAACGACTTAACATCGAATGTTGGTAACAGACATCAGCCGATTTTACGGTTAGTTTACATAAAAAATCAATTTACAAGAATGGGGTGATCTCAATGCGTGTCACCATATTCCAATTGTACATACATCACGCGAGATTAAATTACATTACATGCTGTACACAGAGCGAGCATACATTAATATTAGTGGGTTTGCTTGATGGATGTACAGTTGGTCACATCAATTATGGTACAAATTATTAATTGCAATATTTTTAATACAAATATTATATGTTTATATAAAAAACACAACTCATTCTTAAACATCCCGGCCCCCCTGAAGGAGTTCAGGAAACCGGTAACAATGCCAATTTTGTGATGGGACGGGTAAATGTGCCACAGGCTGTCTTCACAGTAGCGTCTCTGGCCAGGTTATCACGACCGTAGTTTACATCGGTTATGCGGCCCATGACCCACTTGGTTGGAGGTTGATTGGGTTCCTTCAAAACAACTAAGTCTCCGATTTTGAGGTTGGGGGTTGATTGCTGCCATTTGGGCCTCTCCTGTAGGGCCGTCAAGTATTCTATGTGCCATCTCTTCCAAAAGCCCTGGACCATTGATTGGAGTTGTTGGTAGTAACTTAGTCGATTACTTGGGATGTCGACATAGCTAGGTTCAGGTAGTGCTGTTAGAGGCTCCCCTATAAGAAAATGGGATGGGGTGAGTGGGTTAATATCAGTATCGGACAGCCAACACAAAGGACGTGAGTTGACAATTGCCTCAATTTGGCACAACACCGTAGAGAGAGCTTCAAACGTAAGAACAGTGGATCCGATGACACTTTTTAGGTGAAATTTGACCGATTTAACGCCTGCCTCCCATAATCCACCAAAGTGAGGAGCAGAGGGTGGTGAAAAATGCCATGCGATTCCATCTTCAGCAAGTGCAGCAGATACAACGTTGTTATGTACCGATGAGAATGCTTGCCTTTGCAACTCTGTCAAACACCGGTGGGCTCCCTTAAAGTTCGATCCATTATCAGAGTAAATATTACCGCATTTTCCACGACAAGAGATGAACCGACGCAGCGCAGCAATAAAAGCGTCGGTTGTGAGGTCGCTAACCAACTCCAGATGCATAGCCTTGGTGGACATGCATACAAATAAGGCAATATATGCTTTAGAGAGTTGAGGTTTTCGAGCTCGAGACATCTTAATTGTCAACGGACCAGCGTAGTCCACCCCGGTATTGAAGAATGGACGACAAGGTTGGAGACGATACGATGGTAGGTTGCCCATCATCTGCTGGCAGGTTTGTCTTCGTAGAAGGAAAAAAGGCTTACATTGAAATATAATTTTTCGTACGAGATTGCGAGCACCAAGAATCCAGTATTGTTGGCGCACCAATACAAATGTTTCCGATACTCCTGGGTGAAGGTATTTTCGATGGAGATCTGTAATAATTAAAGCTGAGAGCGGATGACTTCCGCACAAGATTATAGGGTGTTTAATGTTGAACGAACTGAGGCCTGTTGAATTCTACCTCCAACGCGTAAAATTCCCTCATTATCGATGAACGGTGCGAGTTAACGAAGCTTAGAATGAGGTGATAGCTTGCGACCCTTAACTAAGGTCCGAATATCTGCATTGAACACTATAAGTTGAACCATTTTTAAGATGGATAGCCTTGCGTGACGTATCTCTGAGAACTGCAGATAGTTGTTTCGACGATTGGGTTGTGTTTGACGGCAGTTGAAGAGAAATCGAAAACAATAAGCGAATACCCTTTGCATCCGGTTCCACGATGAAAACCTTGCGATGAGTACATCAAGTACTTCATTTTTTAGGACGACAGTCAACGCTCGCGAAGTGGGCACCTTTTCTTCAAGTATATCTGGACCATATTCAAGGTTGAATTTGGATTTTGGCCAATCCACTAAGTCCAATGACAACCATGGCGGACCGTTCCACCATATGTCATGTGCCAAAAGAACAGAAGGAGTGAGGCCCCTTGAAGCACAATCTGCCTTGTTATGTTCCGAAGTTACATGCTGCCATGAACGACGGGGCACTACGTCAAGAATGAATGACGTGCGATTTGCTACAAATGTAGTCCAGCGACGAGGTGGTGATGACAACCAGTGAAGGACAATTTGGGAGTCACACCAAGCAAAAACATTTGTAGGCTTCGAAGACAGCGCAGAAATTACAAGCGACAAGAACCGAGTGAGAAGCATAGCCCCGCACAGTTCAAGCCGTGGAATGGATATTGGCTTCAGCGGAGCTACCTTGGTTTTAGCAGCAATTAAGTTTATTTCATACTTGCCATCTTTGGTTCTGCAACGACTGTACACGACGGCGGCATAGGCTAATGAGGAGGCGTCACAAAAACCATGTAGTTCAAATTCATGCGAAGCAAATGCGAAACATGGAATTCGAAGTTGTTCCAATAAATGAAGTTCTTGCCGATAATTAGTCCACCGCAGCGATAAGGAATCAGGATCATCCCAGTGAAGATTTAAATCTGCTGACCATAGCTCCTGGAATAAAATCTTAAAGAGTACGACCGAAGGAGCGAGGAAACCAAGAGGGTCAAAGATGCGAGAAACTTCTGAAAGTAATGATCGTCTCGTCGGTGGCGTTATGAATGTTAAAATTGAAATTCGAAAGGAATACGTATCGCTAAAAGGATCCCAAAACATTCCAAGTACCTTTACAACAGGATCCGAACGCTCAGGATCTACCATGGAAGAATTACGATCTTCTTCAGGCACAGTCTCCAGCAACGGCAAACTGTTGGAGCTCCATTTCCGAAGTTGAAGCTTGGCTTCCGCTAATAAAGATACTAATTCAGATTTAATTCCAATTAATGTATTTACTGAATTCGATCCTGTCATCACATCATCCACATAGACATCTTCAAGTAGAACCCTTGCAGCCATAGGATATTTGTTTTGATAGTCGTTAGCAAGCTGTTTTAGAACACGAACCGATAAGAATGGTGCTGGCGCCGTACCGTATGTTACCGTAAGCAATCGAAAATGCTGAAGTTCATCATTAGGATTTTTACGCCACACAATACGCTGAAAGTCGGTGTGCTGATCACTCACCCAAATTTGGCGAAACATTTTTGTGACATCAGCCGTAAAAACCACGCGATGTTGTCGAAACCGTAAACACACTCCGAAAAGATCCCGCTGGATTGGAGGACCCATCAAAAGCGAATTATTTAACGACACGCCTCTAGAGTCCTTGGCTGAACCATCGAAAACGACACGTAACTTCGTTGTACAACTGTCTAATTTTAAAACTGCGTGATGCGGGAGATAAAAGTGTTTGTTAAGGCTTGATTCACGTTGATTTGGATAAATGCGAGACATGTGACCAAGTTTTATATACTCAGTCATAAAGTCAGAGTACAGTTTATGCAATTCCGGATTCGATTTAAAATGACGTTCCATAGAATATAATCTAGAAACTGCGGTACCGAGAGTTTCACCAAAGGCAGGTTCTGGCGTTTTAAATGGCAGTGCTACAATGTATTTACCATCAGCAGCGCGACGAACATTATCTCTGAAATGTTGCTCAGCTGGATCATTTACTAAATCGCGCTCTGGTGCTGTAACCTCCTCCACCTCCCAAAAACGTTTTAACAAATGGTCGATATCTAAAGTAAGGTGACAGGATTCAGTTGGTGGATTACCTGACTTATTGTTGTTGAAGAATGCTCCCGTAACCACCCATCCAAATGATGTATTTTAGGCTACAGGTGTGCCTTCTTCTCCTCTGATTTGTCCTGCTTTGAGAATACACCATAAGTTATCCGCACCAAGAAGGACATCGATTTGAGATGAAACATTAAAGGTAGGATCGGCTAGCTGCAATCCGGTAAGGTGAGGCCAACTAGAATTATCGAAATTCTGACTGGGAAGGTTTGAAGTTAATTTGGCCAGAACAAAGGTATTGACGCACAAGGTCGTTGAATTGCATAACGAAGAAAGTTCAATTGAAATACGACCCTTGGTGTAACCCGCATCTACTGTCGAAAGTCCACGAATAGGTATGCGCGCATGCATTCGAGGATAACCGAGTCGTTTCGCGAGCGATTCCACAATAAACGAAGACTGTGATCCCGAATCCAATAAAACCCGACACACGATAGGATTACCTAGAATATCCTTGACCGATGCCAAAATGGTAGGGAGTATTGTCTGTTTGCAACGATCAGGTTCTAGCGAGAGGTTATTGACGAGTGGTGGTTGTAGTGTGGGTGAGGTTAATGATTTTATAGAATTGCCCGAGAATGACGAAGGAGACGAAGAGGGAGATTGGTTGACCGTTGGTAGGGGTTTCACTGATGTATCCTCTAAACGAACCAATGAGTGATGAGATGATTTGCACACGCGGCATCGAAAGCTAGATTGACATTTACTGGCTGAATGCCCAACCCGAAGACAATTAAAACAGAGTGAATGATTTTTAACGAACTCACGGCGCGATTGAATATCCCGTGAAAGAAATTTTGGACATTGCGATAAGGAGTGGAATTCTGAGCACTGAGGGCACTGTTGCTTATTTTCCTTGATTTCGGAAACATGAGAACGAAGGGGTGTTGAATGTTTAGCACGCGAAGGAACGGAACGAACGTTAGATTGGCACGATTCGAGTGCATTGCACCGTTTCTGAAGAAAGTTTAAGAGCACTTCAACAGTGAGATCACTTTGTGAACAAGAATATTCCGCCCATTCTTGGCAGGAATCCTGATCCAATTTGCACACTAACAGATGAATTAACCACGGGTCACGTGAGGTTTGTTTAAGTGCACTAAGTCCCCGCACGACTTCGTCAGCACCGTCGGTAATTTTACGTAGGGTGTTTACGTTGGCCGAGCTCATAGATGGAAGTGACAGATACGATTGTATAAAAGATTTCACTATTAAATGTTCCTGGTTATACCGAACCTCTAACCGAGACCACGCTTCGACATAATTAACATCCGAAATTGTGATGTGTTTAATAAGAGACGCGGCTTCATCCGATAAAAATGATTTCAAATATTGAAATTTTTGAGTCGGCGTTAGATTTACATTGCTGTCAACCGATCCTTTAAATAAATCTCGAAAAGACGGCCATTCCTTATAATCACCTGAGAACCGCGGAATCACAATTTTAGGCAACTGCACATTCACATCTCTTGTTCCCGAATCATTCAGCCTTTCCAGAAGCGTAGATTGCTGGTTGGCTAATCTTTCTAGAATGGTTTCATTAGGATCGACACTCGACGAGGCATTCGGCCGACGAACTTGGATTGCTCGCGAGATCTCAGCGTGATTAAATCATTAAGAGAGTTCTCGTCAACCGAAGCGAGGTATTCCTCATAAAGCGCACGATAGGAAACCCACGACTCTTCTAACTTTTCCAACCGATTTGTAAGAAGTTCACTTAATACGTTTATGTCGATATTACGCGCGAAAATTTGTGCACGAGTAATGTGTCCTTTAGCACTCGCAATTTTAGCTTTTAGACTCATTTTAAATCACTGATTTTAAACGCGTATCCGGCTCGAAGGACCAGAAATTATGTTTAGCAATACGATCGAAAACTAAAACGAACGACGACGAAAGAATAAACAACAACGACTTCGATTTAAATTCTTTAAATTTTATTATATGTCTTAACATCAACACCGTCTGCTTCGAACTGACTCTGTTACCACTCAACAGCAACCATCGAACCAACGACTTAACATCGAATGTTGGTAACAGACATCAGCCGATTTTACGGTTAGTTTACATAAAAAATCAATTTACAAGAATGGGGTGATCTCAATGCGTGTCACCATATTCCAATTGTACATACATCACGCGAGATTAAATTACATTACATGCTGTACACAGAGCGAGCATACATTAATATTAGTGGGTTTGCTTGATGGATGTACAGTTGGTCACATCAATTATGGTACAAATTATTAATTGCAATATTTTTAATACAAATATTATATGTTTATATAAAAAAACACAACTCATTCTTAAACAATAGGAACCTCGTCATTGATAGGATCGGGCACAGAATCTGGGGTGAGTGAAGAAAAATCATTTATTAAACAAGATAGTTTAAGACTCCCAAAAATAAATATACCCATTTTCAAGGGAAATTATGAGCAGTGGAGATCTTTCTATGCCCTGTTTACTTCACTTATTCATCATAATAATAGTTTGTCTGAGATACAAAAGTTGCATTATCTCAAATCCTCTATTTCGGGAGAAGCAGAATGCCTTTTGTCACATCTAGCGATTGACAATGGTAATTACGAGCAAGCATGGTCAATTTTAAAAGCACGCTATGACCATAAAAGGATATTGGTGAAAACCCAATTTAAGCTTTTATTTTCGCAGCCAGTCCTAAAGTGGGAGTCAGGCACAGAATTGAAAAACCTTCTCGACACATCCATTGAATGTCGTCATTCATTGGCAAATCTAGGTTTACCAGTACAACACTGGGACGACATATTAATTTACATATTTTTTCAAAAATTGCCTGAAAAAACAAAGCAATTGTCCGCAAGAAGCAAGATTCCGGGCGTTAGAAGTTATCGATCCCATCGAACCCCCGAAAACCTGCAACGCCAAAAAAACATAATAATTTCTACGTGCAGGAACACTCAGGTAAACAGATCTCCTGTAAAATTTGCAATAGGGGTGCACATACGGTGCAATCCTGCAAACGATTCTTGCGTTGGAATCCTGAAACACGAAAAGCATCAGCAATTCAAATTGGAGTTTGCTTAAATTGTCTCTCATATACTCACGGAACGCAGCAATGCAATAGCCAATCGCGATGTCGAATATGTCAGCAACCGCATCATACACTCCTTCACGGAAATCCTAATCGCCATGCATCTCAATCCCAACTGCAAAAGGAAATCCATAGGAATTATAAACAATTTCGACCTAACACACAAAATTACAATACAATTTCACAACTACCACAAAATACACAACAAATGTCTGAACTTAACAATCAACAATCAATTACAAATGAGGATCAAAACCCTTATATAGAAACCTATAGAAGTACTAACCAAAACTTAAGTAACATGTCAAATACTTATCATCTGCATAACGAGAATAGATCACAGATATTGTTAGCAACCGCAATTGTTAAAGTAAGGTCAGCTTTCGGTCAGATCTATCATTTACGGGCTTTACTCGATCCAGGGTCAGAATCAACTTTCATCACAGAGTCAGCTGCCCAGTTACTGCAGTTACGAAGAACGCGAACTTTTGTTGAGGTGGCAGGGTTGGTGTGGGTCCAGAGTGGAGCGTGCCATAGCTTCGTCGACATTTGTATCGGCTCAGTGCACACGAATTTCGAGATCAACACGCGTGCATTGATATTCAAAACCCTCACGGGCCTTCTTCCGGCCTTCGAACTCAACATCCGCGACTGGAGACATATCAGAGGACTACGTCTTGCTGACCCCTGGTACAATAAGCCTGCAAATATAGACTTATTGTTAGGAAGCGATGTATATAGCGACCTAATGTTACCTGGAATAATTCGTGGTGAGGATTTTGCATCACCAACTGCATTTGAAACTCAATTAGGCTGGATTCTTATGGGTAGAACTCCAATGCAGCATCCGCGACGGATACAAAGTTTTGTAAGTGTTAATACTTCTTCTCTTGGTACTCATCTCCAAAAATTCTGGGAGATAGAAGAAACACCGTTTCAAAACCCACATACTGTGGAAGATCAATACTGTGAGGAACAATTTTTAGCAAAAACTCATCGTGCCCAGGACGGGCGATTTGTGGTATCATTACCATTCAAGGAAGGAAAAAATCCTGCGCTTGGACCCTCGAAGCAAGGTGCCTTGCGTAGGTTCTTTCACTTGGAGAAGCGTCTCCATCATAATTCATATCTGTATGCGGAATATGCAAAGGGTATAAGAGAGTATCTGCAACTAGGACACATGGAAGAGGTCGATCTTGTAAATGACCCAGTCTTGAAAACTCCTTATCACTATTTTGTACCGCATCACGCAGTCTTCAAAGAGGCTAGTACCACCACAAAGCTGCGAGTCGTATTTGACGCTACAGCCAAAACAATGGATGGTACTTCTCTTAACGACCATCTTATAGCTGGACCTAAAATTTTAGACGACATAATAGACATCATCTTAAAGTGGCGTACAAACAAATTAACATTTACCGCTGACGTCGAAAAGATGTATCGGCAAATAAGGGTCAAACGAAACGACTTCTATTTTCAACTTATCTTCTGGCGTGACTCTCCAACGGAAAAAATCAGGGCATATCGACTGAAAACATTCGCCATTCGTACCCTACTGAAACTGGCAGCCGATGAAGAAACCAAATATCCGGTAGCCGCTGATATGGTAAGACACGAGATGTATGTTGATGATCTCATTTCAGGAGCTGAGTCGACAAATGAAGCTGAAAGTAAGATGAAAGAAGTTAGAGATTTACTCAGTTCAGCAGGCTTTATCTTACGAAAGTGGACCAGCAATAGTGAGGAAATTCTGCAACATATTCCGGCGGATCACCGTGAAGCTTCATTTCTTGTACACATCGGCACATCGGAGTCGGTTAAAGCTTTAGGTGTTCAATGGGTTCCCTCAGAAGATGTATTTTCGTTTCGAAATACACCAGTGCAACCATGCAATGAATCTAAATGGACAATTTTATCGACAATAGCTAAATTATTTGACCCTTTAGGATGGATTTCTCCGTGCGTTCTCAAAGCGAAAATCATAACGCAGGAGTTGTGGCGTGATGGCTCGGACTGGGATAAACCCATAGCCGGATCTCAAACGTGAATGGCTTACATTTCCCCAAGAGTTAAATTCTATTACAAAGTTGAAGATACCAAGATGGATTCATATACACAGTTCAATGAAAGCAGTGGAAATACATGGCTTTTCTGATGCGTCTCAACGAGCGTATGGAGCAGCCATTTAAATTAGAGTCCTGGATCATGAAGACAATATTCATATTTCATTACTGATGTCCAAGACAAAAGCTGCTCCATTGAAAACAATCACTTTACCGCGTTTAGAACTCTGCGGTGCAGTAATTTTGGCGACGTTAATGGACCATGTAACAAAAACTTTAAAATTAACAAACGCCAAAAGGTTTGCGTCGACAGATTCAACTATTACCTTGGCATGGATTGCTGCTCCACCAACCAAATAGACCATATTTGTTTGTAATCGAGTCGCCGAAATTCAACGATTGTCGAAAGGTGTCATCTGGAAGCACATACCAACAAAGGTTAACCCAGCAGATTTAGCTTCGCGAGGTATTCTACCATCAGCCTTGGTAGGTAATAGTCTTTGGTGGAAAGGTCCAGATTTTCTTCAACAGGGGTGGAACTTTTGCTGTCCACACCAGCCTTCAGTTTTGGAGACTGATATGGAACAACGTACCATAAGAGTTCACAACGTGACAATACAAGAAAATCATATCAACACTTTAATTAGTAAAATTTCTAATCTATCTAAACTTTTAAAAATTATTTCCTTTTGTAGCAGATTCATAGCAAACTTACGGAAATCACCTGCAGAAAGGACAAAGAATCTCATCTCTCCAGAAGAAATCCAAGCGGCATATCTAGTAGCAATCAGAGCAGCACAAGCAGAATCATTTTCTATTGAAATCACGAGACTGAAAGCAGGAGAGAAGACGAAAGGACTAAATTCATTGTCTCCATTCCTGGATAAAGATGGAATAATGCGAGTTGGCGGCCGTCTCCATAACTCTGATTTAACATTTGACCAGAAGCACCCGATAATTTTGGATCCAACGGGTCATTTTACCAAAATTATAATTCAACACGCGCACGACAAGACGTACTTTCGGAATCGATTTTGGATTCTGAAAATCAAGAACACCGTCAAACATTTTATTCACCAATTTGTTATCTGTTTTAGGTATAGAGCAAAGAATTCAATACAGCAAATGGGAGATTTGCCCGCTCCCAGGGTTACAATGTCTCATCCCTTTACAAACACAGGGGTTGACTATGCTGGCCCGATGGACGTGAAAGCATGGAAAGGAAGAGGAGCAAAGCAGTTCAAGGCGTATGTAGCGATCTTTGTTTGCCTGGCTACTAAAGCCATTCACGTGGAATTAGTCAGCGACATGACCACGCAAGCATTCAAAGCAGCCTATAGAAGGTTCACAGCACGAAGAGGTATATGCTCTAATTTATATAGCGACAACGGAACAACCTTCGTTGGAGCCAATCGTGAATTGCAAGAAGCTTGGCAGAAAGCTCAAATGCATTTCCAGGAGGTAGCGGAGTCCCTAGCCATGGATGGTACAAAGTGGCATTTCATCCCACCAGCATCGCCTCATTTTGGAGGCCTCTGGGAAGCTGGTGTAAAATCTATAAAGTACCACCTGAAGAGAGTAATGGGTTCAGAGCTGCTGACATTTGAAGAGCTTAGCACGCTACTAACACAAATAGAAGCTTGCTTAAATTCTAGACCGCTGTGTCCAATGGCAGAAAATATTAACGATTTTTCTATTTTAACACCCGCACATTTTTTGATAGGGCAACCGCTGAATCTAATCCCTCAACCTGACTTGTCGGATAAAACCTTTAGTTATTTAGATAGGTGGCAGAGGATCCAGAAACTGTATCAGACGTTTTGGCATCAATGGAGCAGCGAATACTTAGCACGGTTGCAGCAAAGGCCAAAATGGCTTAACGTTCAGAACGAGCCGAACGTGGGGGATTTAGTGCTGCTTAAAGATGATCGCCTTCCACCAGCAAAATGGAAGCTTGCAAGGATCATCTGCAAACACCCCGGCACAGACAACTTAACACGGGTGGTCACTCTAAAAACGCCCACTGGAGAACTAAAGCGTCCAATGACAAAAATCTGTCCGCTGCCATCCACAAAATCGCCGTCAAAAAATGAAAACATTAAATTGCCGACGGGAAATTAAACCAAATAATCAAATAACCAACTACAAAAGCAAAAGATAAAAAGGTATTGTTACAACAAAATTTTAAGTATTAATCTTATAAGATACATACATACGTGCATATATATAAACATGCATGCATTTATAAACAATAATACAAAATAATTTATCATTAAAATATATACATACATCCATATTTATTAACGAACCAAAACAAAAAAAAAATCAAAACATGAATTGAAAATCATATACAGTACGTTCTCGATTAACGCAACTCTCGATTCACGCAACTCCTCGATTTTCGCAACAACTGAATTTACATCATTGTTGACGCAGTAATCGCAACTTTTCAAATAATTTTGACTCGATAACTGCAACTTTTGTTTTTATATACTTATACATACTCGTATCTTTGCTTAGTCTAGTTCTTGGCTATGTTTGTGTTTAGAGGTTTCCTTTTGTATGGGCAGTTATTTTACCGCTAGTTTTGAGTGCCTATATGAATGTGAGTAAAGTTGTATGAATGTATCTATTGAAAGCAAGATTTTGTTGTCAGTTAAATGAATTTTGTGTAGTAATCAGTCTCTTGTGTGTTTCCAAAAGTGTGTATTACGAAAAAAATTGTGAAACTATCAATTAGAAATAAAAGTGAAATTTAAAAAAAAAAATAATAAAGGAACTTCAGTCAAATCAATATGCCGTGAGTATAATATTCATAAGTCTACAGTAAGCAGAATAAAACGAAAAAAGGATGCATTAGGAAAGTTTGTTTCTAATGCTGAATGTGGACCCGGAAAGAGGATTACATTAAAGGGGTGCGAATATCCCAAGATGGAAAAGGCTTTGTACAAGTGGTTCCTAAATCAAAGAAAGCTAAATGTGCCAATTTCCACCGAGGTCCTAAAAACAAAAGCACTCATTGCATGAAAAAATTAAGGAGAGGCCAGGATCTTTTAATGCTAGCAATGGCTGGTTGACACATTTGAAGAAAAGAAAAGGAATTCGTCTGTTAAAAATTTGTGGAGAAAAACTTTCAAACAAACCGCAGCTTGTAGATTTTTTCTTGATTAAATTTAAGGAAAAAGTCAGAGAGCTCGATTTGACGTCCCATAAAATTTATAACGCCGATGAGTCCGGGTTATTCTACCGACTTATGTCCAACAATCCCCTTGTAGGATTTAAGGAATCGTCAGCTCCTGACCGAAAGACAAGCAAAGAAAGAATCACGTTTCTTGCCTGCACTAATGCTTCGGGTTTGCACAAAGTTAAGTTATTCGTCATTGGCAAATCTATAAACCCACGATCTTCTAAAAAATTTGACCACATGCCCGTTGTATACAAGGCAAATAAAAATGCTTGGATGACGTTAGCATTCTTTGAACAATGGTTCCACTCGACATTTGTGCCTGAGGTAACAAAATTTTACCGGCCACAAGTAGGTCTTTTTCCATAGGTTTTTTGTGTCTTTTAAGTAAGACTCTTTCTAAGTTCGAAAGGACTTCCAACAAAGGCGCTATTACTTTTAAATAACGCTCCTTAGAGAGCTCAAATGATCAATGAACAAACGGTCGTAGAATCCATATCAACTCTCTTCAATGATATTTCCGGCAGCGAATACATTTCGAATGAAAAAATTATTGAGTGGGTACGCGAACCATTTATAACAATGACGAAAACTATGAAGAAAATGAATCAGTTGAAAGATCCAGTGAAAGCGGGGCCGAGGTTGAGATTCATGCCTCTAAAATAAAGGCTGAGACTGCAATACAAGCTTTCAACACAACAATTCGATGGGCTGAACTACATTCAGCCCCCATAGAACAAATTTTTAGTCGTCAAAAACTGCGAGAAATGGCGATTTTAAAAAATGTAACAAACCAAAAAATACAAATAAAAATGTCTAATTTTTTCAAAAGAAAAAATAGCACATGTACATATGTACATAGGTATAGAGAACTATACATATTTATTTACTTAAATGAAATGTATATCTAAATGAACCAACTTCCTTTTGTTTTGTTTCTTATTAAAATTATATATTGAATATAAATTTGTTGCAGTTAAATATATATGTATGTGCTGGTTTTCTGATTTTCAGTTTACATCTCGAATTGAGCCTAAAAAAATTTACTCGATTATTGCAACAACCTCGGTCATTGCAACTACCCTCGTTTTAATTAGTTGCGATAATCGAGAATGCACTGTATGTACATACATACATACGAAATCCAATTGAAGTCTTCTGTTATGTATACATTCCTCATATACATTCATCACACTCACATATCAATTTGCAAGTCGACAAAATGTAAACAGTCACGATGCATTACAAAAAAAAACAAATTCCTATCACTGCAAGCATAACTAACGCTCCCATCTATCCTGTATTTCGCAGGATTATCCTGTTTTCTCATGCCAATATATCACTCCTGTATTTTCCTACGAAAACCCTGTAATCTAATGCAGGCATCATTTCATCATTTCAACTCACAACTCCCTATTCAAGATTCACAAAGTTTAAAATTATTTTATCTTCATCTCCTTAACTTTACCATTACACCTTAAAACTCACAACCAAAGATCTTTCTTACCAAGATTCAAAAGCTTTAATTGTTTCACACATCGAAACACATGTTCTAATTATAATTTAATTTTGTCTCGGTGACCGACTGTGCTGTTTACACATACGATTTGTATTTATCAGTCTGAATAGTTACATGTTTCGTTGCGTGTGTCTTGTCTGTGATATCGAAATACCCTTGGTAAGATTTTTGGTTCACCTCTTTTAATCGATAAATATCCAAATGCAAGGTTATTTATAGAAAAGTGGACCGTGTTTCATGTAAACTCTATTTCAAGTGAATTTAATTTGTAAAAATCAAATTTAAAGTATTCGGAAGAGGTTCAAGATTAATAAATTAATTATAAAATTTAAAAAAAAAATTTAAAAAATAAATTTAACATGCATATTCTGCAATAATCCTGTTTTTCTCTTTTTTCATTCTGATAAATGACATACATAAGTATATTTTCCAATTTATCCTGTATTTCAGCGAAACAAATATGGGAACGTTAAGCATAACCATGGCAGCTGATGGCACACACACACAAACAAAAAAAAACAACGATCGTTCGTATTCAAAACAAGAACCGTAACCGTTTACCCGGTCGTGGTTTTTTTGTCTTAACGCAATTGGTATTTTTTCTCACATTAATCAAAAACAAAAAAAAAAGCACTTTATTCACTAACTATCATTTACTAAGTTGTCTTTAGGTTCGCTTTCCTTAGCACCACACGTCACTTAAGCGAAAAAGGGAGAATAGTAAACAAGTCCATTCAAAACAAAAAAAGGGCAATGGACAGAGGCATGAGTATATACATACATATGTATACATTAGAAACACATGCTCATTCAATCGAACCGAACCGAACCGCAAGTTATCATAATAATTTAAATAAAAAAAAAAGGTGATTGTTTACTTACCTAAATGTCAGCTCACAATTCAATTTATTTTTATTTTTCTTTATTTTTTTTTTGTGTTTACACACACACGAGAACAACACCAAGTGGTCAACTACGACATCATCAATATAAAAATAGCACAGGCATCAACCATTATCCAACGGATAATTTGCTGTCGAGTGCATAAGATGTATGTACATTGCGAACAAAGTTCACGGCGGGGAGAATGTTTAACAACTCTAAAATTAAAATTATTATTTTTATTTTATTATTATTGGACAACAATTTTTATTCAAGTTTTCTTTTGTAATAATTATATTGATCTACTACATTTATGGTTGCTTCTTGTAGAGTTGACAATGCCGTCAAATCTCTCCATTTTTTTTTTTTGCTTTGACATATGAAAATTAAAAACACTCGTGTATCAGACGCAAAGGAAAGCGGACGTGTTTGACTTTATCTCCCTCGTGATATATATGTATATTTATTTTACATTAACAGTCGGCACCCTTTTCGCGAAAGGCTAACGCTTTTCATCTTAATTCGATAACCAATTAGAAAAAAATTCAATGTGTGTCAAATTGCAACAGCACTAACCGATGCTTCAAATGCGGCCTAAAGCATCACACCGTATTGCATGTAGACCACAGCCACCACAATGGTCCGTCAACGTCAAACGCGACGATAAATACAAACTGTAACCAGCTAAATCACGTCTTGCTCAACCGCGTTAGTTAGGATTGAAGCTTCAGAGGGCACGTATTACCAACTATGAGCATTAGTGGACCCAGTTTCGGAAGCCACATTCATTACAGAATGGGCCACACAACTATTGAAATTAAAAAGGAATAGGTTTATAGCGAACGTGACAGGACTGGGACAGACACTAACTGGAACGTCAAAATACCAAACACAACTTACCATAAAATCACAAACAAATTCGAGTCCAACACAATAACCATGCTGAGCCACTCTCAAGATGCAACTCAAACAGTTCTGGGAAATTTAAGAGAACCTAGACGAGAGAAAATTAACATCGGATGAAGAGCAGTGTCAACAACACTATCAACTACATACAAGCCCCGACAGGATGGCAGATACGAGGTCCGACTTCCATTCAAGGACCAATCTAAACGGGCCGCTTCAGCTAGATTTTTTCTTAACTTGAAAGGAAATTCCAAACCAACTGCAATTTAAAGGAAGCTTACATCGATCGCTTAAAGGAATATGCGAAATTTCGGCATATGGAAGAAGCTACCCCAGACACGCAACTGATGACTGGAAAGCATTACTTTCTCCCGCACCACGCGGTATTCAAGGAGTCGAGTACTACCACGAAACTTAGCGTCGTGTTCGATGCCTCGTGTAAAACGACAGACGGCCAAACACTCAACGATCATCTAATGATAGGGCCGCGGCTACAACCCGACTTAGTTGCCAAATGGAGAAAGTTCAACATAGCCTTTTCAGCGGACGGACGTATGATGTACCGACAAATTTGGATGACTCCGGAAGACACTAAATACCAACTAATTCTCTGGAGATTAACACCAAGGGAACCAATCAAACAAACCATTAAATTACAGACTTAACTTTTGGCACGGCATCAGCACCATACCTATGTAGCTGTACGAACTCTACATCAGTTAGCAGCTGAAGTCGCACAGATACAACCTCACGTAATACGCGTACTCACCGAAGGTTTATACGTCGATGATCTTATTTATGGCGCCGATAATGAAGATGAGACCATCCGGATACAACAGGACGTCATTTCGATATTGAAGGCTGCTGGATTCCCTCTACGCAAATGGGCAAGGAGTTCCTCGAAAATCCTGGAACAAGTAACTGAAAATGAAAGAGAGATTAACTTACTGCTCAACTTTGAGTTAACGGAAGGCATTAAGACATTGGGTTTCCAATGTCAATGTCGTTGGATTGGATACAAGAGCTCGGCACTAGTACAACTGCACGGATTTAGCGACGCATCCAAGAAGGCATATGCAGCAGGCGTTTGTGCACGAATAATAACGAACGGCAGTGAACATATCAACATCATTACCTCTATGTGCAGAGTTGCTCCAATTAAGCAGATTCATCTTCTGGAAAAATTATTACGTAGAATTTCTAATTCTATGCAGTTCAACGACATCGATATGTGGGCATGGCCCGATTCAACCATCTGCTTGGCTTGAATCCGTTCAAGCCCATCAACATTGACTACGTTCGTTGCCAACCGAGTGACATACATTCAAAATCTGATCGGTTCGAACATATGGCGGCACGTAGCATCAAGGGACGACCCAGTTGACATCGGATCACGGGGATAATCCCCTGAAGAGCTGCTCAGGAATTAGATATTAGCCCGCAGAAAAATCCATCGAAACCAACTTTGAAATGAAGTGGCTGAGGAAAGAAAATCATTCAAAATTACTGTCAAAATGTGTAGCTAACGTTTTTATCGAGATTCCCCATATAATATCCCATTGCACATCCATCAAGAACGAATTTTTTCATTAGTTACTACAACTAATGAACAGACACGAAGTCACACTTGAATTTGTTTCCACTTACCGCAGATGGATAGGAAGCAGCACAACATCAGCTTACTCAGTCCGCGCTATTTCCAACCGAAATTAAATCGCTCAGCTCAAAAATATAACTTCCTAAAGGAACCACAATTCGGAACTTGAATCCCTCTCTCAATTCCTCTTACATTCTCCATGTGGGACGAAGATTGTCGATGGAATATCGAACGTTGTGTTTATTCATCTCCCACTAGTGGCTGTAGAGACGCACACCATTCTGTTCAACAATTCACTAAATAATGCATATTATCCAGTGGATTGGAAAACAGCGGGGGTGCGGCCAATACCCAAGAGGGGTAAAGATGCCTCTAACCCATCAAATCTTCGGTCGATAAGACTCCTTCCAAATATTAGCAAGGTTTTCGAGAAGGTGGTCCATAGAGCCCTGTCTAAATGGGTTGAGGACAATAAAATTATTCCGGATAACCAATTCGGTTTCAGAGCGGGGCATAATGCTGCGTCGAAACTCGTGTCAGATATCCAATGAACAAATACAAGAACCAATGCACGGGTGCCTGTCTGATTGACTTGGAAAAGGCATTCGATACCGTATGGTTAGAAGGTCTTTATTACAAACTCAGTCGGTTGGGCATAAGTAAACCACTGCTATATATGATTTCTGATATGGTAACAGGTTGAAAGTTCATAGCGAAAATTGCCAACGTGACTTCTACCCAAACATTTGATATTAACAACGGACTGCAGCAGGGTACAGTGAACTCGCCGATCCTTTTTAACATTTACCTCAGTGATTTGATAGCTTCTCTTCACCATTCAATAGCGTATGCGGACGATTTAATCGCTTTCAGATCAGACCAACGATCGATGTCAATGTTACTAGACTTGTATAGTTCACGAACGAACTAGTTCAAAAAGTAGTTCTTACAAGTGAGCGAAGTGAACTAGTTCACATTGTCATATTTCTTTAGTTCATTTAGTTCAGTAGTTCAGCGAAATCGTGTATACACTACACACCAGAGCGCTCTCTGGTTGATCTAGTTCAGCTCTGAGTGGTTGATCTAGTTCAGCATTGTATTCGTATTTCATATGGAGATTGTGCACGTAAAAGATGTTTCTGTTTGACAATCGGAGACAAGGAAATCGAGGATCGTTGCGTTGCCGAATGCCGATGGTTTATTGGAAGGGGATTTGAAAAATGCACGTACATACATATATATGTATGTGTTATCTATACCTTGATTTTAAAAAGGTTATGCATTGTCGCTTCTTCAGTCCCATGTGAGCGTATATTTTTTGGTACTGGACAAATAATTAATGAAAGACGGACTTTACTCACAAGTGAGAAAGTTTCAAAATTAATATTATTACATAATAATATGTAATTTTCATTAATTCAAATAATTAAACTTACTTAACTTACTTAACATCCCGTGCAGGGACGGGTTAAGAATATCCCTGCAGCGATACCTCTCGCTTGTCGTAAAAGGCGACTAAAACAAAGGTAAACAAAAATCACATCTAGGCCTAGGGACACATATACCACCATTAAACTGCCCCACAAGTGTGCATGCAAATTCGTGGGTTGACACGACTGGAGATCACCGGTGTTGTAAAAGTAAGATCAAACAAAAAAATCTGGAGCATGCCCGTGTCACAAAAAAAAAAAAAAGGCAGGCCGAAAAACAAATGCAAAAACACCTGCATTTGATTGGCCTCAGCGATGAAGTAATCCCAAATCGGGAAGCCTGCCGCTACTTTCTGAGGTCAAACCGGCGGACCCCACAAGCGGACCAGTAGGAATGCAGTTAAGTGGGAAGGTTATGGTCCTACACTTCTGACCATAACAACGCCGGAAAAAAGGAAAAGAAGAAGAAGAATTAAACTTACTTAACCAATTGAAATGAATACATTTTTAATTTGTTTTGATTATGTGTATAGTTTTATTTCATATTATTCCTTCCTTTAGTTTGGAAGTGATAGCGCCGTTATTTATAACGATAGTATGACAACAAGACTCACTAAGCAGCAGTGAACTATATTGAACTAAATGACCTAGAAGAACGAACTAGTTCAGTAAGCCGATTTGAACTGAACTGAGCCCTCTTTGGACTGAACTAAAATGCACAAGCCTAATTGTTACCCTTCTGCAGCGTGACTTCGAAAAAATTCAGCAGTATGGTGATGACTGGAAGTTGAAAATTTAGAAATCAGAATCAATACTGTTCACAACGGCTTTGCCTAGGGCCTCTCGGGACACCAGAAAAAAATGGTCCAGGCTGTCAGTCTTGGGATCTGGCTAGATCAGTATCTATATTTTTACAAACATATAGATACTGCTCTGGCGAAGACCCTGGGCGTTTTCGCTCTGACAGGAATGTTTCAAAGCAGCCAACCTGATTCCAGAGTGAAAGTAATAGTTAGGAAAACTACGGTTTTCTTTTATAAAAGATAAACTTTCATTGTTCGAATCTCTCTTAAGACTGAATTACATTTTTTTGTTTCCTACTATAATACCCCGATCGAAGTGATCCATCGTATTGGAAAAGAACTCGGAATGCTTAGTAGGCAGCTTTCAAAGAATGTTGAAACGGCCTTTGTTTACTCAAAAAAGTGGGTCAGTTTTGGCTTTGTGTTCCTCCTCATTCTGTTTGTTTATATTGTTTGGAGTGGTTCGGGGTGAATGACAGAGTACGCGGAAAAGTGTTATGTGGGGTGAACGATTGGCTGTGACTTACACAGCATAATTATGTTGTTGGGTGCTTGCTCTTGGTCGTAACATCCCCATTGTTTGCCCGAGACTCCGGCGAGGTTTTTGCACAGATGTCTACTGAAACTTTGCGGTACGGTCTGTATAATATAAATATTATTATAGCTGTAGTCTTAAGTATTATGGAGGCAATGCCAATAACTGATATTTTAAGATTGTTTTTTTAAATTATTTCTTGGATTTCGTTTCGAGTGTCTTCTATTGGGTTCAAGTTTAGTTCTTTAAGGTTCTCCAAGGTCTTTTCCGTGTTATTTATAATTTTTAGTGCTATTTGTGGAAATACGATGTGGTCATTTATTGTATAAATTCTGTTTGTGAAAGGTACAATATATTTCTTAATATTACTTTACAATTTTCGAATCGAATGAGGCTATTTTTAAATAATTTTAAATTTTCGTTGTTACAATCTTGGGTTATATTGATATTTCTTGCGTTTTTTTAAGATAAGTACGCCAGGTAATATTTCTTTGATTGTTTCTGTATTAAAATATTCCATGTCACATTTGGCTTCTTTAGATTTAATAATATTATTAATACATTCGTCATTAAATTGGATTAGTTCATTTTTTTGGGTTTTCCTTTGTATTTTGGTGGTAAATATTTTTGTTGTCATCTATAATATATATATGTATTTTCTTTTAGTAATACAATTTTACTTTCTTTATTTGGGATTGGTTCTATTAACAAACGGTAAAACTTCTTATTTGAATAAAATGGTAGATAAATAATAATGGTTATTTGGTTTTTGTAATAGACAACAGTTATTTTGATATCTTATAGACTTCTATGTCTGATACTAATTCTAATTCTTTTTCAGTTAATATGTTTCTAGAAAGGATGTTTAATTTACTAGTTAAAATTATTTGGTCTATGTCGTTTATATGATTGCGAAGTAATATTATATCGTAGTTTATCTGGTAGATTTGTCGGAATATCTCTAATTCATTTTCTGTTTTTTTTTGTGTAGTTCGATAGAATATTAGTGATAATTTTTTGTTGGTTATTAATGTGATTTGATGTTACTAATTTTTTATTTTTTTTTTTTATTGTTCCCTTGATATATTTACAACTGTCTTATATAAAGACATCCAATAAATTGTTTAATATTAATTGACATATTGGGAAGTAATACATGAGCGGGGACCATTGTCCCAAACATCATCATCTTTGTTCTAAGAAAGAAGGAGAAACAGACAATAAAATAAGGTAAAATAAGACACAGGTGGGTTTTAATCCGCCCGAAACGTTGGGGGATTGGTTCACTCCGAGCGCCCCTTATCGCTCGTTGTTGTCGCCTAATGCATGAATTATGATGATGATGTGATGCATAATAACAATAAATAACATATAACAATAAAACTGATACTTATGTAGTTATGTACAAATGAAATACGTATTAGTGTTAAGCCGTTAATAGAACATAAGGTCGCAGGGCCTTTTGCGTTTCAGTCTTCTTTCGCTATTAATTTCTCGGTCGAAAAGAGTACATATGTCATAGTTTGAATGTGTCGTTGTTTTTGTGATGTATTTTACTTCGAGCTGATTTTTTTAATTTCTTCGTCAATCGTATTTATTTGTAAATCTTGATGTATGTCCTGATTGTTAATACACCACTCTGCGTTGGTAATAGTTCGTAAAATTTTTGATTGTTGTCTTTGAATAATTTGTAGATTAGTTTTTTTTGGATGTTCCCCAGATTTGAATTCCATACGTCCAGATAGGTTTTATTATACTTTTATATATAAGCAATTTATTGCTTAGTGAGAGATTTGATTGAGGTTGTAGAAGCCAGTATAGTTGTCTGAATTTGTGTTTTATTTGTTTTTGCTTTTGTTGAATGTGGTACTTCCATATCAATTTGCTGTCTAGGTGCATGCCAAGGTATTTGGCCACAGGTTGAACATGAGCCTCCCTGTTGTTTATTGTTAAAGGTAGAGGTGTGAATTTAGTTCTTGTAGTGTAGATTATTTGAACTGTTTTATCTTCATTGACTTTTATGTGCCAATTTGAGAACCAGTCAATCATTTTATTTAATAAGTCCTGTAATTGGTCAGTTGTAGTATGGAGATTGCTTCCCGAGTTGAGCACAACCGTGTCGTCGGCAAATGTTGCTATCATGGCCTTATCCATGTCCGGATGTGGAATGTCAGCTGTAAACAGCCCATATAGAAGTGGTCCTAGAATACTTCCTTGATGTACTCCAGCATTGATGGGATGTATTTGTGAACACTTGTCTTTATATCTGACATAAAAGCATCGATCTGTCAGATAACTTGTCAATAAATCAAGATAGTCCTTTGGTATAGTATTCGCCAGTTTGTATAGAAGTCCTTTGTACCAAACTGAGTCAAATGCCTTCGCGACGTCTAGATATACTGTCACGCAAAATTCTCTTTTATCCAATGCAGAAGATATTTGGTTTGTCACCCTATGTATTTGTTGAATAGTTGAATGATTTCTTCTGAATCCGAATTGATGGTCAGGTATAGCGTTATTTTGAACTAGCAGTTTTTCAAAGACTTTTGAAACAAGTGGAAGTAAGCTTATGGGTCTATATGATGTCATTTTGGTGACATCCTTGCCCTGCTTTGGTAGCGCTATAACCTCGGCAACTTTCCACAACTTTGGAAAATATTTGAACCTTAACACACTGTTAAATAGACTCCGTAGGAAGATAAAGGCGATTGGTGGCAGCTCTTTTAGCATTAGTCCATTTATAAGGTCATAACCAGGTGCCTTTTTTGGTTTTACTACAGTTTTGATACAGGTTTCTATTTCTTTTGTTTCCATCCTTTTAATGTGTGTATTGTCAGATATGGTATTGTGGGAAGGTAACCTTGGGTCGTTATCGCCTTCGACATTCTTGAAGGTCATCTGGCTAGCATTTCTGCTTTGTCTAGATTGCCTCTTGCCCATGTGTTGTCCTGCTTTTTTATGGGTGGATGATGTCTTATAGTGTGAGATATTTGCTTAGTAGCCTTCCATAAAGAGAAATTTGTTTCTGATGTTGGGGTTAAGTTTTTCAGGTACTTTGCGAAGTTGGTTTCCTGATTTTCTTTTAGTTTTTGTTTAAGATCTTTAGTGATCTTGTTCAGTTTTCTTTTGTCATTCAGTGAACGAGCCAGTTGCCATTTTTTCCTCAACTTCCTTTTTGCTAGCACTAGTTTCCTAATGCATGGCGTCGACATGATGTAGTTGGACTTGGGTTCTATTGGGGGGGTTGCTCTATGAGCCCCCTCGTGTATCATGTCATTTAGGTGTATTATGGCCTTTTCAATGTCGTCTTGGGATTTGAGAGGAATGTTAATAGATAGATTTGTAGCTATGTATTGTCGATAAGTGTCCCAATCTGTTTTTATGTTATATAGTTTGATGGGATTTGTTGCCATCGTCGGTCGGTTGGAGTACTCAATTAAAATGGGTGAGTGATCGGACGAAAGGTCGAAAGTGGACTTTATTTAGATGTTTTTAATGTTGACATTTTTGATGATGCCAAAGTCGATAAGATCGGGGGTTTTTGTCGTGTCTGTTGGCCAGTAAGTGGGTTCGCTTGTACTTATGTGCATGCAGTTGTTTTTCTTGATTGCTTCTAATAGATTTTTTCGTCTCTTAGTTATAAGTCGGGATCCCCATTGGGTATGTTTTGCGTTGAAGTCACCTGCAACTATGAATCGGGCATCCAGGGATTTTAAGTAGAGGTCATATTGGGGCACGGTAATCATGTCTTTGGGAGGACAATAAATTGAGGTTAGAACTAGGGCTCCATGCTTGTCTTCTAGTTGAATAGACACTGACTGAATGTAATCGGTTTGAAAGCTATTGAGCTCAGTACAGTGAATTTGTCTCTTTATTATTATTGCGGACCCTCCGTGTCCTGTCCTGTCTGGGTGGTCTGTTCGGTAAATATCATATCCAGGGAATTGGATATGTTTTTTTGTAGTAAGGTGAGTTTCAGCAATAAGCATTATGTCAGTTTGATTGTCTTTTAAGTATTGCTTGAGTTCCAGATAGTGTTGATGAAGTCCGTTTGCATTCCATACAGTGATTCTAATGTTTCTATTGTCTGGTCCCATCATGTTTGTTAGTTATAAGTAGAGTCAGTATGTTTAACATGTTAGTCATTTGAGTTACGAGTTGTTTTATCATCTCCTTAAGTTCTTGTATGTCAGATGAACAAACGTTAGTTTGCTTTGCATTTTCTCTGGTGTGGAAGGCTGTGTTGGTTGGGAGGTAGTAGTCAATATTTCTTGTGTAGGAGGTTGTACTAATAACCTTTGTTGAGAAGGTAGGTTATTTGATACGGCATTTGCGTAACTTATTTTTGCTGTAGTGTCTGTTTTAGTGATCGTCTGCTTTTCCTTGTCATTTGGTTGAGTCACAGGTTGACTGTCTGGTTTTTGGTTTCCTCTTTGCCGCAAGGGGGGGAAGCGTTGTATTTGTAATGATTTGTACACCTCACAGCCTTTGTAATTTGCGGTGTGGTTATCTCCGCAGAGAGCACATTTGACGTCTGTGCTGGCGCCCTTTGATATTTGGCAAGTACTTGTCTCATGAACACCAGCACACTTCACATAGATTGGATCTAGGGTGCAAAAGTTTTTCGTATGTCCGTATTTTTGACAGTTAGTACACTGGAATATTGTTCTTTTGTAGTGGGGGGTTTCGACAGAGATTGTACAATTAAGTAGACGTGTTAATTGGTATACTTCCTTGTTATTGGTATTGTTTTCTAGTTCTATTGTAAACAATGGAAGTGTTTTTTTGGTACTCTTTTGTTGGATGTTGTGGATGTTTAGTACCTTGTGTCCATTCTCTTCTAGCTCTTGTTTTATATCGTCAGGTTCGGATGAGGGATGTAAGCCTCTTATTACAACTTTAAAACCTCTGTCTTCTTTTGGTTTATAAGTGTAGTATTTTGTTCCTTTTAGTCTCAACAGTTTAACTATCCTCGAGTATGTTGTCGATTCAGTTGCTTGGACTCTTACTTGATTTTTGGACAACATTTTTAGTTCGTACTTTTGACTGGCTTTTAAATCAAGTGCTTTTGTCAGCGTTTTGATACATTCCACTTCCTGGACATATATTGGAGGAGGCTTGCTTATTTTTCGGGTTGGTTCAATTTCTTTTATGCTTGCCTGTGGAATTGAGGTACTTTCCTCAGTATCAACGTCTGTACTAAGGATGTCAAAACGATTTGATGGAATATCTTGCTTGGGCTTGCTTAACCAATAACTAAGCTTTGGTTGGTTTTTAGTTTTTTAGTTGATGCCTCTAATGAAGTAGTCGGGGAAATCCGTGTACGTTTATTGTTTGGGGTTATGTTATACACTTTTCCCCATGAGATTATTTTATTGATGTTACTCGTAGTATTTTCATCAATTTGTGTATTTGCATTTGTTATATTGGATGTTGTTATTATTTGCCCCCTGTGGCTTGTGTTTGCACATGCTAAGATAGTTGTTGTTGTACTGTAGGTTGTCGCGGTTGTTGCTGCTGTTGCGGTTGTTGTTGTAGTTGTTGTCGTGGTTGTTGTTGTTGATGTAGTTGTTGTAGTAGTACTTGCGGTGGGAGAGTTGTGTTGGGTCTGGCTGGGTAGAAAATTGATTAATGTTACATTTGTTTTGGGCTTAACTGTAGCTGGGAATTGATCTGTTGGGCTTATTGGGTTTGGTTGAAGGATTGGGTTTTGGGTTTGTTGTCTTGGGAGAGCTTTGGCTGGAAGTGGTGGGAAGTTAGGCTGGAAATTGATGGAGTTAGTTGGTGGCGGTTGACTAATAGGTGGGGAAATTAATGGTTGATTGAGCTTTCGCTCGGGGGGAGGTGAGCGTAAGACGCTCATACTTCGTTGGTTGTTTTTTCTTTTATAAACAATGCACTTTTATTTTGAAAGAAAAATGAGTTTGAAAATATAAAAAAAAACACATTAGAAGCACGAAAAGGCGGTTTATTGAAGAGACCGCCAGTGGGTCTATAGCAATTAGTGTCACTATCACTTATATAAGCGTATTTGATTGTTATTTTAATGATTTTTTTTGCGAGCACTTCCGTATACGTTCGTACACTTGAAAATACACTCACAATGATGATGTTACTGATTTGATAGGATATTTGTTTGTTAATGGTGATTTGTTTATTTGATTCAAGTATTAGTATTAGATGCAACAAATACTACATCAACCATGACAACACATATAGGACAAATTATATCCACGCCCCTTGCATCAACCTCAAATATTCAACCAGTAAAATTCACTGTTAGTAAATCTTCCGATTTAATCTGCACTACTCCTACCATAATCACAAGTAAACAAACAAAGCAAAAAAGAGATCGATCACCACCACCACAGGAACACATACAACAACAGACCAAAAAAACATAAATCAAAAGACCAAGGGACTCTCAACTACTGGTTAAGTAAACCTAATGTGACAAACTCCACGAATCGCTTCGAAATACTAATACGATAATAGTGAAAACAACAACAGCACAAACAATAAACCCGACCAAACTCAAATTAACAAAAGAATTAACAAACCTCCACCAATATATGTTCAAGGCGTTGAATGCATTAAGACACTTAACAATGCACTTAACGAAATAGTAAAACAAAACTTTGAACTAAAAGTACTGAGAAACAACGAGATTCGAATTAAATCCAGCGATTCCTCACACTGCAGGACTATAATAAAAATGCTACAAAAAAATAACACAAAATACTATACTTTCAAACCTAAGGAAGAACGAGGTTTCAAGGTAGTACTACGTGTATCAACCGATACAGAAGACATTAAAAACGAATTAGAAGTAAAAGGACACAAAGTTATAAATATTCATAATATAACACAAAGAATCAATAAAAAACCCTTACCACTCTTCCATATTGAAGTAATGAATGACACTAATAACAAAGACATATACGATTTGACCCACCTTCTCCAATGCAAAATATCATTTGAGCCACCGCATCACAAAAGGATAATTTCGCAGTGCACCAACTGCCAAAGATATGGACACACAAGGAACTATTGTACAAAAGATCCAGTTTGCGTCAAATGTGCCGGATCGCATAAGACCATTGACTGCCAAATGCCTCTACGAGAAGGCACAGTAAAATGCGCTCTATGCGCAGGCAATCATACTGCAAACTACAAGGGGTGTGAAATCTATAAAGCCCTACAAATAGAACGATTCCCAGCTCTACGGAAAAGACCCAACCCTGAAATTACTGTTGACGAATATAAACCCAAAACCTCGAACAATATCCAACCAGGCAGAACTTATGCCCAGGCTGTAAATGAGATGCAACAAAAGGAACAGAAGGACCACTCAAACAAGCTGACAACAAGCGAAAACGCAAAAACAAATCCAAAACCAGAAACTACGCACTCAAATACGAATAATAATAACATAAATGACAAAGCCGAACTCAAAGAAATGAATAAAATCTTATACATCAAATGACAAACATGATGAATATCATAACCCTTCTGGTTACCAAATTTAAAGGACAATAATCTAAAAATTGTTATCTGGAACGCTAACGGACTAAGTCGCCATACCCTTGAACTAAAACAATTTCTATATGACAATGATATCGACATTCTTTTAGTATCATTTCACAGACAAAAGTTTCCTACGAATCCCATCCTACGGAACAGCACATGGAGATACGGCAATTCTGATAAAGAATAATATTAAATACATTGAACTTGACAAATATTGCTGTGAACATATTCAATCAACCACAGTTCAACTACAAGACAAAAATGGACCATTTTCAATAACAAGTATCTACTGTCCCCCAAAACACAACATTACTAGTGCACAATATGATCATTTTCTTAAATCACTGGGTACCAGATTTATAGCTGGCGGAGACCTGAATGCAAAACATACTGACTGGGGATCGAGGCTATCAACCAAAAAAGGACGAAACCTATTAAATGCAATTCGACTAAACAACTGCAAGCACCTTAGCACAGGCGAACCAACCTATTGGCCAACTGACGTTAACAAAATTCCGGACTTAATTAACTTTTGTATAGTCAAAAACATTCCCCAGAGAAACCTTAAAATTAAACAACGCTACGAACTATCATCAGACCATTCACCATGCCAACTGGACTACCTAAATAGTGTCAATAACCTTCAAACGTATCACCACATATACAACAATAAAACGGACTGGGACAAATTCCGGGACTATATAGAATCAAACCTAACAGTAGATATCCCACTAAAAATCAACAATGACATAGAACGGGCTGTAGTGCACCTGAATGACATAGTTATTGCGGAAGCTATAACTGCAACACCACTCAATAAACGCAAACATTATGACTATCACACACCTCCAAATTTACTAAAACTCATAAAGCACAAAAGAAGACTCCGGAAAATATGGCAAACTACCCGATCTCCTGTTGACAAAAGCAGACTTAACATAGCCGCTAAAGAACTCAAAGAAAAATTACTTACCATTCAAAATAACGGCATAAGCGACTACTTAAAAAAAAATAACACCTACTTCTGAAAGTAAATACTCTTTATGGAGAGCCACAAAAAAGATTAAAAGTAGAACACTACACCAACCTCCCATAAAAAAGATCGATGACACCTTGGCTAGAACAAACTGGGACATAGCCGAAACACTAGCTAAACACTTTGAGGAAGTGTTCACAAATGACGGAAATACAGACTCCTTACCATCATTCGACAACGGAATAATCCCCAACACAAACATAAAAAAAAAACTATTAAAGAAATAGAGCATACTATTAAAAGTAGAATTCTTCTTCTTTTCCTTTTTCCGGCGTTGCTATGGTCAGAAGTGTAGGACCATAACCTTCCCACTTAACTGCATTCCTACTGGTCCGCTTGTGGGATCCGCCGGTTTTACCTCAGAAAGTAGCGGCAGGCTTCCCGGTTTGGGATCGCTGAGGCCAATCAAATGCTGGTGTTTTTGCATTTTTTTGCACCAATTGTTTTTCGGCCTGCCTTTTTTTTTTGTGACACGGGCATGCTCCAGATTTGTGGGGCAGTTTAATGTGTTTAGTTTAATTGCCTAAAAAAAAAAAAAAAAAAAACAGTTTTATTTATAACAAATATATATAATTCTATAATAAGACTAAAACTCAGATTATAGCTATACCTAAACCTGGCAAAGACGCAACAAAGGCAACATCATACCGACCTCTCAGCCTTCTTTCTATTTTATCAAAAATATTCGAAAAGCTCTTACTCGACCGAATTGAACCACTACTAATCCAAAATAAATCAGTACCTGACCACCAATTTGGTTTTCGACGACATCACTCCACCGTACAACAAATTCACAGAGTTGTCAACAACATTTCAACTGACCTGGAAGAAAAAAGATACTGTGTGGGCGTATTTCTAGACGTGGCTAAAGCCTTCGACCAAGTATGGCATAAAGGCCTTCTACACAAACTGCGCCACCTCTTGACTTTTACCTCTTACTAAAAAGCTACCTCACGGATCGTACTTTCTATGTAAGGTATAAAGACGAATCTTCGAACCTTCACCAGACGAAAGCAGGAGTTCCCCATGGAAGTGTCCTAGGTCCAACTCTATACCTATTATATACTGCTGATATCCCAGTTCCAGGAGAGGAAAAATCAATGATAGCGACTTTTGCGGACGACACAATAATCCTGAAATCCCATCCAAGCAGGTTTGAAGCCACTTGGCAGCTACAGAACACACTGGACCAAATAATCAAATGGTTTGATGATTGGCGAAATAAAATTGTTGAATAAAAACGAGTTGTCTCTGTGATGATTGGTAACAAACTGACAGATTATGTAATTCATTTATTCCCTTTTATAGCGGGTATGTAATAAAAAAAAAAGGTCAAACATAGAAAAACATAGAATCTATAAACAGAGTTGCCAAATATTGTTTTTATAAATATTTCGATAACACTTCCACTTTTATAATTCTATGTACAACAATTCATTCAATTTATTCTAAGTACCAATGCATTAATAACTTTGAATTCAAATTTTTGCCTGATAAAATGATATTGGACCTCGATGTGCTTGGTCCGTTTATGGAATTCAGGATTCTTAACTAGTTTGACCGCAGCTTGTCCATTAGAAGTGTAGGAGACCCTCCTCCATGTGAAAACAACTCGAGGAATAATCGACAAACCCATGTAAGCTCCTTAATGCCTTCACAAGCCGCTATGTATTCGGACTCTGTTGTAGATAAAGCAACGCATTTCTGACGTTGTGATGACCACGATATTGCTCCACCACCGACGATTATGGAATATCCGCTAGTTGAGCTTCTGGTATCACGATCCCCAGCAAAATCAGCATCTGCTAAACAAAAAATATTGGGTTTTATGTTTCTATAAACTATCCCATGGTCCAGAGTTCTACGAAGATAACGAAATATTCGTTTGACAGCAGCAATGTAACAATCCTTCGGGTCATCTAAGTGACGACTAACCAAACTCACTGCAAATGCAATGTCGGGTCTTGTGCCAATCGCCAAGTACATTAGACAACCAACCGCTTCAAGAAATGGATACGACAAACTTTCAGATGAATTATTGCCAGAATTCACATAGTTGGATTCTACAGGCGTGGAGACAGGTTTTGCATTTAACATCCCAAATTTCGAAAGAATTCTCCTCGCGTATGCTGACTGCTTCACATCAATGCATCCATTCTCCATTAAAGTTATTTCTAGACCAAGGTAGACACTCGCCTCTTTCATTCATTCTTTAACTTCGAATTCACGATTTAAATAACTGATAATCGATTGGATATCATCTTCATCATCCGCTGCAATAAGCCCATCATCAATGTAAACAGCTAAAATAATTTTATTTTGTCCCATTTGGCTAACAAATACACACGAATCGGCTTCACTGGTTTTAAATCCAAAATTATTTAAGAAAGCTTTGAATCGAAAGTTCCAGCATCTGGATGCTTGTTTTAGACCATACAGGCTACGCTGAAGCTTACATACCTTATCATTGTTAACTTCATATCCTCTGGGCTGCAACATATATACCTCCTCCGATAAATCGCCATAGAGAAATGCAGTTTTAATGTCGAATTGTTTTAATTTAAGTTTTTCAGCAGCACAAAGAGCTAAAATCATCCTTATAGAAGTAAATTTTACAACGGGGCTGAAAGTTTCTTCATAATCAACTCCGTACTGCTGAGTGAACCCCCTCGCAACTAGACGAGCCTTGAAACGCTGAATTCCACCATCAGTTCCACGCTTTATTTTATAAACCCATTTATTCGAAATAGCCTTTTTGCCGGTGGTAATTCTACGATCGTCCAAGTGTTATTTTGTTTCAGTGACTTAATTTCCTCATCCATGGCAAGCTTCCACTGCGCACAGAATGGAGATTGCGCAACTTCATCAAAGTCTTTTGGTTCCTCACATTCCGCCAAAAGGGCAAAACAGTCGCTTAATGCGCAGGTGGAAATTGTACGTGAGCGAAGTGTACGCACAGCTTGTGGCTCTGAATTTGGTTTCTTTTTATCAAATATAAATACCTTTTCTTCTGCTTCATTTATTTTCTTCTCGATCTTGTTATCCTCATCTTCAGCAGTGCCTTTCTCTCAGCTTCATCGTCATCATCTTTCAATAGAGATTGAAATTTAGCAGCACCTACACCCCTGCTGTTTGATAAGTCAGTATCTGATATGTCCCTCGAACCATGTTCCTTGAAGATAACATCCCGCGAAATTTACACCTTCCTGGCAATTGGTATCCACACACGGTATCCTTTCGTTTCTTCTTGATAACCGACAAAAATTCCTTTTCTGGCTTTTAGTTGGAGTTTTTTTCTTTTTTCTTTAGGCACATGGATAAATGCATCCGTTCCGAAAATTTTAAGGTGTGTTATATCTGGAGTTTTTTTATACCATAATTCATAAGGACTCTTACCAATTTGTGGACTTCTTCCTGTTCGATTTAGCACATAGACAGCGGTCGTAACTGCTTCTCCCCAAAATTTGTAAGACAAGTTCTTGGCATGTAACATAGATCTGGCACATTCCACTACTGTCCGCATATCCCGTTCAGCTCGGCCATTGTGTTCAGGGGTGTAAGGTGTACTTTTCTGATGACGAACGCCATATTTTCGTAATAAAATACTCATTGCCTCGTTGACGAATTCCAGACCGTTGTCCGACCGCAAGGTTTTGACACTCAGACCCGTATCAATACGCACTTGGTCAAAAAAATGCTCAACGCAATCTTTAACATCAAATTTTGATTTTATGCAGTAAATCTTACGAAAATTGGAAAAATCATCTCTGAACAGGAGCATATAATGTGCACCCCCATACGAAGTTTCGTGCATGGGTCCACAGAGATCCGTATGGATAATCTCTCCAGTTATCTTGGCCCTGCTGGAACTAGGTTTAAATGACTGACGATGGAGCTTACCTAGGATACACGCCTCACAAGAAAGGTCCTTTTTATCATCAAAAGATATATTTCTTAAGGCCAGAACACTTTTAACATGACTGAAATTCTGGTGGCAGAGTTTCTGATGCCATGATTCCAACGTAGAAGTGGCAACGCACGCTTCTCCAAAACTTTTTGGTTGAATTACCATGAACATCATCTTAAAAAGCTTGTTGGATTCCCGAAAAGCAACCGCGACAACCTCTTCATCCTTTTAAATTTTACAGCAGTTATTATCAGCAGTTAAATTGAAACCTTTATCCAAGGTGGAGTTGGAGGAAAAAAGATTTAACTTGATATCTGGAACGAAGAGAACATTAGACAAAAATCTTTCATTCCAACATTTACCATTAAAAGCTTTGATTTTGATTATCCCCTTTCCAATTGCCGACCCTTATGCATCTTGGTTCTTCAAAACTTTCGAAATCCATCAACCAATCTTTCCTGAAGCACATATGTTCACTTGCTCCTGAATCCATAAACCAATTGTCCTTTTCAGCTTCCGTCGCAAGGCAACAAACAAAAGTGTCGTGATGTTTCTTGTCCTTCGTTTGCGATTGGGACATTCCATTTTCCAGTGCCCCTCTCTTTTACAAATGAAGCATTTTAACCGCTTCGCCCCGAACAATCCTCCACCAGCTCTCATTTTATTTTCCTTCTTTGCAAGAAAAGCTCCATTCACTGCACTTGTTCCCAACCTTGCTTCCTCCATACAAAGTCTAGCTGTCAGGTTTTTCAGGTTACGTTCAGCTTTCTCTGTTGACTCCCATGAAGTGAAAAAATGAGAAAAGTTGTCTGGAAGGGTCATTAGCACTTTGGTAATCAACATATTTTCAGATATCCCTTCTCCCATGTCCTTTAGTTGTTGTGCTAATGTATGCAGCTTGGAGATATGAACAGCAATTGTGTCCGCTGGATCCTTCACGTAATTAAAAAATTGTTGCTGCAACAAGTGAATACTTGTCTCTGATTTCTGCTCATAAACGTTCTCCAGATTTGACCACATCTGAGCAGATGTTTCACAGTTTATCACATGCAGCATCGCTTCCTGCCCCAAACTGGTAACAATCATCCTTTGCGCCTTATTGTCCAACTTCGTCCACTTGGTCAGCTCGCCTTCTCCAGATTCGGGTTTAACTTTTACACTGGTGACAATATCCCAAAGCTCCCCGGCTTTTAACAAAACTTTTATTTGGAATTTCCAAAGTGTCCATTGTTCATTATTTAATAATTTTTCCACTTTGTAACCTTCAGTCTCCATTGCAACAGTACTTAAAAAAAAACACACTTTAAGTAAAAAAAACGCTTTGAGAAAAAGAACCGCTAGAAAAAAAACGGTATGGAAATCAGCCGATGAATTTAAAAAAACTGTTCTTATTTTCCTTTCTTTTTTTTGGGTGTCTGGGCCCATAACCTGTTGAATAAAAACGAGTTGTCTCTGTGATGATTGGTAACAAACTGACAGATTATGCAATTCATTTATTCCCTTTTATAGCGGGTATGTAATAAAAAAAAAGGTCAAACATAGAAAAACATAGAATCTATAAACAGAGTTGCCAAATATTGTTTTTATAAATATTTCGATAACAAAAATTAATGAAGACAAAACTATACAAGTCACGTTCACTAACAAACCAAATGATCAATCCCTACCACTACAAATAAACGAAAAAATTATCCCTGTGACAACGTAGAAAAATACCTAGGAATGCACCTAGATTCAAAACTGACATGGAAAAACCACATATTAAAAAAGTAACATCAGGTATTGATAAAATTCAGACAACTTTACTGGCTTCTTAATAAAGACTCTAAGCTCACAATAACCAACAAATTGCTGCTATACAAATCAATAATTAAACCCGTTTGGACATATGGCATTCAGCTATGGGGAACATCAAAAAAATCGAACATAGACATAATTCAAAGACAGCAATCAAAAATATTACGCACAATAGCCAACGCAGAATGGTACATAACCAACGCTGACATCCACCGCGACTTGGGAATTCAAACTATCAACCAGGAAATAACGAAGACAAGCAGACAACACCACATAAAACTATTACTACACAAAAATGACGAAGTGAACCCCATCCCCTTTCAAGAAATCTCTAGTAGAAGACGACTTCATAGAACAAGACCAACCAATTTGATTCTCTAATAAAACAAGATAACAATTGATAAAGAAATTTAATGTACTTAATGTAAAAATAATGTAATTTTGTAATAACGATTTGAATTGTATCTACTGTCAGTCCAAGTGAAAGTACAATAACTTATAATTATTGTTAAATGTAGTAAAAATTCTTCTAACTGTTTAAATGAACGGGCTAAATAACACTGGTTACAAAGCCTAAATATTCCAGAAATCAATTAATTATAAAATGTACTAAGTGTCCCAGGACAGATGTATGCAAATTTGGAAATACAAAAAAAAAGTATTAGATCGTGATTGTTTTTTGACAAATTGTCTAGAGTTTCTCTGATCAATTTTTCGTCTTCGCTATCTGTTAGAATCTGTTAGAATTTTTAAGCCTTTCCCTAGTATGTTTATCTCTTTTATCTCTTATGTGTGGTTTAAGTCCATGAATTCTAGCGTCTAAAAGGTTGAAGTTATGTATCTTAGTTAGAGAGCTTTGTATAGGTTTGTATTGTTTTAATATTGTTGTACATTTCGTTTCTGCTAGTTTCGATTGCTATGTATCCGTTATTTTCGTCAATGTTTTGTATTTCTATTTCTTTAGTTATTGTTAGCGCTATTTGTATTATTGTTACTAGTACCATTACTGTTGCCATTTGTGCCATTCCCTGTAACAAGAGATTTTTTCTTTTTAGTTGATTACGTAGTAATTGTGGGGTCGTTATTGTCTTGAAATTTTTTATTTCGTTTGATATACGACTTATAATACTTGTATCCTGTTCGAAATAATGTGGTCGTCATCAAGTCTTTGGGTATTTATTTTCCTAAATTTTGAATGGTTTTTACCTCCTCTGGTTTCTTTTATGAATATTGCTCCTGTTCTAATGTTGACGTTTTCTTTGTTCTCGTTTAGTCTGCTGATTGTGGCTATCTTACTTATATTCGTTTGGATTTCAATTGCTGGGTATTCATCGTGGGTTATAGTCCTATTGATAAAATCTATAGGTTTTCGTCCAGTGGTAGAGTGTATGGTGTTGTTGTAAAAACTAATGATTTTGTATATTTTTTTCCTCTGGTGTATCTACATATGTAAGTCCTTGTTGGGGTCATGTCTTAAAAGTCTTAAATGTTCGTTTATTGTGTTGTGTAAGCGTTCGATATCGGAAATAGATGTGTGGTGATTACTGGATGTAAAGTGTATGTCGATATTCTGTTCTTCAAGGAATTGTGTGATGGCCTGTGCTTTAAGACCTAGTTCGTTATCTACTATTATCTTCTTGAAATGACCTGTACAATTAATGTATTGCATGAGGGCTCTTTTAAATTCGATCCATTAACGGTTTGATATTTTTATTGCCTGGGCGTATTTAGAGAATTTGTCTATTATAGTCAAAAACAATGTCTTATTTAAGCTGTAAAAGACGTCTAAATGGACTACTTCTCTTGGGCCTTTCTGTGTTTCTGTTAATTGCAATTTGTGTTTGATTGGTTGCCTGTCATATTTTTCTATGTTGCAGATTTCACAGTTGTTTATGAATTGCGTTCTTTTTTCCTTTAAATTAGGATAATAGATTTCTCTTTAAGCTGGGAAAAATTTTCGTTTATACCTCTATGGTTGTTCCTCAGGTGCTCTTTCATAATCAGGTCTGAGAGTTCTATTTCGTGGTATATGTCCTTAAGGAGCTTTTTGCATTTCACTACTTTGAAATTTTTGTTGCAAAAGTTTTCGGTTATTACCCTTTTAAAATGTCTAAATAATGTCTCGTCTTCTATTAGTACTGCGTTGGTTTTCCCATCATAAAAATGGTTTTGGATTATGTTAATAATTGTATTATAGTCGAAGTTTTTAGCTGATATTATTTTCCTGGTTGCTTTAAATATTTTAAGCTTCTTTATTTTTAGAGAGCCTGAATTTATTTTTCTAAATATGATTTGGTTTTTGTAGATGTTGATTGGGCAAGTTGATTCTATGATTATATGGTCCATTACTTCGGTAAAATTTATTATTGCTCGTGACGAGGCGTCAGCATTTCCGTTCTGCACACCTTTTTTATATTTAATTTGGAAATCGTCTTCCGTTAGGCGGAGTCTCCAGCGCACCAGTTTAGAATTTGGTTCTTTAATGGAGAAGAGCCACGCGAGGGGTTTATGACCCGTGTCAATCACGAATTTTCTTCCGAAGAGATAAGGCCAAGGCAAGGAGTTCCTTTTCGATAGTGCCGTAATTTTGTTCGTCGCCGTTAAGTGTACGACTAGCAAAACAGACAGGATGCCCGTCTTGTGATAGGACTGCACCGAGGGCATAGTTACTTACATACATCGGTTTGTAAGACGAATTGTTTATTAAAGTAATATTGGGTGATTCGTTAAGAGTTTTTTCAGTGTTTCGAAAGATTCTATATATTCTTGGTCATTTATGTCTATTTTGGCATCCTTTTTAAGGTATTTTGTCATCGGCTTTGCGATTTTCGAGTAATCTCGGATAAATTTACGATAAAAGCCTGCGAGGCCTAGAAATTGCTTTATTTCCTTTGAGGATTTTGGCAACACATACTATTTTTTGTGGACTAGGTTTTACACCATGTTTAGTTACAATGCGCCCGAGGAATTCTCTTTCGCGTTTTAAAAATTTGGACTTATTTAGCTGAACCTTGAGATTCGTATCTCGAAGTCTTTGGAATATTTTCGTTAAGGATTCCAAATGCTCTTGCAGGGAAGTCGAAAATATTATTATATCGTCCATGTATGCTAGACATAAGATCAAACAAAAAAAAAAAAAAACAATCTGGAGCATGCCCGTGTCAAAAAAAAAAGGAGGAGAAGAAAGAAAACGGTCAAACCGTAGCATTATGGAAAGGAACGCTAAAAGGAAAAGCACTACCCCGCCAGGCACTACTAATGGTCGTGATCCTGGGACGAGCAGCAATGCTCGGGTCAGAGCTATAGGATTTCCGGGGGATAGCAAAGTAATGCAACGGCGTAAGCCACACTTTAGAGTCGCGAGTTGGAACGTTGGAAGCATGAGTGGTCGCAGCTATGAGCTTGAAGAAATGATGGTTAGAAGGCGAGTAGACATCCTGTGCGTACAAGAGACGAAATGGCGAAACACCGGTAATCGGGAACGTTTCTTGGACGTTAAAACAAAAGCCTACAAGATGTTTTACTATGGACTGGAACAAGGAAAAAACGGAATCGCCATCATCCTTGCGGCACAGCTACTTGGCAACGTCTTAACCATTTCAAAATCCTGTGGCCGTTTGATGGCTCTCAAATTGGTGATGCATGGCGAGGTGTGGAACATCGTAAGCGCATATGCCCCTCAAATAGGATGCGAACAAAAAGAAAAAGATGCATTCTGGCTAGATTTCCACAACCTTGTCAAAATCATCCCAAAGGAAGAGCTTTTGTTTGTTGGGGGAGACTTAAACGGACATGTCGGGAAGACAAGCGAAGACTATGAGGACTACCACGGAGGGCTGGGATACGGCACCAGGAACTCTTCAGGTGAAGATATTCTAAACATGTGCAAGTCGTACGGTCTTATAGTGCTAAATACCATGTTCGTCAAACAAAGCCGGCACCTGATCACTTATAGCAGCGGCGGAAATGAAACTCAAATAGACTATCATTTGGTATCCAGTTTCATGAAGCCACGAGTTAAAGATTGCAAAGTGATCCTGGGAGACGCGATCGCCCCTCAACACCGTCTCCTCCTGACTGAATTTTTTATGGAGGCGAATAAGAAGTCAAAGCAGCAAACGAAGGTGTCTGAGAGAATCAAGTGGTATAAGCTGGATAAAAGAAAAGGCGAAGCTTTTATTACCAGCATGAAAAACTACCTCTTTTCCATTATCGATGAGGTCGGTAATGAGGAGTGCAGAGCACAAGACATGTGGGATTCCCTACAACAATCTGGCCTGGAGAAAGCCAAATCACTGCTTGGAACATCTAAAGGCCTCTGCCAACACGCAAAAGAAACCTGGTGGTGGACAGACGAAGCCAAAGCAGTGATACACGAAAAGAAAATGGCTTTCCAAGCTTGGTCAAAGTGCTCTTCTACTAATAGAGAGGAAAAAGCTCGCCGTGAAAAGGTATATAGATATTGCAAAGGTATCGCGAAGAAAAAGTGCGCCGAATTCAAAGCGAAAAGCATGGAAGGCCTATATCAGGAGTTGGAAGAAATATCGTCTTCCGCGTCTGACAGGAACCAGGCTACCCAGGAGCTTCGATAAAGCAATTTGAACAAAGGAGCAAATATCTTTAAGATAGCCGCCCAGAGAAGAAGAAATGCTCAGGAGATTCGTTTCCCAAAGTTTATTAACAATGCTGAAGGCCAACTCCTTGTGGAAGACGAAAAAATTGTCCACAGATGGCGACAGTATTGCGAGGAACTTCTGAACGAACAGTTTCCCCGAGTGTACTTTCCAAGAGCCGCCCCGAATTATGCCGAAATATCCGACATCACAGTCGAAGAAGTTCGGTACGCGGTTAAAAACTCCAAGACAAGAAAAGCTGTTGGGCCGGACGGGATACCCTCTGAGTTCTGGAAAAACACGGGAGACATCGGGCTCATGGTTCTTATCTCCAAACTTATGAGAGGCGACACTATGCCTAATCAATGGAGGGAAAGCTATCTTCTTCCTTTGCACAAAGGAAAGGGTGATACGCGAAATCGTGATAACTACCGTTCTGTCAAGCTGATGTCGCACACCATGAAGATCGTTGAACGGCCGACTGCGGAAAATAATACGACTATCTGATGACCAGTGCGGGTTTGTCTCGGGTAAATCAACAACAGATGCAATCCAAAGTATAAGGGTCATGATGGAAAAGCATCGTGATTCGTCAAAGGACTTGCATATGATGTTGGTTGATTTCGAGAAGGCCTTTGACCGGCAACCAAGAGATCTTTTATGGGTAGCGCTAAGACAAAAAGGATTTCCAGAAACCTACGTGCGAGTGATCATGGACATGTACATAAGTGATGATCAGGCGTCCCTACAACGAGCACTTGATGTGTGGGTGGACATTTTTGAAGGACGCGGGTATCGTATTAGTTCAAAGAAGACAAAGTATCTGTGCTGCCCGTTCTCTGACCCTCATCAGCTTATTCCAGACATTTACTTGAATGGAAGAGTGCTTCCCAAGTGTGAAAAGTTTAAATATCTGGGATCTATGATTAATAAAGAAGCAACTTGTGATGACGACATCAACCATCGCGTAAGCGTAGGGTGGATGAAGTGGCGGGAAAACTCCGCCATCTTCTGTGATCGAAAAATGCCCCTTAAGCTGAAAGGAAGGCTCTACACTTCAGTTGTACGTCCGGCGCTCACATACGGTTCACAATGCTGGACAATGCACAAAAGGTATGAGAGCAAATTAACGGCAGCTGAGATGAAGATGCTTCGCATGACAGCGGGAGTAACAAAGCGTGACAGAATTAGAAGTTCAAAGATCCGAGGAAGCCTCCACGTAAAAGAAACCATCACAAGAAAGATAGAGCGCGACCGACACAGTTGGTATTGCCATGTTCAAAGGAGAGATCCTTTGAACCCCGTCCAAAAGGCAATATCAATCAACGTTCCAATTTCAACACGCAAAAAAGGCAGGCCGTAAAACAATTGGTGCAAACAAATGCAAAAACACCAGCATTTGATTGGCCTCAGCGATGAAGTAATCCCAAACCGGGAAGCCTGCCGCTACTTTCTGAGGTCAAACCGGCGGACCCCACAAGCGGACCAGTAGGAATGCAGTTAAGTGGGAAGGTTATGGTCCTACACTTCTGACCATAACGACGCCGGATTAAAAAGGAAAAGAAGAAGAAGAAATATGCTAGACATATCTTATTGATATAATCTCCAAGGATGTTATTTACTAGACGCTGGAACGTCGCTGGTGTTGTCTTTAAGCCAAATGGCATGCGCACGAATTCGTAGTGGCCATCTTCCACACTGAATGCTGTTCTGTGGATATCTTCTTCAGCAATTTCTATTTGGCGAAATCCTTTAGTAAGGTCTAATGTGGTAAAGTATTGGCACCTTCCGAGTTTTTCTAGGATTTCGTCCATATTTGGGATGGGGTACTTATCGTCTATGGTTACGTCGTTTAGCTTTCGATAATCGATCACAAGCCTCTAATTACGTTCGCCACTCGCATCGAGTTTTTTGGGTACGACCCAAACGGGTGCGGTGTATGGGGATTGGCTGTGTCTGATTATACCTGATTTTAACATATCTTGTATTTGTTTCGTACTTCGTCCTTATGGATGTAGAGTTGTAGAGGTACCTGTACTTTTTTACTATTATGGCTGGGTGATCTATCGTTCGGATTCTATGTTTTATAGCATTTGTAAATGTAAGGTCTGAATTTTCATTGTAGAATATACTATGAAATCTCTTAATTAGTGGTAGTAGTTTTTGTTTAAGTGTTCCATTCGAAATTGTTCGACTACTGGCGTGTATTTCGTATTTCTATTTTAGAGGGGTACTGGTTTTGCTATTTGGTTGTTAGTTTTTATGTGGTTCAAAGTAATTTTTTCGAATTTGACTTCGGAGTATATCTCTTTCTTGATTTCTTGATGATTTGTTTTGGTTGTATGTTGAGTGTATTATTTTCGTAATCGATTTTTATTTTTAATTGTTTTAGTATATCGTTACCAATTATGCCGTTGTAGTAATCGTGAAATTGACAAATAAACATTTCTATCATTTTTCTCCTAACTCTTCGAATAAAGGTATGCGTACTTTCTTGGATATCTCTACTGAGTGTTGTAAGGTATTTAATGTGATCTTCTGAGTCGGTACAGACCATTTAGGGCTACATAGATTGGGATTTATTATTGAGTGTTTGGCTCCCGTATCAATAGTAAATTGTAAGGGCTCGATTTTCGTGTTGACTATTATATATGGAAGGTTGCCGTGGAGGCCGGAAGCCCACAATTTTCTCCAGGGCTTGCAGTTCTCTGCGTGTTGGTTATCTCATATTTATTTATATCCATTGGTTCTAGGTACGCTTGGTGGTTATTTTAGCGGTAAGGGTTTCCTTGAGCGTAGTTATCTTCACCGGGGGGCTTATAAGAGTTTCCACTTTTGTAGGACTTACTAGGGAGGTTGTTGGAATTTGGGTATTGATTATCGAAATGTCATGTATCATAAGAGTGTTGGTTTGGAGTTTTATTTTTGGGGTGTTCGTTGAACCGTCTATTAGGGTTCTGCTTTTCTGTCCTTCCGGATGGTGTTTCACCTATGCTTGTGTAGGCATAACCTGCCTTAAAAAGTATATCCATAGCTTCTTCTAGAGTGTCTGGTTCTCTACAGACTAAGATTGATTTCATAGGTTGTGGAATTTTGCTAATAAAAAGTCTCAGTGCAGACTTCCTATTATTTTCGGCGCACACATTTGCTGGATTTCCAGCTCCTAGTACTAGATAAGTTTTATTGTTGAGCCGTCTTAATTTCTTTCTTAGGACATTATAGTAGCCGACGCAATTTGTTCGGAATTGGATACTTCTCATTTCGTCGAACAGTTCTTCGCAAGTTGCTTTATCTCCAAAGTTGTTAGAGAGGATTTGTGTGATGTCAGACCATGAGGTTGCTTGGTAATTTATATCTATTACTTCTTTTGCCCTGCCCTTAAGTTTGCTCTTGATTATGTCAGAAAAGAGGCCCTGCGCTAAATTGTCGTATGTCTGAAGTAGTGGGTGTATTCGGTCTACTAAGTTACAAAATGTTTGTAATTCGGTTGTTACACCGTTAAATTCTGATAGTCTGTATTTTAGAGGGTCAATTGATAACTGTGCCATTCTGTTAACTTAATTTTATTTCTAAGAAAGGGAGTGAGATAGCTTAGTTTTATTTCTAAGTGAGATAGCTTAATGCAAAACTTTTATGACTCGTAAAAAAAATGTTGGAGCTATATACTAGCGTTTAATATATGGAAATATACATTAAAGTAGACTTAACATACGGACTGTTTTTGGTGGTGTTTGCCCCTTTGTTGCTTCTTGTTCACGCTTCTTCTTGTTTTTTGGTCTTGCCTTTTCTTGTGTTACGGTTTGTCTTCTGTTACGGTGTATGATTTCGCGTATACTTGCACGTATTGTTTTATATGCTGTACTGTTTTACAGTTTGGTTCGCTTACTGTATTGTATTGATTCGCGGACTGTATTATATTGATTCGCCTACTGTATTATTTCACGCACTGCGTATGGTCTTTGGGATGCTGATCAAACGTAAAAACGTAGGACAGAGTTTAGAGGTATTCTTACGCCACGAAACTCGACCTCAACATCCCATCCTCGTCGCCAGTTAGGAAAACTACGGTTTTCTTTTATAAAAGATAAAATTTGTGATTTACACAGCATAATTATGTTGTTGGGTGATTGCTCTTGCTCGTAACATATGTGGGTTATTTGTTTTTATTGACCACGGATCGTGTTACATGTATGGATCTTTGGGTGAATGCTGTGGCTTACACAGCATAATTATATCATAGGGGGATTGCTCTTGGTCGTAACAGGTAATCTGCTACATGACCTTAATCAGACCCATGATTGCCGATGGATGTCCCGTCTAGTTCAATGTGGGAGCCAGCTTAAAGGAAAGGACTCGGGTGTTTGAGAGACAACGTCTCAACACTTGCAGTCTTGAATTACGGTTTCTTCGTGATCGGGGATCCCAGAAAAAAGTGGCGACAGTGGGAGCTGTCTTTCAGGTAGTGACAGCATTCGCCCAAATCTCGACCTGGAAGACAGAGTCCTACTTCATCACTTCTACCTTCAAAAAAAGATCATTCATTGACGATCAGAGAATCTTGGTTTTTCCAGGTTCAATGATGATTTTATGGCAAACAATGCCGTCACCAGTGCAGGAGCTAACACCTTGTTCATTTTGGCGGAGGATCTATAGATGATCTTCGAGTAATTTAAAAGAAAAAAATTACGTTATAACTTATGTTGTGCTCGGGCAGACTGTACGGATGCCTGCCTGATTGACTTGAACAAAATTTTCGACACCGTATTATTAGAAGGATTTTAATACAAACTCAATTAGTTGGGTATAAGTAAACCACTGCTATGCTCGTATATGATTTTTGACATGTTAACCGGTAGAAAGTTTGTTGTGAAAGTTGCCAACGTGACTTCTAACCAAACATTTGAAATTAAAAATGAACTGCAACAGATTACGGTTAACTCGCCTTTCCTTAATTCAGTGATCTGATAGCTTCTCTTCACCATTCAATAGCACACGCGGACGATTTGCGTACAGATCGACATCACCGTTTCTCTTCTGCAGCGTGAATTCGAAAAAACTCAACAGTATTGTGATGACTGAAAGTTGAAGATCAACTTTCAAAAGTCAGCATCTGTCTTATTCAAAGACATACGCTAGAAAAAATTGACGCAGATTTCAATTTTTGGGCGGAACGGGCGTATACTGACGAAACAAAGTGTAGTGAGATACCTTGCAATATTTTACCAAAATATGTTACTCAAACGAGATCCTATATCAGGCCAGACCGAGCCCGACCTCCTCAAGTTCAGCAGGTCGATTTCACGGCGAGATCGCCGAGAGCTTCGAGCAGACTTATTTAGTGGTCAATTTTGATAAATCAGCCTCCTCAAGGTAAAGTCTGGCAAACTCCAATGGTAGGCTTACATGGGTTAAGGTGGCTTAGCTTAGGTTGTATCAGGAAGATATAAATCAATCGCAGATGAATCCAAGAAAATACAATTCATGATATCTATTGAGAACTAACTGGAAGAAGTCGTCGAGAAGTTTTGGGAACTTGAAGCTATTACTATACATAAATCGATTGTCAAGCACACTTCAAGCAAACATTGGAGGAACTAGCCACTGTTAAACTCATGGTGAAACTATCCCTTAAGAAGGATTCGAATTTGCTCGGCGATTCATACAACAACGCATTTATTTGTTTTCTATCAGTAAAAGGAAGACTATTAGCTAATGACATCATATGAAAAGTTTCTATTAGAATATTAAACTAGGGTATCTTATGTCTCATATGTCTCTTGCGAAAAAAAAAACCTTTTTACCCCAATATATATTTCCCGTACCAATGTGTTTTACGGCCAAACAGTACATCAATAATGTTACGAATCGTATTCTTGTCGCACATCATCACAAATTTCCCTAATTTCCCTAGACAAAATTATAATGCCTGGTTCCACCATTCAAGACGATATATTTACCATTCTTCACTGCTTTCGCATACATAGACTCACTTTTTTTTTTTTTTTGCCTGTTGGAGGCTTCTACTATCTGTTGGAGCACTCAGAAACAAATACTGGTCCATTGTACTACTGTGAAACTCTTTCGAGTTTGGTGAAAAAGCCACAACGTGTTTGCGTGTAAGCCTGTTCCACCAAACAACCGATGCATATGAGATTATCGATCTTATCATTGCCGTGTAGATCTAAAGGACCTTTTTCGGCGACAAGCCTCATGTTTTTTCCAAAGGCACCTTTGCATTCAGAAAACACGGACAGCGCTTTGGACTCAACATGCTTTGACCAAAGAAGCTTGCTATCTAGGATGACTCCCAGATACTAAGCTTCCTTGGATATCGGGATGGGAATGCCTTTTAGCACCAGCTGAATAATTCCAGTATTTTTCCTCTTTCTCGTGAAGAGAACGAGGAGGAGTCGAGTCTTAGGAGGATTAACCGACAGCCCATTTCTCGTGCTTCGATCACATCTAGCGCCGCTTGCGCTTTAAGACAGACATTCGCTAAACATGAGCCGACAAAGAGAACAGCAACATCATGCACAGGCCTATGTGCCTGGCATAGATTCCAGAGGCATTGAGAGCATCGAGCAGAGAGTCGACCACCATGCACCATAACAGCGGACACAAGACGCCACCTTGCGGCCAGCCTCTGTTTACTCCAGACTTGACACATTGTTCGAGGCCTGCATCAGCGATCAATGTCCTGTGCACAAGCATTGCTTTGATCGACAAAACCAGTGCTTCATCTACGCCATGCCGTCTAGCAGCGTTACACATGATGTCGAAAATAGCGTTATCAAAAGCTTCTTTCCCTATTTTACGAATAAAGACCACTTTCACTGCGCGCCAAGGAATAGGTATGTAGGCAAGTGCCAGGCTGGCAGTGAAAATTCTTTTCAGAGTAGAAAGCAGCTATCTTATACCTTTTGCAGCATAATAGGGTATATCCCATCAGTGCCCGGCGACTTAAAGCTATAGAAAGATGCCGCAGCAAATTCAATGGCCTCAGTAGTTACCACGCGTGACGCAACATACCAGCTACGCTGAGTTGTTTTCATTGTTTCAGTCGCAGTTTCCAATGTGGGAGTGTGCAACGAGCCGATGACAGTCTGATTTTAAAGGAAATGTGTCTGAAACAGTTAACTAGTAGTTTCTGCTTTAGACTCGGTGAAGGTACCATCTGACTTTCTGAGTACACTCAGCTTTGTCGATTTTCCTCGTTTGAGAACATTAACCAACTCGCTTGTCGCACTCAGGGATTAGATCTCTTTGCAGAAGGACTTATAGGAATCATTCTTCAATTTACGAATAAGCTTCTTATATTCCTTCTGCTTCGATCGATATTTATTCCAGTTATCTTCCGAGTTCGATTTCAGGAGACTTCTGGCTTCCCTGCGAAGCAATTGGAGCTCAGCCTTCCACCAGGGAACCGACTTCCTGCTGGGAGGTTTTTTGACAGGACATGCGAATTCGAAACAGTTGATGATGGCGCTGCTCAGGTTATGAATGGCATCCTCCACCAATTGCTTTGTTTTGAGTTTAGGCAGGGTCTCAAGCTACTCTCTGAATCGCACCCAGACCGTCTTTTTCGGATTCCGCTTCGGCTAGGAGGGGGAGATCCCACACTTCAATTGGAATTCGATATACCTATGGTCTGACAGCGTAACATCGGGTAAGACTCTCGAGTTAGTGATGGCCTTCACATGTCTATTAGACAGGGTTAGCTCGATCACTACTTGTCGTCTCGCCGTCACAAAGGTTGGTTGAAAGCCAACATTGTTGATGATAAGGTCAGACGAAAGAGTGAAGTTTAAAAGATGGTTTCCTCTCGGGTTGCATTTGCTGCTACCCCAAACAGTATTTTGAGTGTTAGCATCGCAACGGATGATGAGTCCAATCCTTCTGGCGTCACAGTACTCTACGACGTCAGAACACGCCTTAGATGGCGCGGGCAGTACCGAGCCGTAGGGAAAGTAAGCAGATGCCACGACGATGTGTTCAATTTCTGCGTGCGCTTTGTAGCTAACTTTTGCAGCCACCAGATCTTGTCCACAGAATTGACCAATTTTGGTTGCCGATAGCGTGTTGATGAGGCAGACCCTAGGCCTTTCGGATCGCTCATCATAAAGAATCGTAGCATTACATATACCACCAAGACCACACAGTCGTTTTTTCCACATCCATGGTTCCTGAATGGATACAATGTGATGATTTGTACTACTACAATTCTGCTACTGAGTAGAGCGGTAGCAGCCTTGCAATGCTGTAAATTAATCTGAGTAAAAGTCATAGACTTAGACTGCGGAGCACGTTCCATCGTTCGACTACTTGATATCAAAATGGAATAAATTCCAACCAAGGCCAAAGTAGGGACGTAAATCGTATGCGGATTTCATGGTCTCGACAGAACCTTTGTCCAATCCCACATCCAGAGTGAAGCCCTCTTTTTTCAGAGACCCCTTTTTCTCTTTGTAGGAATAGACAGTCCAGGCCCTCGTGTCGAGTCCCGGGTTCTGCGCACGTAGTCGCGTCGGCACTTTCAGCTTGCCTCCAAGTTTTCCCGGAATCCAGCAGATGACGCGCATTAATTTTGGGAGACTAACTACCTGATAGGTAGTAGTTCCCAGGGGAGGAATTTTCCGCACCACGCTCCTGATCCAGGCAGATGTCTGCTGTGAGCAACAGCTCACCACGAAGGTACAATTTATCAAATCAGACCTCTCAGCCTGAATACAGAAACCTGCGGCTGAAGCTAGCTCCAGTAGATGACCCCGATATCATCGAAGAAAGATTAAACGAACTTAAAGAAAGAACTTAATGATGAATTCACCCCTGGCCCCGACGGTATCCCTGCTATATTTTTCAAAAAATGTTCCTCTTCCTTTTCTCTATCTCTCTCAAAAATCATCAGCCTATCCCTTTCTCAAGGTGAATTTCCCCGAATATGGAAAACCTCTTTTATAACACTTATACACAAAAAGAGTCCGAAGAATGACTTTAACAACTACCGTCCCATTGCCAAACTGTCTCATATACCCAAAATCTTCGAAAGTATTTTGTATGATAATTTAAGTTTTCAATGCAAGTCTTTAATCTCTCCCAGACATTACAGCTTCCTCAAAGGTAGGTCTACAACCACAAACCTTATGGAATTCGTTTCCTTCACCCTTTCGTCCTTAGAAAATGGAAAGGAAGTCTATGTTATCTCAACAGACTTCAGTAAGACCTTTGATAAAATTTCTCACAGATTAATACTCTTCAAACTGTCTTCCCTTAGCTTTTAAACCATATTTTTAAAATGGATTTCCTCTTACCTGGAAAATCGCCACTACAGCGTTCGCTTTAGATCTGCCCTCTCTAACCCCTTCCTTGCTTCCTTACTCCCCCAAAGCAGTCATTTAGACCCGCTTATTTTTATCCTTACCATTAACGACATTGAAATGGTTATCAAACATTTCCACATCTTTCTATATGCCGACGATGCTAGGGTTCTTCAAGATCATTTCCTCAGAACATGACTCTTCCCTTATTCAATCGGACCTCAACAGCTTTTCCACCTGGTGCTACAAGAACTGCCTCGATCTTAACATTTTCAAGTGTCAGTCTATTACTTTCTCCCGCAAACGTAACAAACCTCCTCCCCGCCTCTACTTTCTCCATAATCAACCCCTTTCTATCGTTCAGGTAATTATACGACCAGGAATTCAATTTCCTTGCACATATCAGCGATATAATTCTTAAAGCCAATTCTTCACTCGGCTTCGTGAAACGATGGTCTAAAGAGTTTTCCAATCCCTACGTCACTCGGTCTCTCTATATAACCTTTGTTCGCTCTATTCTCGAATACGCCTCTCAAGTGTGGTCTCCTTACTATCATTTACACATTTCCAAAATCGAGAGTATCCAACGTCGTTTTCTCCGTTTTGCTCTTCGTGGCTGGGACAATCCTCTGATCCTACCACCCTGTCAAGACCTCCTAAAACTTATTAATTTGAACTCGCTGGAAGAACGAAGAAGACATTTTTTTTTTTTTTTGTTGGAGGCTTCTACTATCTGCTGGAGCACTCAGACACAAGTACTGGTCCATTGTACTACCAGACAGACACCTTGTCTTTATTGTATTTTCCCCGTTGTCCGGAGAAAAGTGAGGAGGGGCTTCAGTGATGTTGAGCTAAGAGATTCGGCACCCACCACGTCGGCCCCAAGGGTGCGCCACCGTGCACGAGCGAAGGCGGGACAGTCGCAGAGAAAGTGTTCCGCTGTGTCGTCCTCCTCGCAACAAGCAGCACAGGTAGGCGTCTCACTGATGCCAAGCACGTAAAGATGCCTGGCAAAAGTGTAATGGCCCGTAATGACGCCCGTTAGCCTTCTGCAGTCATTTCTTCTTAAGGATAAGAAGAATGTTGCGGACTTTTTACAGACGTCAGGGCGTACGCGCTTAGTCATCCTGCATCCTGGATATTCCTTCCATCTGCGACTGTGTACGTTAAAGACCCAGTCATTGATGTCAGATTTAACCGTTGAAGCTGGTAGACCTAAGGCGGGTTCAGGCCCTGAGAAACTCTCCTCTGAGCCTTTTCTAGCGAGTTCATCGGAGATCTCGTTTCCTGGGATTCCAGAGTGACCTGGAACCCATACAAGCCTAAGTGAGTTAAGTCTTCCGACTTTGTTCAACAAGGTCTTGAGTTCATGCACTAGTTTGGAGTTGGACAGAGGATTGGATACAGCTTTGAGTGCAGCTTGGCTGTCACTGCAGACACATATGCTCTTTCCCCTCCATCTGTGTTTCACAACATAGTGCATGGCCATTAGGATTGCGTAAATCTCCGCCTGGAAGACAGACGCATATTTTCCTAACGAGAAGTGCAGTCGAATGTTTTCGCGCTCGAAGAAAACTCCGGCGCCGGATCCCTGATCAGTCCTGGAGCCATCTGTGAAGATGCGAAGACATTCTATTCCAGGTTCAGTGTCTGGCCAAAGCCAGTCCTGACGCCAAGGAAATGTGACTGTGTAGTTACAGCGCAGTAGGATGGCAGGTGTCATTGCGTCAGAGGGCATATCCATGAGACAGTGATCGTAGGATATTTCTCTCTCAAGTACGCTTTCACTCCACTGCGAGTTGTACCGAAGACCATTCCTCTTTAGGCGAGAAATAGTTTTCAGTGCACACCCTCTGATATATATGTCAAGGGGTGGAAGGTTCATCATAGCATCCAAAGCAGCTCCCGGTGTGCTGGGGAAAGCCCCCGTGCAACTGAGGCAGACCGCTCTTTGGAGTTTGGTGAGTGAAGCCACAACGTGTTTTCGTGTCAGCCTGCTCCACCAAACAACCGATGCATATGAGATTATCGGTCTTACCATTGCCGTGTAGATCCAAAGGACCTTTTTCGGCGATAAGCCCCATGTTTTGCCAAAGGCACCTTTGCATTGCCAGAAAGCTGACAGCGCTTTGGTGGTTTTGGACTCAACATGTTTTGACCAGAGAAGTTTGTTATCTAGAATGACTCCCAGATACTTAGCTTCCTTGGATATAGGGATGGGAATGCCTTTTAGCACCAGCTGAGCAATGCCAGTTGTTTTCCTCCTTCTCGTGAAGAGAACGACATCGGTCTTAAGAGGATTAACCGACAGCCCATTTCTCGTGCACCAGTCATCGATCACGTTTAGCGCCGCCTGCGCTTTGAGACAGACATTCGCTAAACATGAGCCGACAGAGAGAACAGCAACATCATCCGCATAGGCCTGGGCATAGATTCCAGAGGCATTGAGAGCATCTAGCAGAGAGTCGACCACCATGCACCATAGCAGCGGAGACAAGACGCCACCTTGCGGGCAGCCCCTGTTTACTCCAGACTTGACACATTGTTCGAGGCCTGTATCAGCGATCAATGTCCTGTGCACAAGCATTGCTTTGATCCACAAAACCAGTGCTTCATCTACGCCATGCCGTCTAGCAGCGTTACACATGCTGTCGAAGGTAGCGTTATCAAAAGCTCCCTCAATGTCGACGAAAATGCCTAGTACGTACTCTTTCCTTTCGAGAGCGCATTCAATTCTCCCAACTAGGTTTTGAAGCGCAGTCTCGCAGGATTTTCCGCGCTGATAAGCATGTTGCATGTCCGACAGAGGATGCATTCGAAGGGCATCTTTGCGCACGTGCAACTCTACTAGTCTTTCCATGCTTTTCAGCAGGAATGATGTTAGACTTATTGGTCTGAAACTCTTGGCTAGTGAGTAATCCTCTTTCCCTATTTTGGGAATAAAGACCACTTTCACCGCGCGCCAAGGGATAGGTATGTAGGCAAGTGCCAGGCTAGCAGTGAAAATTCTTTTCAGTGTAGGAAGCAACTGTCTTATACCTTTTTGCAGCATAACGGGGTATATCCCATCAGTGCCCGGCGACTTAAAGCCATCGAAGGATGCCACAGCAAATTCAATGGCCTCAGTAGTTGCCACGCGTGACGCAACATACCAGCTACGCCGAGTTGTTTTCATCGCTACAGCCGCAGTATCCAATAAGGGAGTGTGCAACGAGCCGATGACAGTCTGATTTCCCGGAAAATGGGTCTGAAACAGTAGACTAAGAGTTTCTGCTTTCGACTCGGTAAAGGTACCATCAGACTTTCTGAGTACCTCCAGCCTTGTCGATTTTCCTCGTTTGAGGACTTTAACCAACTTGCTGGTCACGCTCAGGGATTTGATCTCTTCGCAGAAGGACTTATAGGAATCATTCTTCGATTTTCGAATAAGCTTCTTATATTCCTTCTGCTTCGATCGATATTTATTCCAGTCATCTTCCGAGTTCAATTTAAGCGATCTGTTCAGAAGACTTCTGGCTTCCCTACGAAGCCGTTGGAGCTCAGCATTCCACCAGGGAACCGGCTTCCTGTTGGGAGGTTTTTTGACAGGACATGCGAGTTCAAAACATTTGGTGATGGCGCTGTTCAGGTTATGAACTGCATCCTCCACCGATTGATTAGTTTTGAGTTTAGGCGGGGCTTGAGTGGATTTCTCAAGCTCCTCCCTAAATCGCACCCAGTCTGTTTTTCTCGGATTCCGCTTGGGCTGCGAGGGGGAGATCCCGCACTTCAATTGGAATTCGATGTATCTATGGTCTGACAGCGTAACATCTGGTGAGACTCTCCAGTTAGTGATGGCCTTCGCATGCCTGTTAGATAAGGTTAGGTCAATCACTTCCTGTCGTCTCGCCGTCACAAAGGTTGGTAGAGAGCCAACATTGTTGATGAAAAGGTCAGACGAAAGAATGAAGTTTAAAAAATGGTCTCCTCTCCGGTTGCATTTGCTGCTGCCCCAAAATGTGTTTTGAGCGTTAGCATCGCAACAGATGATGAGTCCAATCCTTCTGGCTTCACAGTACTCTACGAGTTCGGAAACCGCCTTAGGTGGCGGGGGTAGTACCGAGTCGTAGGGGAAGTAAGCAGACGCCACGACGAAGTGTTCAATTTCTCCGTGCGCCTTGTAGCTCACTTTCGCAGCTACCAGATCTTGACCACAGAATTGACCAAGTTTGGTTGCCGATAGCGTATTCGATATGATGAGGCAGACCCTGGGCCTTTCGGATCGCTCATCATAAAGGATTGTAGCATCACGTATGCCACCAAGACCACACAGGCGTTTGTTCCACACCCATGGTTCTTGAATGGATACAATGTGATGATTTGTACTACTGCATGCAATTCTGCTACTTAGAAGAGCGGTAGCAGCCTTGCAATGCTGTAGGTTGATCTGAGTAAAAATCATGGATTCATACTGGGGAACACGTTCCATCCTTCGACTACTTGACATCAAAATGGAATACAATCCTACCAAGGCCGAAGTAGGGACGTGAGTCGTACGCGGTTTTCAGGGCCTCAACAGAGCCATTGTCCATTCCCACTACCAGAGTGAAGCCCTCTTTTTTCAGAGAGTTCTTTTTCTCCTTGTAGGAATAGACAGTCCAGGCCCTCGTGTCGAGTCCCGGGTTCTGCGCACGTAGTCGCGTCAGCACTTTCAGCTTGTTTCCGGGTTTTCCCGGAATCCAGCAGATGGCGCGCGTTAGTTTCGGGAGACTAAGATAAGTGCTAGTTCCCAGGGGGGGGATTTTCGGCACCATGCTCCTGATCCAGGCAGATGTCTGCTGAGAGGAACAGCTCACCACGAAGGTACCATTCATCAAAGCAGACCTCTCCGCTTGAATACAGAAGCCTGTTGCTGAAGCTAGCTCCAGTAGATGATCCTCGCAGTGTTGGCAATCTGCGCTGGTCATTCTGCTGTCACTGCCAGCCTTCCCTATTCTGACCTTTTCGGAGGAGATGGCTGCCTCTTTGTAGGAGAGGTGCTTGTCTCGACTCTTTGCGGTCATTTGTGTTGCCTTTCCAGAGGAAGGGGTTTTTTTGTGTGAAGTGCCCGCCTCCGATGAGCAGCCTTTGGTCCTCTCCGTCTTCAGGTTTTTGCTTTGATCTTTATTGATCGCCGCATCTGCCTTTGGACTCCGATTTCCCGCCGCCATATCAGGGGAGGAGACATCACGTTCTCTCTCCCCAGCAAGATTGTCCCCGGCGGCCATCTTCCGCTTGCAAGTGCTCTTACCTTTTTCGGTTCGAGCTCCTGCTCCCTTCCGACGCCGCTTTCGAACAGCTTTGCCAGCCTGAGGGTTGTTATGATCCAAGACCGCTTCGCCTTCTGCGATCAGAGTCTGTCTGCCAGCATCATCACCTTTTTCGGCGGTGGCACCGACCATGACAGGACCCTGAACATCTTCAGCTCCGTCAGTTTTGGAACTTGGCACGCTCTTATTGGGAGTTTGACCGTCACCAATAAGAGGAGCAGTGTTTGAGGCGCATGCCGAAAGTGCTGGCATGCTTGTGCCTCCAGCAGCAGCCTTTACTAGCCGCCGACGTTTTCTGCGCTGCGCGCCGGCAAGAAGTGCGGGATCTGCAGGTGAGAGGGTCGGATGGGCTTCGGTAGGGGATACCTCCGCCGATCTGATCCTCTTACCTGCCTTTCCCAGAGGTTCGCCCTCAATCTTCGTGCCTTCGGCTGTGCCAGCCTCTTTGCACGATTTTCGGGCACGCCTTTTCCTCCTTCTTTTTGGGCACTTAGCAGTGCAATCTACAGCACGTCCCAATTCTGGGGCTCGTTCAACCTTGGCGGTTTCCCGTGCCGCACCATCGTCGGTGTCGCCTCTGTCGGTTGCACCGCTCACGCTCAGTCCAACCAAGTGGTCGGACAATGAGCCGCAGGAGTCGGTGTCGTTCCGGGCTGCCGGAGAGTTAAGAATGACTGGTGGGGCCTCCAGAATCCTTGCCCCGGCCGCGATCAGGGAGATCGCGGGTGGATTTCCGCTATTGCGGGTGCCACCTGGAGTATTTCCATCCATCTGGTTGTCCATTCATTCATGACTAACTCGGGGTTCTCCGGGTCTTAGTTCGAGGTCATTGACCTCTTAAGCCCCTCCGCCGCGACAAGGCGCCCGAAGAGCGAAGGGGATAATCGACATACTTTTCATCCATCGACTCCTCTCAGGTAACATAGACTGCGCGACCCTTTAGAACTCTATCTTTTTTAACACTAACCCTCGTAATACAAAAAATCCACGTCTCTTCTATGTACCCATCTCTCATACCTCCTCTGGCTCCAATGAACCTATCTCCCGTATGCTGCGGAATGTTAATGCGAAAAACTGTTTCGACTTTAACATTAGCACTCCGTATGTAGCTTGAATAAAGCGCAATAAAATGGGGGTATAGCCCCAACAAAATCAAATCAAAATCAATGACCCTCGCAGTGTTGGCAATCTGCGCTGGTCATTCTGCTGTCACTACCAGTTTTCCCTATCCTGGCATTTTCAAAGGAGATGGCTGCCTCTTTGCAGGAGAGGTGCTTGTCTCGACTCTTTACGGTCACTTGTATCTCCTTTCCAGAGGAAGTGTGAAGTGCCCGCCCCCGAGGAACAGTCTTTGGTCGTCTTCGTCTTCAGATTTTTGCTTTGGTCTTTGTTGATCGCCGCATCTACCTTCGGACTCCGATTACCCGCCGCCACGTCAGAGGAGGAGACATCACCGTCTCTCTCCCCAGCAAGGTTGTCCCCGGCGGCCGTCTTCTGTTTGTGAGCGCTCTTACCTTTTTCGATTCTGACGCCGCTTTGGAACAGCTCTGCCAGCTTGAGGTTTGTTGGGATCCAAAAACGCTTTGCCTTCTGCGATCAGAGTTTATCTGTGAGCATCATCGCTTTTTTGGGTGGCGCCGGCCATAACAAGACTCTGAACACCACCAGCTCCGTCAGTTTTGGAACCTAGCACGCTCTTATTGGGGATTTGAACGTCACCAATAATAAATAAATAATGTTTGCATTATTTACATTGATAAATAAAATAGTGTAAATAAATTATTCTCGTGAGAGAATGGAAACGCCGAATTTAAGGGGCACCCGTTGAGAATAGGTCTGGCGTCAAATAGAGAGATGCCTTATGTCGAATTTACACGGTCCATTTTAATAATATGGAATGTTTTTGTTTGAGACTGCTTGTACACCATTGCATTGCATGGGTCAACCTCGTTCATAGTTCTCTAAAAGCTCAATAATGAGGAATTTTCGACATTTCGAGAGGCATGTGAGGCAAGAGGATTATTAATCCTTTGCACTCCGTGCCATTGTGGGTTGGCTATCAGCTACTCAGCGCTACTTTGTGGCAGAAACGTGTATTTACAACTATCATATTATTAATTATGGTTTTGGAATTAACTAACATATTATAATGATATTGGACATATTATATGATATCAACATGCATGTCTTAAAAAGTTGCACTGAAATAACTCAATTAAAAGTTAGCACTAATTAATTTTAATGCCCCGTGAGAGGGGGCATCCGGGTGGTATACTAGAATTGCGATGTCCCATGAGAGGGGACAGCGGAGTGCAAAGGGCTTAACAATGACAATCAGTGGGATAAAACTCTGGAAGAAACTGCAGAATGCAGATCTGCGCCCAAACTGAGAGAGCTTTTGGCTATATTAATAGAAACATGTTTCTAATCCTCAACAAATCTGGGGAATATATTGTATAAAAATTATGTGGCAGATGATATTTTACACAGATTGTAAGAACAGAATACGATTGCTTCACACAACGATTTAATTTACAATGACGCACGAACAGAGGTTGAAGACCAAGTAATAACTATTACTGGAAATGATTTATTTGATTTTGGATGAGCAGACCACAAAGAATTGGGGAAGTTAATAGTAATTTAATGCGATAATTAGATTACAATACTCTTTCTTTAAAACGTCAAATAACGGAGGCGCTTCCACTTTTGAACCCAGAACAAAGATTAGTCCTTGACACAGTTATTCAAAAACTTGCCAGTGGTGATGGTGGTTTATTCTTTTTGGATGCTCCTGAATGCACTGGCAACAAATTTCATATAAGCTCAAATCCGAAAAGTTAAAGGAGTTGCTGTTGCAGTAGCCTCTTTTGGAATAGCTGCTACGCTATTTAGAGGAGGACCAACAGCGCACTCAGTTCTTAAACTTCCATTGAACTTAGCTCATGAGGAATTGCAACAATTTTCCAGAAGTGTAAGCTGCTGGTTTGGGATGAATGAAAGACATCAAGAACAACCAAGGTATCATAGCAAGGAAGGTTATTATTAGGGGTACACCTATAATGATGTAGATGAAATAAATGGCTACAAATTGCGAGTAGAACTATACAATGATTCTCAAACAGGGCAATATGCGGCTGCTCTTCTAAAAATCGAAGATAATTGTATGCCAACAGGCAGTTACGGAATGAATACACTGAGATGTGAATTCTGTCAAATTATCGATAGCATAAATTATTTAAATAATAATGTCTATCCTGATCTACAAATTAGTATGGGTAATCGAGAATGGTTGTATGAAAAGGCAATTTTGGTGCCGACAAATGAGACAATAGAAGGACATTTTGCCGAGTATCTCTCAGTAGACAATGTTATGGACATTGAACAAGTGACATCGTACCCTATAGAATTTCTCAATTCTTTAGAATTATCAGGAGTGCCTTCCCATAAGTTGAGACTGAAAGTTGATGTTCCAGTTCAAGAGTGTAAGGAAATTTCGCTATCACGCGTCATGATAGCAATCAAATGTCTGAGTGATACCATCAAGCCCGCGTTGATCAATCTCGCAGTTTCTAAAAAAAAAAAACTTTAAAACCGTTTCAAAGGAACTACGAGAAATATGAAGTGATTTTCAGTACTGTGGACAATTAGTCCGAGTTCAGTAGTGCAGACAACCTTCTTCACGCAATAGAAGATCTCCTTCATTCTAATGACCTCACTAACCGGCTTGATGTGCTCAGTGCCGATATATAGGTAAATACGTTACATTCAGTCAAAACGAATATCGCACCTTCAACGTAGTAGAATTAACCACGACAAGTTTTTCCATCCGTAATTGTCTCTCTCTTCCTGCTTCCCCCCACTCTTATCTTCCCTCTTATCTTCTATTATCAGAATGTAAGAGGTCTTCGCTCAAAAAACCCAATGTGTTTTCCAAAAGTCATATTCTCTACCCTTTGAAGTATTTGCTCTGACGGAAACAAATCCGATCACCAGCATAAATAACTTCGAACTGTCCCCATAAAATTTCAATGTTTATCGAGATGACGAACTCAGTCGACCCACTGATGGTTGCCCTTGTCGAGGCGTACCACTAGCTGTCCTTAATACAATTTATTCTTTCTTTATTGCAATATCATCCTTTACTCATTTCGACTTTGTTGCAACTAAGATTGTGCTACCCCAGAAGACATTATACATTATTTGTTTCTACATTTTGCTATCACAACCTATTGAATCCTATCAACTCGCCATTAACACAATTAACCAAATTGATTTAAGATATTTTCAGGATGGAATGCTTCTTTTCGGTGACTTCAAACTTCCTCATCTTAAATGGTTTCAATCAGACGATCAATCATTTTATATTGCCACTAATCAGACTATTGCCAAAGAATGTCTCTTTTGGATCGCCTGGCAGATTCAAACTTTAGCCAAGTTAGTGGCGTCTTAAGCGACATGATTAGACAACTAAACCTCATGTTCACAACTGATCCCCTCAACTCTTCTGTCTCACTTTGTCCTCTTTCTCACGGTTCTCCATTACAGAATAATCCTTCTACAGTTTGGTCTCAAGCAAAATTTCACCTAATCAATAAATACCTTATGAAAGCCTCTCTCAATTTTGATAACCTAACCGTATAAATCCATTGTCTACAGGGAATTATTTAATTCTATCTCTCGGTACGTTCCCATTTGTCAATTAAAACTTTGTCCACATCTCCACCGTGGTATAATTGCAGGCTCCGTTCTTCTAAGAGACAAAAGAAATAAGCAGTGGACAATCATCCTCTGTACTCCAATGGCTTTTCTAACTACATGGGCAGTTACCTCCACTTTACCGTCCTTCACAATTCCCTCTATCACCGCCATTTAACTGAATCACAAGCTAATCTTATAAGAGATACTCTTTCTTTAATTTTGTTAACTACAAAAAATATCTGATGGCTACACCACCTCACTCTACTTCCATGATCATTGCCTAATTTTTCGCCACCTTTTTTAAACAATCTTTCGTCGACGACTCCTTTGTTCTGGACTTCTCTTACTTCGATTATTTATCGAATTTACCTCGGACCATTTCTTCCTCGTACAGTCGATCCCTATGTCAATGATGAGTTCACTCCTGAACTTGATATCCTGCGATATTTCTAAAAAAAAATGCTCCTCAACCTTCTCTGTCCCTCTCTCAACAATCCTCAGTTTATCCCTATCTCTACACAAAAAAGTCCGCAGAACGATATTTACAACTATCGATATTGCCAAACTGTCACATAAGTACATCCAAACTCTTCGAGAGTATTTTGTACAAAATTCTAAGTTTTCGCTGCAAGTCTTTAATCTCCTACAACAACTACAAGCCTTATTGAATTTTTGTCCTTAACACTATCAGCCTTAGAGAATGGCAAACCGATTTCAGTAAAGCTTTTGATAAAATCTTCCACAGACTGATACTCTTCAAATTGTCTTCCCTCCATTTCTTTGAAGTGGATATCTTCTTACCTGGAAAATGGCCATTAGAGTGTTCGTTTCAGATTTGCCTTTTCTAACCATTTTTTTAGCTTCCTCCGGCGTTCCCCAAGGCAGCCACTTAAGTCCACTTCATTTCGTTCTTACCATAGTAGTTATTGAAATGGTGATTAAACATTTCCACGGCGATTTCCATGCCGATGACACCAAGTTCTTCAAGACCATTTCCTCCAGTCATGACTCTTCTCTTATTCAATCCGATCTCAATAGTTTTTCCATCTGGTGTTCCAAAAATTGCTTGGAGCTTAACACTTCCAAATGTCAATCAATTACATTTTCACGTAAACGAATAAAACCTCCTTCTCGTCTCTACTTCCCCAATAATCAATCCATCTCCACCATTCAGACTATTCGCGATCTTGGCATACAATGTGACCAGGAGCTACATTTTTAGCGCACACACCGATGAGATAAATGGGGAAAGTAGAACTGTATCTGACATTCTTTTTATCTATCGATCAAGTATCATTAACTGCGCGACCCTCTTAAACTCTGTCTCTATCAACACTAACCCTCGCAATGTACGAAATTCTCTTTTCTATCTACCCATCCCCCTTTCTATCTACTGCCTGTGGCTCCAATGAACGTATTTCTCGTATGCTGGGAAGTGTTAATTCGAATCTTTACTTCGATTTCAACCTCAGCACTCCATGCCTGAAAGCCGTCTTTTTAATCACACCCCGTTCTTCTTAAGCGGTCCCTAGACGCTCAATATTCCTGTGGAAAATATTGCACAACATTATTGGCTAGGCGCCCCAGACGGTGCAATATTAGTTGACCGCTGATATTTGTGTAGACAACATGTTGAGTAATAGTGAAGTTTGTTGTGTGGCCATTCCGCAAAGAATTGAGTATCTGAATTAATTGCTGTTCATCAGCTTCGGGATATCTTTCTGTGTCAGTCGTTCACAGACCAGTGTGGAAGAAGGCTAGTGTGTACGCGTGTAGACAATGTACTCGGGGAACCCGAGTCAGCGCGATCGTATAGTACACGGCTGGCGAGCGGAAAGTCGCCGGTTCGAATCTCCAGCTGGGAGAATAATTGTCTATGTGCGTTTTTCTTTTTTTTCCGTATTTTTTCTGCTATTTCTAAAGTTAACTTGAAGTAGCAGGAAGATAGGCAAGAGCAGAGCCGCAAAGAGACGGGGCAAGACCCGTACGTCTGACGGAATCGGAAGCGGATGATGTATCATCCGATTTCGCAACACCGGCCGCCGTCCTGAAAAGACGCAAACGGGTCAATCCCAGGGCCAATGTAATTAAGCGCTCCTCCCTCAACACTTCGATCGAAAAGCTGCAGGTCCAAGGGAGGAAAGGGGCGCCATCACCATCGAAGTCCAAAGCAGCTGGGCAACAACAACAACAACATCAACAATCTGTACTCTCCGTGGAAGCAAATGTTGCTTACCTCTTCGATGTCAGAGAAGGCCGCTACACGGGCGACAACAACCCCTTCGCCGCCCTTTCAATTTCGGGTACTGAGGAGGAGCGTAGCGAACTCGAGGAGGAGCGTAGCGAACTCGAGGAGGAGGAACGTGTCCTACGTGCCAAACTAAAGGCCGTAGTTGACAAATTAAACAAGAGCGGAAGGAGAAAGAGGGGGCAACAGCCGCCCAGCTTCAGTCACATCAACAGCAACAACAACAACAACAGCAACAACAATAGCAGCAACAACAGCAGCAACAACAACAGCAGCAACAACAACAGCAGCAACAACAACAGCAGCAACAACAACAGCAGCAACAACAACAGCAGCAACAACAACAACAGCAACAACAACAGAAGCAACAACAACAGCAGCAACAACAACAGAAGCTGCCGAAAAAAACGGCCGACTAGTAGCCACAAAGCAGCCACAAAGCAGCCACAACCACAGCCGCAGCCAAAAAAGCAGCAGCAGCAACAACAACAACCACAGCAGCAGAAATAACAACGACAACAACAGTCGCAGCAGCAGAAGCAGCAGCAACAACAGTCGAAAAAACAAAAGCAGCAACAACAGAAGCAGCAGCAACGTCCCAAGGAGAAGGTGCCACCAGTCCTTACTGACACCACAGCCCTACGCGAAACAATAGACTTATGTAAGTACGTTATTGATGTTGGCAATTTCGTCTTTAAAGGTATAGGTGAGAACCGCTATGCTATCCAATGTAACAGACTGGAGCAGCATACGCCGGTCAAGGAACTACTGAAAGAGACCACGACTGAGTTATTTTCATTTACCCCCAAGACCGAGAGCCTGCAGGCGATGCTTCTCAAAGGCGTGTAGTTGATTACTGACCCCGAGGAAATGCTCTCAGAGCTCAAAGAGTTCGAGAGCGACGACCTCAAATTCGTGAGAGTCAAATCGTTCACCATGGTGCGGATCAGTGTGTTACCATTCTTCCTGGTCCAGCTCGCACCCAGTAGCAAACTGGAGAGGTAAAGGACCATAATTTCCTTAGCATCCCAGTCTATAAATGGGAAAAATTAAGAAGACACGGAAACATTTTACAATGTATCCGCTGTCAAAGGTTCGGGCACGCCGCGTCGAACTGTGAGATGCAGCCCCGATGCGTTAAGTGTGCAAAGAACCACATGAACGAGGAATGCGATCTGACACAGGACAAGGTCGCGGATAGGGAGCAGCTCGAGTGCGTGCTCTGTAGGAACCGTGGACACCCTGCAAACTATAGGGGATGTCCTAAGTTCCAAGACATTAAATCAAATCTGGCTCGTAAGCAGAAGATCGAGGAGAAACGTCCCGACAGCAGATCCATGAGCAGGCGACCCGAGTGGACAGAATCCACTCGCTTCTGCCGGGCCTAGCGCCTCTTCAATCATAATGGGTACGCCGGTAGAGAGTCCCTTAAAGATCCTGTCGGTGAATGTGAATTCGCTGATTAGGATTGAGCGAAGAGCTGTACTTTTCAACTTGTTGCAGGATGAAAGCCCTGATGTACCTTTGGTTAGCGAAACTAAGCTAAACAAAAAGCACAAAATTCGGCACAATTCTTATACAGTGATTCGAAGAGACCCACCCAACGCCACACGAGGTGGAAGAGCTGCGATTTTCATTAGAAATAACATAAAATTATATATAGCAGTGAAGTGCCAATTCCCTGACGAGAGCGCTCACTTCGAGTGCCAACTTTCCACCGTCCAATAGGAACCTGTCAAACTATAAGATTGACAGGTACCTCAAACAAATGGACGATACTATTCAACAGACAATGGACAGCACGATACCACGCCAACGACAACACATTACCAAGAACGTGTACTGAAACGCGACAATCGACGCACTACATAGACAGAAAAGTAGACTCCTGACAAGACTCAAACTCTTGTACAGGCGGCTTATCGACAGACAAAACTCGGAGGTCAGGACACTGAAGTCACTGATTAAAAATCTCCAACAGTTGATGACGGAAAATTACAGAATATCTGTAAGTTTGCATTGGAACAACAGAATTCGGGTTGTAAAATCCAACAACGCGAGTATGTTCCCGCAAAGAAATGAAATCTTTCGGAGAAACAATTGACGAGGACGTCAGACAATGAACGCTTACTACGAACAGTCAGCATCGATCCATAGAGCGCCGTCTTGGATGATGATTTCTTCATGATCGAGAATCCCCAGGAGAAGGTGGCGACAGTGGGAGCTGTATTCCAGGAAGTGTGTGCGGTTAATGACAGCATTCGCCCAAATCGTGACCTAGAAAACAGAGTCCTTCTTCATCACTTCTACTTTCAAAATGATATCGATCACTTGCGATCAGAGAATCTTGATTTTACCAGGTTCAATGATGATCTTATGGCAAACAATGCCGTCGGTAGTGAAGGGCCTTTTCATTTCGACGGAGGATCTCCAGATGATCTTCGAGTCACTGAAAAGAAAACAATCTGCAGGAACCGACGGAATATGTTATGTTGTGCTCAGGCACCTCCCACCAGTGGCTGCAGAGATGTACACCATCCTGTTCAACAATGTAGTGAATAACGCATATTATCCAGTGCACTGGAAGACAGCGGTGGTGCAACCAATCCCCAAGAGGGGTAAAGAAACCTCTAACCCGGCAAATCTCCGGTCGATAAATCTATTTCCGAGTATCGGCAAGGTCTTCGAGATGGTGGTCCATAGAGCCCTGTCTAAATTGGTTGAGGACAATAAAATCATCCCGGATAACCAATTCGGTTTCAGAGCGGGGCATGACACTATTCATGCCGCGTCGGAGTATCGGATATCGAGTGGAATGAATGCAAGAACCAATGCACGGGTTCCTGTCTGATTGACTTGGAAAAAGCCTTCGACACCGTATGGCTAGAAGGACTTTACTACAAGCTCAGTCGGTTGGGCATAAGTAAACCACTGTTATATATGATCTTTGACATGTTAACAGGTAGAAAGTTCGTTGTGAAAATAGCCAACGTGACTTCTGCCCAAACATTTGATATTAACTATTTCTATTTCTATTTTATTCAGAACGCCTTTGTCTGGGGCCTCTCGGGACACTAAAAAAAAATTGGCGCAGGTTCTCTATCTTTGGGCCGGACGGGCGTCCACTGGTGAGTGTAGTCAGATATCTTGGGATGGTGTTAGATTAGGGGGTGGTAGTGGTACAATGGTAATCATCACCGACTGTAAAGCGGAAAGTCTGACCATAGCCAAGAACAATTGCTATACGGGAAAAAAAACTGTACAACAACACCAGTGAATTAGAAATGATCAAAAAATGCTGACGAAGGCATAACACTCACAGTATAAGATCATTTCAAAAATGCATACTCTGCGTGTGCATTTCCAATATAACATCTTAATGGCATGGAATAAAAATACTGTAAAACTACAAATAACGCGACAAATTGAGTCGAGTCTCTCGAATCCCAAGACAACCACCCCCGAAGAGTTGTGAACCAACATCTGAGACACAAACCATCTGCACCCCGTCCAGGTTGTGTGACAAACATCATAAGAGTGTACACTCTTGAACCTGCACGAAGTATCAGTATCTATATTTTGACAAACATGTACATGCTGCTCTGGCAAGGGCCCGTGGCGCTTTTGCTCTGACAAGATGGCTGTTTCATACCAGCCAACTTGATTCTAGAGTCAAGGTAATCTGCTACATGGCCTTATTCAGGCCCATGGTTGCCTATGGATGTCCCGTTTGGTTCAATGTGAGACCCAGCTGAATGGAAATGATTCGGGTGTTTGAGAGACAATGTCTCAGGACTTGTCTCGGTTTACATAGGACACCTGAATCTGAGTACACGAAATTTTACCCGAACGAGGTCCTATACAATAGAGCCAGGATTGTACGGGTGGATAACTTTCTGATAAAACTGATCCGATGCCACATTGCAAGAGCAATGACTGTACCACTGTACCCACTACCTGTACCACGAGAGGTTGCGCCTTAACGGCTTTGTCACACCAGGGGCATTGCTCTTCTTAGACCAATGTGAGCTGATCCAAGATAGATTGGCGGTACCGCTAATCTTCCACGTAACCCTCAATACCGTGGAACGACTGTTCCTCTACGAACGTGACGTCGCGCTCCGCGAGCCCGAGAGCCTCAGGTTCAGTAAGTCGAATTCACGCCGAGATCGTGAAGATGTCGTCCGACAGCATCAACGTTTTTAGTGGTTGAAGCGGACTACGTCAGTGGTAAATTTTAATAGGCCAGCCTCTTCAAGGCAAAGCCCGCCAAAACCAATGGCAGGTTTTTGGCTAAAAAGTTCGAAAAGAAAGAACCTTCAAAAAAGACAAAAATTCAATTTAAATTTTTTTCATCAATTAATATTTTTAAATTAGGACCAAAATCAAAATTCTGTTTCGACAATAACCTAGATATACTTTCTGAGGGTCCAAAAATCATAAGGATCGATTAAAAAATGGCAGAGAAAAATTTTATCTTAGATCGCAATGGAAGTCACCCGATGGGAGCTCGACTTCATTCGCTCAAATAATATATAAACCCGCATTAAAAAAAAATTTTCTCTTTTTTTTTTCATTTAGTACTTTTAAGATGTTATTTATATACCTATATAATATTCATTATCTAGCGCATTGGGAAACAGCAATGGGTCACTCTATCCCCAAACAGGATTGAGGATAAAAAAAAAATACTGAACAGCCGATTCGGTTTTAAGGCGAGACATTCACGCTGCGTCAAAATTGATTTCCGACGTTCCGCAGAATAACTAATGTAGGGGTGCTTGTTTGGTCGATTTTGAAATTTCTTTGACACCGTAGGGTTATAAGGTCTGTTCTACAGGTGTATCAAATCACCTTCTATACATGATCTACATAATAACTAGGGAAAAAGCTACTTCGAGCAGGATCTTTGACATTAAAAATGGTGTACAACAGCGAGCGGCTAATGTCCCGATACTGTTTAATATCTAAACAAGCGATTTTATATATTTTTTTCTCCGACGCGCAATAGCTTATGTGGATGATTTAATTTAATAGTAGATGATCACGTCCAAAAATTGAGGTCATCAACACAATGCTGCAATATGACTTCGATTATTGTAAGATACTCCGTTGTATAGGACCTCAAGGGATACTAGAAAGATCTTGAGGAAATTCGTCGGGCAACATAGACAACCATTAGCGGTGAAAATACACCCCACATTGAGATAATTTATTCTGAAAAAAAATGTCTTCTCGCTTCGATAGCACAGTGAAGAAGAACAAAGAATGTCTGCCCCAGAAACCACCAATGAGACGTACCACTTAAAATGACCGCCGACGTTTGCCTACAAGCTGCGACGAGCACGTGGGAACCTGGGGTTCTGTCAACATTATGTAAACAATCACGTACATTGTTATAATTCCAAGAGTGTGTGTAGCGGGAGTACACTGCGGTAAAGTGAAATGAGCTCACACTTATTCACATATAGAGTTTGTTTGTAACGGATTTTGTCGCTACGAACCTGGACTTCTTTCAAAGTTTCAGGGTGTCACGGAGGAAGACATCCGAAAGACGCACGTCTCATTCTGGTTTCTGGTCTGCCCACTCTAACATACATATGTAATTTCACCATTACCATATCGCTGAGTCAAGAAGCGTCATGGCATCATTCTACTAAAACTATTGTACTACTAGTACATTAGTAGAGTGAAAAATGTGAATTATAAATACAGTACGAAAGAAAGTTCGTTCGAAAGTAGGCTGTTCTGGACTGTTGCGGACAGAAAAGTACACGTTTTGATATTCAGTGAGAAAAATTTCTGTCCGAAAGTGTTCTGCTTTGTGTTCAGTGGACGTGTTTCGGACACTTCAGAACACGGTTTTCTGCACCTATTCTTGAGTCAGAACAGATTCGTGAAAAGTGGCAAAATCAGCTGTCATTGAAAAAAGGTCCTTGCTAAAACATACATTTCATCACCGAAACATGTTGTTGACGAGTCTAATTTCACTATGAGTGCCCATCACAACTCCTGCAAAGCAAAAATATGTTTAATACAATCTGACAAATAAGATGTTTTTTTTGTTTTTTGATAACTAAAATACGGCTGTACTTTTTTGTTCTGTTCTGATCTCTTCGTCATTGAAGATAGACGCTTGTCTTGCTGGAACTTAGAAAGCCTTCGGTGTGACAAAGAGTCTATCTCACAGGAGCAGTAGTAATAATAATAAGGCCCATCATCGCGTATGGTGAAAGAAACGACATCGTTGGGCTTGAATTTAACGGTACTACAATAATATACGCCATGGACATTACAAATCAATTCAATTTGTTTTTACCACTCTCGCTTCAGATAGGAAACCATCTCTTTATTACTATATTTTATTAATATGATGGGTTGATATCTTTCCTGTGCTTATGCACAGGACATTGATCGCTGCTCCAGGCCTCGAACAATGTGTCAAGTCTGGAGTAAAAAGAGGCTGCCCGCAAGGTGGCGTCTTGTGTCCGCTGTTATGGTGCATGGTGGTCGACTCTCTGCTCGATGCTCTCAATGCCTCTGGAATCTATGCCCAGGCCTATGTGGATGATGTTGCTGTTCTCTCTGTCGGCTCATGTTTAGCGAATGTCTGTCTTAAAGCGCAGGCGGCACTAGTGTTATGCATTAATGTGTGTGGCGACGTTGATGTGACGGATGCCGTACGTTTTTGCTTGCGTTGCATTTGATGCATTGTCACTATCTTCGTTTGACTGTGGCAAGGGAACAAAACATTTGTTTGCGTTAACGTTTTCCTTGTCGCCGTATTCGTTGGGCGTGGCATTCGCGAGCATCGGTGTCGGGTTGCGAACGCTTGGATATCGCCCACGCATTTTGACTGCATGACATCGCCCATTTAATTACCTGTGCAGGGACGGGTTAAGAATATCCCTACAGCGATACCTCCCGCTTGTCGTAAAAGGCGACTAAAACAAAGGTAAACAAAAATCACATCTAGGCAATTTAGAAAACACCAAGGTGAGCCTAGGGACACATATACCACCATTAAACTGCCGCACAAGTGTGCATGCAAATCAGTGGGTTGACACAACTGGAGATCACCGGTGTTGTAAGAGTAAAATCAAACAAAAAAAAAAAAAATCTGGAGCATGCCCGTGTCAAAAAAAGGAGGGAGAAGTAAGAAAACGGTCAAACCGTAGCATTATGGAAAAGAACGCTAAAAGGAAAAGCACTACCCCGCCAGGCACTACTAATGGTCGTGATCCTGGGACGAGCAGCAATGCTCGGGTCAGAGCTATAGGATTTCCGGGGGATAGCAAAGTAATGCAACGGCGTAAGCCACACTTAAGAGTCGCGAGTTGGAACGTTGGAAGCATGAGTGGAAGCAGCTATGAGCTTGAAGAAATGATGGTTAGAAGGCGAGTAGACATCCTGTGCGTACAAGAGACGAAATGGCGAAACACCGGTAATCGGGAACGTTTCTTGGACGTTAAAACAAAAGCCTACAAGATGTTTTACTATGGATTGGAACAAGAAAAAAAGGAATCGCCATCATCCTTGTGGCAGAGCTACTTGGCAACGTCTTAACCATTTCAAAGTCCAGTGACCGTTTGATGGCTCTCAAATTGGTGATGCATGGTGAGGTGTGGAACATCGTAAGCGCATATGCCCCTCAACTAGGATGCGAACAAAAAGAAAAAGATGCATTCTGGCTAGATTTCCACAACCTTGTCAAAATCATCCCAAAGGAAGAGCTTTTGTTTGTTGGGGGAGATTCAAACGGACTTGTCGGGAAGACAAGCGAATACTATGAAGACTACCACGGAGGGCTGGGATACAGCACCAGGAACTCTTCAGGTGAAGATATCCTAAGCATGTGCAAGTCGTACGGTCTTATAGTGCTAAATACCATGTTCGTCAAACAAAGCCGGCACCTGATCACTTATAGCAGCGGCGGAAATGAAACTCAAATAGACTATCATTTGGTATCCAGTTTCATGAAGCCACGAGTTAAAGATTGCAAAGTGATCCTGGGAGACGCGATCGCCCCTCAACACCGTCTCCTCCTGACTGAATTTTTTTATGGAGGCGAGTAAGAAGTCAAAGCAGCCAACGAAGGTGTCTGAGAGAATCAAGTGGTATAAGCTGGATAAAGGAAAAGGCGAAGCTTTTATTACCAACATGAAAAACTACCTCTTTTCCATTATCGATGAGGTCGGTAATGAGGAGTGCAGAGCACAAGATATGTGGGATTCCCTACAACAATCTGGCCTGGAGAGAGCCAAATCACTGCTCGTAACATCTAAAGGCCCCTGCCAACACGCAAAAGAAACCTGGTGGTGGACAGACGAAGCCAAAGCAGTGATACACGAAAAGAAAATGGCTTTCCAAGCTTGGTCAAAGTGCTCTTCTACTAATAGAGGGCAAAAAGCTCGCCGTGAAAAGGTATATAGATATTGCAAAGGTATCGCGAAGAAAAAGTGCGCCGAATTCAAAGCGAAAAGCATGGAAGGCCTCTATCAGGAGTTGGAAGAAATATCGTCTTCCGCGTCTGACAGGAACCAGGCTACCCAGGTGCTTCGATAAAGCAATTTGAACAAAGGAGCAAATATCTTTAAGATAGCCGCCCAGAGAAGAAGAAATGCTCAGGAGATTCGTTTCCCAAAGTTTATTAACAATGCTGAAGGCCGACTCCTTGTGGAAGACGAAAAAATTCTCCACAGATGGCGACAGTATTGCGAGGAACTTCTGAACGAACAGTTTCCCCGAGTGTACTTTCCAAGAGCCGCCGAATATCCGACATCACAGTCGAAGAAGTTCGGTACGCGGTTAAAAACTCCAAGAAAAGAGAAGCTGTTGGGCCGGACGGGATACCCTCTGAGTTCTGGAAAAAAATGGGAGACATCGGGTCTAGATGGTTCGTGGTTCTTATCTCCACACTTATGAGAGGCGACACTATGCCTAATCAATGGAGGGAAGGCTATCTTCTTCCTTTGCACAAAGGAAAGGGTGATACGCGAAATTGTGATAACTACCGTTCTGTCAAGCTGATGTCGCACACCATGAAGATCGTTGAACGGGTATTAGATAGCCGACTGCGGAAAATAATACGACTATCTGATGACCAGTGCGTGTTTGTTTTGGGTAAATCAACAACAGATGCAATCCAAAGTATAAAGGTCATGATGGAAAAGCATCGTGATTCATCAAAGGACTTGCATATGGTGTTGGTTGATTTCGAGAAGGCCTTTGACCGGCAACCAAGAGATCTTTTATGGGTAGCGCTCAGACAAAAAGGAGTTCCAGAAACCTACGTGCGAGTGATCATGGACATGTACAATAGAGCAACGACAAGAGTAAGATGCACCGCAGGAGTCACCGAAGAGTTCGCAATCAAAATCGGTGTACACCAAGGGAGCGTCCGCAGCCCACTGCTCTTTATAGCAGTACTTGATTGCTTGCTTGAAGGAAAAGTGACGGACCCCAATGTGCACCAGCTATTCTTTTATAATGATGGAGCCATTATAAGTGATGATCAGGCGTCCCTACAACGAGCACTTGATGTGTGGGTGGACATTTTTGAGGGACACGGGTATCGTATTAATTCAAAGAAGACAGAGTATCTGTGCTGCCCGTTCTCTGACCCTCATCAGCCTATTCCAGACATTTACTTGAATGGAAGAGTGCTTCCCATGTGTGAAAAGTTTAAATATCTGGGATCTATGATTAATAAAGAAGCAACTTGTGATGACGACATCAACCATCGCGTAAGCGTAGGGTGGATGAAGTGACGGGAAAACTCCGCCATCTTCTGTGATCGAAAAATGCCCCCTAAGCTGAAAGGAAGGCTCTACACTTCAGTTGTACGTCCGGCGCTCACATACGGTTCACAATGCTGGACAATGCACAAAAGGTATGAGAGCAAATTAACGGCAGCTGAGATGAAGATGCTTCGCATGACAGCGGGAGTAACAAAGCGTGACAGAATTAGAAGTTCAAAGATCCGAGGAAGCCTCCACGTAAAAGAAACCATCACAAGAAAGATAGAACGCGACCGACTCAGTTTGTATTGCCATGTTCAAAGGAGAGATCCTTTGAACCCCGTCCAAAAGGCGATATCAATCAACGTTCCAATTTCAACACGCAAAAAAGGCAGGCCGAAAAACAATTGGTGCAAACAAATGCAAAAACACCAGCATTTGATTGGCCTCAGCGATGAAGTAATCCCAAACCGGGAAGCCTGCCGCTACTTTCTGAGGTCAAACCGGCGGATCCCACAAGCGGACCAGTAGGAATGCAGTTAAGTGGGAAGGTTATGGTCCTACACTGCTGACCATAACGACGCCGGAAAAAAGGAAAGAAGAAGAAGAAGAAGACATCGCCCATTTAATATGATCGTTGGACATTCGGAGGAGAGTTCTTCTTCGACTGTCCAACGCGTCACTACTGTTTAATGTACATTCCGATAAATAAATAAATTGTTAAAGAGTTATTATTGTTAACTTATTTAAATGTGGTGATAGTTAAAATTGATAATGGATTTGGTCACGCGTAACAAAATTGGTGGCAGCGGTGAAATAATTTGTGCTCGAGAACGGGAGGAAAATTTCTCTTTTCCCATATCAAAAATTCGAAAAACACAAATTCACGATAGTGCGAAGCAAAATAAAATTTGATGGCAATCAAAACATAATTGATTTTGACGATAGTGCGAAGCAAAGAAAAAATCTGACGGCAATCAAAACAGTATTGATCCATTAAACCCAACGATAATGCGGAGCAAAAGAAACAAAAATCTGACGGCAATTAAGACAATATTGATCCATTGATCCCGACGATAGTGCGAAGAAAAATCTGACGGCAATCCAAAACACAATTCATCCCTACGATAGTGCGACGGCAATCAAAGGTGACACCGATCCTGAAGATACGAGTAGTGTTCCGGACGAAAACATCATGAACAGCATCATCTGTGTAATGTAAGATTACTCCTTTTTATGAATATACATTCATAGTAAATTGTAAATTAAATATATAATAATAAATTGTAATAATTTTTGAACCAAATTCAAAATGAGCGAACTAAATTTTAGTGAAGAGCTCATGGCTACAAAGTATAAATGCATAGGAAGAATTAGTGGCAGGATTTACGAAGTCTCGTTAAAAGACATAAGTGAAAATTTAAAGATTAGTGTGCAGGATATAGAAGAAGAGTTTTTAGTTTATTACAAAGGTGATACATTAATTCGAAAGATGTTCTGAGCTCATTTGGAGGAAGAGAACTCAATAAAAGAGGTTTATATAAGTACGGTTGAGGAAGCGATTAGATCTTTAGCAGCAGCTGAAAATAAAACTACTCCGAAAGTAAAGTCAAATGAAACTCATACAAACGAGCGAAGTGGATTTCAGTCAATCGTTGAAAATTTGAACCTGGCTGATAATAATTTTCATATTCAGGGTCATGAAAGCCAACCTATAGTAAACGAAGGTCCACTTTTAGCTAGTTTCAGTGATCTAACAAAGTTAGTACCACACTTTAATAGTGATGAGCTAAAAGCACACAATTTCATACAAAACTGTGACACAGCTATGCAATTAGCATCTCCATAACAGAAACCATTGTTGTTAGCTTTAATCAAAAGTAGGATTTCAGGAAACGCAGAGATACTTTTAATGAATAAAAACATTAATACATGGTCGCAATTGAAGCACGAATTGAATACAGTTTTTAAAGAAACATATTCAAGTCTACAACTCCATTTAGAAATGACAAGGTTAAGGCAGGAATTTAATGAAACAGTCATTCAATTCACTCAAAGATGTGAAATTCTCACACGTCGGCGTATACAAATTCTGTATACTGAAAATCCCGATGATCCAACTTATTATGGTCAGAAAATAGCAATTCAACGAGATATGCTTAACGCTTAACGTTTCAGGATTAAAGAAAGAAATTGGAACTTTCGTAAATACCCAACGACCCAAAACATTGGCAGAAGCTAGCCAACTGGCTATGGAAGAAGAAATCCGATTGAGATATCATAATATAAAAACGAAGAATTTTAATCTAGGCAGGGAATACACGGGAAAGAATTTAATTAATATAAATTATGTGAAAGATATAAAATGTTATACATACTTGCGGACTCAAAGGTCATATGTCGAGAAATTGTTTTAAAAACTAAAATCTAATGAAAAAATTCAGAAGAATAGACAACCTAATATGAGAAGAATTGGAATACTTCTAGTGACTCAAATCATCGACATATTCGAAGAAATAATAACGACGACAAACATGTCATAAATAAAAGTGAAAATAGAAGTGACTCAAGAAATGTATCAAATTTTCGACTGGACGGTTAGTTCAGGAGGCGACTATCTCGTCACGTCAGTAATATTAGGAAGTCCTCATGTTGTTATGATATACAAAAATAAAGTATTTAAAATGTTGATAGATACAGGTGCAGGAGTTTCCTTATTAAAACAGAAATGCATATTTGAGCAGGATTTAAATAGGAATGATTTAATAGTTTTAAAGGGAATAGTTAAAAATAACAGAAGTGGGATTGGAAGTGCCAGAATAAATATAAATAATAAATAAAGAATAAATATAGAATTATAATAAATATACGAATTTAAGTTTTATATAATCACTGAAGATTTATTGACTTATTATGATAGGATTATAGGAAATGATTTCCTACAGTATTTTATATAGTTTATAATCGATTGCGAAAACAGGATCCTAAGAAATAAAAGCTAGAAATGACTTCGATATTCAATACATTGCTGAAACGGTAGGTTCAAACTGCGTAAACCAATGTATTGAATGTGGAAACTATTCAAACGCGCCTACAACGTCTATGTCCACCCAATGCAAAGTGAAGATATGAATAAAGTTATAAAAAATAGTGAGGAATCGAAACTTAAGGATAAGAAAGAAAAGATAAAGAGGCTTTTTAAGGATTTAAATGAAACTAATGAAATCAAACAAACATTGGCTGATAATTATCAGAACACCGAGTACCAATGAGATGGAAAGTATACATCTATCGGCAAGTCTGAGTCGTTAACACAACCAAAATGTTTGCCTGTAAGCAAAATGAATGATAGAGAAAAAGAGAAAGGTATTTTATGGTGTTAGGAAATCTTACGATAGGTCACTTAAAGGAAGATGAAGAAATAAAGGCGTTAAAAGAAATATTAAGAGAATATAGTGATACATTTAGCTTAGAAGAAGAAACGTTAACAGGAACATCCGTTGCAGAACAAGAATAAGAACCATAAATAAAGTACCCATAAATACGAAGACATACAGATATCCTAAGGTACATGAGGAAGAGGTAAATAGACAAATTCAAAAACTTCTCGCTGATGGAATCATCCAACCAAGTATTTCTCCTCGGTCAAGTCCGATTTGGATGGTACCAAAAAAATCTGATGCAAGCGGTTTAAAAAAATGGAGAATGGTAATTGATTTTTGAAAACTCAACGAAATCACGATTAGCGATAACTAGCCAATTCCGAATATTCAAGAAATTTTAGATAAACTTGGCAATGCCAAATACTTCACCACGTTGGATTTAACATCCGGATTTCATCAGATAACTTTGAGCAAAGAAAGCATTGAGAAAACAGTATTTTCAACACCTTACGGCCATTTTGAATTTCTTCATGCATGCCATTCGGCTTAAAAAATGCGCATGCATGTTTTCAGAGAATGATGAATAACGTTCTTAACGACCTACAGGGTAAAGATTGTTTCGTATACTTATCTAAGTAGCAGCGGCGACGCGTGATAAAAAAATGTAGTCGTTCAGTTTCCTAATCGAACAACTATGCCCTAGCTAGTCGTTTTTCTCTTTCCTTCATTCCATTTATTCAAAAAAAAAAAGCTTTACTCGTTCAAAACTGATTTGAACGAAATGGTCCCTACAACGCGCGATCTGCTTTCTTTTTTTCTTGTATGCTTCTAGTGAGCTCATTTCGTTGCCAAATCGTTTGAACGAGTTGGATAGATACACAAATTGGTTAAGGGGAAAAAAAAGCAGTGACAGGTGGTTTGTTTTGCTTTATTTAAGTGGTTCACAAAAGGGATGTACGATGTGGAAAATCGAAAATAGGTATAAATAATGTATAAAATAAGAAGAAAAGTGTGAATATGTTTTGTGATGATTATTGGATATAAAATTAAAGTAATATCAGCTGAAAGTTAGGCGTTCATCAACGAGTTTAACAATAGGACGCCTCGCCATTGCTTAGATGATATAGTAGTAGTTTTCGCAGAAACATTAAAGCTACATAATGAAAGATTAATAGCAGTTGTAGACAGATTAAGAAAAGCCAACCTTAAAATACAATTAACTAAATATATATAATACTAAATAAATAAGTTAAAAGAATTTACAATTTTACGTTATCCAGACTTTCAAAAAGAGTTTGTAATTACAACAGATGCGAGTAATTCCGGTATAGGGGCAGTTTTATCCCAAGAATATGAAGGTAAGGATTTACCAGTTCATTTCATAAGCAGAACATTTAACAATGCAGAGTTAAACTATAATACGACAGAGAAAGAGTCTAGCCATCGTTTGGGCTATTCAACAGTTCCGACCATATACCGTATTTATGGAAAGAAATTTAAAATAAAAACAGATCATCGTCCACTGATATGATTGTTTAAAGTAAAGGATCCAGGAAGTCGATTAGTTAGATGGCGATATAAATTGGAAGAATACTCATATTCAATAGAATACAGAAAGGGCGTTGATAAAGTTGTGGCTGATGAATTAAGTAGAAATGTTTACCCTATAGAAGCACAAAATATAAATTATGATGAAGTTGAGAATAATTTGGAAGACATTTTTGGTAGTGATTCGTCTGATGAAGTAGAAAATGAGACCATTTTGAGTAAAATTTACGAAAATGAATGTGAAAAATGTACAAATCAAAGTAATCAAGGAATTTCGGTAAATAACAACGAAGTAAAGGTCATTAGCGATAGAAATCAGCAACAGCAAAAATTAAAGAAAATCACCATGGTTTGATTGGTGGTCATGGAGGTCAAAAAGCAACGATTTCTAGAATCAAAGAAAAATGCTTTTGGAAAGGTTTAAGTAAAGACGTGATCGATTATGTGAGCAAATGTCCAGAATGTCAAAGACAAAAAATTAATAGAAATCCAGGGAAAAATACTATGAAAATAGTTTCTAGTGCAGATTATAGTTTGGAAAAGGTATCAATGGACTTAACAGGACCTTACAAAGAGGGAAATAAAACGCTTTATAGTCTTACTATTCAAGATGATTTAAGTATTGTAAATATATAAAATATATACCTGTTCAAGATAAAAACAGTGAAATTGTAGCAAGAGAATTTACGGACGAATGGATACTATATTTTGGTATTCCAAAAATAATTCTCACTGACAATGGAGATGAATTTATTAATGAGGTAATGAAGGAACTATGCAAGCTGAAAGATCACATGCTAGACTAGGAGAGTACTTAAGACTCATGATAAAGGATAAATCAAAACCTGAATACGCAAAATTATTTATATATGCACCATTCTCTCATGATACAACGGTACACAACAGCATAGGCTTTACACCACATGAAGTGCTTTTTGGTAGAAAGGCAAATACTCCATGCGAATATAGTAGTTTGAAAATGAAAACCAGTACAGATTATGTACAAGAATTACAATTAAAATTGATAAGGTTGGAATTGATAAAGCCAAAAGAAATTTATCGACAACAAGAAATTTATGAGACAACAAGCAAAAAGGAGATACGATAAGTTCCAAAATTAAAGAATACAAGGTAAATGATTATGTTCTTATCGAGAATGATAGGTCCGACAAACATAGTTAGAGATACTTAGGACCATTTAAAATAACAAAAGTTTTTCAAGATCATATAATAGTAAAAAGAAATAGCAAAAACATGAAGCAAAATTAAGCCATTTTTGCACTAAAAACCTTTTGGTACTAGAACTTTGACAGACGATGTTTATTTGTGTTTTAGGTTGATTCTTTGGATAACGCAGCCGACAGCGTTCAGTATTAAAATCGAAAATATTAATTCAAACGGGATATATGTATGTACTTCAGAAGGGAAGGAAATGTTCGCAAAACTAACGGTCAAATCTCTGTAATCAACACTTTAGATATCAGCGAAATAGCAACAAGTGTCGATAAAATAGTTAAACAATCTCAAGGATTAGGTTCTATTTGTATGAAGCATCAATTAGAATGTAATGAAATACAATCCGAAGTACTAAAACATACATCTCGTATAGATAGAAGATTAGAAGATCTTCTTCTTTTCCTTTTTCCGGCGTTGTTATGGTCAGAAGTGTAGGACCATAACCTTCCCACTTAACTGCATTCCTACTGGTCCGCTTGTGGGGTCCGCCGGTTTGACCTCAGAGAGTAGCGGCAGGCTTCGCGGTTTGGGATTACTTCATCGCTGAGACGAATCAAATGCTGGTGTTTTGTTTGCACCAAATGTTTTTCGGCCTGCTTTTTTTTTTTTGTAGAAGATTAGAAGATATATGTTATACGGTTTATTAGGCATAAGATCAAATAGAAATAGGAGAGGTCTTTTCAACATAGTCGGTGGATTGAAAGGTCTTTTCGGAACTATGGACCATGAAGATAGCGAGTACTATGAAAAGGCTATACGAACGATGCAAAATAAAGCCTTGCACAACAGCTATTACTCTCATGAAAATAAAATAAATGAATTAGTGGATAGATTGAACAATGTAACTCAAAATCTTGATAACGTTAACAAAGAACTTATGATACATAAGTATTTTGAAAGGGTTCACAGGCAGATTCTAGATAAAACATTAGCTTTAGATATAGAGACAGATATTATACAGCAAGCTATTTTTCTCCTAAAATCGAATTTAATTCATCCTGTAATTCTTAAGCCATCCAAGCTTATCGAAATACTGGAACAAAGCACTAAAAAACATTACTTACCTTTTGAACCAAATATTGAAAACTATAATAACCTTATAGAAGAAACGGAAATAAAATCTTACTTATCGGGCAAGAAAATGAATATTATTGTTGAGATACCTCTTGTAGAAGAAAGGAATATAGAAATTTTTGAAATAATAAATTTACCAGTCATAAAAGAGAAGAACGTTTTCACCTTAGATGTAAATGTTAATTATTTTCTAATAACCGAAAACAGAGAAGAATTTGGAACATTTATAGATTTTAAACAATGTAAGAAGATAAAAGAATATTATATATGCAGGAATCTGGTTCTGCAAAGCACAATTAGACAAAATAACTGTATTTTAAATATTTATATGAGTAGGTCAGTGAACAATTGTAAATTCCAACAAATCCAGAATGACATTGAAATTTTTCATGCACTCGAATCCAATAAACATCTTTTCTTAGTAAGAGTTGAGACAAAGTATAATTGCAAATGTAAAACTGAAGAAATTATCGAGTATATACAAGGAACAGGAATCCTATACCTAGAACCGAACTGTCGATTTTCCACTTTAGAGACATATATTAGCACAAATAATGAAACTTTCACTTATATCAATAACGACAAGTATAATTTTGGATTAGATGATTGTCTTAGCTCTAAATTAGAAGATATTAAAACAAGTAGCATTCCTCTAACAAAAATAAAAGGAATTTTAAAAAATATTAAAGATTTAAGCGTTGAACTTAAAAACGAAGAGAGCTTTATCGAGAATTTGTTTAAACCAATACCTACAAAAATACAAGGAGCAGGATTTTTAACTTTTGCCGTAATATTGACGATAGTCTTTGCATATTTTATTATTAAGATTGTTAAAGTTAATAAAATAGTACAATTTTATTTCACAATTGTTTCAATAAAAGATATCGTAACCCAGTTATAGAAAGAGAAAAGATTGTACATTACTACAATAAAGAACGTCCCACATCGAGAGTTCTAAAACTCAATGAATAAAATTTTAATGTTGAATCAAAACCACAAGTATTTAAAGCTACTCAATTTGTATACATATACAATATGTATGTGTAAAATCAATATTTAAGAATGTTCGAATCAAAGAAAATAAAATATAAGAATTAAAGCAATGTATGAAAGTTCAACATGTACCTATATATATAAGGTATATGCACTATATACAGTATGAAGAAATTCTATAAGGAAAGTATTATATGTAAACATCATTTGTGAAACAATGATATTGTTTCTTTTTAAGGAAGGGAGACGTTATGCATTCATGTGTGTGGCGACGTTGATGTGACGGATGCCTCACGTTTTTGCTTGCGTTGCATTTGATGCATTGTCACTATCTTCGTTTGACTATGGCAAGGGGACAAATGTTTTGTTTGCGTTAACGTTTTACTTGCCGCCGTATTCGTTGGGTGTGGCATTCGCGAGCATCGGTGTCGGGTTGCGAACGCTTGGATATCGCCCACGCATTTTGACTGCATGACATCGCCCATATAATATGATCGTTGGACATTTGGAGGAGAGTTCTTCTTCGACTGTCCAACGCGTCACTACTGTTTAATGTACATTCCGAAAAATAAATAAATTGTTAAAGAGTTATTATTGTTAACTTATTTAAACTAGAAATTGAGCTCGTTGATATCTTTGATTATGGTTACCATATTAAAATGTACTAATAGTTGAGATAACACGGTATCTACTCAAAATAATAATTTCACACATTAAAATGTACTAATAGTTGAGGTAACACGGTATCTACTCAAAATAATAATTTCCCACATTAAAATGTACTAATAGTTGAGATAACACGGTATCTACTCAAAATAATAATTTCCCACATTAAAATGTACTAATAGTTGAGGTAACATGGTATCTACTCAAAATAATAATTTCCCACATTCAAATGTACTAATAGTTAAGGTAACACGGTATCTACTCAAAATAATAATTTCCCACATTAAAATGTACTAATAGTTGAGTGCCTGACCTTGAGTTCAATTGCTGGGTTACAGACATCAAGAAAATCTCTATTATATTATGTGATGTGGTGATAGTTAAAATTGATAAGGAATTTGGTCACGCGTAACACTAGATGTGATCGATGGGCTGTCGGTTAATCCTTTTAAGACTGATGAGGACGACATCAGTCTTCACGAGAAGGAGGAAAAATAATGGCATTACTCAGCTGTTGCAAAAGGCATTCCCATCCCGATATCTAATAAAGCTAAGTACCTGGGAATCATCCTAGATAGCAAGCTTCTTTGGTCAAAACATGTTGAGTCCAAAACCACCAAAGCGCTGACAGCTTTGGCAAAGGTAAAGGTGCCTTTGACAAAACATGGGACTCATCGCCGAAAAAGCTCCTTTGGATCTACACGGCAATGATAACACCGATAATCTCATATGCATCGGTTGCTTGGCAGGCTAACACGCAAACACGTTAGGGCCTCTTTCACCAAACTCCAAAGAGCGGTCTGTCTCAGCTGCACGGGGGCTTTCCCCAGCACACCGGGAGCTGCTCTAGATGCTATGATGAATCTTCGACCCCTTGACATATATACCAGAGGGTGCGCACTGAAAGCCATGTCTCGCCTAAAGAGAAATTGTCTTTGGTACAACTCGCATTGGAGTGAAAGTGTACTTGCGCGAGGAATATCCTACGAATCCTGTCTCATGGATATGCCTTCTGACGCAATGACACCTACCATCTCTATGTGCTTGGCATCAGTGGGACGCCTACCTGTGCTGCATGTTGCGAGGAGGATGACACAGCAGAACACTTTCTCTGCGACTGTCCCGCCTTCGCTCGCGCACGGGGGTGCACCTTTGGGGCCGACGTGGTGTGTGCCGAATACCTTAGCTCTACATCACTGAAGACCCTCCTCACTTTTTTCCGAACAATGGCGAGAATACAATAAAGACAAGGTGTCTGTCTGGTAGTACAATGGACCAGTATTTGTGTCAACTTATTTAACTTAACTTATTTAAAAAAAGTGCGAATTACATCATATCTAATAAAAACACGATTTGTTTAGAAACGAACAATTCCATGAAGGAAAATTCACTGCAGATGCTATTCTCAAGCTTTTTAGTGAAATTTATGACAGCTTTAATAATAACAACTATTATGTAAACTCTTTATATATAAAGGCATTTGATATGGCCAACCACGAAATTTTGCTCTATAAGTTATATAAGACAGGCTTAAGAGGTCCGTTAAAAATGAAGATATGTATACCACAAGGTTCAGTATTAGATCCTTTGTTATTTTGGATACATGTAGATTCATTGTTTGATCAAAACCTCAGTAGTAATATTATAGCCTTTGTTGATGATTTGGCCTTAAAATATAGTAACAAAAATATTTTTGTATCAGCAATCCAATTATATAGAAATCTTTATAATTGCCAATGATTTGCCAAACATGAGCTACTCATACGCAACAAAACCTAATGATTTGCCGTCCAAAAGTCTTTTATACTAATTCATGTCCCCAGTTATCGTTATCTATTCATAAGTATAGTCAAATCAACGTCAAATGAACTATAAGTAAGATATTATGTGTATTCCAAATTGTTTTCAAACAAATATTGTAGGTGTACGTTATAAGTATTTAGGAGTGCTCATAGACGCAAATATGACATAGAGAGCACATATCGATGACTCTGTTCATAAAATGTTGTTTTTTGTTTAACTACCGCCCAGTCTAGTCTCAATTAAGGTACAGTATTGTAAATGGGAGAGATACATATATGTAACAGTACAACTGAAGTATTATATAATTTTTTACTTATTCATTTCTTAAACTATTTTACGCTAGACAAAATGACTTAAACTAGCTAAAATATCTTAATTAACTTAAAACATTTATATTATGATAGCCTAAGCTAAAAACAAATAGTTTTATTTAGAAACCTAGCGTACAATCGTTTTTTAGCAACAAAAATAGAAATCACCAGATGAAGTATTGCCCAACCAAACTGATCATTTTCTGATAGATGGAAGACAGCATACCAACGTACTTCGAGGGTGGTCCGATAAGTACTTAGCCTCACTGGCAGATGGCGCCAGTATCGCAAGAGCAACTTACCATCGTAGTACATTCTAGTAGACGGCTACTGTCGAAATTTCAGCCGGGTCGGACTCGTAGTTTTGTTTTGACCGCGTATGGAAGCGGGAGTGTCCGCGGATTTTAGAAAAATGGAAAAAGAGCAATATCGGTCGGTGATTCGATTCTTGTTTTTGAAAGGAATCGCGGAGCGACCTCAAAGAGCATTTGGAAGCTGTGTACAGTGCCTCTTCTCCTTCGATGGCGACCATCAAAAATTGGTTTAACGAGTTTCAATGTGGTCGCACGTCGGTTTTTGATGAGCCACGTCCAGGTGCCCCGAAAACGGCTACCGCGGAGGATAAGGTGACAAAAGTCCACGATCTCGTATTGGCAGACCGCCGATTGAAGGTGCGCGAGATAGCTGAGACAGTAGGCATTTAAAAAGATCGCGTGGATCATATCCCGCATGAAATTTTGGGCATGAGAAAGCTGTCGGCGCGATGGGTGCCGCGTTTGCTCACTCCCGACAACAAACGCAACCGTGAGACCACTTCAGAACAGTGTTTGACGCTGTTTAAGCGTAATCCGAAGGAGTTTCTGCGTCGTTTCGTGACAGTCGACGAAACATGGATCCACTGGTACCCACCAGAGACCAAGGAACAGTCGAAACAGTGGACTTCAACCGGCGAACGTGCTCCGAAGAAGGCGAAGACGGTCCCATCGGCTGGAAAGGTGATGGCCACCGTTTTCTGGGATTCGCAAGGTGTGATCCACATCGACTACCTGGAGAAGGGCAAAACGGTCACAGGGCCGATTCGACGCCGAACTGAAGAAAAAACGGCCCCACTTGGCGAAGAAAAAAGTGCTCTTCCACCATGATAATGCACCGGCTCACACCTCCGCCCTCGCCACGGCCAAATTGTTCGAATTGGGCTACGAACTTCTGCCCCATCCACCGTATTCTCCAGATTTGGCCCCGTGCGACTTCTTTTTGTTTCCAAACTTGAAAAAGTCACTCGCCGGGCGGAAATTTCAGTCGAATGAGGAGGTTATCGCCGCCACGGAGGCCTACTTTGCAGACCTCGAGAAAACGTATTTTTCAGACGGGTTAAAGAAGTTGGAGCATCGCTGGGTCAAGTGTATCGAGCTAAAAGGAGACTATATTGAAAAATAAATCGCCATTTCTCCAAAATTTTTGTTTTTCTTTTGTAGGCTAAGTACTTATCGAACCACCCTCGTAGACGTTAAAATATACAGAAGAGCGAATTGCGATTCACTACATCGTAATCACCGCCAAAATTAAAAGCCGAATCCAAATTTACAGAAGTGGATCACAACGAAGTATAAAAAAATTGAACGTTAAAAGTTAAAGGACCCTCGTATGCAGCATCAACACCAAGACGAAATAAACAACCGGTTCGCTCTACTAGATGGCCAGGTAGAAGCAAAACCCCAAAAGGAAAGCCTTAGTTCGACGAAGAATGCGAGGAAAAAATAAAAGCCCATAATGTTTTAAGACTTCAAGCCCTGGGAAATAGCGCAGAGATCACGCGTACAATATACCAAACCCTACAAAAAGAAGTCAGCCATCTCCTTCGGGATAAAACACCAGAATGGCAAAGGGAAATGTTTATTAATATTCAGGAATAATATGCGGCTAAAAACAGCAATTTATGGAGGGCTAAACGTGGTACGAAAAGGTTAGGATTTATCCGCAACGATAATAGGGAACTCGTCTCGGACAACGAAAGAGTTTCAGACCAATGGAGAAGACATTTCGATAAGCTGCTGCATGTACAGGAACGAAAAGGGTGTTATCCACACACCATAGATTGAGGTAGAACTGCAAAGAATTAGTCATTCGTGTATCAGCTGTTATATTATGTGGAAGTTATGTCATACTGAAACAACTATAAAATATTTATAAATTTATGGAAGAATTGTATGAAAGGTATTTTAAAATCAAGAAAAAAACCAAGACAAGAAATGGATGCCGCTTAAAATGTGTTCAACTTGTGTTCGTGAACTACATAAATGGTCAAGGGGAGGAAAACATTCTTTTTATTTAAAAAGTCCAATGGTTTGGATGAAACCGCAAGATCATACAGACGATTGTTACTTTTGCTGTACAAACACAAAAGGCTTTAATGCTAAACTAAAAAAAAGATAGCGTATCCCAGTGTTTGTTCTGTGATTTTATCTACATATCAAGATCATGATGACCAAAAGTTATGTTGTGCTGCCGAAGCATTATCATCACTATCTCAAGATAGTGTAGAAGATACTTCAGAATTTGATGATGAGTATGACGAAGGTAACGGAACACCTCAACTATTTTCTCAATGTGAATTAAATGATCTTGTGAGAGATCTTAATCTTCCAAAAGATGCCGCAGAATTTCTCGGTTCAAGATTAAAAGAATCTTGTTGTAGAAGTTGTAGTTGTCGTGGGGTACACATCGCAACAATTAAGGTCCATAATTTAAAATGAATTGTTCAGTGTGTAAACAAAAAATAGATCGCAATTGCTCTGCAAAAATAAATTGTGGTGACTGCAAGCACAATTTTCATTTAAATTGAGTGAATATAACTAAAGATGATGCTGAATTTTTTAAATCAAGTAATAATGCCTATCGGTAACATAAGTGTGCGATTTTACGACGTCGCTCTCTGCATGATCTAACGCCAGCAACATCCAAGAAGCGCACCAACAACAACGCTCCATCTAACCCTAGTGCTCTTCCAACTGGAGAATCCAACGCTCAACCGTCAAATTGTGAATCATCTAACAGTGACAACAACAGCGAGAGTCAATGTACTCTCCAAATGATATATGCTAAATTATTGGAATTGGAAGACAGTAACACCCGTTTTCTGCAAGAAATTGCTAATCTGAGAAAGGAGAACGTAGAGCTTAGAGAAAAAGTGCAAAGTCTAGAGTCTAAATTGAATTGGCCACAACAAAAATCGCTAACGAACTCTATAGACATTGTTGGTGTTACAAATGTTAATGACACCAATGCAATTGAGAAGGCAAAACTAATTTTCAGAGATGTCCTATCTATAGATGTTGCGGACAGTGAAATTATGAGTTGCCATGTAAAAAAAATGCGCTCAAAATCTCAGCCTAAGCCAATCATCTCTGTTAAGTTCTCAAACTTTACGACGAAGCAACGCATAATGTATGCAAAAAGGATGAACAAAAACAAACTCATCTCTCAAGTGGTTGACCTCTCTAACGGAGATGTAAACAGCAAGAACACAAAGGACACAAGAAACAACAAGAACAACAAAGGAAGCAGCATATTTGTCAACGACTCCCTTACTCGCTTCACGCATGCTCTTTTAATGAAGATGAAAGAGATAGCAAAGGAAAAAGGAGCAAAATACGTATGGTTCAGTAAAAATCAAATTTTATTAAGAAAAGAGGAGGGTGGAAGAGTTATCTCCATTAGATCATTTATATCTATCTCACTCATTTGAGTTTTCTTTTTTCTTTTCATTTCTTTTCTTTTAGTACATATATAGTTTATGAATTCAAAAAATGATTTAATTGATAACTCTTCTATCCTTGTCCAATGCAAATCTCACTGTGATGCTGTTCTGACTAATAGTTCTTATTGCAATGAAAAATTGTTTATTGTTCATCAAAACATTAGAAGCCTGAGAGAAAACGTTTCTGCACTCGTTGCACATATTAACTCGTTTGCGTGTGTCCCGGATATTGTATTCGTGTCTGAGATCTGGATCTATGAGGTTGAAGAAAATGATTACTTCCTGCCTGGTTTTAGTTTCTTTGTTGAAACGAACGAAAATTACCCAGAGGGTGGCGGTGGCTGCTTTTAAAATCATTGATGTTTCCCAAGTAGATTGTCCTAGTGCAGATGTATTAAAGATGTCCATCGAAATAAATAATGAAATTTTTGTTTTTTATGTGTTTATAGATTGCAGACGTTTAATGTGACGATGTTTATTAATGATTTTTCTATTGTGTTAGATAGGGAGAAATCCAAAAACTTAATAGTTGTGGGTGACTTTAATGTTGATTGTCTAGATGATAGATGACGTTATCAAATTATTTGTCGGTGTTAGCTTTAAATGGCTTGACAAATTTCATCAATCTGCCTACTAGGCCTGCATCAGGTACTTGTTTAGACCATATATATGGACGTTTTCGAAAAGTTGCTTCTTTGGAGCTTGAGTATTGTGTTTTTGATTTTCTGATTACTGACCATTCCATGACTGGCGTTATATTTAACATAAAATTTAAAAACAATAGCCAAACTCAGAAATGTTTTCAAAGCAAGCCAAAAATAAATTTTACAAGGCTTCGAAATAGTTTGTGTTTTGAGTCCTGGAACAATGTTTATAACTGTAGTGACGTATCGAATGCATATTCGAATTTCATAACCACTCTAAAAAGCCATATTGCAAGTTGCAGTTCTCTGACCACAAAAAAATCTATACATAAACTTAAGCCTTGGCTATCTAATTATTTATTAAATAAAGTAACAACAAAAAAAAACTTAGAGTAAAGTGCAAAAAGTACCCTAGTAATGTTTTTCTCAAAATGAAATATAAAAAGATATGTGCTGATTTGAAAAAGGAAATACCAATTTGCCGTGACTCTTATTACGGTGCCCAATTTTATTCAGCTAGAGGTAATCTTAAGAAAGAGTGGAAAGTTGTAAACACAATTCTCCACAAAAAATCATCCTCCCAAAAACCTATTGTTCTACGGACTAGTAATAAGGAAATAACAAATAAACAAGAAATCACTGACGCTTTTAATAGACATTTTTCAAGTATTGGACTTAAATTACATAATGGACTAACTCAGAATCTGTGCTCTCAATGTTCTGTTATTGGTGATGCAAACTATGTACAATGTAGAAGTTTTGTTTTTGACCCTATAACTCCTTTAGAGATTTTAAGTACGATTGGTAGTTTGAATAACTCAAATTCATGTGGTGTCGATGGTATTTCTAATGCTGTGCTTAAATATATTGCATGTTTTATTGTGGATGTATTAGCTGATGTATTCAATCGTAGTGTTTTTTCTGGTATTTTTCCTGACGGTCTAAAGTGTGCAGAAGTTATTCCTTTGTTTAAAAAAGGCTCCCCAACTGAAATAGGAAATTATAGACCAATTTCTCTTCTGCCAAGCATAAGCAAAGTTTTTGAAAAACTTATAAAAATTAGATTAGTAAACTTTTTAGACAAGGTGAGGTTCTTTCATTCTACTCAATTTGGATTCCAAAAGGGCAAATCAACTGAGGACGCACTTTTAGAGTTTTGCTCTCAAAAAATGTGCAACCTGGACAAAAAAAATGTACAGCAGCGCTATTCATAGATATAACCAAAGCCTTTGACATGGTTGACCATACAATTTTGTTAACAAAACTAGAAAATGCAGGTGTGCGTGGTTTCATGTTCGAATGGTTTAGTTCATATCTGAACAATAGATCACAAAGAGTAAGGTTGGATGAGACGAGAAGTGATGTGCAATTAATCACGCTCGGGGTACCACAAGGTTCAGTCCTGGGTCCCATTCTTTTTTTAATATATACTCACTGTTTCATCTCAATCTATAGGGCATATCTACTGCATTCGCTGACGATGTTGGGTTGTCGTATGGAACCAACAATCCCTTAGATCTTATTGCTGACATAAATTGTGATGTACAAACTCTAAGACAATGGTTTGCTGAATACAAACTTGTAATAAGCCCTAAGACTAAATTAATGTTCTTTGATTTATCTTCGTCCGTTAGTCTAAAACCGGATGTATATTTTCATGCACCGAATTGTAAAAAATTTAAATTATATCAATGTAAATGTGCAACCACTGTGTTCGGTCAATCATTTTGTACTAGTGAAAAGTGTAGTGATGATTGTTTTTTGATTGAGAATGTAGACGAATTTATGTACCTGGGACTCTTACTTGACTCTAATATGAAATTTTCATCTCACGCTACGGTATTGAAGAAATACTTTATCTCCACACTTAGGCATTTCTACTACCTTCGTAATATATGTTCAACTAAGCTCCTAACCACAATTTATTATGGACTATTTAATTCAAAGCTTCAATGCGGTATAAATTGCTGGGGAGGAGGCTATCAGAACAAAGTTCAGCCATTGCTAGTCCTGCAAAAGAATGTTGTCCGAAAAATTTGTCGCAAACCTAGTAGGCATCCTAGTTTTCCTTTGTTTTGTCAATTAGGTATTCTTCCTGTTCGTCACTTATATTGTTTCAAGGTACTAAAAGCATTCTTTATGAAGTCTGGTAACCGAAATTTTCGAATAATCTCAAACCATAACCTGCGTAATAACTCAGGAAATTTTTATTCAATTGTATGTAATCGTTTATTTAATGTCCTCCCGGAAGAAATCAGACGTGTTCACATGTCCAAATGTTTTTTAAAAAAATGTTTTGATCTAACTGTTGTTGAAACCTTGACGTTAGTACAATGATTCCAACATTTTTGAATCTTATATGAAGTAATAATTAACTGATATTATGTTAAATGAATTTAATTGCTAAAAATTATCTTTCTATTTTTGTTTAATCACCCCACCCCATCTTATTGCATTCTTCCTTTTGAAGTGGCATTCAACACTATTTGAACTCACTTTGTATAAAATATCGAATGCCACCAGATTTTTCTCTTGTTTTACTTTGTAATTCTTAACTTGCTGAGCCCTACAACGAACTTTTATCGGTATAGAAATAGAGAAAAAAATGTTCTTCCATATTTTGCACAAGAAGGAAAATTTGTTTATTGTTGTGATGTTCAATGTGGAACATAATCCAAATGATTGAAGACTTTTCATAGATTCTTCGAAACGAAATCTTAAAGCAGTATTGCTGGATAATGGTCACAAATATGCTTCTTTGAATGTTATGAAAATTTAGAATTTGTATTAATAAAAATAAAGTACTCCGATCATGGTTGGGCTATATGTGGCGATATAAAGATATTGAATATGCCTCTGCGGCAACAAGAAGGGTATACAAAATATCCCTGCTTCTTTTGTGAATGGGATAGTAGAAATAGAGCACAGCATTGGATAAAAAAAGATTGGCCACAAAGAGCATCATTAACCCCTGGAATTAAAAATACTGTAAGAGCGGCGCTAGTTGATCGCTTAAAAATTCTGCTACCTCCACTTCACATTAAATTAGGTATTATGAAGCAATTTGTAAAGGCACTACCTAAAGACGTTCCCTGTTTCAAGTACCTATGTGATAAATTCAAGCATTTATCGGATGCAAAGATCAAAGAAGGCATTTTTGTTGGCCCTGAGATAAGGAAGTTAATGCAAGACGCTAACTTTTAAAAAATCATGAATAAAACCGAAGATAATGCTTGGAATTCATTTATAGAGGTAGTGAAACATTTTTTAGGAAACAGAAAAAGCCCAGATTATAAAAAATTAAAAAAATGATATGTTCAACAATTTCCATAAACTGGCCTGCAATATGAGTATGAAGTTACATTTTCCGCATTCTCATATCGACTTAAGATGTAAGTGATGAAGAAGGTGAGCGCTTCCACCAAGATATAAAGGTCATGGACAGCAGGTACGCAAACATGATGGCAGATTGCTGTTGGATGTTGAAGAGAAATGAACCGGATAGAAAGCATAAAAGAAAAAGATTGAATAGGAGTTTTGAAGAAAGTAGAAAAAGATACTATAAGTAATTTTGATTTATTTAGTCTTTTTAGCATTTTTTAAGACTAATACTGTTGGTTTTTTGAGTAAACATTTAATTTTAAATTCATTAAATTTTGTATTTTCATGATAATTGTTAAAAAAATCTGAAATAGGCATATCATCAATAAAAAAAAATATCGATGTGCTAGAAAAATAACAGAGTTATATTTTAATTTAACACATATAGATATTAAAAAAAAAAACATAATTATTAGAAAGGAAACAAAAAGTCAAATTTCGCAGGCCTGTGGAATTAACAGAATAGTTACATAGGCTCATCACAACATATGGAGCAATGAAAGCATCCCCGAAAAATGGAAAACTTGATCATCAATCCCTTATTTAAGAAGGGTGACAAAACACAACACTACATATTTTACAATATTTTTGCTACGAAGTTGTTACAACGTACTGTCAAATATTTTCTTAAGGGGACTGACTTCATACGCAAAGGAAATAATTGTAGGCTACAAGTGTGGCTTCAGGAAAACTCGCTCGACGAGTGACCCGATTTTCATTATACGGCAGCATTTCTAAAAGAAATGCGAATTTTATTAAACGGTACACCAGCTATTCGTGGATTTTAAAAAGCCATCTTATTATAAGCCGAACGAAAACTTATCATGTCCTTTAAGGCTGGGAAAAGTTGGTGAAACTTATATTAGTATTCCTAGCAATGGGCAAGTAGGAAATATCTTATAGGAAACATTCCTTTTCATTTGGACCTGGAATAATGAGATCCCTACAAAAAACGAGAGAGGAATAACTCTCAATTGAATCACATTCGTTTTGGCTTACGCTGACCATCTGGAGCTGTTGGGAAATTGTGAAGAAACAGTTAAGAGAAATGTAGAAAGTCTAATAATGGGAGGAAAAGAAGTAGACTTAGAAGAAAAAATATATGGTCAATGACAGACCTGGATCGATCCAAACCTCGCACCAGACTGTACTGTATAAAAGAGGAAGTGGACGAATTCAAATATGTGACTATCATATTGACTGAAAAAACGAAATAAATAAAAGGCTGCATAAAGCCAACACGCTTCTACACGATGGGGGAATTATTCAAAACAGCTCTTTTGTATCGCAATATTAAAATCCGCATTTATAAAACCATAATAATGCCAGTGACACTTTACGCATGTGAAACCTGGTCTCTGCCTGAGGGAGGAAAATAGATTTCGGATCTTAGAAAATAAGTACTTTAGGAATATATGGTGGAAAATAGATGAATGGAAAAAATAACACAATCATAGATTAAATCAAGTCATTGAATCACGAAGCTAAGATGGGCAAGACGAATGGCAGTGAACGAATAATGAGTGGAAAACCCGTAGGGAAAAGACCACCAGGAAGGCCACGCCGTCGATGGAAGGACAATACACTACCCGACAAATGATTACCCTCACTTAAAAAATCGACCTAAATCATAAAGCAGAGGTAATATTTCTTCGGACTCATTGTTAAAACGTTCATGTTAATTCTCGTTGATGACAAGCTTGTAAACGTTTAAGGAAGTAAAAAGAAAATCGCAATTTTCGCTTTTTTGCCTATTTTATGCGCGACACTCAATTTTAAAAATAGAAGAAAAAAGGAATATTTATAATATTTTTATTGTTAATATTTTGTAGGTCCTCCCATATTGCGTATAACTTCAAAAAGTCTACTTTCTAACGATCGATATCATTTTTTTAAAATAACTAATCGGAATTTTCTTAAAAGCGTCTTCAATGACCTTCATAAGATCTTCCCTAAAAACGTAAACTTTCTGCGACATGCATCTCCAAATATTTTCAATATATCGGGAGAAAGAGGCGGCCAATCCAAAACTGCCACATTGCTGCTTGTAAACTACTGTTTTACACATGCTGCTGTGTGATTGGCTGCGTTATCCGGTTGGAAAATTAAACGTTGACCATCATACATTTCGTGAGATTGATTTTCTGCATATCAAGAAGCTCAATGTAATTTTCTGAGTTCTGCCGACCATCTAAGACAACCAGATCTATTGAGCCATGAAATGGAATTGCAGCCCATACCATGAAGGAACCAACAGCATTCTAACTCTTTCTCAAATCATGAAAGTAATACTGAAAGCCATCAGGTCCATCCAAATTAATTTTTTTTTCTCGTTGAAAAAAATTACGGTTGGTTCTTTCTTCCAGCTTATGTAAGCCCAACAAATTTCCAATTTATGATCTTATGGCGCTTTCTTCAGTTTTGCCGTCGGAGATGTCTTATGTTTCCTATAAGACATTTCCTACTTGCCCTTTGTTAGGAATAGGACAACTGACTGGAAATTGGCTGAAGTTCCAACTTTTTCCTCTATTTAGCGAGCGGTCGCAGCGGAATTTGGAACTTCTCTCAAATTGGACCTGCGATCTCGTTCTGTTGTCGCTCTTACCTGTCAACTTATTGACTGTCCATGGATCCCGACCAATTTTTTTTAGCGATTTTCCGGTTAGAATAATTTTTTTTACTTGAATGCAAGAATGTTGCCAATTTCTGAATTTGCTAGTTTTACCTCGACCCTTCTTTCCAAAAACCAACTAAAACAAAAACAATTTTAATAATCAAGTGTCGCGCTTTAAATGGGCAAAAAACCAAAAATGGCGATTTTCGTTTTTACTTCCTTAAATTTATACAAGATTGTCATCAGGTAGCAGAGAGATAGTGAACATAAACGTTTTCAAAATGGAACCGAAGAAATATTACCCCTGTTTTAGGATTTAGATAGAAATTTTAAGTGAGGGTAATTAAGTGTCGGGGAGTGTATAAGGATGGATCTAGAAGAGATAAGACCGGACAGCGAAACATGGAAGGAACGAATTCATGATGGGAAGGCTTGTCGACGTTTTCAACTTCCGAGTTCAAAATGGCCGCTAATATTGCAATAATAATTATTATTAGCCTTTTTTTAAATTCACTTTTGTTCCATATTTCTTAGAACTATCTTACGATAGAAAAGAATGCTTAAAACTAGCTTATACAACTTAACTAACTTAAAATACCTTTACCTGTAAAGTCCACCAGCGTCTTGGGGACGTTCAACGAAATTTAAATCTTGATTTGAAATCCAACGACAAAAAAAAGAAAAAGAAAAAGAGCAATTCAGCAGGACTGTACACACCGTTCCGAGGTTAATCTTTTACCCTCGTTCAAGTATGTTTTTATTTCCGTTTTAGCACAATTCATTTTAGAACTTATTCTATAATTCTTAGTACAACTTAATAGACAATTACATTTTCCAATTACTTTAGTTAACATTCATATTTTCTAAAAAACTTTCATAAGGTGATTCGTTGCGCAGCACACCATGATGATATGTAGTGCTGCGTCTGCTGCTCTGAAAATACCTTCTGAAGTTCCTTCAGCTCATTGCGAGCTCCAACAAAATTGGTTCCATTATCGCAATGGATCTCTTCGCACAAGCCTCTTCGTCCAACAAATCTTTTCAACGCTGAAATGAAACCCTGCGTAGACAAATCGGAAACCACCTCTAAATGAGACGCTTTTGCCTCGCAAAACAGACAAAAATCGCAATATAGGCTTTGTGAGCACAGTATCCTCGGCGTTTTTGGGATATGTGGAAGGGGCCACAAAAATCAACACCAGTCTTTGCAAACGGTCGTGCTATGGTAACCCAGTCCGCCGGTAACTCGCCCATGATTTGCTGTAATAGTTTCGGTTTATACCGAAAGCAATGAAGACATCTCCCAACGACATTCTTGGCAAGCTGCCGAACGTTGACAATCCAGAAACGTTGTCTTATGGTGGCTTTTAAAACTTGAGGACCTGCATGAAAATTAGCTTTGTGGAAGTGAAAAATGAGGTTTTTAACAAAGGGATCATTTTTAGGAAGGAGCAAAGGAAATTTTGAAATATAGGGTAAATCCGCATTCTGCAGACGCCCGCCCACTCTCACGAGTTTCAAATCGCCGCGGTCATCAAGGAAGGGATTGAGATTTTTGATGACGCTTTTCGGGCTTATCTTTTTACTTCTCTTTAAGTCCTCAATTTCCTCCCGGAAATGGTCATGCTGGATACTCCAAACAATGCGCAAGAGGGCTTCTTCTAATTCGTCAGGTGTGAGGGCTACGACTTGAGTATGACTCACGGAAGGGGGTTCTGATAGTTTCGTTTTTTGATTTTTAATATTATTATAAAACCGTATAACGTACCCAAAAATCCTATTCGTTTTTTGAAAGTCATTAAATTTGTTTAAATCGTCTTCAATTCCATTGAACGAAATCGTGGAAGTAAGGCAACTTGCCTACGCCCTTCATCATTAGCAGCGGAGTAAGAATCCTTTTGCTATGGCCAATGTTTTTCTGTGAGATATAAATACGTTGGGCCTCGAAACCAATTGCTTTTGATTAGCTCTGAAGTGAAAGTACCACAAGATACGATATCCGCCGGATTTGCTTTGCTGTTAACATGTCTCCAGATAGCTGAGGGCAAGCCAGATTGTATCTTCGAAACTCGATTCGCAACAAATACCTCCCAAGTGGAAGGATGTGCAGAAATCCAGTGCAGAGTACTGTACTGCAGAGTACTGAATCTGTCCACAAGTAGATGTCGTCAATCGGATAATTTAAATTAGGTATTACTTTCAATGCCAAATCTACGAGCAATGATGCTCCGCATAACTCCAACCGTGGAAGCGATTGTGTTTTTACTGGCGCTATCTTTGACTTGGCCGTAAGTAGCATGCACTTTACCTCTCCCAAATTATCTATGGACCTAATGTATATGCAACAACCATAAGCGCGGAGAGATGCATCGGCAAAGCCATGCAACTCGTTCCTGCACGGACGAGAAGGCAACATAAAAATATATCTTGGTAATTTTATGTTATCTACTAAGACTACATCCTTTCGGAATTCTTCCCACTGAGTGCAAATATTCTCAGGCACAGATTCGTCCCAACTCATTTTACTTATCCACAAATCCTGCAGAATAATTTTACCTTTTACGACTATTGGGTTAATCAGCCCTAAAGGATCGAATATTTGGGACAATTCAGATAAAATTACTCTTTTCGTTATAGGCCTAGAACTTGTGAAAGCTGGTTTGATATATTGCAACTCATCCGCAGACGGGTCCCAAACAATTCCCAAGGCTTTGATAATATCGTTATCATTAATCCGCAACGAAAGATTGTCATCGTCATGTCCTCCAATTTTGCTTAATATTTCTGCATCGTTACTGCACCATTTCCTTAAGTCAAAACCTGCAGTCGAAAGATTGCATTAACCCATATTCTCCTGGCGTCCTCATAAGAGGACGCAAACAACGGCTGTTGCAAGTACAAACGAGGGATCCGTTGCACAATAACCGCGGAAACAAAGGAGCAACCGGAATCAAAAACACCGCACAAAACCTGTCAACAAAAACCGAACGTCAACAGTCACCCTGGCGGTAGATCAGTTCATTCATACTAACAGCAAGGCGCATACGGCGGAATCTGCACAAAGAAAGGGACAAAATGACTGCACCAACTATCAGCCAATTGATATATAAGAAGGTCGCAAAGAGAAATAAAAAAACGAAGTAAAGTTCTGTTTGTTTTATTGTTTCTTAATTTGCTTTCCGAACATTCGCCGATGGTACCGGAAATATTGGTCCTTCGAGCCGGATTCTTGAAGAAAACCCTGGCGCGACCATAAATTTGTAATTTCGCAAGAAATTTCTTTTAAAGGGTGGCAGTGCGCGACTCTATTCACATTCACAGTGTGTGAATTTAAAAATATATATATATGAATAACGTTAAATGCTTAAAATATAAAACAGTGCGCGAAACTCAGTGCGTGAACCTAATAAAGAATTTAGTACATAGAAAGGCACTTAGGAATAAAAGAACCTGAAAGCAGCTGATACTTCTGGGAGCAACGCAACTACCAGGTGTGTGGCATTGTATAACACTATTTTATAATTCTATTGACATATTGTCAGTTTATTTAAATCGTGGGGTTTGTCAGGCATATTTCCTCTGCTTCCCTTTCCTCTACTTTCCTTTACTTGCTTCTCTTTCCTCTGCTGTAGCATTAATTAATTCACTCGGTTGCGATGAGCAAGGCAAAAACCTCCAGCATCGTGGAATCGGTGCTAATAATCTCCTCAGAAATCAAAGAGGAATACAAGGCATATTCGATTCTGAAAGAATCGACAAAATCATTCCATATGAACGAGGCGCGACTATCCAATTTAGAGAAAATGTTCGCAGAGGCTCGAGAACTACACCAAAAAATAATTGCTGCTCCTAGTGATGATGTGAAAGCCAAATACATGGAATCACTGGCCTTTCACAAACTGAAGGAACTTTTTTATGTGTATTCTTCTGAGCTCAAGGAACGTCTCACTAGTGCGGACACTCACAACCAATCGCTGGGTTTGCTCAACAATACCTCTACGGGCAAGGCTCTAATTGGAGAATTGAAACTTCCAGCCATTAAAATTCCAACCTTTTCCGGGTCATTTCAGATGTGGCCTGAATTCAAGAGCCTGTTTGAAAATCTTATTAACAAAAATGCGACAATACCAGACAGCCATAAGTTGCATTACCTCAAGGCTAATTTGACTGGTGAAGCAGCAAGGCTGCTACGGAACACTTCTGCAGAGGTTACCTTTGAGTCTGCTTGGGCGCTGTTAGTAAAGCGTTATCAAAATATGCGTCTTTTGAAAGATAATCAGTTTAAGTTATTATTCGACCAACCACATATAAAAGGGGAATCATCTGAAGAAATCACACGTCTGCTTGACACTACTAATGAAGCGAAGCTATCGCTTCAAAACTTCGGGGTTCCTGTAGATTCCTGGGAAGATGTAATAATTTTTCACACAGTACAAAAACTCCCACGGACGACTCGAGGCCAATGGGAGGCGCATATAGCATCGTATGCGGAGTATCCAACGTATGCGGTTCTTGAAGACTTTCTTTTGATGAGAGCCCGTACGTTGGCAGTAATGGAACAGCCGTCTTTGACCCAAATAGGAAACAGAAAGGCCATTTCGGGAATAGTGCGTTCCCATAATTCACTCATTGCTAAATGTTCAATGTGTCATGGAGCACATTCGATTCGAACTTGTTTTAAATTCAAGGCATTAAACACAAAAAAACGTCAGGAAGTAGTTAAGAGAAACAAGCTATGTTTCAACTGTCTGTCAAATACACACCTAACCAAAAATTGCACTAGCAATTACACTTGCTCTGTCTGTAATCAAAGGCATCATTCATTACTGCACAATGAAGTACCTAAGACAGCAACTGATAGACTTGAAAACACACTTGATGAAAACCAATCATCACCTTCTTCTCTAGCATTGGATCCTAAAGCTACAGAATCACCCACCGTCTCCCCTAGATTTGCTTCAGTACATAGCGCTCAATTCGCTGGAAACAATGCTAACCAAACAGTCCTACTAGCCACTGCACTTGTGAAAGTTCAGTCCAACATGGGTCCACCTATGCTGCTGCGAGCACTCATCGATCCTGGATCAGAGACATCATTTATTTCAGAGTCTGCAGCCCAACTATTGAATCTCAAGCGAGAAAGGAGTCATGTCAACATCCACGGTGTTGGAGAAGGCAAGGCAAGCGTCGCCAAACATAGAGTATTAATAACCGTGCAATCCAATTTGGATACAAACTTCAGCATCCAACTGAGAGCATTGGTACTACCTAAACTGACAGCTCTCCTTCCCCCACACAACATTCCTGTTGAGTCCAACGATTGGGCTCATCTTCAAAATATCAAACTGGCTGAGCCAACATTTAATAAGGCAGGTAAAATTGATCTTCTGTTGGGTAGTGACGTGTACCCGTCAATTCTTCTAGAAGGAATAATTAGAGGAAAGGAGGGCTCACCTCTGGCGCAAAAAACGGAATTTGGTTGGGTTCTTTCGGGATGTGTCATGTCAACCTCCAAAACCAACGTTACCTCTCTCCACACCATCATAGGAAACCCTGAGTTAGAAAGGAGTTTGATAAGATTTTGGGAGCTGGAAGAGGTTCCAAAGGAGAGAAAATTAACAGCAGATGAAGAAATTTGTGAACAGCACTTTTGTCGAACTCATCAGCGTCTCCTTGATGGAAGGTACATGGTACAACTCCCATTCAAAGAAGGTGATCGTCCCCTCCTAGGGCACTCGTACAAATCAGCCCTGATGCGCTACCTTCAATTAGAGAAAAGGTTCCAGTTGAATCCAGAATTTCATAAAGAATATAATCGAGCGTTTGCTGAGTACAAAGAGTTGGGACACATGTCCGAAGTAAACCAAGGGTCAAGGCTAACTGGACACTACTACCTTCCCCATCACGCAGTAATTAAAGAAGCGAGCTCCACAACCAAGCTACGTGTGGTCTTTGATGCTTCTTGTAAGACGTCAGACGGGACGTCACTGAATGATCATTTGTTTATTGGTCCGAGATTGCAAGACGTTATTCTCAATCACCTCGCGCGCTTCAGAAAGCATCGAGTCGCCTTTGTGGCCGACATTAACAAAATGTATAGACAAATCTGGGTGACGGGTGAGGACTCGAACTATCAGTTAATATTATGGAGAAGCGAAGTTGACGGTGAAATTAAAACATACAGATTAAACACGGTTACATTTGGGACGGCAGCAGCACCTTACTTGGCTGTTCGTACCCTTCAACAACTTGCCCTTGAGGAAAGGGACAACTATCCCATAGCATCAAAAATTGCCTCTCAAAATTTCTATGTAGATGATGTCATCCATGGCGCAGATTCTGAGGAGGAGGCAATGGAAATGCAACGACAACTTACAAAAATGTTGAGGGGCGGAGGCTTTCATCTACGAAAATGGGCCAGCAATAGCGAAAGGTTCTTGGCATCAATACCCAAGGAAGATCGGGAAGTTCAACTACCTCTATCGTTCGACGAGACCAACTCAATTAAAACACTGGGAATTCAATGGAATCCCGGTTCCGACACCTTTAAATTCAATGTCCAACTTAAAGATTCAACGGACATTACTAAGAGAATGATTCTCGCAGACATCGCAAGATTACATGACCCAATGGGATGGATCGCGCCTTGCGTCATTCGCGGGAAACTTCTAATGCAAGATATCTGGCGAGAGTGCATAGCCTGGGACGATGCACTCCCTAATTCAATAGTTGCAGCATGGCACAACATAAAATTAGAACTCAAGCATCTCAATCAGATAGAAATTCCCCGATGGATCTCCATTGGTAACAATTCACAGACGGAGATACATGGATTCTGTGATGCATCAGAGAAAGCTTACGCAGCAGTTGTGTACATTCGCGGGCATTATGATGGATCGTGGAGATCGCATCTCTTTCTGTCAAAAACGAGAGTGGCCCCATTAAAGAAGAAATCTTTGGCACGCCTAGAACTTTGTGGCGCACTACTACTGGCCCAACTTATAAGGCATACAATCGAAATCCTGAATTTAAACGAGGCAAAGATCTATCCCTGGTGTGATTCGCAAATAACACTCGCATGGATCAAATCTCCACCGTACATAAGAACAACGTTCGTAGCCAATAGAGTTGCTGAAATACAAGAACTCACAGACGCCAACAGATGGAACTACGTTCCTTCAAAGGACAACCCAGCTGACTTAGCATCAAGAGGAATGTCTCCAGTAGACCTCCTCAAACATCATTCGTGGTGGCACGGCCCAGACTTTCTAGCTTCATTCGATGCACAGCAATTTACACCACCGAGAAGTCAAGCCACCAATCTGGAACTCAAGACATCGGAGATCCAAAACGAAAGGGTTCATTACGGATCCCGTAGTGCCACAATCTATGATCGTTACTCACATTTCACGACCTCAGAAACCGCCGATTTACTTGGGAGGTGGTCCACCCTTCGACAGTTGTTACGAATAACAGCCTACTGCTTGCGCTTCTACAACAACACTCGAAGGCAAAAGGAGCAAAATCCAATATACGGCCCATTGACGGCAGACGAAGTTATGGCTGCTCGAACACGAATTATCATATTGGTCCAACAAGAAAACTTCAGCAAAGAACGCGCGGCAGCATTATCAAACCTTCCGGCCCCAAAGGGAAGCAAGCTAGCAAGGCTGTCGCCGATAATAGACACCCAAGGAATATTACGAGTTGGGGGACGACTGGAAAATGCCGATATGCCTTACTCACAACGACACCTAATTATACTTCCAACCAGAAACATATTTACAAAGCTACTTATTCGCCAAACTCACATACGAACACTGCACGGAGCACAGCAATTAATGATGGCAACCCTTAAGCAAGAATTTTGGATACCAAGACTCAAGTCACAGGTAAAGAGCTGCATTAATAAATGTTTGATATGTTTTAGATACAGAGCAACACAGATACATGAGAAAATGGCCAATTTACCAGCAACCAGAGTCACTCCAGCTCGCCCATTCACCACTTCCGGGGTAGACTATGCCGGTCCAGTACAATTAAAGGCATGGAAAAGTCGATGTAATAAAACGACAAAGGCTTACATTGCCATCTTTGTCTGCTTCTGCACAAAGGCGGTTCACTTGGAACTAGTTAGCGACTACAGTACATCCGCATTTCTCGCCGCCTTTAAACGCTTTACTGCCCGCCGAGGAATATGTAACACATTGTACAGTGATTGCGGAACCAACTTTAAGGGAGCCGCTAAATACTTAGATGCCGAGAAAGGATACATGACGAAGCAATGGAGTGATGACATCGCCAAGCAATTACAACAAGACGGAACCACTTGGAAATTCAACCCTCCCGCTTCACCACACTTTGGAGGATTATGGGAAGCAGGTGTCAAATCCATGAAACATCACCTCAAGAGAATCATCGGACACTACACACTCACATTTGAAGAATATGCGACAATATTGGCTCAGGTAGAAGCCTGCTTGAATAGCCGCCCGCTATCTCCAGTCACCGACGATCCCGATGATTTATCATGTCTTACTCCAGGACACTTCCTCATCGGCTCTCCGTTGAACAGTGTACCCGAGAGGGACCTTACCAATGTAAAGGTCAGTAGCTTGGAAAGATGGCAACTCATGCAAAAAATCCAACAGGATTTTTGGAAGAGGTGGAAAATTGAATATTTAAGTCGACTTCAACAACGACCCAAATGGCTCTCGTCCAATTATGACATCAAGGTCGGAGATTTGGTATTATTGTTAGATGAACAATCTCCACCAACTCGATGGCAGATAGGAAGAATAAAGGAAGTACACCCAGGAAATGATGGAAAAATCCGAGTGGTCACCGTAAAAACAGCCACAACCACCCTCAAGCGTCCGATCTTTGCCCCCTTCCAATAACAAATGCAAAATAACCCAACACAACCTCCACCTACATGTCCCCACCCATAATCAAATAACAACCTAAAACAATACAAAATTAATATCTCAATTATAACAATTATAACCATTATACCTACACTAATAACTCAATATTGCCACACACTACACCATACATTACTTCTTTTCATGTCCGGAGCCGAATACCGATGGAGCAGCAGCAGCACCGACATTGACGTCAGCACCATACCTGATTCCAAGCACGATCGATGCACTTGAAAACCTGCACCCATGCGTCCTACAACATCAGAAATACTTCAGTCTGCAGTACTACCAGAAGCAGCATCATCAACATCACCTTTCCCTGGCCCGGCAGGATGTTGCAAGTACAAACGAGGGATCCGTTGCACAATAACCGCGGAAACAAAGGAGCAACCGGAATCAAAAACACCGCACAAAACCTGTCAACAAAAACCGAACGTCAACAGTCACCCTGGCGGTAGATCAGTTCATTCATACTAACAGCAAGGCGCATACGGCGGAATCTGCACAAAGAAAGGGACAAAATGACTGCACCAACTATCAGCCAATTGATATATAAGAAGGTCGCAAAGAGAAATAAAAAAACGAAGTAAAGTTCTGTTTGTTTTATTGTTTCTTAATTTGCTTTCCGAACATTCGCCGATGGTACCGGAAATAACGGCACTTTAAATTTCGTATGAATTGGAATCGTTCACGTCTAGTTATGTTTTTAACTGTTTATTGGTTAGAGCAAATGTTATTCTTATATGGAAATCGCATTTCGTGCATAAAATTTGGATAGTAAAGACGTACTGCGCAAAGAGTTAGAATTTCGTAAAAAGTGCTGATATCATGGCTTCATCAAGAAAGTAAGTTATAATTATTGTAATTGTTGTTAAATCTTTAGACTTGCCTATTATTTGGAATATGTGAAAATTATGTGTTTCAAGTATAAGCATTCAAGTAATATACTGTTATTCAGTTACACAAAATTTTCTTGTGAATTTAGGTGTCCTCATATGATGACACTCGGAGATTGTGTATACATATCGTTTTTTTTTTTTTTTCTCTGGACTAGATATTTGACACTAACTGAAGTTCTGGACACGTTAAAGCAAGATGATGCTGATACTCCAGACATTTTCATTGAGCCACTGGCTGTGAGGGTCCTTACAGATGAGGACTCAGACGAAGAGGATGGAGGGAGCATTGAGAAATTGTCCAGTAATCAACTTATGATTCCAGCTAAAGTGAAAGTTAAGAGACAAAAAGATGCACTTAATCTGGAAGATAAAAATATAAAAAGGAAAACAAGTACGACTGAAAAAGATTTAAACAAATTACAATGGAAAAGGGGCGTAAAAACAATTCAGCCAGCTGAATTTCCTGTCGTTGGGACAGACGATTTTGGCGAATTGACTCCTGTACAATATTTTCAAATGTTTTTTGATGATCTTCTGCTGGAAATAATTATAGATGCAAGTGCAGAATATTGTTTATCAAAAAATTGCCGGGATATAAACTTACAAAAAGTGAGCTTAGGACATTTTTTGAAATTCTAATTGTATCCGGATATAATCAACTTTCAAGTAAGGCGGATTATTGGAGTTCAGGCACAGATATTCGAAATATTGCAATCTCAGATGTTATGAGAAGGGACAGATTTGATAGTATCATGAGGTTTCTTCACATTCAACCAAATACGGACTTAAACTTCTCGGATAAATACCGTAAACTTAGACCTCTTATATTACATATGCAAAAAAAATGTATGCAAAATTACGTACCAGCGGGGCCTATTTCACATGATGAAGCTATGGTGGAATATTTTGGAAAGCATAGCTGCAAACAGGCTATTCGAAACAAGCCCATTCGATTTGGCTATAAAGTGTGGTGTCAAAATGCGCCATCGGGATATCTAATAGCTTTTGACCCATACCAGGGAAAGACTTATTGCGGTGACGAACAAATGCCAACCAAATTTGGAAAATGTGCCTCTACAATACTTCATTTGTTAGACGGATATCCCCTTAGCAAGTCTTCTTTTCCATATCATATTTACTGTGACAATTTATTCACGTCATTCAGATTGCTTGATGAATTGAAGCAAAGAGGTTACAATTGCACCGGAATTATACGAGCCAACCGTTTAGGGAATGCTTGCTGTCTTTCTGATATAAAACATTTCGAGAAAGAGAAAAAAGGTTATACCTATACAGAAGTTGCTACCCTACAATACAACAATACCAACATTTTTTTGACAAGATGGAAGGACAATGCAGTTGTCTCTGTTGCTTCTACTTGTTTCGCAGGTGATCCTGAAGGAAGTGTTAGAAGGTACAGCAAAAGTGAAAAAAAAATATTTTTGTTAACATTCCTCAATTCAAAATTACAATCGAAATATGGGTGGTACAGATAGAATGGACCAGATGGTAAACGCACATCGTATATAAATTCGTGGAAAAAAATGGTGGTGGTCATTATTCACGTAGATGCTGGACGTTTCCGTACAAAATGCCTGGTTGCTGGCAAGGTCGAAAACTGCAAAACTGACGCAGAAAAATGTTCGTCGAGATTTGGCCATGTTACAATATATTTATTGCAAGCGCGAAATCTACCAAAAACCAGCAAAAAGCTGAAACCACCACATGGAATGCAAGTGATTCGATTTGACCAAATGGGACACTATGTCAAAAAAACTGACAATAATAAGCAAAGAAGATACGCTGGGGACAACTGCGAGTCAAAAGTCAGGACTGAGTGCTCTAAGTGCAATGTTGGTCTATGTATTAGCTGTTTTCTGCCATACCATACTACACAAAACTAATGCTTTTTTAAACATAAAACTTGTATAAAAATTTAACTTTTATATACCTATAGTTTATGAATTATAATCTTATGAATACTATTAATAGTATCTGTTATCATAAAAAAATAAATTTTATTTAAAAAAAAAATTTATCTATTTTTACATATATTCTCCGAGTGTCCTCATATGAGGACACCCCCAACTCCACCCACGAACCTTACTTTTTTTTTTCGACTCATATTTTTAGTTTCTTAAGCCATTTCAAGGCATGCTGTTGAATTTCGATGAGTTTGAGTAAGTATTTCTTGCCTTCGGAGAATAAGGGTTAAAGGTTTCCATGGAGTCTCCGCCTGTGATCATGTCATCCATATAGAAATCTTCCTCTATTACTTGGGCTCCTAACGGATACTGCTTTCGATTAACATCTGCTAGATATTTGAGACATCTTGTTGCAATGAATGGAGCGGACGTGGTACCATAGGTTACTGTTTTTAATCGATACACTTTTATGTCTTCGTTTTCGTTTGATCTCCAAAGGACACATTGGTAATTTTGATCTTCTTCGTGAACTAAATACATTTTGGATATGTCCGCAGTTATCACAAATTTGTGAGATCGGAAACGTAAGATAATATCATACAAATTGTCCTGAATATTTGGACCTTTGAGCAATATATCATTCAACGAAAGATTTGAAGTAGTTTTCGCACTGCAATCAAAAACGACTCTCAACTTTGCAGACAGCGAGTCTGGTCTAAGGACAAATTGATGTGGAGCGAAATACTTTATCTTAGATACTTGGTCCAAAGGCACTTCCTCCATATGTCCTAAATCTTCGTACTCCTTCATAAAAGCTGCATACTGTTCCCTTATTTTCGAATTCTTTCGCAACCTTTTTTCTAGACTTGAAAATCTTCTTTTGGCTTGGATTAGTGAATCTCCCAATTCACCTGGATTAGGTTTAAATAACAGATTTGTTATAAAACGACCATCGTTTCCTCTCCATATACCCTTTAAAAATGTTTCTTCAGAAATATTCTCTTCTTTCGATAAAAATTTCTGCCTGATATCTATCTCTCCCATTTCCCAAAATTTCTTTACAACCTCAGAAAGTGACGCATCTTCAAAATCCGAACAAGATACTAATGCACAGGAACGTCTGACATTTCGTACTTTCCAGATACTATCCATCCTAATAAGGTTTTTTGGAAGATGGGCAGATTTGGTCCAATTTTTATCTGTCCTACGCATAATAGCTGGAAAAAGTTATCGGCACCTATAAGTAGATCAATACGATTTGGAAGATTAAATTACGGGTCAGCTAACGGAATATTCAATGGTGTGGGCCATTGCGAAATACCTATTTTTCTCTCTGGATGCAAGTTGGTAATTCGCTTTAGAATCAGTAAATCCAGACCAAGCTCATAATCCGAAATTCCAGATTTACAAACGGCTTTGGTTTTATAGTTCACAAGAGCATTTGATTTTCCTATACCTGAAACTGATGTGCTCGTCTTAGCCTTTCGTGTCAGTTCGTCATGGCAACCCAAATTCTATAACTATTCTCTTCCAATTCTATTACTTTTCTATTGTATTATTATTCTATTACTGTACAACCACACATGATTGCTAAAATGACACTTCAATAAAAACCTTTGCTGAAGTAAAACGTCTCGCCATTTTTTCTTCCAGTTTTTTGGCTAACAAAGGTTATGGGCCCAGACCACGTGCATTAGAATCATTCATCCTTCGAGTAATAAGTTTCATTTCTTTATTACGCATTGAGTAAATCCAAAAAATTATTTGTTCAATAAATCAACTAGTACATTGTGTCGGATAATTAATTTGTTTGAACGAAAAGAAAATGTCTGTGTCGGCGATGCAAATCGATAAACTTGACGGCGATAATTTCACATCTTGGTCGGTCCAGATGAGGAGTCTTCTGATCACGTTGGATTATTGGCACGTTGTAGAGAATGCAGAGGATGAAAAGTTGTCTGCTGCGGATAAAGCTCTATGGGAAAGGACAGATGCCAAGGCGTTGGCAATGTTAACTCTATGTGTTAAACCGTCTGAGCTAATACATTTGAAAGGATGTAACTCTTCGAAGTCCGCGTGGGATACGCTAACCTACAATGGAAAAGGGCCTGCTCGTGAGGTAAACTTATTTAAGCAACTAGTTAAATTTCAATTTAAAACGGGACAAAAATTCACTACCCAAATAAATGAATTTTGTTCGATTGTCGAGGCTTTAAATGAAATTGATGTTCAGATGCCTGAGGATCTAGTTAGTATTTTGATGCTCTTTAGTCTACCAGATGAAATGGAGAATTTTGTTGTTGCGATTGAGAGTCGGGACGACCTGCCATCAATTAGTCAATTAAAAATTAAGATCTTAGAGGAAGAACATCGGCGTGGGGACAGGATCGAGTCAAACGAACGAGTGCTCTCCGCTAAACATAAAGAGCAGAAGGACAAACGTAATCAAAATACAACAAGAAATAGCGACAAAAGAGGCAGGCGAAACGTCAAGTGCTATGGCTGTGGGATGAGAGGGCACATCAAATCGCAGTGTAGAAACCAAAACTCAAATCAGTCTCAGGCGCATGCTGTCGTTCTCAGTGCATTTATTCAAGAGAGTCCAAAATGCAACAGCAACAACAACTGAATCTTGGATAGTGGTGCATCTTCACACATGTGCTCTGACAAAAAATTGTTTTCGTCGTTGAGGAAACATTCTCAAAAAGTGTTTATGGCATCGGGTGACAACGTTAAGCGAATGGCATAGGTCAAATCACATTGAAATCAGGTGCTACCAACATAACCTTGACCAACGTGTTATACGTACCAGAGCTGAACTCTAATTTCTTATCTGTAAGCAAGATAATTAAAAATGGATGTCGTGTTCAATTTACCGATGATAAAGCATTTGTAAATTCCAAAGATAATAAATCAATTTTTATTGCACATTTGCAAAATGGAATATACTCGACAAAGATGACACCAAAAACCGAAATGGTCTTTAGCGCTCGTCAAGAAGGGGCATCGGTCATTTGGCACAAACGTTTTGGACATCTCAACGTGGAAGATTTATACAAGATGTCACAGAAGGAAATGGTTCGCGGTATGACTGTAAATAAAACAGATGGTTTCAAATGCGTCACATGTGCCTTGTGTAAAATATGTACAAAGCCATTTAATCATTATAATGCATTATTTACTTTCAGTTTGCTCGATGTGGTTCACACTGACATATGCGGTCCTTTCAGTGTTGCATCTCAAGGTGGATCTAACTACATGATCACCTTTATAGATGACTTCTCAAGATACACGTCCACATATTTTCTGAAGAAAAAATCCGACGCTTTGAAGGTGTTTAAGGAGTTTGTAGCTACTTCTGAAAAGCAAACTGGAAAGAAGGTAAAATGTATACATAGTGATAATGGGGGGGAGTATACTGGTGGTGAGTTTGATAATTTCTTAAGGTCGAACGGAATAATTCACCAAAGGACAACAAGTTACACACCCCAACAAAATGGCGTCGCCGAGAGAGCAAATAGAACACTCATCGAAATGGCACGATGCATGCTGGAAGAATCCAAGTTACCGAAATACCTATGGTCAGAGGCCATTAATACGGCCACATACATCAGAAATCGTTCGCCGACAAAAAATTTTGAAAGATAAAACACCATACGAGTGCTGGTTTGGATATAAGCCATCTGTGAACCATATGAGAATTTTCGGATGTGACGCTATTGCTTTGTTGAAACAACCTGGTCGGTCTAAGTTGCAACCTAAGGGTAAACTACTATCATTTGTTGGTTATGCTGATCATACTAAAGGATATAGGCTTTATGATAAACATGTAAAATCAATTCTCATTTCTAGAGATGTAACATTTTTTTAGGGAAGTTTCTCAGAAACAGAATGAGTCATTAAAAGTGCGTCGAACAAAAAAGCAGGAAGTACAAAGTCTACTTTTATTTCGAGTCCAGATGACCAGAATGGCGTAATGGATGAAGACGTCTGCGATGATGATAATAAAGAAGTTGGTGTCGCTGTGGACGATGCTGTTATTGATGATGCTGCCGGAGAAGTTCCCAAGGTTGCTGCCGCCGGAGAAGAAGCTGTTAGCGACGTCGATATTGAAAATTTCGATGATAATGAGGTATTCGTTGAAGATGATATTATTGTTGATCGCGAAAAAAAAACCGTCAAGGAAAAACCTAACGTGAAGTCGAGCGTGGGACGGAGAAGAATTTTGCGTACAGGCAATCCAGGACGCCCGAGGAAAATTTCCGCTTCTAAGGCTGATCAAAAGGTTGTAAACAACCTCGTCACAACTGATTCAAATCCGATCAACGTGAGAGAGGCTTTACAATGTGCTAACGCTACGAAGTGGAGAGATGCTATGAAAAGGGAGTATTCTTCGTTGGTCGAGAATAATACGTGGGATCTTGTCAGTGAACCAATCAACCAAAATATCATCAGTTGTAAATGGGTATTTACTACAAAACGAAATGCAGATGGAAAAGTAGAGAAGTACAAAGCACGGTTGGTCGCCCAAGGTTGTTTTCAGAAAGAAAACGTGGATTACTTCGAGACATATGCGCCGGTTGTGCGACATCCTACAATTCGACTCATTCTGGCACTTGGTGTTGTAAACAAATTTTTAATTAATCATATTGACATTGCATCTGCTTACCTAAATGGAGACCTAGAAGAGGAAGTCTATATGCGCCAGCCGGAGGGATTTGTAGATCAGAATCAATCAGGGAAGGTATGTAAACTCAAAAAATCCCTATACGGTCTAAAACAAGCTGGAAGAGATTGGAATAAAAAGATAAACGAGATATTGATAAGCATGGGTTTTGTAAGATGCAAAACAGATGGCTGCGTCTACGTTTTTCGAGATAAACAACACGTAACTATAATAGGATTATACGTTGACGATTTAATAGTAGCTTACTCATCACAAGAAATATTTTCCGGTATTTTGCAAAATTTGAATCGACATGTGGAAGCTGTTGATCGTGGACCGATCAAATTTTACCTCGGAATGGAAATCGAGAGAGATGGCCTACAAGGAAGTATGAACGTCCACCAGCGACGATACGTTGAAGACCTGCTAACTCACTGGGGTATGGAGAATTGCAAGCCAGCGCAAACACCGCTCGCAAGTGGTACTGTTTTAGAAAATGCTCTAAAAACAATTGTGCTGTTACAAACATTAGGGAGTACCAATCACTTATGGGAGCTTTGAACTACTTGGCGACTATATCAAGACCTGAACTTGCTCATGTTGTCTCTAAGATGTCACAATTCAGCTCGCACCCACACCGGGAACATTTTATAGCAGCGAAGCACATACTTCGTTACTTAAGAAACGATTCGAAGGTTTGTTTGAAATATAATGGTAATAATGATTTGGTTTGTTACACAGATGCTGATTGGGGTTCAGATCCAATTGACCGTTAATCTTATAGCGGTTACGTTGTGTATTTTGGCGGCGGCCCAGTGGCGTGGGAATCCAAAAAACAGAATGTCATAGCACTTAGTACGATGGAAGCGGAGTACATCGCAATGTGTCAAGGTGCGAAAGAAGTAATTTTTCAAAGAAGCTTGCTTGCAGAACTGGGTTTCCCGAAATTTGCTTATATACCAAGCAAAACCAATGTAGCTGATATTTTTACAAAATGTTTAAACAAAAACAAACATATCGAACTGTCAAAGAAATTATTTCAAATTTAACAAATTTTGTGTTTATATAAATTTTTGAATTTTGGCTGAGATGGAGTTTGTCAGTTCGTCATGGCAACCCAAATTCTATAACTATTCTCTTCCAATTCTATTACTTTTCTATTGTATTATTATTCTATTACTGTACAACCACACATGATTGCTAAAATGACACTTCAATAAAAACCTTTGCTGAAGTAAGACGTCTCGCCATTTTTTCTTCCAGTTTTTTGGCTAACATTTCGTAGTTTTAGCATTTGAACCATATCTTCTGTAATAAAGTTTAGTTTAGCTCGAACAGGATGAAATTGACCAGTGTGATCCTGCATATAAACAATTGCAGTAGCCACGATCACTTGAGAAGAGGTTTTTTCAAACTTGCTCGAAATCAACGATAAACTCTCGGAACCAATGGGTTCACTTGCCTGACCTTTATTAAACCTGTGTAACAAATTGTGATGAGGTAATTAACATGAACGTACACTGCATTTTGGAGCTTGACATCTTCTAACAGAATGGCCTTTTACAAGGCAATTAATGCATAAAACTCGTTTTTTCACTTCTTGGAATCGAGTGAATACTGAAAGTTCCTTAAATTTCACACAGTCCATTATACTATGGAGGCTTGAGGAACAATACTCAGAAGACATCCTTTATGCCGTGAGCGTATGAGAGCTTGAGAGTTTATTATACATATTTATTTTTTCGAAAACGAGAACCATTGCCTTGGTAATTTACGTTTACATCCTGCGTATGAAACTTCGATTGCTTCTAGTGTCTGACATCGACGATCCAACAATTCTGAAAATTCTTCCCACGAAGGAAGTGTGGAATGATTTGTCGACTCATCCCACTTAGCCCTTGTATCCAGGTCAACTCTATCCAGCGCAAACGAAATTAGTAAAGCATCCGAAATATTTTTATGACTACCAATGGATAGCATAGCGGCAATATGTGTATTAAATTTATCCCCTAAATCGCGCAATTGGCTCGCAGAACCTTTCGAAATTCTCTGAATACTTAAAATGCCGTTAAGATGTTCTTGGAAAATCATGGTTTTGCTATCAAACCTTTTCTTTAAACGAACTAGTGCCTTTGGATAATTCAAGGTCGTTAGTTCAAAATCTTTTATAGAATTGAGAGCTGCACCAGACAAACATCCTTTTAAATAATTAAATTTTTGCAAATTGTCCAATGACTCATCCTTATCAACTAGACTCGTATAGATTCCTATGAAATTCGGAAATTCCGAAAATTTCCCCGAAAACGAAGGTAGTCGTATGCGCTCCAACTTAGACCGCGAGACCGGTTGTTGAGGTAAGTGTGACGTATTAAAACTATCAGACACTACTGTATTGCCCTTCAACTCCGACGAAAACGTTTGTGTTTTCCTCCTCCGGAATATTTAATTTTTCAGTTGACATTTGCACATTTAAACCTTGTTTAAAGTAGGATTCTAAAATACCCAAACAGCATTCCAATTCAGTAGCAGAAATCAATGTAGTACCTTTGTTGTACACTAATTTTTTTATTCTAGTAATGCTTCCTTTAGTTGAAGATCTATGTAAGTGTCTTCAACTCCGATAAGGTTTTCGAAACTTGACTATCTAATCCTCTTGCTCCCGACAGCTCCTCACCCATATTTTCATCGAATTTCTCCCCTAATACCGACATAATGCCTCTAAATCAACAATATTTTGATTTTATGACAATCCGATTGAATTCTTATTTGTTTATTTGCAAAGCTGTCAGTTTTGACAATTTAGCAATGACAACAACCAACCAGCACAGGCAATCTCTTGGCTAAATGTACCAGTCTCCAAATTCGATACTCGAATTAAATAGCTTTTGCAACACGAACTTCGAACAAAAGTTTCTCTCCCTTTTTTTTTATTTTTTGTATATATATATATATACATATATACATACATATATTGTTTTTATATTTAATTTTGTTTCTTGCACAGCTCAAATGCGCATGCACAACCGTTAAAAGTTTAAGAAGAATCGTATAATATCGATATCGATAATTACTCACAACCAGAGATGAAGAACGAGATATGCAACTTTCGTACGTCTGTTCCCGTGACACCCTAAATTTTTCAGGAAATTTTGACAGGAGTTTGTGTACCAAGCCGACAACCCCCGTTATAAACGACTCTATCCGTGAATACGTGTGAGCTCATTTCATTTTACCGCAGTGTACTCCCGCCACACACACTCATGGAATTATAACAATGTGCGCGATTGTTTACATAATTTTGACAGGACTTTATGTACCCACGTGCTCGCACAGCTTGTAGGCAAACGTCGGCGGCCATTTTAAGTTGCATATCTCGTTCATCATCTCTGCTCACAACTAATTATGGACTTTGATCCGACATAGAATCCTCCTTCCAAAGATAGTAAGTCGATAGTAGGATTTTTACAACAATTTTATAATAGGGAATACAATTTCTCGGGTTTCGGCACCAAAAAATGTAAAGTCCACCAGCGTCTTGAGGACGTTCAACGAAATGTAAACCTTGATTTAATAGACAATTACATTTTCCAATTACTTTAGTTAACATTCATATTTTCTAAAAAAAAAACTTTTATAAGGTTTTAACAGACCCTATACGAGCTAAAATATTCAGAACGACATAAACTATGCCTTACGGCATTTTGCTTAACTTATATTAATAAAAGGAAAGATATAATTTATAATTATTTACCCGTAATCACTTATGAACTACAGAATTCTATTAGTTTCTTAAGTGTTAATCATTAAAACGCTCATGTATGTAAGTCGAATTGCAATAAATTATATTTTAGATTTTAGATATATTCAAGATTTGAAATTAATAAATAAAAAAAAATTAAAAATATTCTTCCATTAAGATTCTCCTTCGAAACTGTTATAACAGCCAGAACTTAAATAAAACACCCGTCTTGGTTGGAGGTTCAGAAGAGACTGACTCTCTTCGCATTTATTATTTCGTATGTATATAACACTACTCCTCCCTTAAAATAACATATAATACATATTTGATTAAAATTATATAACATAAAAATATTTCACAAAAATAAACAGAATTCATATAATCATTACTTTAACTCTTTTCATTACTTCATTGTTTCTTCATAGTTGAATGCTTTCGGAAATCTTGAGCTTCATAACGTTGAACTTGAACGTGCGCGCGCGCCGACTTTTGACAGGCTTTGCACCGACTTACGATCTCTTACGATAAAATGTGTTAAAACGCCGGCAACCCACAATTCGCATTCACAATGTGGCTTTGACACAGGAGCGCGTATAGAACTTAGGAATATGACAACACTAAGTTTGGTTTCCTTAAAATCTTTACGTATGATTTCAGTGCAGAAAGAAGTGTAGACTGGTGTTATTATTATTTATATGATTTAATTGAAACATAAAAAATCAGCTCAAATAAAGGTCTACGAATATGAAAAAAAGAAAAGAATTTATTTCTCTAACCTCCATCATGATTAGTTTGTATCGAAAAGTCCAATAATAAGCTATGAAAATATATGCATATTGAAACGAACAACTCGGAGCACAATACGTTACTCGCTTTTGCTAAAATCAAACAAGTCAAAGACAATTCAATTCAAAACAAATTCAAAACGCCAAAACCAAGATTGACCTGATGTGAAAGGAGCAGTAGAAGATGTCCTTTTCATCAGATCGCACAACCGCACGGTGTCACGAGACCAAAAACAACCCTCTTGCTAGGAAGCCGTTGTACAGCGGTGACTGACGGCTGCAGGGCTATCAATGGCGTTGGCGTTGTCCATACAATCTCGAACAAAATAAATACAATGAAACACACTCGTCATCTGTCGAACGCACGTCTGAGTAGGCAGTAGCTCTACTCTGGCGCTTTGCTCAACTTTACGATATTTACGATATGAGGTCGAGCAAAAGCCTGAGGTAACATTGTAGGCAACTCCATAGGATTTCGTTGTTTCTACTCATGCTGTCAAAGTCGGCACGCGCGCAAGCCAGATTGTGTTTCCACTTTTACGCACCGACGTTGGTGAATTGCTTGTTGTTTCTTTAGCTGCAACTGATTATGCTAGATTTTCGTCGTGTTGTTTGTCGTTAACAATCTTGTTTTGCGATGAATTATTTTGTTGACTACGAGTCGAACTAGTTGGTTCTTTATAAGTGCTCGAATCAGGATAGTCTGGGAAAACGGTCCATTGTTGTTCGTTAGATATTTCGGGATTATGATTTGATAATGAAGGAATACATGGTTTCAGCTGATTACAATGGCGCTTAATTTTACCTTTGCTTGTCTGAACAACGAAAAGCACTTTACCTTGTTGACCGATAATTACGCCTTTTATCCACTTTTCGCCTCCTGAGTAGTTCCTGGCATATACTGTCTGTTTTACATGAAATTTAGAATTACCTGTTTTAAGAATTGGTGGGAGCTGTCGCGGTGATTCAAGGAGTTGGCTCAATAGTGTACGCACAGAGCGACCATGAAGAAGTTCGGCGGGTGATTTCCCGGAAGCATTTGGAGAGAACCCGTACGTTGCTAAATACTCGACTACAGATTCTTTTACAGTGAGTCCATCGTTGATGTTTTTGCCGACTGCAACTTTAAATGTTCTTACGAAACGTTCCGCTAGTCCATTGGATGCTGGGTGAAAAGGGGCTGTTAGAACATGTTTTATACCCTGTTGCTTGCAAAACTGTTGGAACTTCTCGGACGTCAGCTGAGGACCATTATCACTGACAAGGGTTTGCGGTATACCCTCGATTGCAAAAATTGACGATAGTGCGGATATAGTATTAAGTGTGGTAATTGATGGCATCTGGATAATAAATTGAAATTGTAAGTAAGCATCCACGCAGATAAGCCACATTGAATTGAAAACCGGGCCGGCGAAGTCAATGTGCACTTTCTCCCAAGGTTGAGTTAGTTCCGGCCAGTTTTGAAATACTTTGGCTGGCGATGCATTCGTGACCATGCATGTGTGACAGTTTTTTGTTATAGTAACAATGGCCTTGTCAATGTTATTCCACCAGACAAATTGTCGTGCTAATTGTTTCATCTTGGATGTACCCCAATGGCCTTCATGTAACAGTTTCAAAACTTGATGTTGCAATGACTTGGGGATGACTACGCGGGTGTGATCTGTTTGGAGGCAAAGTAAATCATTACAAATTGTAAATTCAAATTTCCTATTGAAATATGGTGTTAAATTCCTGTGACCCAATTTAAGCTGTTCTGGCCATCCGTGCTGTACAAAAAGCGTATTTGTTTCAGTAATTGATCCTTTCCTGTATGATTGCGAATCATATTTGCATCAATGGGAATCTTTAACTCCTCAATGTTGAATATAGCTTCCTTGTCGTCAAACTCTTCGTCGGAATCAATTGATAGTAGTGAAAGTGCGTCAGCATTACTGTGTTGTGCTGTTGGACGGTATTTTATTTCAAATTGGTATGCCATTAAGATGATGGCCCAGCGTTGTAAACGGTGTGATGTCATTTGCGGCAAGTGTTTGTGAGGATTGAATATCGAAACTAAAGGTTTGTGATCGGTTATCAAAATAAATTTTCAACCATAAAGGTATTGGTGAAAACGGGTGACTCCAAAGATGATGGCCAGCCCTTCCTTTTCTATTTGGATGTACTTAACCTGGTGTTTGTCTAACGTCTTTGAATGCTATTGGTCTCTCAGTACCGTTCGGATACAGATGTGAGATTACTGCTCCAATTCCGTATGATGACGCGTCTACGGCAAGAGTCAATGGCAAATGTTCTTGGTAATGCGCTAATTGAGTTGCTTTGACAATGTGAGTTCTTAATGTAGTGAAAGCTCGTTGTTGTTGAGTGCCCCACACGAAAGGTGTATTTTTACGTCGTAGTATATTAAGGGGTGCCGCAACCTGAGAAAGCTTCAAGTTCTTTTACATCCCTCGGTGGACGTAACTGTTTGACGGCCTTCACCCCTGATTCATCAGGCAGGATTTCATTTGCGCTGATCCGACGTCCTAGATATACTATTTCATCAGCAAAAAAAAACATTTTTCTTCTCTGCATTTTATGCCGTTATTTTTGAGTACTTCTAGCACCGTTTCTAACCGATTGATATGTTCCTCAAAGGTAGGCGCCGATATAATAATATCGTCGAGATAGTTACCGGACCCTTCGATTTTTTGAAGTAGTAGTTCCAGAAATTTTTGGAAAATAGCCGGAGCGCTAGCTACTCTATAAGGCAGACGTTGATACTGAAACAGGCCTAGCGATGTGTTTACAACCATTATTTCCTTTGATTTATCATTGAGTTCAATTTGGAGGTGTGCATCCTTTAAATCAATTTTTGAGAAATGTTTACCATAAGGGATGCGATGGAAAAAATTTTCGCGTGTAGGTAACGGATACTGCTCAACATCAATTTGTGAATTTACTGCCTGCTTAAAGTCTCCGCAAATGCGAATAGTACCATCTGCCTTCGGTGCAAGCACGATCGATGATGCCCAGTTACTATACTTAACCGGTTTCCAAATACCTGCTCAACTACCGTTCCGTCTCTTGCTTAAACTTAGGCATTTGTGCAAATGGTATTTGCCTAGATTTGTAGAATTTTGGAATGGCATTTGGCCGCAACTGTATGTTGGCTTTAAATGATTTAATTGTGCCAAGAGCAGGACGAAATACTTCGGAATACTTATCTAAAAGTTGACCAATTCTATTTGTTTCGAGTTCGGAAATTTGAAAAATGGAAGACCAAGTAAATTGGTTGCATGTTCCAAATTGACTACTACAAGTTTAATTATTTTTTTATTCTTACCGTATTTAGCAACAACACGTATTTCTCCCAGTACAGGTATTTCCTTCCCTCCAAATGCCATTAATTTCTTCGTACACTTGTGTAATGTAAAAGTTCTGCAAGTTCTCGGTATGTGGACGAGTTGATAGTTGAGACGGTTGCTCCCGAATCCAATTGAAAAGTAACGACAACATTACCGATTTCCATATCAATTAATTTTTTATTTTGCTCAGTTTTAATGCAACCCGATAAACAATAAATCGTTTCGACGACTTCTAGGGAATTAGTTTGATATGTTTTGAAATTTGGATTTCTGTGCGCTTCCTCATCCGACCGACTGCTGAATTTTGAATGAGCCTTATGTTGCTTATTGCTCCGATAATTTACATTGGTGTTGTTTGGTTTTGACAAACACACGGCATATCACCCGTATTACAAATAGCATTTTTATACTTGCAATTTTTCCTTTCGTCGTTGAGGAAGCAGGACGAACATGATTTGTTTCGCTTGTCTTTTTTGTCAGTTTGAGATTTTACTCTTTCCAGATCCGTAGTATTGATTTTATTTATTGGGATTGGTAATTCTTTCTCCACCATATTTTCTTTCAAAGGATTCAGCTATGAGAAGAACGTCAGAGAGGGATGGTTTCTGTTTCTGCAAAGCTGCTGCACGAACGGCATTATGTGGTGTGCGTACAATAAGCTGATCGCGAATCATTTCATCCACGAAATTCTGAGAACAATTCTCCGCTGCACACGAGAATGCACACTCTCTTGCAATTCCTCTGAGTTCAGCAACATACTCACGATGTGTTTGTGTACCCTCATTTCTCTCTTAAAAAATTCGTATCTGGCTGCAACAACGTGTCGTTTCTTCTGAAAATGTTCCGTTAGCTTGGCAGTTAGCTGCTCGAACGATTGTTCCTGAAGATTCTGTGACCCAAATAAGTTCTTGAGGAGTTCGAATATATCCGTTCCAATCCATGACAGGAAAAATGATTTTTTCTTTTCAGGTGATAATACCGCTTATGCGAGGAAGTGTTGATTTAGTTGCTCGAGGTAAGAATCCCACACTTGAGTTCCATTACTAAACGCTGGAACATTATCGTTGACTGGACGATTTTGTGTTAGAAACTAATGAAAAATTTAACATACTTTGATTTTTTGATACTGGAAAAGTTTGATTTTTTCGAGATCTTTGGGTAATACTCGTAAGATGCCCTAAATATGTGACCTCTTTTCTAACGAAGTGACATTTTTTTGGTTTAAGCTGTAAGTTACCTATGTGTTCGAAGATGATTGAGAATTTTGATAAATCCAGTATTTTAATCGTCAAGATCGTATCCGTGGATGCCTGGTACAACAAAGATGAGTTTCATAGGCTGTAACGGGGATCTATCACACCGTTCTATAACCGTATATACTCGTAGGATAATACCTGTCCTGTATTTCCTCATTTAAATTTTTTGGAGGCGATATGATCTTGTGTTATTTTAGGTGTTATGTTATTTCTTCCGTTATCACTTTATGGAGGACAGGGTTAACCCATTTAATCCCATGGTTGCGTTAACGCAACATTAACAAAAAAGTTTTTTTTTTTAACTAAAATGGTAACATTTCCGATGCATTTTCTATTTTATTGCATTAACAAATATCTGAAGTAGCATACAACTTTTTTTGGTATGGCTAATAGTACTTGAAGTTTTGGTTATATATACAATAAAATTGACAAATGTCCAAAGAAAACCTACGTACTTTTTAAAAGTCATAAAAATTGCTATTTTCCAATATTTCAAGGTCAAAATTAGTTTTCGTATAATATATATTGCTAGTGGCAATAATTCGGAAACAAAATTTAAGGTAAGTACCTCTAATCGGCTTGTTTTAGTAATGTTGCGAAAACGCAACATTGGGACAAACAGCGACACTTTAGTAGGCTTTGAAAACATTTCTGTTTGAAAAGTTTATTTCCCCACTGGTAATTTATTTGCGGTAATTGGTACTGGTTAGCTCAAATGCAGTGTCGTTATCATAATATAAGGTGCATTACGTCAAGCGATGGGTACTTATACCAGTTCATACCATATGACGGAAAAAATGCTATGAATGCCAATAGGGAATTCGGGCTAGGTGGACAAGCTGTCATAGATCTATTTAGAAAATAGAAATGTTCACAAGGTCTACCAGCTTTAACCTATTGGTTCATCTAAGAAATGAAGGGTATTCTGCTACTGGAACTGTCAGGGAAAATAGAATTCTGAAATGCCCATTGGAGACGAACAAATCAATAGGCAAAAAACAGCGTAGTGGTACGTGGATTCCTGCTATGATCACGAAAATGAAATCAGTGGAATGACAATTCCGTTATTACGGTGGCATCTAATTGCAAGTCTGCACAGCCCAATGTCATGGTTAAATGGTATAATCGTTTGGTGGAATTGGTGGAAAAAAATGGTGGTGGCCATTATTTGTTAATACAATTGACTCCGGAATTGTCAATGCATGGAAGCTGCATAGAATTATTTATAAAGAAAAAACAATCTCTCAGCTGGATCTTAGGTCGGAATTAGTTCGGAGCCCCAATAGTATTAACAAAGGAAAAAAACAATGTGTTCGAGGATGCAGTTCAACTGCCCACTTTGAGATTAGATAATGTTGGCCACATGATTGAGAAAAATCCTGAAAATTGGAGAAGACGGTGCAGAGTTTGTAAAAGCACAACTGTATTTATGTGCAACAAATGTGCAATTCCTTTGCATTCCCATTGTTTTAAGACTAACTACACCTAATTTTTGTTATATGTTTTATCCCAATGTTGCGTTAACGCAACACTCAAAAAGTGGGCCTGGCTGTTAAAAATAAAAAATAAAAAATATGTCAAATATTTATAAAAACTTAAAAAAATTTGTGTTTTCCAGGATATTTGTGCTAGTGGTCCTAAATGGATTAATATGAGCACGGTGGTCGCCATGGACATAGAACGTATCATTGTATTCTTAACAGATGTTCAGAATAGATCTTTTCTTTTCCGGATACAAAAGTGATTCCAATTTCTACAGTCTATTTTTCAAGAAACCGTTTAAGCCAGGGATCAGAGTCTTTTCACTCTAATCCCTCTTGTCCTCTTTTTCTTATGCGGATTAAATTTAAAGAAAAAAATTATAATTTTAATAAGCTAGTTTGAATTTCAGCAAAATATTACATGTTGTATCTGTGAACTGCTTCAGTCTTTAGCTCAGCTGTAGATAACACTAAGACTCGGCGAATTGTTCTGGCACTCACTTCAATTGATGTTTCAGTTTCGAAGTCTTCGGAATACATAAAGGGACTTACATACATAATAGTGCTTTGCCAACCAATCGCCTTTTGTCTTTAACACCTCATTTCTTTTGCAAAGTTTCGGAGGGATTTACCTTGATCGTGCAAGACCATAATAAGTGGTGGTGTTCGCTGAGCGTTTTCAGCAAATCAAAAAAATAATTCATACAATTAATCCACTTTATTCAAATTTTCAATTATCTATTTATATATGTACATATATAAAAAATAATATTTTATCTCGTTTTCGACACGTCTGCCTTGGTTGAGGTCTCGAGCGAAAGTGCCCAAGTGTTTACATAATTGTCGCCCCATACATGCGTGAACATTCTGCCCGCCTTGAAGTATCGGCATATTGCGGATACTTTAACCATCAATAGGTAATGGTGCTAATCGATGAATAGCTCGCCAAAGGACACCGCTTCTCGTCTGAACATCCACCACACGAACCTTGCCGTCAGACGACACTACAGTGTGGATTATCTTTCCCACAAGTCACTTTTGTGGGAGGTGTTGTCATCCGCTAGTAGCACCAACGAACCGACCTTCACATTGTCCGCTGAAGATTTCCATTTAGCCCTTCTTTGCAGTTCCAGTAGATACTCTTTTGACCACCGGTTCCAAAAATGTTGTTTCACTTGCGTTAAGTGACGCCATCTCTTTACACAAGAAATTCTTTCATTTGGAAGATTTTCCGCCAATGCATTTAACGGAGTACCGATCAGGAAATGCCCTAGGGTCAAGACGGGCTCGTCACTGGAATCATTTGACATCACGCAAATCGGCCGAGAATTCAATACTGCCAATTCATGAGAATTCAATCTCAGCCACCACAGTCGATAGCTCTTCAAAGGTCAAACTAGCCTGACACACAGTCCGCAACAAATGAGATTTGGCAGATTTAACTGCTGCTTCCTATAGACCTCCGAAATGGGTGGCTCGCGGAGGAATATGATGGAACTCAATGTGCGAAGCAGTACACCAGTCAGCAATCTTTCCTTGGTGTTGCTGTTGAAGAAACTGATCCCTGAACTCCTTTAATTCGTTTCGAGCCCCAACAAAATTTGTTCATTGTCGCAAAATAGATCACGACATAGCCCTCGTCGCGCAACGAATCTCTTTAATGCCGCAATAAAGCCTTGACTTGACAGATCAGACACCACCTCCAAATTGACAGCTTTTGTTACAAGGCATAAGAATACTGCCACATATGCTTTCATGATGCGCTGCCCTCGTTGTTCAATGTGATGTAAAACGGCCCACAGAACTCCACACCTGTTTTAAGAAAGGGCCTCGCCGGTTGTAGTCTGTCTGCGGGTAAGTTACCCATAATTTGTGCTGAAAGTTTTGATCGATACTTGTAATGCAATGCGTGCACATTGATTAACAATTCTTCTTGCAAGTTTTCTCAGGTCAATCACCCAAAACTGTTGTCGAACGATCGCCACTAATGCCTGGGGTCCTGCGTGTTAATTTTTCCTATGCAAATATCGAATTAGATTAGTTAAAAATGGATGGGATTTGGGGAGAAGAATAGGACACTTGGTTACGTAAGGGAGGTCTGCAAGTTTTTTGGAAACTGCTAAGCCGCAGATAGTGTTTTGAAAATTCCGAATTCGCGGATGTTACCATTGTCAGAAGAGCATCACCATTGCGACGTTTACCCGGAACTTTCTTGATCATATTTGTATATTTTGATCCATCAGATTAAAATATACCAACATTTTCAGTATTTGCACCCAGCAACAGCCTATTTTCGATTTCTTCCATTTACGATACATTTTTCACATTAGTCCGCAGTTTTTCTTTTGCATGTTTTATTTTCAATTCAACGTTCAATTCAATTTCCCGCACAAGTCAGCAGTTTTCCATTTTTGTTTTATTCTCTTTTTATGTTCAATTAAATTTTCCACGAAGGCCAGCAAGTTCATGTGTATCATATTTCTTTTCATTTTTGTTATGTTTTTTTGTTCTTTATATTATCTGGTGTGATATTGATTTTAGCTAAGTAAGCAAATTTATTGTACATATAAATAGTATCGTAAGGCAATAACATTTTATCATTCAAACAATCAAGGTTGTCGAGTGTTCTTACTAAATAATTATTGGTTCTTCCCATCCGCGGTAGAGCTCAATAATACGGATTTTTCTCCAAGTGTGCAAAGGTACAAGAACCTTTTGTGCAATATACGGCTGGTCAAGGTTTACGTACCCTGTCCAGCAAGTCGGTTCAAAAGAGTTCCGACTTAAACATTGGTGACCCCGACGTGATCTCGTCACGTAAGAACATCCGACAAATTCACACGGCGTTGCCAGGGCCGAAACACTGGTTCTCTATTATACACACAATACCACCAAAGCGTTACCAGGGCTTAAAACACTGGTAGGAAGCAACATTCCACATACACACACTATACCACCAAAGGGCTTAAAACACTGGTAGGAAGCACCATTCCACATACACACACTATACCGCCAAAGCGTTACCAGGGCTTAAAACACTGGTAGGAAGCAACATTCCACATACATACACTATACCGTCAAAGCGCTACCAGGGATTAACACATTTGTAGGAAGCAGCGTTCCAGACATCATCGACACAAGCACCCGACATCGTCAGATTCCTTGTTCCCTTCTAATCAAGAAGTAGAAGTCAGCAACACAGTTCACCATGGATGAAATACAAGTTTATGGGATTGTGGGCCGTCAGAAGGCAATCTTTGAAGAACTTCATAGGCTGAAAACAAACGTTGGCAAAGACGGTGCTGACCGCAAAACCTACGAATACAAGGATAAAAAAACTACAGACATTAGAAGCTATATGGAGAGAATTTCAAGAGAATCACGAGAGCATTAAGGATTTCGTAAAGGTGGACCTTTACCTTACGTACAGTCAAACACCTACGACAAGATTGAACAAATATACGAAGAGACTAAACGCACTCTTTTAGCAATCAGGCCTAAAGGAACAGGCACTATTCCAAAGGTCCCAACAAGTGACAATATGGTGGAAACTAGTAGTGCTATATCAAAACTAATAAGGAAACAGTCGTCAATGATCGACACCGTTAAAAATTCGCTTAAGCTACTTATCGAAGATAATCAGGAGCACACCGAAGAGTATTATTCGATAAGGCTTAAGACCATCGAGCAGCACTGGGCGGCTGTACAAGGCTCCCATTACAAAATATGGGACCTCTTAAAAGAGCCCGATACAAGTGTTTATGATGTAGATGCTTACCTTTCAACAGAGGCTGAAGTACAACACGCACTGAGGATTCTTTACAGTCGATCAAAACCAAGATCTGTGTCCGCAACAGCCAATACGGAATCGAAACTACCAAAGGTAGTGTTGCCGAAGTTTGATGGGGACTATTCCAAATGGGTTCAATTTCGTGATCTATACACAAAATTAGTTCACACTCAACCAATCCCGCAATGCCAGAAAATGTGGTACCTGAAGACCACTCTGACTGGAGAAGCTGAAAGATTAATTCATCATTTTTCCATATCCGATACAAATTATATTGCAGCTTGGGAAACCATCACAAGCCGCTACGAAAATACTCGACTACTAGTAACAGCCTTAATAAACAAATTAATAGATCAACCCACAAGTAACTATGAGACTCCATCAAACATCAAAAACCTGCACGATATCACTCGAGAGTGCCTGCTTAGCATTAAAAACCTGGGGGTAAAGACCGAAAACTGGGATCCTCTTTTAATGCACATACTCATTAAACGACTCGATCAGGAATACATATATGCTTTGGGAGCAATCTTTAAGGCATCCCAAGAGACTGCCTTCATTGAAAGAATTCTTGGAATTTTTGGAAGTAAGGTTTCAATCCTTACAGGCCCTAGGGGCAAACGCAAGAAGGGGTCCGGAAGACCAACGCAAAAGATCAGGATCCAACAAGGCGTTCACGACGGTAGCTGCATCAGGGTCTTCGTGCATTTCCTGCAAAGGCAACCATCAGTTGTTCTCCTGTCAGAAATTTCTGCAACTAAGCCCACAACAGCGCCTAAGCCTAGTGCAAAAATCAAAGCATTGCACAAACTGCCTAAAACCAGGACATTATCAAAATGATTGTCTTTCCCGATGCTGTACCAAATGTCAGAAGAAGCACAACACACTTCTTCATCTGGATGAGGTAGCAAGGCCTAAAAACCCGAAGGCATCAGCATTAACAGGCAAGGTAATGTAAACGGCAGATTCAGCCAGTCTTTGTACATCTGCAGCGGGAACCAATTCTTCTACCTTCAACAACCGATACAAAACTTCAAGCATGATACTTGGCACAGTCATAGTTCACATAAAGAGCCCATCAGGCAGCCCAATACCATGCCGAGCTTTATTGGATTCCGGATCTCAGATCAATCTTATAACAGAGAAATTAGCCAATTCTCTGGGCTTGAAGGAGACTTATGAAACATTATATTTTGAAGGCATCGGCCAAGGTAAACGGGTATCCCACCGAAGAATTAATGTGGAGATAAATTCAAAAATCAACGGGTTCTCTGCCAGATTGGAAGCACATATTCTACCAAAAATCATTTCACCACAGCCGTCAAGGCCCATCATTACATCAGCCTGGAAAATTCCAGGCAATATTGTTTTAGCCGATTCACAATTCTCTCGACCAGGACCAATAGACTTGCTCATCGGTGCCGAAATGTTTTATTCAACTTTGGTTGTGGGACAAATAAGCTTAGGAGACGAACTTCCGACCTTGCAAAATACCGTATTTGGTTGGACAGTAGTAGGCAAGGTACCCACTCACACTTCCAATCCCATGGTGGCGTCGTGCGGAATTTGCACGGCCGACGAGGCTCTGGATAGACAGATTGAGAAATTTTGGCGATTAGAAGAAGCAACTTCAACTACGAACAATTTCACTCAAGTAGAGAAACATTGTGAAGCCCACTTCGTTCAAACTACAACTAGAGATCCCAATGGCCGCTTTGTGGTTCGATTACCTTTTAAGGAGGCGCCCACTTGCTTGGGAGAATCGAAGGATATTGCGATGCGAAGATTCATTTCACTTGAGCGGAGGCTTGCGAATTCGCCAGAGCTAAAAATACTGTATAGACAGTTCATGGAGGAATATCAACAATTGGGTCATATGCGAGAAGTAAACCTTCATCAAATTGCCAAACCATATTATGTCTTACCACATCATTGTATTCAAAAACCTGAAAGTAGCACTACTAAGCTAAGAGTAGTTTTTGATGGATCTGCAAAAACATCCACAAACCTCTCAATAAATGATATCTTGTCCACTGGTCCGACCATTCAATATGACGTTTTTTCAATGCTGTTACGATTCCGCATGCCAAGATATGTGTTTACTGCAGATATTGAGAAAATGTACCGGCAAGTTCTCATAAACGAGGAAGATCAAAAGTTCCAATTAATTTGGTGGAGTAGCAGCCCAAACGATGCATTGAAGTGTTTCAAGCTTCAGACAGTTACCTACGGCACCACCTCCGCATCATATTTAACCACAAAGTGTCTTCAAACATTAGCCTAAGAGAACAAGGAACGATTTCTCTTGGGATCAAGGGTACTGGCTCGAGATTTTTACGTAGACGACGTATTAACTGGCTCGGACAAAATTGCCGAGTTACTGACAACTCAATTCGAACTACAAACAATTTTGCAAGGAAGTGGTTTCAAGCTAAGGAAATGGTGCGCGAATCATGCATCTCTCCTGAAATGTATACCGCTCGAGGATAGAGAAACCGAGCTCGATTTCGGCAGCAATGTTGATGAGCACATCAAAACAGTTGGACTTACTTGGATGCCAAAATCCGATCAGCTTTGTGTCAAGACATCCTGGGTTGATAGGGTCAAGGTAACCAAGCGGCTGGGAATCATGCTCCGGTGGTAGTCGTCGCAAAAATATTTCTCCAGAAGTTGTGGGAATTGAAGCTTGACTGGGATGCAGCATTACCTCAAGAACGACATGGCTCAAGTATCGAGGGTCTACAAGCGCTTAATAACATCAAGATTGATAGACACATATTTTCACATAGAGCGACAAAAAACATACAATATCATGTGTTTGCTGACGCATCGGAAAAGGCCTATGGAGCAGCAGCATACGTCCGATCCGTTAGCATTGATAATATAATCACTGTGCTGTGCGATAACTATGCGCTAAATCAAGAGTAGCAACATCAAAACAGACAAGGTTGGCACAACAAACAACCATCGCCCGCTTAGAGCTTTGTGCCGCTTGCCTTGCCACTGAACTTCTACTTCGCTTGCAAAAGGATCTGATGATACACAATGATGCCGCTTTCTTATGGACCGATTCAGAGATCGTTCTCGCTTGGATTAATTCATCATCCTCTGCCTCGCTTCCTGTTTTTATTGCTAATCGAGTATCGCGAATTCGACAAAATACAGTAATTCAACAATGGCACCATGTCCCGTCAAAGGAAAATCCAGCCGATGTGTTTTCACGTGGGATAGCACCTGAACGACTTGAAAATTGCAACATTTGGTACTATGGGCCAAGGTTTTTACATGGGACCACATCAATCTGGCCACCTAAATACAGACCAATTGATGAGGATCAGCCATTTGTGGGAACCGCTGGTCGTGATACACCCCCATATAAGGAGGGAATTTTAACTATCCTCAACCATAAAAATTCTTTTAAGAACGCGGTAAGAATAGTCGCCTACATATTGAGGTACATTCACAACTTAAGGCAAAGGGTCTTAATAACCAAAATTAACAAAAGACAAGACTTGTCAGCTAAAAAAATTGCATTAAGGGAGGCGGAAATCGAGCCGACGAATGGCCCTCTCTTAGCAGTGGAACTAAGCCAATCAGAAAATATTCCAACTCATGCAGCAGGATAAATTTACGAATGAAATCGCCCATCTGAAGGACGAGGGTGAAGTTCCAAATACAAATCCGTATAAGAGCCTCGCACCCTTTCTAGATAAAGAAGGGCTGATTCGCGTAGGCGGGCGTTTAGAAGCATCGTCTTTACCATACGACGCTAAGCACTCCATACTTATACCATACGATCATCCATTCACCAAAATCCTATTTATGGAAATTCACGAGGACAACAATCATGTTGGGCCGCAAACCATGCTCTCAATAGCTAGGCAAAGCATTTGGCCTGTAAAAGGAAAGACTGTAGCTCGATCAGTTTTACACAAGTGTGTAGCATGTTCTCGCTCCACGCCCAAGCTTTTAACTCAGCAAATGGGAAATTTGCCTGCAGACAGAGTTCAGCCAGCTAGGCCGTTCATCAACACAGGCGTCGACTTTTGCGGCCCAGTTTCAACACACTACAAGTTAAGAGGCAAACGGCCTCAAAAATCCTATATTGCAATTTTCTGCTGCTTTTCTACCAAGGCGTGTCATTTAGAACTTGTAACCGTTTAACGGCACGAGGCTTCATAGGGGCACTCAATCGATTCATGGCTAGACGAGGTCATTGTCGAAATATATATTGCGACAATGGTACAAACTTTGTTGGCGCCAAGAACCAGCTATCAGAATTAATGGCTTTCATGAAATCCGAAGCAGAAAAGGAAAAAATAACATCTTTATGTGTTGCAAAAGGATGTGACTTTCATTTTATACCACCACGTTCCCCGCATTTTGGTGGGCTTTGGGAGGCTGCGGTTAAATCATCGAAGTATTTGCTACAACAAACTCTGGCAGGAGCATCCTTAACATACGAGGAACTTGAAACAGCTGTCACCCAAGTTGAGGCTATATTAAATTCAAGGCCCGTAACTCCAATGTCCGATTCACCGAATGATCTCGCTGCCTTAACCCCCGGTCATTTCCTCATTGGAGAACCTCTCATCAGCAATGTCGATCCTGCGGCCGTACCAAGTGATTCAGGGATACTTGCTCGCTGGAATCTGGTAAATCATCTCAAAAATGAATTCTGACGCCGATGGTCACGTGATTACCTGAATCAGCTACAACACCTGTACAAATGGAAGGAGAGATGCCAGAATGCAGAACCCGGAATGATGGTCATAATCAAAGAAGATAACACACCAAGTCTACAATGGCCACTTGGACGCATCACGAATGTAATAACCGGAAACGACGGACTGGTTCGAGTGACCGACGTACGGACAGCTAAGGGGACATTCCGTCGTGCCATACACAGATTGGCCCCACTTCCTATTTTAACTCAAGATGATGAGTTCAATACAAAGACACACATCGGAAAAATTCACTACCCACCAACTTTGACCCGTTCACGCAGCAAATCTGACGATGAACCAGTACAAAAAAAGAGGTTTAAGCCTTCAATTGGAAAGGCGACCCTTGCTCTTGATAGTTGCGTTGGCTCCCATTATAGCATGTACACCAGTCAAGGTTCAACCCTTTCAGTCACAGCCAGGAATTTACTTTGAAAATTTCGGAGCCTCAGCCTTAACTACAAGCAGTTGGACCATAATAGCCTATTATGACATGGCCCCTTATTGAACCGAATACCACTCGATAATGACTTATACTAAAAAATTAGCAGAAATTTGTCAACTATTGCCAAACAAAAATGAGACTTGCAAAAATGAGACCATGCTCCAATTTGATCGATTGCACGCAAAAACACAAAAGGATAATGAACTTCTCTCTATAACCTCGGTCACTCAGAGAGCTCGCCGTGGAGCTATAAATTTTGTAGGCAATGTGGCTAATGCTCTGTTTGGGGTTCTGGACGATGAATACGCCAACATACTGCAACAATCAACACAATAAGACAAAATGAAGATAACATAGTTCGCCTTATACGTAATCAGACCTCCATAATTGACGCCACTATAAATATTATCAAGGAAAGCGAGCAAGAGACAAATTTTCATTTCGAAGAGATAGAGGAAAACGTTGAACAGCTCACAGCTGTTATAAATGACATTAGACAACGATACCAACAGGAAAGATTGCGTCAGCTTTTTAACTCCATCGCTCTGCAGCTTATACTGGTCTCTTCACAGTTTCAAAGGACTCAATCCTCATTAATAGACGTGATGATTGACACTCATCATGGACGAATAAATCCTCAGCTGATTTCCGCTGGTCAGTTTAAACAGGAGATTACAAAAATAAGAGCAAATCTTCCTTCTGCAGTCAGGCTCCCAGTAGGACAAGATGAAATCCCGAAACTTTATCATCTTATGAGCATTCATGGCAAGGCGCTAAAGAGACACATAATCTTTAAGGTTGAATTGCCACTCCTAAGTCTGGATGAATTTGAGCTCTTCAAGGTGATTCATGTTCCAGTACTGGTGGGAGGATCATTTCTCACAATAAAACCATCAACCGAATACATAATGATTAATTTGCATCGTGATCAGTACTACCCCCTATCAACAGTGGAATTCCAAGGATGTTACTCCCTTACTGAAAAAAGACATATTTGCCATTTACAACATCCAATTTATAGACGGGGATCAAAAGTAAGCTCCTGCGAAATCAACTTCTTAAATCATGGTCAACAATCTCCCGCATGCAACGTTGTAGGCGCAAATGATGGTCCCTATTGGATCCAATTGCACAAACCAAACGCATGGATATATGTTTTAAAGGTTAAAACCACGTTAAATGTGGTATGTAATGACACCGTGGAACAAACCATTATGGAGGGCTCTGGAATCCTGCAAATTGAACCCGGCTGCATTATCAAAGATGACTTCATAACGTTGCGTGCCCACTTTATACACAGAACAATCTCAAGACTTTCTTACTCTCCGGCAGCGAATCTATCGGATTATGCGCTATCAGATAATTTGACTATAGCATCTCATAAACCCTTGTCCTACAAGAAACATGTAGACGAATTAAAGGCACTCAAGCAAGAGCTCATCAATATTACTAAGACAATGCCTTCTGTAACATATCGTAATGATGTGCACCAATTTACGGTGGGCTACGTGGGATTAATCACTTCCACCATAATCCTCATCTGCGTGTTGCGATGGTCATACGTCTACTACTGTAAGCATAAGACAGTAGTCCCCAAAGATGAAACAAATTTCAGCGTAACCCCGGTGGAAATTCGAAGTGACGGCGACAACAAAAATGAAGACCTTAAACATAAAAACCCCAGCAACATTACCTTCGAAATGATAGTATGATTTCGAACATAGTTCAACGGGCGGAGAAGGTATAAGTTAAACTATTTAGTCTAGTTTCTTTTTAAAAAAAAACAACTTTATTGTTTCCCGGTTGAGTTACAATTGATTGCTTGAAATTAACTTAAATCAATTTATACCTAATTGCGATACTTGCATCGTTGGCGTTTATTGCAATGTCAGCAGCAAAGTCATTGCACGGTTAATTGCGCAGGTGAAACTTGATGCGTTATGTTGAATTTGGGTTGAAGCAGAATTGGGTCATCAAAGTTCGTTGTCACGGGAGTTCGTTGGCGTCGATATTCGCTGCGTTGTGTTTTGCTTCGTTATGCTGGTGTATTAACTCTTCCCCCTTTAAATTGATGTGTCCTCACATAAGTTATTGTCAGAAATATGGAATGTTGTAAATGTTTTGGGAACCGAATGGTGTTGGGGTTTGTACAGGTATCTTATTGGACATCGGAATACTTCCTGCTTCTATGCTGATGAGCGTGGGCTTTGTGGCGATGCTGTGTGCCTTTCGTCTCTTTACATGGTCGAGGATTTTGAACGTTATAAAGATGAGAAAAACTGCTCCGAATAAGATATAATTTATAGACTGATGAATGCGTTTTTCCATTTGAATGAAATTTATTTGTCTGGTATTGTTAATGTGAAGTTCTTTAATCCATTCGAGTGACAAGACTTCTTCTATTCCTTCGTCTTTAGTGGGTATGCGAAGAAAGGGAGGTAAAATGTTGGTTAACTGTTTCACGGGATATGAATTTTTGGTTATCAATGGTTATTTAAGAGTTCTCAAATTTAACAAGGAATGTTCCATTAACCTCGTGTCTAGTATTATTAAAGTTAAAATTGTTCAAAAAGATGACACCAGGTGCGAGTTCCTCCAATCGTGGTATGTGGTGGTCTTTGGTTACGGTGCAAGACTAATTCTTACTTTCTAACAATTTAGTTATGCACTTATCATTAGTTATATATATTACATCGGTTTGCTTACAAAGTGTTAATTGATAAATTTTTTTACAATTTCTTAAGATTCCAAAATATTGTTTATTTTTCCTTAGTATATTTTCGTATATAATTTTATTTATTAGATTGTTTTTCTTTCTTACTGACTTAACGATAAGTTTTTCATAAATAATATCAGTTGTTCTAGGTACAGATACAATATAGAGCAACCTTAGTGAATTGTGTGCTATTTTCACATCAGAGAATTGCAAGGCTTGTTCTATATTTACGTATGGGAAATGGTTAACATTTAACTGGTTTAAAGCTAAGATAATTTCTGCTTTTGATAGGATATTTGAATTTATTATATTATTTCTAGCTAATTCTAAAGATTGGATAACATTTGTTAGCTCTTGTTATTAGTTTTAACTTATATTGTAAACACAAGGAAAGTTCTTTCTCGAACATTTTATCTTTCTTTATATAATTCATTAATACATTTGTTGTGTTTGTTATTTCATTAATTTGTTTCATATATTCTTTATTAATTATATAGGGTCCGCCAAATAACTTTTTTTTTTTTTGAAAATGCTATAAAAAAAACTACTGAATATTTTCTCAAATTTCTTTTTTTATTTGAAAGTACAATCCTTCCGGTTAATAATGGAAAATAATTTCATTCAAATGGCTGCCTCGGCTGGCCATGCAGTAGCCTACACGATCGGTCCAATTTTTAAGCACATTATCGATTGTGTGCAGCTGTATTTCACCAATGGCTTCACGAATATTGTCCTTTAAAGCGTCAATTGTCTCTGGCTTGTCGGCGTAACACTTATCTTTGACGGCACTCCACAAATAATAGTCCAACGGTGTCAAATCGCAGCTCCGAGGTGGCCAAACGACATCAGCTCTGCGGCTGATAATGCGATCTTCAAAAACAGGGCGCAAAACATCGAGTGTAGCTTCGGCTGTGTGGCACGTAGCGCCTTCCTGTTGAAACCAAATGTTGCCAATATCCTCCTCTTCAATTTTTGTGAACAAAAATTCGTTCAACATGGCCCGATAACGATCGCCATTGACTGTAACGGCCACTCCTTGCTCATTTTCGAAGAAAAATGGCCCAATTATGCCTCTGGACCAAAATCCTCACCAAACAGTGGCTCGTTTTGGGTGCACCGGCTTTTCAATGTATGCGTGCGGGTTTTCTGTGCCCCAAATGCGACAATTTTGCTTGTTTACATACCCGCCAAGATCAAAATGAGCTTCATCTGAAAAGATGATTTTTTGGCAAAATCGGCATCTTCTGTAAGTCGATCGCAGGCCCACTTAGCGAAGCGTTGTTCAAGCGTATACACAACCATATTCGTTCAGCGGAAGGATAAAACTAATTATCTGTCAAATCAGTCATGAGCTAAGTGTTACCATTCACGAAATAAGCACTACTTGAAAAAAAAAACGTTAGATGGCGGACCCTTTATATTGATTATTGTTATTTTCTATCATGCCGTTCATTTTATTTTCTATAAGTATGAGGTCATCATGGTCAGGGCTGCCAGCGAGCCATTTCCATGCTGAACCAATGAAATTGAGTGATCTTTTAGATTCATGCTTTATTTTTATATTATTAATCATTGTTTGTATTTGTGTTACCTCATGATTAAGTAGTTCATGAAGTGGATTTGTTTTTGGGATACTGGATTGGATTAGGGAGGATGTCTCAGAAACGAAATGTTGGTATTGGTCGGTTTCGATGAGATGAATAAGTTTCAGGTTTCCATTTTGGATTTTTGCTTCACCATCTGCTAGGGCTACTATTTGGGAGTCAGTAAATTCGAGTACTTTAACGTCTGCATTAGCGATGACGACCAAGAATCTGTAGAAGAGATAATCAATTACGAATATTGCTCTTGTGGACGACCTTTCCAGTCTCGGTTACGACTGTGGTTGCTTTATCTTCCTTTACTACTTCTGTTTTGAACCTAGGGGAAAGTTTAGAACCTATTCTCTTATTGATCTTTACATATATAGTGTCTCCTGGCTGATAAACTTTGATCGGTTGCCTATTTTTATTGTGGTTTCTAAGGTCTATTTCTTGTTTCTTCCTAAGTTTAATAATGTTTTCTTGTCTGGCTTTTTCGAATTGTTCTGGAATGACGTTAATATTTCTTCCAAAGAATGTGTCTATTGGTCTTTGTCCTGTAGTGGAATGCACTGAACAATTATATTCATACACGGATCTTAAGAGAAGGTCTTCGAAGGAATTATGGGAGCTATTGGTTTTTAGACATGTGGCGGACCCCACAAGCGGACCAGTAGGAATGCAGTTAAGTGGGAAGGTTATGGTCCTACACTTCTGACCATAACGACGCCGGGATAAAAAAGAAAAGAAGAAGATTGGTTTTTAGACATCTCATTATCTCAGTCAAAGTTGAGTGGAAGCGTTCCACCTGACCATTAACTGTGCTAGTGTAAGGTGGTGTTTTGAAGATTTTACTTCCTAACTGGTCTTCTATCATGAAAGTAATTGAGGCGGAATTCAAAGATTTTTCGTTATCTATTACTATCATCTCTGGGACTCCAAATGAAAATAGTAATTCTTTAAGAGGGTCTTTTATATCTTCTATGGAACGTGATTTAAGAACTTTTACCTGGGCATACTTGGAAAATTTGTCAAGAGCGGTTAACACAAGTTGTTTTTCAGTTGAGTATATGTCGAAATGGACAATGTGTCCGGGGTAATTGTGGATGGGTGTTGCTTTAAGTTGTGGTTTATTCGGATGTCTTTCGTACTTGTTTTCCTTGCAAACACGACATTGTTTGACAATTCTATTAATCTTGGCGTTCATTTGAGGAAAGTAGTATTTTAGGAGCAGTTGAGCTTTATTTTCTTTAGGGCTTCGATGTGCTCTTTGATGAGTTCTCAATATTTGTTCTTCTTGTTTTGTTTCGTCTGTTAAGTCTTGTACCCTAGTCTGTGTATGTCGTATTTTGTAAGCGGTAAAGTATGAAGCGTATATGTTTTGTATTTCACCCATTGTTTCTTCGTCAGCCAATACTCCGTTTATTACTGATGGTATAAGAAATCTTTTGAAAATAGAAAGAAGATGTTCGAGCTGGTTAGGGGTTTCATTTCCTTTGAGTAAGAGGATTTGGTTTTTGTAAACATTTATCAGAATTTCAACAGAGGAAATAAGGTTATGCGACGAACTTTCGTCTCTGTGGATAGAGGCGGTCATAGAGTTAATGAAAGAATCTTGAGGTGGTCTAGACAGAGCGTCAGCTACAACGTTAGCTCTTCCTGGTTTATACTGGAGCTCATAGTTGTATTCTTCTAAAATGGCTTTCCAGCGTTTCATCTTTGAGTTTGTGTTCTTGTTGCTGAGCGCATACGTCAGTGGTTGATGATCAGTAAATATTTTAACTTTTGCTCTTCCATATAGGTAGTTCCTGAATGTATTTAGGGCCCAAATTATGGCGAGCATCTCCTTCTCGTTGACTACGTAATTCTCTTCAGCTTTGCTTAGTGTTCTGGAAATAAACATTATCGGTTTGTCATCTTGTGACAACACGGCTCCGATTGCGTAATTGGACGCATCTGTTGTAAGCGTGAATTACTTTTTAAAGTCTGGGTAGGCCAACAATGTTTCTTCCGTAGTAAGGGAATTTTTAATTTTTTTGAAGGCTTGCATTGCTTCTTCATCGAGATTGATGGTTTTTTTTGCGGAAATGGATTTCGATACGCGTCCATCTTCCCCCCTTAAAAGGGCTGTGAGGGGTTTAGCAAGCTTGGCGTAGTCCTTGATAAAACGCCGATAATAGCCCGAAAGGCCGAGGAATGATCGCAAGTCTTTGAGAGTTTTTAGTATCGGGAAATTGGAAATGGCGCTCACCTTTTCTGGGTTCGTTTTAATCTCTTCTGCAGACACAATGAATCCTAGAAATTCTACTTCACGTTTGTAGAACTCACATTTGTCCAACTGGACCTTCATATTTGCAGATGTGAGTGTTTTGAATACCGTTCTGATGTTTTCCAAGTGGGTTTTTTCATCGGGGCTAAATATGATAATATCGTCTATATAGACGTAGCATATTTTACCGATATGCTCACGGAGGATATCGTCTAGCGCTCTCTGAAAAATCGATGGAGCATTTTTCAGACCGAAAGGCAGCCTTATGAACTCGTATTTCCCGTTGTTCACCGAGAACGCTGTTTTTTCTATATCTGATTCCTTCAGAGGAATCTGGTGAAACCCACTCTTAAGGTCGAGCACAGTGAACCAGCTGCTTTGGCTTAATTGTGAGAGAACCTCATTGATTTCGGGTATTGGATATTTGTCTGCGATAGTGACTGAATTGAGTTTCCGGTAGTCGATCACTAGTCGGAACTTTTTTTCTCCAGAGGCATCAGCCTTCTTTGGGACAATCCACACCGGTGAATTGTACGGTGAGCGGGAAGGTCGAATAATGCCGTTCGCTAGCATGTCTTGGATTTGTTTTTCAACCTCTTGTTTTAGGGAAAAAAGGGAATTGATGAGGTGTGAGAATGTGGGAGAATGTTTTGTTTACGCGGAGATAACTGTGGTAGAGCAGATGATTGCATTCGCCTTCCTATTCCCTGGTTACTGTTAGCATATGTCGATCTAAAATTTTGATTTTCTAATTTCAGACACAGGTATAAGGCTTGCGGAAGATCAATAGGCTCGCGGATTCCGAGGAGTCTTGGCAGGTCTCCTTTTAATCCTCTTATAAAGGTATCAAGTGCCTTATCACGATATGTTTTGGTTAGCAGAGAGAGTGCCTCTGGACCAACGTCCATGCAAGAGATTTTATTCAATATTAACGAAAGGTGCGAATATACGGATTGGTAAAATCCTTGGATGGTGTCGTTACCTTGAATTAGGGACGTCATTTGGTATTCTAATGTTCCGAGGTCCCTTTTATCCGCAAAATGCAGAGTAAGGCATCGTGAAATTGCTTCCCAATCGAGTGGACTATTGTAGGATTCGAGTGCGATGTCCGCATTTCCTACAATTTTATTCCTAATGACGCTAAGCACTCCAAAATACTTTGGTTTTCCCTTGATGGGTTCATATAAGCGAATGATTCTATCCACGCTCTTCCTCCAAGAACTGAGCTCTCTAGGTTGTCCTGAGAATTCGCGGAGAGATCGAACAACATCTGGGATCTTGTCAAGGTTTGCTCCAAGTTCAGCGTTAATACACTGGTCTTCGCCAGCTCCGATCCCCGCATTTGGATTGAGAATGTTTTCTATTACATGCCTGCCTTCCTTATTCAATACGTTAAGCACAATGGTTGATAACATTGAAGTTAGTTCTGCTGAGACTACAGGAGTATCTTGAGTGGAGGTATTAGGACGAAAAGAACCGGGGTTGGGATTCAGTACGGGTGGTCTGAGTATATTTTCATTCGGCATGATTAATTGTTTATATGTATATGTATATATGTATATGTCTATTAATATAATTTTAAGAAAAGGTTGTTTGTGTTTTTTATTGATTATTTCTAGAATATCCAATTTACTTTTTTCAGATTATTTATTCTTTTCGGACAATTTCTTTCTTCGATACTTATTATAAAATTTAGTTAATAATTTATAATTAAAACAATTCTTACGCTACAATGATCAAGGATTCCATGATCTCCTTAGAGCGGCTGGTAATCTGCGTAGTTACCTCCTTTTCGTCGTCCGTCGAGTGTTTAGCTGCCGGCGTTACTAAGGGGCCTCGTTTCTCTAAGGTTTTTTTTTTTGTTTTATGCTCGCGATTTTCACAATCACTAGTTTTTGCTAATCGTCACGACCGCTTTCTTTTTTAATTGTCACAATCACTTTTTTTTCTCTTTCTAATTGTCACAATCACTTTTTTTCTCTCTAATTGTCACAATTACTGGCCACAGATAGCTTTCGAGAAATTAGCCGTCGAACTACTTGAGGACACTTTTGACTATTTCGCGGACCGATTTAGCACAGGTACTACTTAAGGACGCAGACTATATACCGGTTTTTACTTTGCTATCTGTGGTCCCTGCTCGGGCGCCAGTTAAACTATTTAGTCTAGTTTATTTTTAAAAAAAAACAACTTTATTGTTTCCCGGTTGAGTTACAATTGATTGCTTGAAATTAACTTAAATCAATTTATACCTAATTGCGATACTTGCATCGTTGGCGTTTATTGCAATGTCAGCAGCAAAGTCATTGCACGGTTAATTGCGCAGGTGAAACTTGATGCGTTATGTTGAATTTGGGTTGAAGCAGAATTGGGTCATCAAAGTTCGTTGTCACGGGAGTTCGTTGGCGTCGTTGAATTTGGGTTGAAGCAGAATTGGGTCATCAAAGTTCGTTGTCACGGGAGTTCGTTGGCGTCGATATTCGCTGCGTTGTGTTTTGCTTCGTTATGCTGGTGTGTTAACTTATATTTTGATCCATCAGATTAAAATAGACCAACATTTTCAATATTTGCACCCAGCAACAGCCTATTTTCGATTTCTTCCATTTACGATACATTTTTCACATTAGTCCGCAGTTTTTCTTTTGCATGTTTTATTTTCAATTCAACGTTCAATTCAATTTCCCGCACAAGTCAGCAGTTTTCCATTTTTGTTTTATTCTCTTTTTATGTTCAATTAAATTTTCCACGAAGGCCAGCAAGTTCATGTGTATCATATTTCTTTTCATTTTTGTTATGTTTTTTTGTTCTTTATATTATTTGGTGTGATATTGATTTTAGCTAAGTAAGCAAATTTATTGTATAAATAGTATCGTAAGGCAATAAAATTTTATCATTCAAACAATCAAGGTTGTCGAGTGTTCTTACTAAATAATTATTAATTCTTCCCATCCGCGGTAGAGCTCAATAATACGGATTTTTCTCCAACTGTGCAAAGGTACAAGAACCTTTTGTGCAATATACGGTTGGTCAAGGTTTACGTACCCTGTCCAGCAAGTCAGTTCAAAAGAGTTCCGACTTAAACAATATTTGTACAATCCTTTTGACTTGGCCAATTGCTCTTTGGTTTCTTTGGAAAATCTGGGCCTTGAAACCATATGCTCTTTTTTAATTCCTCCGGATAAGCTCTTCTCGATATAATATCGGCTGGATTTTTCTTACCGCTGACATGCCTCCAATTTGCGGACGGAAGTTCAGTTTGAATTAGTGATATCCCAAGTCGGGTGCGCCTACAACCAACAAAGAACGATCTCGGAATCAGTCCATAAGTAGATTTTATCCACGAGATGTGAAAAATTAGGCAGTACTCTTACCAATAACCGTATTAACATTTCAGCAGCGCAGAGTTCTAATCGCGGTAAAGTCTGAGTTTTTACAGGAGCCACCTTCGACTTAGCACTCAATAAATTGCAAGTTACTCGACCATTTACATCGGTAAGCCTTACATAGACACAACAACCATATGCTTTCAACGACGCATCCGCGAACCCGTGTAGTTCCATTGTTTCGCAGTTTGGGGCCAATGCATAACTTGGATTTTTTAGCAATTTTAATTCCTTCAACCGATGTCTAATCTCCTTCCATTCATCATGTATACGGACTTGTACTGACTCGTCCCAAGCGGCCTTTTTTATCCAGAGATTTTGTAATATTATCTTTCCTTTAACAATCACTGGATTTATAAGGCCCAACGGATCGAAAAGCAATGACAACTCGGACAGAATGATCCTCTTGGTAACATTCCTTTCAGTAGCAAGATCTGGTGCGATGTATTGAAGTTGATCGAGTGTCGGATTCCATTGAATTCCTAAAGCTTTGATTATATCTGAGTCGTTAATTCGTAAGAAAATTTCTTTCTCAACTTCAGGAATTCGTCGCAACATTTCATTATCGTTGGTCCACCATTTTCTTAAGTGAAAACCCGCACTTTCCAAAATAGTCCTGACTTCTTCATAGATCCTAGAAACCTCTTCCAACGAATCCCCTCACCTTATGAGGTCATCCATATAGAAGTCTTGGCCTAGCACTCTTGAACCTAAGGGATACACCTCGCTATGGGTTTCTACCCACGTTTTTAAGCAATGAGTTGCTTGGTAGGGGGCCGAAGTAGTACCATAAGTTACGGTGTTTAATTGATATACCTTTAACTCATTAGACCTCCAAAGAACACATTGGTATTTACAGTCTTTGAGATTAACCAGTATCTGTCGATACATTTTTGAAATGTCTGCTGTTAAGGCATATTTATAGCAACGAAATCTTATTATAATGTCGAACAACGTGTCCTGAAGAACCGGCCCTTTGAGTAACACATCATTCAATGAAAACCCTGAGGACGTACTCGCACTGCAGTAAAAAACAACCCTCAATTTTGTAGTAGAAGAATCTGGCCTGAGAACATACTGATGAGGGCAGACATGTTTCATCTGGCTTACCATCGCCTCCGGGACTTCCTGCATATAACCTAACTCTTCGTATTCCTTCATAAACCTGCAGTACTGTTCCATAATCATTGAATTTCTGGCCAACTTCCTCTCCGAGGCGAAAAATATTTTCTTTGCATTATCCAAAGAGTTTCTCAGAACCTCGGGATTTTGCTTAAATGGTAACGATACTACAAATTTCCCTTCTTCATTTCGAATGGTGGTTTTTAAGAAGTGTTCTCCACACTTAGTTTCTTCTAGCGTAAGGTTATTTCGTTTTAAGTCAATCGATTCCAATTTCCAAAACTGTTCGACAACTTCGCTAAGCCGAATATCCTCATCTGGTTGCAGGCCATTAACTAAACAAACCGTAGCCTTCGAAACTAAAGAACTGTCATATCTGCCCGACACTACCCAGCCGAATACGATTTACTGTAAAGTAGGTTGAACTTCACCTTTTATTTGACCAACTGCCAACAATTCGAAAAAACATTCTGCTCCGATGAGCATATCAATTTTCGATGACTGATTAAAATATGGGTCAGGTAATACTACGTTCTTTGGAAGGTTCCAACCATCTATGTCAAATGATCGGTTAGGCTAAGGATTTGTAATGGCTTTTATGACGAAAAATTCTAAATTTGTTTTAAAGTCTGGGATTCTGGATTTACAGAGAGCATTCGTCCGATGCGGTACTTTCGACACCTCCTTCCCGATGCCACTGACTTCTACATCTGCGTTGACTTTTTTCAACCTGAGCCTTTGAGCCATCTGTTCAGTATATATATATAATAGGAAATGTTCTCTCACCCGTTTCAAGTGCTACCATTTCACGCAATTCAGAGTGCAGCATTTATTATTATGTATTTAAATATAATATATATTAAATAAATGTATTTAAATATAATATATATTAAATAAATGTATTTAAATATACAGGGTGTCCCACGAGCAGTGTGCCAAAAAGGTAGACCGTGTAGGTCTGGTTAAGACAAGAAAAAAATCGTATGGGAGGGGAAGTCTATTCCCCCCCGTTTAGCCGGGAGGGGCAATTTTCTAAAAAAAATTACTTAATTTGGGAAAAAAATTATTAAAAATCAACAGTTACATCCACAATGTCGTGATATACTTTTTTGTAAAGCCAGAAACCTCTTCTTTCATCTTGTTTTTAAACGAAGCTGTTTTAAGGAATAGTTCTTGAGAAATTAATTTTCAAACTAAAAATTTTGAAAAAAAAATTTCGAACTATTTTTTTTCAAAATTGTATGTAATTAAGTACTAATTTTTTTTCAAAAATTCAATTCTCTTATTAGTATTTAGTTAAAAACAGAAAACCGGATGCAAAAATGCCTTGTAGTTTTTGAGAAATTAAAAAAAAAAAACCGAACCACTTTTTTCTAAGAAAAACTTTTTTTTTGGTCTTAACGCGGCTGGACTTGTAGGCAAATTAATGTATGAAACATTGACCTCTTTCTTATTATTTTTAAAAAATTCGGAGTTTTATTATAATAAATTTTCAATATGATCCCCATTTTTTAGAAGGCAAAGATTATATCTCCTTCTAATGGCTGCACATAAGTCTATGCTTGACAAATTTTCCTGCAATTTGACTCCAGCGACTTCAATCCGTTCTTTCAGTTATTCCAAAGATACTATCTCCACTTCGTAAACATAATTCTTCATGAATCCCCACACATAAAAATCTAGAGGAGTTAAATCTGGTGATCTAGGTGCCAGTTTCTAACCCGTAAGCTGTAGTGTGCTGGTGCTCCATCTTGCTGGTACATTAAATTATCTGCTATGGCCAAAGGAACGTTGTCCATCAAATCGGGCAAAAGGTCTCGTAGGAACTGCAGGTATGATTCTCCATTAATAACGGCATTCAAAAACCGGGGTCCGATTACAGTTTGTCCAACAATACCAAGCCAAACATTACAGCTAAAGCGGTGTTGTGACTTATTTTGTTTTTTGTTGTGTGGATTGGTGCTACTCCAATGATGCAAATTGTGGAAGTTAGTAACCCCATCTCTGGTAAACTGCGCTTCATCCGTCCAGAATATCCTTGCAAAATAGTTTCGTTCAGTTTCATCTCGAAGCAGTAATGATCGACAAAATTCTGCTCTCAAAAACTTGTCGTTTGAGGTGAGTTCCTGAACTGGCCTAAAATGGTACGGGTGTAAGTTTTCGGTATGAAGCACTCTCCATACTCTAGATTTTGGCACTCCAAGCATAATAGCTATCCTCCTTGTACTAAGGGAGGGATTACGTCGGACCAAATCCAAAATTCTTTCATCTAAGATTCCTGATCCATCTGTTACTGATCTTTCGCTTCTTCTGAATTCTTGAATGAATTCTTGAAAACATGCTACGACTGGGACACCTCCGATTGGGATATCTTTCAGCGTAGAGTCTTTCGGCTTCACGATCTCGACCATTAGGCCGGCCATTCACGGCACAAATAAACTGTGCAAACTTTCATTTGCGCAGTGCATTTGTGTTGTGAATGGGGATGTTTGTGCTATTTGCGCAGTGAACTGTGTAAAAAATCAAACGATTTTGATTTTCGCTCAAGTTTCGAGATTTGCACAGTTAATTTGTATGGTGAATGGATGAGAATGCGCAATTTTTCATTTTGTGTGGAATTGTCAATGAGAGAACATCGAAGCGGAATAATGGCTAGTGACGACAGACAATTCTGGACGTTTGTTTTTCTATATAAGGTGTCACCTTTAATAACAGATCTTCAAACGTATGTTTTTCCATGCGCATATAATTTTTAAAGTCGATTTGCGAGGTATACAGTAGTTCTTTCAACAGTTTGTTTTGACCTAATTCTTGTCTTTGAATATACCAATTTTTACACCACACACTTTTTCTTTTTTTGCAGTTTTTTCTATTTTTCCTTTTTATCGCAATAGCAAGCAATAAATATATAGCACATTTTGAACACATCTTAACTGATTGAAGTTTGTGTTTAAAATGAAAACTGTGCAATTTGCATGTGTCGTGTTTTGCACAAACGAGGTGGTTTCAAGTTAAAATTTGCGCAGTTTATTTGTGTCGTGAATGGCCGGCCTTAGCTAAACCGTAGCAGAAGTGCATGTCCGTTAATTCTTCTCGAGAGTATGAGTTTGACATCGTAATGTGTTGATGAGTTAACATCCAATTTGGAAATGTTTTTTTATTAAAAATGCGATGCCTTTTATTTACATTTGGGTTGCAAATATTTTGTTTTTCAATAAAGAAAAATTGCGGTTTTATTGTCTTAAGGTCTTAAGGGTAGGACCCATCGGCGGCGGGCGGACCCAGACGAAATTGGCAGGTCAGTTTTCAGGCGTTATCAATGAAAAAAAGGATTAATCCAGGGTTATTCCAATACTGTCACTTTATTGTATCCTCATAAAACTCCGAATTTTTTAAAAATAATAAAAAAGAGGTCAATGTTTTATACATTATTTTGCCTACAAGTCCAGCCACGTTAAAACCAAAAAAAGGTTTTTCTTAGAAAAAAATGGACCCCCCCTCTCCCATACGATTTTTTTCTTGACCAGACCTACACGCTCTAGCTTTTTTGGCACACTGCTCGTGGGACACCCTGTATATTAAATATATAATAGGAAATGTTCTTTCACCATAATTCATTTCAAATACATACGAGGGTGGTCCGATAAGTACTTAGCCTACAAAAGAAAAACAACGTTTTTGGAGAAATGGCGATTTATTTTTCAATATAGTCTTCTTTTAGCTCGATAGGTATATTTGACCCAGCGATGCTCCAACTTTTTTAATCCGTCTCAAAAGTACGTTTTCTCGAGGTCTGCAAAGTAGGCCTTCGTGGCGGCGATGACCTCTTCATTCGACTGAAATTTCTGCCCGGCAAGTGACTTTTTCAAGTTTGTAAACAAAAATAAGTCGCACGGGGCCACATCTGGAGAATACGGTGGATGGGGAGGTGTGACCCGGTGCGTTATCATGGTGGAAGAGCACTTTTTTCTAAAGAGGTAACGGATATCCGGTTAGTATCCGTTATCCGGCTATCTGGCCACTTTTTTTTCTATCCGGCCGGAATGCCGGATAGAGAGTAAGTATTCGGCGAATACCGGATAGGTAAAATAAAACATAAAAACAAGAAGTCGATTGAAAAAGTATTTTTTTTTTTATTAACAGTACTTAAATAAGTAACAAAATTAGTAGTTATAATTGGTTAAAGGCAGATTATGATGAATAAAAATAAGTTTTTCTGCATTAACCGATAAAAGACGGTTGCGTTTATTTTCACATACTAGGCCAGCTTCAGAAAACAGTCTCTCGCTGTATACGCTGCTACTTGGTGATGAAAGATAGACCTTCGCAAATTTTGCTAAAATTGGGTACTGTTGATGATTAACTGACCACCATGCGTAAGGGTCGCTATTCCGGTCAGTCCGAACTGTTTATAAAAAAAGTTCAAGCTCAGGCGCAGTATCATTTTTTTCGGAAACCTCATTTTTATCATTCGCCACTTCATCAAAACAGTCCCAAAATGCTGCATGCGTACCGCCAGTAATATTAATATTAACTTCGCTTTCATTTTTTTTCTTGCTGGGTGGAGAATCCCCTTCACTGCTAGTGGAATCGTCGTCGTAGCTCATTTGTAAAACTTGCAACAGAATTTTCTGGCGGGCTCTCTCGATTTGAATCGGTCCTAAGAAACTTGCCTTGGATCTCGGGTCCAGTAGAGTTGCTACTAGGTAGTTTGGGTTTTCATCAAGGTCGAAACGATGCTTTAATTCAGTAGTTAATGAAGTCCTTATGCTCAATAAATTAGGTGTTCTTCGTACCGTTTCTTCTTTTTGTATATACCTTATTAATGTGGTAACATGTGGTATAACTTCCGAGATACATGAAAGAACTGGTTATTTTTGTTATTTCTTCTAAAGGTTTGAGCAGTCTGATGCACTGTTCCATTATGTCCCACTGGAAGGGTGTCAAATTGTTTACTTGTGCCGTGGTCAGTGATATACAGAGAAATTGCTCGTTTCTGTTCTAACAATCGCTCCAGCAAGTAATACGTTGAATTCCAACGTGTACAGATGTCTTGGACTAGTTGATGTTGTGGTAAATTCAATTCCTTTTGTATCATCGTCAGTTTTTCTTGAGCCAAACTCGAATGATTAAAGTGCGTAACAATTCGTCTTGCAGCAGAAATCATCTCCAATGCTTCAGGGTGAGACTTCAACGATTCGTTAACTGCCAGTTGGAGCGAATGAATAAAGCATCTGGCAGAATCATACCCGGCGACTCTTACACCTTTCACCATGTTGGCCCCGCTATAATGAATAAGCAAATGCATTTTGGATTGGGGAATATTCCAGCGAGTCGCGATTCTTTTCAGTTCTTTTGCAATGTTTTCCCCCGTGTGAGATCCTTCAAAGGGTTTCATTGCCAGTATGGCATGTTACAATTTAAATTCAGAGGACAACCAATGAGCTGAGAAACTCAAGAAACTGTTATTGCTGTGCAAACAGGTCCACATGTCTGCTGTCACCGAAATTGCAGTAGCTTTTAAGATACATGCTTCAATTTTAGAATGTATCCGATCATATATGTCAGGAATAATTTTGTCAGCAATATAATTTCGGTAAGGAATTTTATAACGAGACAGTGCTTTCTCCATAAGCCTCTTAAAACCAACTCGTTCCACAATAGATAGTGGTTCATTGTCCAAAGCAATCATTTCCGCGATCAAATAGTGGAATTCTTTCGATTTTGAGTCGTTAATGTCCCAAAGTATTTTTTTTTCCAAAGTTTCTGCCAAAGTTAATTGTTTCTGCTCCTTTTTTTGTGACAGAAATTATGCACTTGTAGATGGAATGACATTGTTTTCAGAAAGCTTCGTACCGGCTTTTTTTCCTATTCCGCCACGAGAAATCATTGACTTGCACAGCAAACATACTGCAAACTTACAGTCATTCTCACAGATTTCAAAATGATTCCAAATTGGGGATCTTTTGCTGAGCGGTTCCATTTCACTTTATTTGCTACAGGAAAGTTTAATAAGTATGTACCTATCGTAATATTTATTCATTATTAATAACTTACGTAATAAACAAGGAATACAATGTAACTAGCAGACATAGAAGCTTGAAATTTAGAATACAATTAGTGTTTAGTGTATAAATCAAGGAAAAACTAAAATATTTTGCAATTTCGGTCCAGTTTTCTAGATACACCAAATATTATTGCTAATAGGATAGTGCCTGTATGTATCCTTTTTCAATTTATCTAGATGGCGATTAACTCCTAAAAATATGCAATGCAGCAATCAATAGGCGGTTGGGGAATTGGGTTTAGTGGTCAATGTGGTTCATGTATTTGACGGAATATAAAATAAACTACATAAAGGAATATTTAATTAAATCCGGTTTAAATCACTCCAGCATTAAGTTTTTGCTAAATTTTATTACATAGTGCACCACTTCAGACAAATACCTTTCCAACGGTGTATCGCACTTGATTGTGCGACTTTTAGTTTAGGAGGAGAAGCGTCTTCACTGGCGTATTATATATATAGATGAATGTACAATGAATGTAAATAACACAAAAATTTCGCAAACGTACAATAAGCGTCTTAGTTCGACCAGTAATTTATGCCAACTGTGTGTTCTACTGATTCTCCGTAGCTCTCCACATTCAACAAACGAGCTGTACAAACAAATAACGGAACCAAACAAGTTACTACTTGTACACGTGTCATGTTTGAACTAGAAATTATCGCTATGAATGTATTCTGCTCTCGACAGTGTATTCGGCCGCCGGGTATTCGGCTATCCGGCCAAAGTATATGCCGAATATCCGGTATCCGGTATTTTCCCAAATCACTATCCGTTACATCTCTACTTTTTTCTTCGCCAAGTGGGGCCGTTTTTTCTTCAATTCGGCGTAAAATCGAAATATTTGAAGTGAATACAAAATCAAACATCATATTTTTTTATTTATTATAATTAAAATAAAATATATTTAAGAAACACAATTTGAGAGTTCAGTGATCTCGATATATAATAAATAAACCATTTTATTATTTATTTATTAGTTAATTAAATACATAAAATTGAATAATGTATATAATAATGAATGTGTTACTCTACCACTACTAGATACTTATAAACATGTATGCTACTAGGTACTTATAAGCATGTATGCTCAAACAAAATAGTTATCTAAGTAAATTAACTAAATTCCCTATTGGTCAATATTATAGGTGCCACCAGACTCCAACAATATAATGCAATACAGATCCAGCTTGAAGTTATTTTTATCCACATTGAAGCTGCGTTTGCGTTGAAATATTTTATATCGGAATTAGGTCTGTGAAAAGAATATTGCATATAACAACAATCAAAATATCTACACAATCACTTATGGTGTAAAATCATAAATTCTTAAATCCTTAACAAAAATGGCAAATTATATCCTTAAATTTAAATCATAATCATTCTATAGCATTTTATGTAAAGAAAAAAAGTTAAGAACATATAATTGAACATCTAATTTCAGCAATTCCACATACAACCATATACTTCAATTTTACCGATATACGAAGGAATGTCCGCTTCTGCTTTTACGAAATCAATTCGAAAACATGGCCAGAAGTTAGATATATAGACAATGTCTTATTACAATTAGATATAATCACAATGTTACAATGGTTGAACGATCACATGTATGGTTTTCGGAGAGTAGATATTACAATGAAACAGATAATACAATGAAAGTAGAAAGGATGATGATAGGAGAAGTGACCCAATTGTGAGTGAAACATTTAAAAAAAACGACACAGTATTGCTTTTCGGAAATTATGCGGCAAAAGTGCGAGTGTGTAAGCCCTAATGTTTAGAACGGAATGAAAAATTTAAAGTGATTGAAAAAATAAGGAGCCGAAAAACATTTTCAACCCTGGGTTATTTTTAACTGCTTCTTAGATCATTCAATATGTTATAAAAGCGATGAATATTGGTTTGGAGAAAAAAAGTATTGAGAGATATTTGTCACAAAATGGTGTTTGGTGGATGCTCAATGCTTAAGTGCCGCATCAACTGATTGTAAAACGCTATTGAAACGAAACGAAATCGACCCATTTCTTAAGAATAAAAAAGCGAGCATTATAATATGAGTAAAGTACGAGAATGTCGTTCGAAAAAGATCGTGAAAAAGCGAGGTGAATCAACACAAATTTCGAAGCCAGGATTGATGCTCCATGAGGCTTTGTTATAAGTATGGTGGGATTACAAGGGAATTGTGCATTATGAGGTGGAAAAACCGGGTCAAACAACTTATTCTAAATTAAACCGTTACCATATTAACCTGATTAATTAATTCAAAGAAACCATCCAGAAATTATCAATGGAAAGGGCCTTGTCTTCCATCATGAAAATGTCAGTCCACAGTATTGGCCTGTTTTAACAGCCATGTATCGACATCTACGGAAAAAGGCAGTGCATAGTCAACCTATCCAAGCTACGCCTTCTCCAAATCCATCACCACCAGAAAAAAAACTTAACGCTTACTTACTGCCCGGAAATCATATGCAAAACGGATGTCGTATGTTAATGAAGTTGAAAGAGAAAACAAATTTTCTATGATATGTAAAAAACATCCGCACAATATTAAGCTAAAAATATATTATGGCGACCTGTGGAGGAATGTTTACAGAAATATTGAAGAAAGATGTGATATATTCTGTTTTCATCTTTTCGAGCGAGTTGGAGGCCATTGTCTCCGACAGAGGAATGAAAAATGTTAGCAAATATTTTAGGCAAAAGCAAAGTGTTTACTGAAATAAATGGTTTAGTACTTAACCGTGTATCACAAATGCAAGCAGCACTGCAAATACAATACATTTAATAATTATTTTTCCTCGTCATTGTTATTTTTGATTTGATAATTTTTGTAACAGTACCCAATTCTGTTTTAGAACAGGAATGTCAGTTTTAGTCAGTGTGTTTATTACAATATCTCAACCGCATGACTAAAACGTTTGGCAGCATCGATTATGACATACCGCTGGATAAATAGTATAATGCTGGCTTTAGGAAAGTAGTACACAAATGCCATTTGAAATGAGAACAGCAAGCAAAGATTAGTGACACTTGTAGTGAATCTCATCTTTTAAAAAACTGATGGCCGTCTATTTTTTATATACATTAATTTTAATTTTAAAGTTAATCTCAACGGTATGTTCGTGTTTTCACAGACCTTTAGCCTTTACTTATCAGCTTCAGAAAGAATGTTATTGTCAAGAATTCAAAGGATATATAAACCTAAAGATCTAATTATTAGTGACAAAACAAAGATTATATCCTTCAACATCCCACATAAAGTCGTATATGACTTAAATTTGATATTTTTATGCTAACGGTATACATTTTTGTTAACCCGTACATCTCTAACCATGCTTGTTCTTTAAATTGTTTTAAGATTGGATCATAAAATTATAAATATCTTGAAGAACAAATCGATTGCGATTTGAATTGGAAAAACAATATTTAAATATTAAATCGTATGTTACTTGAGATTTGCAATATGTATGTATCTTGGCCTTCATGGGGGTGGTAGTGGTGAAATGGTAATCATCACCGACTGTTAAGCGGAAGGTCTGTAGTTCAAGTCTGACCATAGCCAAGAAAAATTCCTATACGAAAAAAAAAAACCATGCAACAACAGCAGTTGTGAATGAGAGATGATCAAAAAATGCTGACGAAGGCATGCATAACACTCGCAGTATAAGATCACTTCAAAATTCATACTGTGCGTGTGCATTTCCAATATAAGATCTTAATGGCATGGAATAAAGTTACTGTAAAACTACAAACAACGCCACAAATTCAGTCGAATCTCTCGAATCCCAAGACAACCACCCCCGGAGAGTAGTGAACTAACATCTTCGACACAAACCATCTGCATATGTGTGACAAACATCATAAGAGCGTAACTCTTGAACCTGCACGAATTATAAAAAAAAAATTATAAGATACAGTGTGGCATTACAAGTAGGATGGGATCTTATTCCAGCTCTCTCAGACTAATGTAGTTAGCCCAAAAAGTTACCCGGTTGGTGCTAAAACTTACATCGCGCGCGTATAATTGATTTGATTTTAAATGAGCAAACTTACCAACAAGGTATTAACTCAATTAGGTATGACAGCACCTAATCACCCAATGCATGATGCATTTAATCAAGAGTTGAAGCGCGAAACAGAATACATTTTGGAGGCATTAAGCCAAACAGATCAAAGATATTTTCCTCCTCTGAATCAGCATCAAAAATATGCGTACGATACACTCACAAAAGTGGTGAATGATGCAACTGGAGGAATTTTCTTTTAATGCTACCGGAGGAACTGAAAAAACATTTTTGATATTCATTTTGGCAACGATTCGATTGCAAAACTGAGTTTCATTTGCAGTTGCTTCTTCAGGAATTGCAGCTACACCCTTGGAAAGTGGTCGAACAGCTCATTTGGCACTCATGTTACCATTGAACATGCAAATAAATGTAATGAAACTCCAACTTGCAACATTTGGAAGAACTCTGCAATAGCCAAAATGTTACAGCAATGCAAAATGATTGTTTGGGATGAATGTACAAAGACTCACAAAAAATTATTGAAGGCATTACCGCACCTTGTAAGATTTAGGCTGAAAACACACCGGATAAAGCAAAACGTTTTTTTTTGTTTCGCGAAACAAGAGAAAATTGTTTCTTATGAGACTGCACACACCAAATAAAGCGAAACAAAACACACGTTTTTGTTTCGAAGTGTTTCGGTGACGGTTGTCGAAAATACATGCCATTGTATACGAGCAACATACACCGAATGAAACAAAACTGTTTCGAGCCAGCGTGGTTGACGATAATTGCCTTCTTTCTTATGGCGCAAAACACAAAAAGCAAAGCAAAACAGAAAAACATGTTTCGTTGCCGATAGCCGGCCTGTTGTTTTGGCAAAACAAAATTTTGATTCGATTCGATTTGATTTTTTTTCGTCGCACTTTACAACTTTACAGCTTCTATGTTTACTCTGTGCGCAAATTTTAACAAATATGGGCGTAGAAGGAGAAAATTTGATTTTTTCAAGGATAAGTTCCTAACTCTGGTATTAAGTTTACGATGCACCCATCACTCTCTGCGTCCTTTTCCTCAATTCAAAAATAATTGTAAATGGTGGGCCAAATACGGGCTGTGCTGCGCAATATTCACGGATTGCTTGGACGATATTGGCCTTAAGTGCTTGAATCTTTTCCGGATTGTTGGCATAACATTGATCTTTCACGGTTCCCCACAAAAAAGTTCCAAAGGGGTCAAATCACAGCTCCTAGACGGCCAATTGATATCGCCAAGACGGCTGATAACACGACTTGGGAATTTGGTGCGCAAAAGATCGATTGTGGCATGGACTGTGTGGCATGGCGCGCCATCCTGCATGAACCAGAGGTCGTCCATTCATGTCTTCAATTTCAGTAAATAAAAAGTCGGTTAACATGGCTCAGTAACGTCCACCGTCGACCGAAACGTTGTTCCCAGCCTTATTTTTGAAGAAAAATGGTCCAATGATGACACAACTCCATAATCCGCACCAAACTGTCACTCTCTGTTAGTGCATTGCTTCTCGACAATAACGTCTGGGTTTTTCGAGCCCCAGATTCGGCTTTTTTTTTTTTGTTAACGTAGCCGCCGAGATGAAAATGCGCCTCGTCAGAAAATATGATTTTTCTCCCAAATCGTTGTCCAATTCAACTATCTATAACTATCCAATTCTAAGGCCCAAACTGCGAAGCGATAACGCAGCGGATGGTCGCGAGCCTTCAATTGCTGAGTCAACTCTCCTTAGACTAGTGCGTAAAGTTTTGAGCTGTTAAGATCGATGGCGAGTTGATGTTCGTGAATTCTCACACTCTCGGCCAGAACAGGCACATTCTCATCGTACGACGACGGGGACCATGAGTGTTGTCCACTATCATACCATTCTCACGAACTTTTTGCACAAACTTGCGTATAGCAGTGAGTGCTTCATTTTGGCCAAAACTTATTTTTAAAAGACGCACTGTTTGGGCTACACAGCACTCACTTTGGAAATAAGTTATCAATGTTTTCCAACGTTGTTCAAGCATAAAGCGATTCATTTCGTTCCGCGGAGGTATGATACTGGCTTTCTGTCAAGATTTCGAGCGGGAAGCAGCTATCAAAATAATATACAGGGTGTCCCACGAGCAGTGTGCCAAAAAGCTAGAGCGTGTAGGTCTGGTCAAGACAAGAAAAAAAACGTATGGGAGGGGGGTCTATTCCCCCCCGTTTAGTCGGGAGGGGCAATTTTCTAAAAAAATTGACTTAATTTGGAAAAAAAAATATTAAAAATCAACAGTTACATCAGTAAAACAGTAATAGTTTTTGAGAAATTAATTTTCAAACTCAAAATTTTGAAAAAAAAATGAAAAAAAATAATTTCAAACTATTTTTTTTCAAAATTGTATGTAATTAGGTACTATTTTTTTTTCAAAAATTCAATTCTCTTTTTAGTTTTTAGTTAAAAACAGAAAACCGGATGCAAAAATGTCTTGTAGTTTTTGAGAAATTAAAAAAAAAACCCGAACCACTTTTTTCTAAGAAAAACCTTTTTTTTGGTTTTAACACGGCTGGACTTGTAGGCAAATTAATGTATGAAACATTGACCTCTTTTTTATCATTTTTAAAAAAATCGGAGTTTTATTATAAAAGATTTTCAATATGATCCCCATTTCTTAGAAGGCAAAGATTATATCTCCTTCTAATGGCTGCACATAAGTCTATGCTTGACAAATTTTCCTGCAATTTGACTCCAGCGACTTCAATCCGTTCTTTCAGTTGTTCCAAAGATACAATACTATTTCCACTTCGTAAACATAATTCTTCATGAATCCCCACACATAAAAATCTAGAAGAGTTAAATCTGGTGATCTAGGTGGCCATTCCATGGGGCCCCTTCTTCCGATCCAATCGTCACTAAAATGATCATCCAGCCAGTTTCTAACCCGTACGCTGTAGTGTGCTGGTGCTCCATCTTGCTGGTAGATTAAATTATCTGCTATGGCCAAAGGAACGTTGTCCATCAAATCGGGCAAAAGGTCTCGTAGGAACTGCAGGTATGACTCTCCATTAATAACAGCATTCAAAAACCGGGGCCCGATTACAGTTTGTCCAACAATACCAAGCCAAACATTACAGCTAAAGCGGTGTTGTGAGTTATTTTGTTTTTTGTTGTGTGGATTGGTGCTACTCCAATGATGCAAATTGTGAAAGTTAGTAACCCCATCTCTGGTAAACTGTGCTTCATCCGTCCAGAATATCCTTGCAAAATAGTTTCGTTCAGTTTCATCTCGAAGCAGTAATGATTGACAAAATTCTGCTCTCAAAAATTTGTCGTTTGAAGTGAGTTCCTGACCTGGCCTAAAATGGTACGGGTGTAAGTTTTCGGTATGAAGCACTCTCCATACTCTAGATTTGGGCACTCCAAGCATAATAGCTATCCTATTTGTACTAAGGGAGGAATTACGTCGGACCAAATCCAAAATTCTTTCATCTAAGATTCCTGATCCATCTGTAACTGATCTTTCGCTTCTTCGATGACGTCGGTGGATTCTTGAAAACATGCTACGAATGGGACACCTCCGATTGGGATATCTTTCAGCGTAGTCTTTCGGCTTCACGATCTCGACCTTTAGCTAAACCGTAGCAGAAGTGCATGTCCGATAATTCTTCTCGAGAGTATGAGTTTGACATCGTAATGTGTTGATGAGTTAACATCCAATTTGGAAATGGTTTTTTATTAAAAATGCGATGCCTTTTATTTACATTTGGGTTGCAAATATTTTGTTTTTCAATAAAGGAAAATTGCGGTTTTATTGTCTTAAGGTCCTAGCGGGGGTAACCCATCGGCGGCGGGCGGACCCAGACGAAATTGCCAGGTCAGTTTTTAGGCGTTATCAATGAAAAAAAAAAGATTAATCCAGGGTTATTCCAATACTGTGTCACTTTATTGTATCCTCATAAAACTCCGAATTTTTTAAAAATAATAAAAAAGAGGTCAATGTTTCATATATTAATTTGCCTACAAGCCCAGCCGCGTTAAAACAAAAAAAGGTTTTTCTTAGAAAAAAACGGTTCGGGTTTTATTTTAATTTCTCAAAAACTACAAGACATTTTTACATCCGATTTTCTGTTTTTAACTAAAAAGAGAATTGAATTTTTGAAAAAAAAATTAGTACCTAATTACATACAATTTTGAAGAAAAATAGTTCGAAATTATTTTTTTTCAAAATTTAGAGTTTGAAAATTAATTTCTCAAAAACCATTACTTAAAACAGCTTCGTTTAAAAACAAGATGAAAGAAGAGGTATCTGGCTTTACAAAAAAGTATATCACGGCATTGTGGATGTAACTGTTGATTTTTAATATTTTTTTTTCCAAATTAAGTCAATTTTTTTTAGAAAATTGCCCCTCCTGGCTAAACGGGGGGGGGGGGGGGAATAGATCCCCCCTCCCATACGATTTTTTTCTTGTCTTGACCAGACCTACACGCTCTAGCTTTTTGGCACACTGCTCGTGGGACACCCTGTATAATAAGAAGTATCAAAATAACTTATGACTTAAAAAAAAAGCACTAGATAGCCCACCCTTTATGTAAGATTGGCACAACTTCATCGCCTGAGTTCGACCACATGTTGAAAAGCAACTCGTGAATTCCATTTTGTTTTATTTCAACACACACCAAACGAAACAAAAAAAACAAAACGTTTTGTTTTGTTACATTCTGTTTCGCTCGGTATGTGTTCAAATAAAAAATGATTTCTTGACTAACGAATCAAAAACGTTTTGCTTTATCCGGTGTGTTTTCAGCCTTACGAAACAATCAACATCCGATTGGTGGTGTGATTCTGTTAGCAGGTGATTTCCGTCAAACATTACCAATGATTTCACGATCAACGCAAGCCGCTGAACTTAATGCAAGTTTGAAGTTGTCCGTTTTATGGAAATATGTCAAAACACTCAAATTAACAATGAATATATGTATGTGTTGGGTTGCAGAATGACCAATCTGGAGAAGTTTTTTTTCAAAACAATTCCTTGGTAATGGCAAAATTCCTATTGACACTTCGTATGGATGCATTACATTCCCTGTCGATTCTTGAAACTTTACCAAATCACTGACTGAACTCATCAAGAAGGTATTCTCAAAAATTGCTCAAAATTACAAAAATCATGTTTGGTTGAGCGAACTTGCTTTATTGCCTGAAATTCCAAATTCAAAATGAAATTCCTGGCAAACTGATCACATATAAATCAGTTGATTCCGTTACCAGCCAAGACATTGTCGTTCACTATCCAATAGAATTTTTAAACTCAGTGGAATTGCCTGGATTACCGCCTCATAATCTGAAATTGAAAATTGGATCATTATGTTGCGAAATATCCACCAACTACGTCTTTGTAATGATACTCGGCTTTCGGTGAAGAAACTAATGAACAACGTCATCAAAGGAACAATTCTTAAGGGACAATACAAAGGAGATGTTTTAAACTCACGCGTTCCGATGATTTCAACCGACATGCCATTCGCAATGTCGATAAACAAACCGCAAGGGCAGTCGTTAAGTGCTTGCGGCATTGATCTGGAAAATCCATACTTTTCCGGAGATTTATTATTTTTAAGAAGAGACAATATACAAGAGAAACTCGGAATTTTACAGTGTACGTGTAAATAAAATGCATTTTATCTTTAACCACTTAACTGTTTCGACTTTGTTGGAAAATGTGACCTAATGTGACTTTAATAATACTTTTATTTCGTCATTTATTTCATGTATGCATTTATTTATTTATATTAACATAAGTAGGAACCAAAAACATCAAAAATAAATGGTAACTATTGAAGACGCATGACGAAAATATAAAATAAAAATAAAAACAACACAAAATTTTACAATTTTTTCATGACGAATACATTCGTCATAAACAGTTAACTGGTTAATATAGAAGATAAAGTAATTCATTACAATTCAAATTGGAATATTAGGAGCTAATGGTTGCTGTTAAATTTGTTTAATTACAAAAAAAAAATAGTAAAACTTCTTACTATGTTTTTTTCGTAGTGTATATTAATATAAAGGAAATACTTGATAATATAAATATGAATATTTAACTTACTTATACCAATTTGTCAAAGTCATCATCACATACAAAGAAGCTGTAACAAATACAATATGAAATAATGACCAGGAGTATGCAACGCCTTCCTCTTCAGTATCAGTTTCTTCTTTACCATCCTTAGCACGTTCGGCATCTGTTAAAGTTGCTGTTAAATCTGATTAGTGCAGGCATATAAAAAAACAATGTTAATATTATGTTTTACGAATATCCCTGAAACCAGATGCATTATAATATACATTGTATTTATATATATGTATAAGTATTGTATATGTATACTTGGTTTTCTTCTAGCATTATAATAAGGAGATGAGCTAACCACCACTATTACGAAAGTCATTTAAATTGTGTGACTCATGTATTTTGAGTCACTTAATGCTGTCTTTTCACTGTCAGCCAAATTAAAATTTTGAATTTTTATTTATATTATAAATATTTTAGATTTTATATCTTTAAATTATATTGGTAGCCCAAATTCGAATTATGTGTGTAGTAAACGAAAACAAAAAAACCCTAAATAAAAAAATTAATAATAATATACATTGCATTTATTGATGATGATGATGATAGGAATTCAATAAAAGAGAATTAATACGAGTTAGACGTATCTGGTCAAAATGCAATCCATTGGATTTACTAGGTGACAAGTATAACTGTAAAAAACAATTTGAATATTAAAATCAACGATTGTTTTCAGCTTCAAAATGAATATTAAAATCAGTAAAGTAACGTTTGTGTATTTAGTAAACGATTTACTTGCTTTACAAATAATTAGCACTTAATCGCTTGGCGCCATCACGACAATTAAAGTGAGCTTAGTAAATCTACTATAGAAGATTACTTTAACTATTGTTGTGAAATAGCCGAAATAATAACTTCTCACGTTGATGCTATCATTAGCGGCGAAGAAAAAACTGTAGAAATCGGTGAGACTTTTCTTACAAGAAGGAAATACCACAGAGGCCGTGTAACCGAACAGATGACAATGGCAGTGTTGGCGTTGTTTTGCAAAGGGCGCTTCTTTAAAGTGAACTCCAAATGTAAGGAAATATGTGGCTTTATTTCCATAAATACGCTAACATTAAAACTAGTTGTATTTGTACCGACAGCGTTCGCCTATACAGTATTTGGCCAATGAATTATGACCGATCGAGTTTTTAACAGATTTTACTACTTTTTGAAGTGTGTGATATGTCAAATGCGTTTTTTTTATTTGTTTTCAATAATACCGCTAATTACGGGTTTTCTCTATACTTTCTTGAATTTCAACACCAGGTACCGACGGACTTACATCCGTGCGTACGGTAAATGTGCACTAACACATAAACTGGTTTAGATGTCTTTTTCTTATTATACTCTTTTAGCTCGATGTTGACAGTAGTGCGGTTGTAATAAAAACTATTTTATCAAGTGGAAAAGTGATTTGTGGCATAAATGAAATAAGCTGCTGTTAGTAGCAGTACAATTTTTTTTGAAAGATATAGAAAGTCGAAAATCCTATTTACATCGATTTTTGTCAACATGGGTAAAAAAGCCAACATTGTTGCAGCCAAGATTGTTGGAATTGCGAAGTTCTCCATAGTCAACATAGCAAAACACGTGAACATACCAGGTGGTTCAACCTTGGTTACGCCAAATAATCGGCAAAACTGTGGCAAAAAAAAAGAAAAACAACACCAAGGACTGACCGGAAAATCTTTCATAAAGCTCTACATGAACATAATGCACCAGCTCACTGCATTTTGAAGGATTTGAACGAAGCTGGAATTGACATATCATTGAGAACCCTACGGCGTCGATTTAAGGAAAACTCTTTGGTCTGCAGAAGACGAGCAAAGAAGCCTAAATTGATTAACGTCATGCGAAAACGACGGTTGTATTGGTCACAACTTCACAGAGATTGCGAAAGTGGCTATAGGAAAAAGGTAAGTTAGTTTTTTCTTCTTTTTTTTTACAATTGAAAATAAAACAAATTTAATAATTTTTCCGTAATCACGATTTTATTTTAGGTTGTCTTCAGTGATGAGTGTCGCTTAGAAGCCGTGACGGAGACAGCCAAATCCGTCCGCAGAAGGCCCAATGAAAGATATTCAGAGGATTGCGTAGTTCGGACGGTCAAACCCACTCTCTGTGATGATTTGGAGTTATATAACTCCGTGCAGGGACGGGTTAAGAATATCCCTGCAGCGATACCTCTCGCTTGTCGTAAAAGGCGACTAAAACAAAGGTAAACAAAAATCACATCTACGCAATTTAGAAAACGCCAAGGTGAGCCTATGGACACATATACCACCATTAAACTGCCCCAAAAGTGTACATGCAAATCAGTGGGTTGACACGACTGGAGATAACCGGTGTTGTAAGAGTAAGATCAAACAAAAAATCTGGAGCATGCCCGTGTCACAAAAAAAAAAAAAAAGGCAGGCCGAAAAACAATTGGTGCAAACAAATGCAAAAACACCAGCATTTGATTGGCCTCAGCGATGAAGTAATCCCAAACCGGTAAGCCTGCCGCTACTTTCTGAGGTCAAACCGGCGGACCCCACAAGCGGACCAGTAGGAATGCAGTTAAGTGGGAAGGTTATGGTCCTACACTTCTGACCATAACAACGCCGGAAAAAGGAAAAGAAGAAGAAGAATAACAAGTGAGGGTACAGGGCCAATTTATTACGTTGATGGAACAATGGACTCCAGTCAGTATTTCTGAGGAAAGTTCTTCGGCTGTATTTGAATACATAAGACCTTCCCAGAGAAGAATACGTCTTTATGCAAGATGGTGCTCCTTGTCATACATCCAAAGCAAGCATGAAACGCTTGGATTCCATGAATTTGGAAGTTTTACCATGGCCTGGTAATTCTCCGAATTTGAACCCCATTAAGAACTGCTGCGCCTACCTAAAATCTCGCGGTTATAGCCGAAGAAACAACACCGTACAAGAACTCAAGCAGAACATTGAAAATATTTGGAAAAACGAGCCCGTTATGAAAGAAATTGTGGCGGAATCCATTGAAAGCACGCACAAACGAATAAAGGACGTACTAAAACAAAAGGGGAATATATGAAGGGGAAAATATGTGCAACAAAATTTAAAAAAATCAAATTAATATTGTCTTTACTTATGGTCAAAGTAAATATTTTTCATCGGTCATATGTAATTTAATGGCCACATACTGAACATACAGTGTTGGCCAAAACTAAAGCACGGGATGATATCCCTTTTTATAAAACTAAAGAAAATTAAAAAAAACGTACGATAACTTTCGAGTTTTTATTTTTTTCTAACCAAAATATATTTAAACTTCAATTTACAACTAACATTTCTATTAATACTCTTAACCTATTTAAATAAAAAGAGATCAAACAAAAATTCATCAAAAAGTAGCTGGACAAAACTAAACCACGATCTTAAATTTACAAGTAAAAAATTGAATATTATAATTTATTACTAATATTTGGTGGCGTAACCCCTCTTTTGGATAACTGCAGAACAGCGTCTCGGCATAGAGTCAATAAGGTTATCAATTATTGTCTGGGGTATGTTATTCCAGGCAATTTGTGTTTGGTGAAACAAGGAGTCTAAATTTGGGCAATTAGTGCGATCGATTAGCCGATCTACAATCTCCCATAGATTCTTTATGGGGTTGAGATCAGGCGATTGTGCCGGCCATTTCATAACGTCAATATATGGATTTCAGAAAGACAATTCTTAACATAGTTAGCTGTATGCTTAGGATCGTTTTCATGTTGAAAGATCCATCGTAACGGCATATCCTCCTCTGCATGAGGAAGCATGACGTTTTGAAGAATCTCTCGGTACATGAATCGATCCATTTTACCATTTACCCTGTGAATTGGCCCGACTCCTTGGCTGGATAAACATCCCCTGACAATAATATTGCCTCCCCTGTGATTTATTGGGCTTTTTATAAAGCGAGGATTTAGGCGTTTTCCCTTTGGTCTCCGTACTGTCCGAAATCCGTCAGAGCTTTTTAAATTAAATTTAGATCCATCTGAAAAAAGTAACGTTTTCCATTTAGCCACCATACTGTTTAAATGTACCGTCGCAAATTCAAGTCTTGCTCGTCGATTTTTTTCAGAAATAAATGGTTTTTTTATGGGTCGATATAATTTCAAGCCACGATCAACCGCTCTTCGCCGTATCGTCCTGCTTGAGACCTCTAGACTTAATTCGTCCCTTATGCATCTAGATGATTTGAAGGGGTCCTTTTTGATCATCATAATAATCATTCTATCGTCATAACTAGTCGTTTTTCGGGGTCTACCGCCACTATGAACCGTTTTGACAGTTCCCCGAGTCCGAAATCACGGTGTGGCTTATATCAAGTTTATTTCCGATGTGCACCACTGATTCAACATTATTAAAATCGGACACTATTTTTTCTTTAATTGCTGAGAATAGTTATTTTGCGTCATTTTCTCACTTTTTTTTATTTTATTTTTTAATTGCACTACACAACTGAATCACACCGCCGAAGACACGCAATTACTAACTCTTTTTATTGTTCGGATTATGCTTTAGAAAAAAAAAACAGTAAATTCGATACATATGCTAAGATTAAATAAACACGGGTAAGCTGTTTTTTTTTTTTTTTTTAATTCATTCTTATTTATAGTTTCTTAGATCTATCTTATCCTAGACAAAAATGCTTAAAACTACCTTAACTATCCTTACAAATTTAGGAATCTTACTGGCCCTAGGCGGACACTCTAAAACAAACTGTATAATTTTAACCTATGCCTTTCGACTACTACACGGGTAAGCTGTTTCCATTAAAGGGTGCCCGTGCTTTAGTTTTGTCCAGCTACTTTTAGATGAGTTTTTGTTTTTATTTAAATAGATTAAGAGTATTAATAGAAATGATAGTTGTAAACTGAAGTTGAAATATATTTTGGTTAAAAAAAAAGAAAAACTCGAAAGTTATCGTACGTTTTTTTAATTTTCTTTAGTTTTATAAAAAGGGATATCATCCCGTGCTTTAATTTTGGCCAACACTGTACGTTTTGAGAAAATGTCCCCTAATTCTACGACTCATGAAGTTTCGAACCACAGCAAATGCGAATATGTTAATATAAAACCATTCGGTTTTTTGTGTTCGATTTAGAATTGAAATAATAATTGACCACAAAAAACCAATTTAGCACTTCATTTCGCAATTTTGAAAAAAAATTGGTCTAAACTTTTTATCAAAATTTTGAGTTGCCATGAATAATCTTCTCGACTTTCGCCGTTCGGAATCGGCATTAAACTGCAGATCCCGTTCACTTGTGTGAAAAACAAATCACACACAACATAAATGAATGAGAGAAGCTTGGCTCTGGCTCTTTATGACTTGTAACGTCTAACGCTAATAAATAAATGAATTTCTTCCATACATATTTAACATCCATAGCACTTCTGTTAAGATTAGTTCATATTAAAAAAAAGAATTGCATTTACACTTGCGGTCATAAAAACCGCACTCTATCGAAATGGTCTAAAAACTGCTAATGTCTACGATCATAATTTTTAAAAAGAGGGTTTTGTTAAGAACTCTTTAATTAACTTTTATTCGGTAAGTTAATATGTATATCCGTGCAGGGACGGGTTAAGAATATCCCTGCAGCGATACCTATCGCTTGTCGTAAAAGGCGACTAAACAAAGGTAAACAAAAATCACATCTAGGCAATTTAGAAAACACCAAGGTGAGCCTAGGGACACATATACCACCATTAAACTGCCCCACAAGTGTGCATGCAAATCAGTGGGTTGACACGACTGGAGATCACCGGTGTTGTAAGAGTAAGATCAATCAAAAAAAAAAATAAAAAATCTAGAGCATGCCGTGTCAAAAAGGAAGGGAAGAAAGAAAACGGTCAAACCGTAGCATTATGGAAAAGAACGCTAAAAGGAAAAGCACTACCCCGCCAGGCACTACTAATGGTCGTGATCCTGGGACGAGCAGCAATGCTCGGGTCAGAGCTATAGGATTTCCGGGGGATAGCAAAGTAATGCAACGGCGTAAGCCACATTTAAGAGTCGCGAGTTGGAACGTTGGAAGCATGAGTGGGCGCAGCTATGAGCTTGAAGAAATGATGGTTAGAAGGCGAGTAGACATCCTGTGCGTACAAGAGACGAAATGGCGAAACACCGGTAATCGGCACGTTTCTTGGACGTTAAAACAAAAGCCTACAAGATGTTTTACTATGGATTGGAACAAGGAAAAAACGGAATCGCCATCATCCTTGCGGCAGAGTTACTTGGCAACGTCTTAACCATTTCAAAGTCCAGTGACCGTTTGATGGCTCTCAAATTGGTGATGCATGGTGAGGTGTGGAACATCGTAAGCGCATATGCCCCTCAAGTAGGATGCGAACAAAAAGAAAAAGATGCATTCTGGCTAGATTTCCACAACCTTGTCAAAATCATCCCAAAGGAAGAGCTTTTGTTTGTTGGGGGAGATTTAAACGGAGATGTCGGGAAGACAAGCGAAGACTATGAAGGCTACCACGGAGGGCTGCGATACGGCACCAGGAACTCTTCAGGTGAAGATATCCTAAACATGTGCAAGTCGTACGGTCTTATAGTGCTAAATACCATGTTCGTCAAACAAAGCCGGCACCTGATCACTTATAGCGGAAATGAAACTCAAATAGACTATCATTTGGTATCCAGTTTCATGAAGCCACGAGCTAAAGATTGCAAAGTGATCCTGGGAGACGCGATCGCCCCTCAACACCGTCTCCTCCTGACTGAATTTTTTATGGATGCGAGAAAGAAGTCAAAGCAGCAAACGAAGGTGTCTGAGAGAATCAAGTGGTATAAGCTGGATAAAGGAAAAGGCGAAGCTTTTATCGCCAACATGGAAAACTACCTCTCTTCCATTATCGATGAGGTCGGTAATGAGGAGTGCAGAGCACAAGACATGTGGGATTCCCTACAACAATCTGGCCTGGAGAAAGCCAAATCACTGCTCGGAACATCGAAAGGCCCCTGCCAACACGCAAAAGAAACCTGGTGGTGGACAGACGAAGCCAAAGCAGTGATACACGAAAAGAAAATGGCTTTCCAAGCTTGGTCAAAGTGCTCTTCTACTAATAGAGAGGAAAAAGCTCTTCGTGAAAAGGTATATAGATGTTGCAAAGGTATCGCGAAGAAAAAATGCGCCAAATTCAAAGCGAAAAGCATGGAAGGCCTCTATCAGGAGTTGGAAGAAATATCGTCTTCCGCGTCTGACAGGAACCAGGCTAGCCAGGAGCTTCGACAAAACAATTTGAACAAAGGAGCAAATATCTTTAAGATAGCCGCCCAGAGAAGAAGAAATGCTCAGGAGATTCGTTTCCCAAAGTTTATTAACAATGCTGAAGGCCAACTCCTTGTGGAAGACGAAAAAATTCTCCACAGATGGCGACAGTATTGCGAGGAACTTCTTAACGAACAGTTTCCCCGAGTGTACTTTCCAAGAGCCGCCCCGAATCATGCCGAAATATCCGACATCACAGTCGAAGAAGTTCGGTACGCGGTTAAAAACTCCAAGAAAAGAAAAGCTGTTGGGCCGGACGGGATACCCTCTGAGTTCTGGAAAAAGATGGGAGACATCGGGCCTAGATGGCTCATGGTTCTTATCTCCAAACTTATGAGAGGCGACACTATGCCTAATCAATGGAGGGAAAGCTATCTTCTTCCATTGCACAAAGGAAAGGGTGATACGCGAAATCGTTGAACGGGTATTAGATAGCCGACTGCGGAAAATAATACGACTATCTGATGACCAGTGCGGGTTTGTCTCGGGTAAATCAACAACAGATGCAATCCAAAGTATAAGGATCATGATGGAAAAGCATCGTGATTCTTCAAAGGACTTGCATATGGTGTTGGTTGATTTCGAGAAGGCCTTTGACCGGCAACCAAGAGATCTTTCATGGGTAGCGCTAAGACAAAAAGGAGTTCCAGAAACCTACGTGCGAGTGATTATGGACATGTACGAGAGAGCAACGACAAGAGTAAGATGCACCGCAGGAGTCACCGAAGAGTTCGCAATCAAAGTCGGTGTACACCAAGGGAGCGTCCTCAGCCCACTGCTTTTTATAGCAGTCCTTGATTGCTTGCTTGAAGGAAAAGTGACGGACCCCAATGTGCACCAGCTATTCTTTGCTGACGATGGGGCCATTATAAGTGATGATCAGGCGTCCCTACAACGAGCACTTGATGTGTGGGTGGACATTTTTGAGGGACACGGGTATCGTATTAGTTCAAAGAAGACAGAGTATCTGTGCTGCCCGTTCTCTGACCCTCATCAGCCTATTCCAGACATTTACTTGAATGGAAGAGTGCTTCCCAAGTGTGAAAAGTTTAAATATCTGGGATCTATGATTAATAGAGAAGCAACTTGTGATGACGACATCAAACATCGCGTAAGCGTAGGGTGGATGAAGTGGCGGGAAAACTCCGCCATCTTCTGTGATCGAAAAATGCCCCCTAAGCTGAAAGGAAGGCTCTACACTTCAGTTGTACGTCCGGCGCTCACATACGGTTCACAATGCTGGACAATGCACAAAAAGTATGAGAGCAAATTAACGGCAACTGAGATGAAGATGCTTCGCATGACAGCGGGAGTAACAAAGCGTGACAGAATTAGAAGTTCAAAGATCCGAGGAAGCCTCCACGTAAAAGAAACCATCACAAGAAATATAGAGCGCGACCGACTCAGTTGGTATTGCCATGTTCAAAGGACAGATCCTTTGAACCCCGTCCAAAAGGCGTTATCAATCAACATTCCAATTTCAACACGCAAAAAAGGCAGGCCGAAAAACAATTGGTGCAAACAAATGCAAAAACACCAGCATTTGATTGGCCTCAGCGATGAAGTAATCCCAAACCGGGAAGCCTGCCGCTACTTTCTGAGGTCAAACCGGCGGACCTCACAAGCGGACCAGTAGGAATGCAGTTAAGTGGGAAGGTTATGGTCCTACACTTCTGACCATAACGACGCCGGGATAAAAAGGAAAAGAAGAATATGTATATCCGAGTTTGAGCACAAAATCATTAATGCCCAGATGCTTCTCCTCTAGCGGTAATAAACGATTTTAATCTAGAAGGAATCGAATTTACTATAAATAAAATAATATCCCGTAATACTTCATTATTCCATACATGGTCCAGGCTTCATTTAGTTTTTCTTTGCTCTCTGGTTTCATTTTTGTGGATATGAGCGTTTTTTTTCTAATCCAATGGATCTAAAGTTTCTTTTTTCATTAATTGCATAATAGTTGAATGGACCATCCTATTTTAACCACAATCGTGCAAAAAGCAGGTTCTTCCTCTATCAGAGTCAATATTTTTACTTTTTGGTCTCCGGCTAGTTGCTGATATTTATCCGACATTCCACCCCTATGTACTTATCACATTCAAAACTCTATCCCAACTGAATATCAAAAGGAAATACCGAGTATGATTGTGGGAAATAATGTTCATAAATGTAAACAAAAAAATTATGAAATAACTCGTTGTCGGAGAACTCATTATATGCTGCGGTTTTTATGACATCAAGTGTACTTGACGTATTGATATTATTGTAGGTGAATTACTTTTCTTTGTCATTTTTTAATTAAATATGTCTTATTCAATAAGAATTTTACGTATGCCCATAAATTATTTTATACAGTTTTAAGCACATATGCCATCTTGTGGGCAGTATATATATAACTCCATCATTCCGACAAAAAAATTGAGACAATTCCCCAGCCAATATCAAACGGCAGCGGAACAAAATGAAGCTTCCAATGGAACGAAATCTTTACTTTAAATTTCAAACCAAACCTATGAAATCTGCGTAAGTCTTAATTATTTTTTCTTCATATCTTCCATTTGCAAATGTTTCCGCATACTTTTTGCCAATCCTTTTCGCGTCATAAATCTTCGTTACCCCTTCCGGGCTAGGAACCAACCGCTCAAGAACCAACAAATCTCTTAAAATTCGCTTAAAAAATAATATTTATTGACAAACCTTTCAAAACATTAAACAAACTTACATTTTGAGACAATTTTCGCTGCAAGTTGTTTGTAAAATCTTGACCAACACCTTTTGCTGTGGAACTTCTCGCATTGTGACTATAAAATTCTTCCAGAATACTGATTGTAGTCATGCAAAAAATGCTTTCCATAAGAGATAAACGGCCACGTAATTCAATAACGTAGGGTAATTACTTAAACGACTAGGGACTTCGCGTTGTGAAACGGAATGAAAATTTAAATGACTTTCGTAATATGGCTGATAGCAAGCAAAAATGTTGTAGATTAGTTGATTGAGCGCTGTATTTGCTGTTTTCCAAGGTTTTTGATTGCTTTCGAAGGATATAAGTGGAAAAAGTAAATTGGCTGTATGACGTGAAAAAATAATAATCGATTCACCTGATTATGAAATTCATAAAGGAGAGTTTAAAGAGAATTTAATTTTGAAAGATCTGCCCACGAATAATCTTATAAGCCTTAAATTGAGGCTAATATTACACAAGTATAATATTACATTTTTACCTTCTTTATCCGAGTCGGAAATTTTTGATACCTCCACTGCAGAACTTATACAATTGTAAAAAATACACAGCATCCAAACAACGAGACCAATAATATTTGCTGCATCAAAAGTTGGTCGAGGCCTTTCCCTTATAAATGACAACATACCTGGATTACAATTAGGATCTGTAAAGAAAAACATAAATATAAGTCTATAATAAATATATATGTAAGTCGATTTTTTTTTATATTTTCAGAAAAAAACTTACCCTAGACAGCTAGCTTAAATAACAACTTATATAAAATACCATACTAGCCCTATACGGGCAACCTAAAGCAAATAAAACAAGACTTAAGACTTAAGACAATGCCTTTCGGCCTTAAGATTAACTTATAATAATGAAAAATAAATAAACAACTAAGGCTAAGTAAAGTAATATTTAAAAAAAACTTAGCGTCAGATTTTCTTTATAAAGAAACTTATAATTAAAACTAACTTAAAACTATACCTTAAGTAAAATATATATACCAAAATACATACACGATATACATATATGCATTTTGTATATACAGTAATGTCTCGCTAATCCGAACCTCCATTATTCCGAATATCGCGACAATCCGAAACTTTGTTCACATTATTTATTCTAGTCTGAACCTTCTCGACAATAAAATAAAATCTAAAAAAAAAATCCAAAACAATAAAATATAAAAAAAAAATCCAAGACAATAAAATCTACGGAATACCCAGAAATAGAGAAAAGATCGCATGAATGGTTTCTTAACACTAGAAAGACCGAAATTAATATATACCTATATTGCCCAAAAGCAGTCGTTTTGACTATATGTATATAATATAATATATATATGTGTATAACACACATATATAGTATACCGAAAACGAAGGAGGGGGAGGTAATTTTAATTATCAATAAACGCATTTACATGTTGTGTAAAAAGTCACAAAATTCTAAGAAATTGTGTCACTGTTTTTCTAGTTAAAATTAAAAAGCAGACGCAATTACTTCTTTGGGCAATATAGTGTTAAACAAAGAAAAAAATGCTGCTGTCGATGATGAGTTGGTGCAAATGATGGCCAAAACTGTTTACAGAGACGTTTATGGTGAGGATCGTTCTTTTAATGCAGGATTTCAAGATTCAAAAAACTTATATAGTATACGAAACCTAAAAATTTGCGAGAAAAACTTTCTGCTGATTCGGAAGCCGCAATCCAATTCCACGACGAGCTTTCCCGAAAATTAGAGATTTAAACCTTTTACGATGGCAAATTTATAACGCAGAATACAGTGGCCTATATTGGAAGTTTCTGCCAGAGAGGACTCTTGTAAGCTCTTCAGTTATGGCCTGTACAAATTCAACCGGCACTCATCAGCTTAAAATGTTTTTGATTGGGAAATCAAAAAAACCATGATCCTTTGGGGCAGCAAAATTGTCTGTAGATTACAACTCCACTGCAAGTGCTTGAAATGTAAGAAAATTTATGCGTTCAAATGGGCTGCCTGAAAAAGCTTTACTGTTACTTACTGAGCTTAAGACTGAGCATGAGAGCATGATTATTTGTTCTTACCACCGAATTGCACGTCACTGATCCAACCGATGGATCAGAATGTTATTAGAATAACAATTCTGAATTACAAAAAAAAAAATTATATCACACGTTATGAACCAGGATTTTGAAATAGCCACTGTTTTGAAAAGCATTACGTTGAGAGACGCGGTTTATTTCTTGGACAAAGCTTGAAAAAGCCTATCAAATGAAATGATGAGAAACTGTTGGAAAGTTTTGTTATATTTCACTGAAAGTGAGTCAGATAAATGGAATTCTGACGATACTCCACTGCCTCGACTATTGAATCAATATTGTCCTAAGCTCCGGAATGGCGAATTTTGTTGAAATTATCAAAAGCATATCTGGAATTCACTTAACAGATAATGAAGTTATCGACTGGCTGCACGAAAACAATATTCAGGACAATACACAGCCAGAAAACGAAGAAGGGACGGTACATGGGTATCGAAAGACCATTAAGCTGAAGATGTAATAACAGCGCTGAACGTTTCTATGAAATGGGCGTTGGAGAATGAATCGTCCGCTTCTTATTTATTGGCCCTGCAAAACTTCAAAGAAAAATCTTCGATTACATTTCAGACAAAAAAAAATCAAACTTTTACTGATTTTGCTATAAAAATACATGAATAAGTATCTAAATGAATTTGGTCTAAGCTTTTTTGTTTAAATAATAGAAAATATTTATTTTCCATACAATTGTTGCTTTGCAGAAACAATAAATATAATTTTTTTGTTCAAAACCAACGCTTTTCTTTTCCTCGTCTTGCATTCATCAATTTTAATATTTTTTTTTTGTGTTCAATTTTATCACACCCGTTTTGGATGGAAAAAAATGTGAATAAGTAAAAACGAAGTTGGGTGCCATCTATTGAGACCTTTCACCATTATTGAAAAAAGTTTAATTTAAACGTGGTCTTACATCTGTTTTTGATAAGGAGCGCCCTGGCCGACCGGCAAACGTGGTTACTGAAGAAGTCATTGAAAAAGTCCACAATGTAGAAGCAGTGTATGGACCTCTTTAATCGAGATTCTCGGGAGTTTTTGCGCCGGGTCGTAACGGTGGGTATAACCTGGATACATTAATTTACCCAATCGGCCGGAAAACTGGTCATAAGCTGGATTTACAGACCACAACCACTGCTACCGAATAACATAATATTGGATTCGTCCGACCACAAAATATTACGCCATTTGCTGGCCGGCCAATGCAGGCAATCCGACGCAAATTTAAGTCGTTTATCTACGCGTCCTTGGCTTACGTTCTTTTCTTGGGCTCCTCCCGGATAACGAAACTTCTTTAAAACACCTGCAAATCCAATTGAAGATCTTGTTTTATTTTAGTTAATGTCGTAAAAAGTTTTCATTCGGTCATGTATTTTATTAACCTGCCAGTTTTTATGTCCAATTTGCGTTTATGTCCTTCAGATTTGGGTTTGTTTTACCACTTTGTTGCATTTGCGATAATTTGATTTGAACAAACGCTACCGGAAGATAGGGTAAGATTTGCCTCAGGATATTTATTTTAATACCAGAATTCATTGTTCTGATGTGCAATGAATTCCTCAGCCCATTTTCCAAACATTCTAATATTTTGTTTGTGTTATTGTAAGTACTTAAAGCAAATACTTTGACTTTAGATTGAAATTGCTTAAAAAAAATTAAAAGTTAATTTAATAAGAAGCCTCGAATCTTGACATGTAGATCTCATTTAGGTACAAATCTGTATACTATATATGTATGTTATGTATAGATATGTAGTTTGATATTTTTTTGCAATTTCGGAAAGTTACAAACTGTTTTCTTCTTATTCTTTGAGGGGTTCCCCGACGAATCAACCAATCTAATCTAAGGAACCGTGAATGGCCGACAATGAGTTTCAGATGATACATATAAAAACGCTGCACTTCATGAGTTAAATGCTCACCTGGATTATTTGTTACAGCCGACCAAGTCAAATATACTGTATACAGAGTAACCATCGAACTCTGCAATAATCCTGAGTGGGGTAGCTTTTCTTGTACGACTGGTAATATTGATACAACACTCATAATTACGCATAATGTTAAATTAGTAGAAATCAAAAATTTGTTCAATGAACAATCATTTGTCTGCAACAAATATTAAGATAAATTTATAATACATATAAATGTACACTTTTATTTGAACCTTACCTTTGTGAAATAAACAAACAGCAGTGTAATACCCACGAGTGAACACACATACTGGAGAAGAGTAACTCCAACTAGGGCACAATAATAACCACGGCTTGATTCTGAATTGTCTGCAAGTAACAATACATATTAAAACTCTTGTCACTGAAAACAGAGTAATTATATATACATATCCATTTCTCGGCCAATGAATGTGCAAAATCAACTATTATAATAAGCTGAACAATAATAAAGGCCAATCCACCAAAAAGACCTGTCCACATCATTGTAGGCCCGAATGATCCGTCCGGGATAAAAATAGCTCCAATGGTAATGCCGATACAAAGTAAAAATTTAATTCCCCAAAATTGATTTTGAATATGCGATCTAGGGTCGCGTGACGACTTCACACCGATCATTATCAGCGCCATTAAGGAGAAAAAGCAAACGAGCCCGAAGCAAATCCTATATACAGCCATATAGCCTAATGCGTATTGGCAATCGATTTGTCCAAGCGTACTTTTTACTAATTCACTCGTTGCTGTATTATTTGAGTTTGCACAAAATGGAAGTTTTTTCAAAGTCTCTTGCAATCCTGGTGATAGTGCAATTACCCCTAGAATAGTGCCTATCAACAACATTAAGGCATACATCAACCGCGATGACACTGAATTTCGACATGATGGGCACGCTGAACAACAAAGTGAACATGCCGTCCCAGTACAGCAACATGCAAGCTGAAAGAAATAAGTAAAAAGTATTTATAATAGATAATCTAAAACAATTTCAATGTTCATCCAAGGAAATACGATATAGTGCTAATATGACATACAATGAGTAAAGGATTCACCATCGTCCTATTGCACAATCTTACAAGAATGTCAGAAGTGAAGAAAGGCAAATACAAAATTATTCTTAATTATGTGTTTCTCCCCTTACGGGATAGAGGTTCATATATACTCACAGCTCAGAGTGCCAGTCGTAAGAGGCGACTCAAGCCCTAGTACATATATATCTGCCTCATGAAAACAACCAACAGAGCTGATGACTTTGCACTACCCACACTCACATGACTACAATAATAAATCACAACACCATACTCAAAACAAAAGTACATCAAAAATCGTTGACACACCTTATTGTTAAACAAGACTAGTCTTCCTTGGATAAAATATCCCGTAGGTAAACTAGATTCCCAATCGGATTTCCGGGTGTGAACTATCCAAGGAAGAGCATCAATGAAAAGAAATGCACAAAAAGTAAGGACAGGGTCGTGGACGTGAACGTGAACGGGTTGTGGACGCAGCTTATAAGGACCGGATGCCCTGTGGCCAACTTTCGTCCAAGTTCCAAGATAGCCAGGTTGCCAACATACACAGGCATTTTTAGTATACAGTTTGTCAAGAAAGTGTTTACACAAGTGAAAAAACAACTTATTTTACTTTTTGCTTTAAAATATGAGGACTTATAAAGGGTCCGCCATCTAACGTTTTTTTTTTCAAGTAGTGCTTATTTCGTGAATGGTAACACTTAGCTCATGTCTGATTTGACAGATAATTAGTTTTATCCTTCCGCTGAACGAATATGGTTGTGTATACGCTTGAACAACGAAATATTGCGACATTACTTTGAAAATCATCGACTTACAGAAGATGCGATTTTGGCGATTTTGCCAAAAAAATCATCTTTTCAGATGAAGCTCATTTGGGGCACAGAAAACCCGCACGCATACATTGAAAAGCCGGTGCACTCAAAACGAGCCACTGTTTGGTGCGGATTTTGGTCCAGAGGCATAATTGGGCCATTTTTCTTCGAAAATGAGCAAGGAGTGGCCGTTACAGTCAATGGCGATCGTTATCGGGCCATGTTGAACGAATTTTTGTTCACAAAAATTGAAGAGGAGGATAGGATTGGCAACATTTGGTTTCAACAGGACGGCGCTACGTGCCACACAGCCGAAGCTACACTCGATGTTTTGCGCCCTGTTTTTTAAGATCGCATTATCAGCCGCAGAGCTGATGTCGTTTGGCCACCTCGGAGCTGCGATTTGACACCGTTGGACTATTATTTGTGGGGTGCCGTCAAAGATAAGTGTTACGCCGACAAGCCAGAGACAATTGACGCTTTAAAGGACAATATTCGTGAAGCCATTGGTGAAATACAGCTGCACACAATCGATAATGTGCTTAAAAATTGGACCGATTGTGTAGGCTACTGCATGGCCAGCCGAGGCAGCCATTTTAATGAAATTATTTTCCATTATTAACCGGAAGGATTGCACTTTCAAGTAAAAAACCAAATTTGAGAAAATATTCAGTAGTTTTTTTTATAGCATTTTCAAAAAAAAAAAAAGTTATTTGGCGGACCCTATATTAACTTTATTCCATTTTTCTTTTCAAATATATTATTATTCAAATCGAGGAAACGATATATGTAGATACATAGCAGAAAATGCAACTCATTTAACTAAAAAACAACAACAAAACACATAATAAACTAAAAAGAGACAAAAACTTCAGTGTCAAGAAAGTGTTTACACATCTGAATGAATTCGAAGAAAACCCTTTTTCCCCTTTTTTCAACTTCCGTTTCGCAGTAAATGCATTGTTTCATAACAGAATCATTTAGCAGTTATTTCTCACAGCTTTTGTAGGTGTTCGAAAGAAAAAATGGCATATGTACATACATAGTTATACTTCTGATTTTGAATTTGAGTAGTTGTTGATTTCTTCAATATGCCTGGTAAAGGAATATCTTTTGATGAAAGACAGTTGGTCTATGTATTACAAGTATCATAAAGGAAAAGTGTTGCGGAAGTAGTTTAGCTGTTTCGTTTATCCAAAACAACGGTTTATAATATTATTAATCGAGAGGACTGTGAAAATCGGCTGACAAGTATTATTTCAAAATAAACACCAAGATAATTAACTAAAAGAAACGAGCGCTGCTTAACGAAGAAAATACATACAATATGGCAAAGTCAAACTCGTACACATGTTTACTTTTCAAATCTTTTCCGAAAAACAAAACAAAACTATAGGTATGTATTTGACGTATTCTTTTAAGAATCCGGAGGTCATTATTTAATACATACATCTAAAGACAGAAAAGTGAAATAAATATGGAATTTAACTGTAAAATTAAATATGCAGCTGGACCAGGAAATCTTCATTTTATTGATGGCATCATGAATCAAGCAGTTTATTTAGATATTTTAAAAGAAAACCTAGCAGCAAGTGCAGAAAAACTTGGGATAAGAGATTGTTTTCGGTATTATCAAGACAATGATCCAAAACACAAAGCCTGGAATGTGCGATCATGGTTGCTGTATAACTGCCTCCAAGTGATTGAAACACCGCCACAGTCGCCTGATCTCAACGTAATTGAAAACCTTTGGAGTTATTTGGAGGAAAAAATAAGGCAACTTTCTATTTCAAACCGCAACGATCTCAAAGACGCCCTCATAGAGGAGTGGAATGACATACCGCAGTCTTACCGTGAAAAGATCTATGCCAAACTGGTTAAAAGCTGTAAAAGCCAATTCGGGACTTCCAACTAAATACTAATCATTAATTTTTTCACTATTTGCTTTTATTATGTGTAATTTTTATTTAATATTCTGTAATGTACGAGTTTAATTTTGTGCTATTTTTTGAACAGAAATGAAGAACATTTTTATTTTTTTAAATTAATTTAATTTTATTACTTCAAATTATATGTATTATTTTTATTTAAGTATTTATCTATTGATCTACAAAACAAAAAGCTAAATAATAGTATGCTAACGAATACAGTAATCGCCCCATGGATTAATGGGATGATGTCATATTTTGCGACGAAACTAAGATAATGTTGCTTTACAATGAAGGTCCCAACGGAGTGTGGCGAAAACCTTTAAAAGCCTTGTTCAAATCAAATGTTATGTCAACCCGGAAATTCGGAAAATTATCTGTGATGGTATGAGAGTGTATATCCAGCAACTTTGTTTTTGTTGAAAATAATATGGACGCTAAGAAGTATTTGAACATTTTACGGGGTCATTGCTTAAAAGCGCCAATGATTTTGGTTTCAATGATAGGGACGTGGGCAGAAAACCAAAGTTCAAGTTGTACCAGGACAACGACGCGAAGCATAAGCTTAGAGTTGAAACGGGGTTGCTTTACAATTGCACCAAGGTGCTAGATATACCAGCTCAGAGTTCAGATATCAGCCTCATAGAAAATCTATCTGCATATTTAAAAAAGTGTCAAAAAGGAGCCTCAAGAACCAAATTCAACTTTTACAGTTCCTGAAAGAAGAATAGGCCAAAATTCCCACCAATTACGTCCTCAAAAAATTAATGGGCTCTATGAAGAAGATTACAGGCGGTATTGGAGCAAAACGTAGCCATACTAAGTATTAATAAAACAAAAAAAATGTATTTTTTTCGAATTCATTCAGATGTGTAAACACTTTCTTGACACTGGAGTTTTTGTTTCTTTTAAGTTTATTGTTTTTTAGTTAAATGAGTTGCATTTTGTGCTATATCGTTTCCTTGATTTGAATAATAATATATTGGAAAAGAAAAATCGAATAAAGTTAATAAAAGTCCTCATATTTTAAAGCAAAAAGTAAAATAAGTTGTTTTTTTCACTTTTCACTTGTGTAAGCACTTTCTTGACAAACTGTATTTTGTTTAAAATTTGCTTCGTGCATAAATATTCCGGCCAACTTCACAGATTTCACTATAGCAGAAATTCAGGTATAATTGTCAATGAGGTAGTAAAAAAAAAACAATTCATTGGCTTAAAATAACAAGGCTGCAAAAATGGACTTAATACCAGCCAGAAAAGTCCGTCGTAGATAAGAGGACAATATAAGGATGGAAAAGAACAGTGAAATGTTTAAGGAGAACGCTCATGACAGGGAGATTTGACGAAGGGTTATCAACGTAGTTCTGAACTTTCAAGTTTCAAATAGCCAGTAATAATAATTATATGTTGCTGTTGCACGAAATTATAAGCAATTTTCATGAGCAACGCACACACGCCGCACATCTGTTTCGATAAAAATTGGTCAGGAATTACATATATCATTTGCCTATTTTTGCCACCAAAATAGCACATTATTTACAATTAGACTAAAAAGAAGACATCTCATCGCGGAAGAGATGAGAAGAATTTACTGCAGAAGACTCTCCCTGTTAACTAAAGTTGACTTAATGAGAGGAATTAAGGAGAAAGCAAGAACGAGTTCGATGACCCTATAACAAACTCGGCGAAATAATACTCTAAGAATAGATAGGTTTATACTTTAATTCCATCAATTGATCCGTGGGTAAACCGAGGGCGAAGTTAGTCTCTGTCAGTCTCTAAAATTAAAAACGAGAGGGACGCAATCTTCGACTGCCGACGCTTCACGGAATGGTGACCATTACAAATACTGAATTGGCTATATAAACCTTTGGAATCTGACAACCCAAACAAACACAACCGTTTTAGATTGGCTTATAACGGACCGCATATCTTTCCGACGCATATTATTCGTGCATGATAATTTGAAGTTATTTCCGTGCGAAATCATCGTCTTTTACCAATCAACTGGCCACGTCACGTGGCGCAAATCGACAATGATTTTTGGCAACAAATATCATAATCGACGAAGCTCATTTTTCTTTAAAGAGAAACCTTAACGGGTAAAACTCTGGGTTCTACGTCAATGGAACTTCCAATTAATTCACGAAAAACCTCTCTACAACCAACGCGTGGCTGTTTGAACTGGAATTTGTGCGGAAAGGATTATTGGACCGTTCTTTTTCGAAGAGGAGGCTGGAATGTGGCATACGATTAATTCTAATTGATAGGGCCATGGATAACTTCTGGTTCCAACAAGACAGCCACACAGTAGGGTCGTCTAATTTCGAAAAATTGTGATCTCCACCAAAGCCCGACTTCTTCTTGTGAGATAGTTGTAAGTCGAGATTCTCAACAAGCCACGGATCCTGAACGTCTCAAAAAACAATATCCGACAGGAAAATTGCCGCCGAAATTGCATCCCGAAACAATTCAAATGCTAAAAAAAACCGATTGAATTCCGAAGTAATTGAAATTGCATTTTTTTTTTGTAATATTACCAAAAATATTCAGAAGGTTAAAATGCACCACCAGTTATATGTAGGTTAGGTTAGAGAAGGGGAGTGTGATGGGTAAACATCACTTCCACTCCGAGGCCAAGAGCCCCATTGTGATTCCCTTCATTTGTGTGGGTACACATAAAATTAACCTGGCTGAAACCACCCCGTGCTCTTAATGAATTTTAGAAGATCCGATATATCTGCATTAGCCACGTCCGCAATCTCTGTAAAGAATCTTTGGCCTAGCGACACTAGGCGTCGATTCTGGAGAGCTGGGCAGTGGCTTGCTTACACAGAGAGGACTCCCTTAGTCTGAGAGCGCTCTTTGCAGCGCAGCCTTTTATGAATAGATCCAAGGGGAGGAGATGAAGAATCATGTCCAACCCTGTTTGCGGCGCGCTTCTCATGGCTCCTGTTGTACAAACAGCGGCTGACCTTTGTATTTTGTTGAGCATGTTCATATAGCTTTTCGTGCTTCTAGCAGTCCACCAGACTAGGGCCCCATCAGTTAAAATGGGTCTAATGATTGCTGTGTACATCCAATGAATGATGTACGGTTGCAAGCCCCATCTTTTTCCGAAGGTCTTTTTGCATGCATAAAAAGCGTTCAATCCTTTTTTCATCCTTTCATCCAGGTTCCTTTTCCGGGAGAGTTTTGAGTCAAGAATGATGCCTAGATATTTGGCTTCCGCTTTGAGTTTGAGTGGAGTGCCCTCTAACTTTGGGGGAGCAAATATCGGAATTCTCCTTTTCCTGGTGAACCAGATCAGCTCGGTTTTCTGGGGGTTTATTCTCAGACCGTTCTGTCTTGCCCACGAGGAGAGTTCTCTCAGCGCAGATTCCATTAATTCACTGATAGTTGGTAGAAGTTTACCTTTTATCAAGATAACCATGTCATCCGCGTTCGCTATGATCTTTGTGTCTTTCTCCATAAAGAATTTGAGGACTTTGTTAACTGTAAAAAGCCACAGTAGGGGGGAGAGAACTCCTCCTTGTGGTGTGCCTCTAGTTGTCACTTTCCTTATAGAGCTGTGTCCAATGTCTGCATTGATAATTCTGTTCTTCAACATATTTTCAATCCAGATTACAATGGATTTGTCTACTTTTATGTCCTCTAGAGCTGTTATTATGGCCTCTGTGTTTACATTGTTGAAGGCCCTCTCTATGTCGAGGAAAGCTGCCATTGTAAACTCTTTTAGATTCAGCGAGCCCTCAATTTCACGGACAACACTATGCAGAGCACTTTCCACTGATCTGCCTTTAAGGTAGGCCTGTTGGGTGTTGCATAAGTTACGTGAGTTAATGAGTCCTCTGATGTATAGATCAAGGAGTCTCTCCAAGGTTTTTAAAAGAAACGACGAGAGACTAATTGGCATATAGTCCTTTGCGGCAGTATGGGATGGTTTACCTGCCTTAGGTATAAAAATTACCTTTATTTATTTCCACTGTGTTGGGATGTACGCGCAGGCAATTGGAAAAAATGCTTACGAGATGGGGTACTGTGTGGGTCTGTGTTTTTTGAAGCATCGCTGGCAAGATATCGTCCGACCCCGGAGATTTAAAGGGTTTGAACGAATTTATTGCCCATCATACTTTATCCGTTGTGATAATCTTGTTTATTACTTCTGCGGTTGTGTGAACCGTCGTCTCGAAGGAGACTGTGGTTTCAGGGTTTTTACAGCCTGGGAAGTTGGTTTCAGTCAGCAGTTCTAGGGATTCCTGACTGGATTCTGTCCAAGAACCATCTGGTTTAAGGATGAATCCCGGGACGCAGGGGTCCTTGGATAGGATCTTCCCGAGCCTTGCGGCTTCGTTGAGATCCTCTATTGATTCGCAGAACTCCCGCCAGGATTTAGATTTTGCTGCTCTTGTTTTGCTCTTGTATTCGTTGAAGCTGGATTTGTAATTATTCCAGTCTTCGGTTCTTTTTGAGATCTTTGCTCTATTGAATAGAGTTCGGGTCCTGGTCCTGAGTTGCTTTAGCTCTGCGGTCCACCAGACTGCGCTGGTCTTCCTGCGAGCACGTTGCAAAAGACAGGATTTGTTGAAAGCCGCTTTCAGAATTCTCACAAGTTATATGTAGGCTTATTGCTTGCTAGATCTAGCGGGGAGAGTGGTCGAAGTGTACAGGGTGAAAGCAAAAAAGATACTGTTTCTCGGGAGGAACACTCCACGATACGAGAAGCCTTCCGTCTATTCATAAACACATCCACAAAATAGGCCGACTTCCTAAACGCATGATGCAAATCATAATTGTAACCTGATGCGTATGCAATGCAATGAAATTTTTAAGGACAGCCCTGTTTGCAGAAGAATATTTTGCAAAAAAAATAGCGTTTAGGAACGTCAAAGTGACACGCATTATGTTTATGCTACTGCGACTCCCAAAAACTTCATCTATATCGTTAGAATATTCCCAATTTGTTGCAGCTTCGCCAAGTAATTTCGGTATTTGTATTGACAGCCGAGCGGCAATCGAAGCCATCAAGTCAGCGAAATAATACACCGGAACTATGCGACGGATTTCTTAATACTCGAAAAAGGTATTACACTTGAAGTCTCAGGAAGACCTTGACTATTTGGGGAAAATAGAAGCAATTTTTCTTGTGAACGGGCAACGTACGTATGTATTTGTAAAAGATGTAAACAAGAATGTATAATCCCTGATAAAATTAAAACATTTTTCAACTTTACAGCCGTAAATGGTAATACAAAAATTGAAAGGCAGGCCTATAGAATGTCGATCGTTAAACGATTTTGAAAACTGGATTTAAAAATGTTGATTCTGTAGTATGTACGTTTCGAACTTAAACAGCAAATTATATTCGACATAATCATCCACCTGAGCATACTAAAAACTATTAAAAAAAAAACACCGAAGAGACTCGCTCTATTACAGAAGACTTTTCCATCATCGATTGGCCAATGCCCACTATACAGAAAATATGGCTGCCGTTAATGAAAATGTTGAAAATCGAAATGTACCGATTTCGCAGTATACGAGGATGGTCCGATAAGTACTTAGCCTACAAAAATTTTTTTTTGGAGAAATGGCATTTATTTTTCAATACTGTGTCCTTTTAGCTCGATACACTTGACCCAGCGATGCTTCAACTTCCTTACCCCGTCTGAAAAATACGTTTTCTCGAGGTCTGCAAAGTAGGCCTCCGTGGCGGCGATGACCTCCTCACTCGACTGAAATTTCTGCCCGGCGAGTGGCTTTTTAAAGTTTGGAAACAAAAAGAAGTCGCACGGGGCCAAATCTGGAGAATACGGTGGATAGGGCAGCTGATCGTAGCCCAATTTGGCCGTGGCGAGGACGGAGGTGTGAGCCGGTTCGTTATCATGGTGGAAGAGCACTTTTTTCTTCGCCAAGTGGGGACGATTGGGTCAATTCGGCGTCGAATCGGCATAGTACAGCCCTGTGACCGTTTTGCCCTTCTCCAGGTAGTCGATGTGGATCACACCTTGTGAATCCCAGAAAACGGAGGCCATCACCTTTCCGACCGATTTGACAGTCTTCCCCTTCTTCGGAGCACGTTCGCCGGGTGAAGTCCACTGTTTCAACTGTTCCTCTGGTGTGTACCAGTGGATCCATGTTTCGTCGACTGTCTCGAAACGACGCAGAAACTCCTTCGGATTGCGCTGAAACAGCATCAAACACTGCTCTGAAGTGGTCTCACGGTTGCGCTTGTCGTCCGGAGTGAGCAAACGCGGCACCCATCGCGCCGACAGCTTTCTCATGCCCAAAATTTCATGCAGGATACGACCCACGCGATCTTTCGAAATGCCTACTATCTCAGCTATCTCGCGCACCTTCAATCGGCGGTCTGCCAATACGAAATCGTGGATTTTTGTCACGTTATCCTCCGTGGTAGCCGTTTTCAGAGCACCTGGACGTGGCTCATTAAAAACCGACGTGCGACCACGTTAAAACTCGTTAAACCAATTTTTGATGGTCGCCATCGAAGGAGCAGAGTCACCGTACACAGCATCCAAACGGTCTTTGATTTCGATGCGCGATTTCCCTTACAAAAACAAGAATCGAATCACCGACCGATATTTTCCATTTTTCTAAAATCCGCGGACATTCCCGCTTCCACACGCGGTCTGTTGTATCGCAGCTCAGAAAACAGGAACATAACACGTATATAACATATATAACACGGTAAAAACAAAACTACGAGTACGATCCGACGGAAATTTCGACAGTAGCGGTCTACTAGAATGTACTACACGATAGTACGTTGCTCTTGCGATACTGGCGCCATCTGGCGGTGAGGCTAACTGCTTATCGGACCACCCTCGTAGCCAAATATTAACGGAGGCCAGATGAGAATGTGAAAAACATGTGGTTTCAACGAGACAGTATCGCAATGTTTTAGCTTAATAATAAAGCGTCCTCACATGAGGACATTACATATCTCAGTTATCTATCAGCACCTTTTATTTTTTTTGTTCGCAATAACAATTTTAAAAGCCCTCATCAACAAGAGAATCAAATAAAAAAAATATCTTACACCTTTTCACAATTCATGCATGAAAGGGCTAATTTCGCACTTAAGTGATGTGAACAGGATATCAAGATGGTGTGACTGATCACCGTTGGATTTCTCTTATGTGTGCAAAAGACCATGTTGATGCTCATAATCTGCAAACTCTTGATATTTTGTAAACGAATACTTGTTAAGTTCTGACCAGATTATTGCCTGATGTGTCGGAAAAGTTGTCGAAAATTACTATGCCAGAATCGAACAAAATGGCATACAGTGAATCTGACGTATAATCAGGCACAGAGAAGCAAAATGACCGCTCTAAACTTTCTTCGACAAAATGTACAGTGGCTCCAAGCCAAACTCGCTCACTTGAAAAAAAAAAGTTCAAAAGTAAAAATCTCTGAAATAAAGCAGTAAATGAAAAAAAGTATTAAATATTATTTTTCACAAATTCAATTATTTATTCAAAACAGAAAACAAAAATCCATAAATAAAAACAAAAGTTATTATATGAACAAAACCTCAACTTCCAAAACTATTCACAAGCGAAAGTCGCTCACTTTGCCTCAAACGCGACTTACTTCATATTTTACTAATTAACCGCATTTTAATACTGAAACTAACCTTTTATGACATTTATCCCTCATTTTTGATTATTTTCTGTGTAACAAAAATCGAGTTTTACAAAAATGGGAACACAAAATGGCCAAACTTCTATAGATATCCGGGAATTAATTGTTAAGCACTCGCAAGACGGAAAATATATTCGAGAAATATCGTATTGTAAATAAAAGCTATACAGTTCGCGGCATAATAAAACGTTATGAGATAAGTGGAAAGGTGACAAATAAAGAAAAACATACTCACAAGATTTTTTTTAGTGAAACGGAAAAAGGTATTTAGTACGCGAATTTAAAAGACAACTCTTTCTTATTGCGCCAAATCTTGCCTTTATTGGCGAAAAAGATTTGGGGAAAAAAGCCAGTTCTTCTACGATAAGAGACATGTTCCATAAAGTAAATTTGAATGGTAGAAAATCAGAAAAAAACCGTTCATCAGTAAGCAAAACAAGCAGAAGAGATTTCAATTCGCCAAGGAATACATGCATAAGGACTTCTCTTACTGGAAAGACTTTTTGTTTACTGATGAAAGCAAATTTAATTTATGCTCATTGGACGGTAATCCACACGTTTGTAGGAAACCGAACTTTTGTTTTTCATTTACTGCTTTATTTCAGAGATTTTTATTTTTGAACTTTTTTTTTCCAAGTGAGCGAGTTTGACTTGGAGCCACTGTATATAAGGTGTAGATATTAGACATCGATTTATCATTTAAATCGTTTTTTAAGCAGTTAACTGTTTCGACTTTGTTGGAAAATGTGACCTAATAGTTACTTTAATATTTTTATTTCGTTATTTATTTCATGTATATATTTATTTATTTATATTAACATAAGTAGGAACCAGAGACATAAAAAATAAATGGTCACTATTGAAGACGCATGACGAAAACACAAAATAAAAACAACACAACATTTTACAATTTTTTCATGACGAATATATCCGTCATAAACAGTTAACTGATTAAATTAAAAAACAAGAACAACTCAGCAATTCTACCTCCCACACATAATCGGACACTTGCTACTGATGCACTGTAATGTGCTCAGTAACGGTAGTTTTCCCGTCAAAAAAGATAGGCTTTAATACATATTAGTCATAATTTCACTTTTCAAAAATGAAAATAGGATCCATAATAAGAGCAGAAAAGGACAAGGAAAAATTGTAAAAGTACGATGAGAAGCTACTTGTGCGGTAAATCAAAAATCTAATCCTCGGAATCTGTAAAAGTTTTTTTTTTTTTTTTTTGAAAAACATCAGGAATAAGTAAGTAAGCAAGGAAACAATCCGAAGAGTTGTCCGAAACCATGATCTGAATAGCCGTGTAGGTCAAAAGAAGCCCTACATAGAAGAAAAAAATAGAAAGGGAAAGTTGAATTCGCTGCGGAGCATTTAACAATAAATATGTAATGTCGTTTTGGAATTAGGTAAAATTATATTTTTTTATTGTTAGAGTATCGTTGCAAAATATTACTTCATAAAATTGGTTTTGTTCACCGACGAAAGTAAATTAACTTAAAAGGTTCGGTGGACGAATGTATGCATGGCGAAAAGCAAATGAAGAATTTTCTTGCAAGCATACAAGAGTAACTGGAAACATAGCGGTGGGTCAACCATGGTTTAGGGATGTACATTTGTTGAGTTCTGGTGTTGATAACATACACTTCGGCGAAGGTAAAATGGATCAAAAGTGTTACATTTTTCATCAACATTTATTGCCAAGTATCGATAAACCTTGGACACGAGCAAATTTTGTCTTCTTATAACAGGATAACGACCCTAAGTATACATCTTACACAGCAAGATCGTGGTTTTTATATTACTTTTCCAAAATGATTAAAACACATGTACAGTCGCCTGATCTTAATGTAATTGAGCATATTTGGAATGAACTGGGACGATCCGCGCAAAATAACTCAGAGATGTGATCCGAAACGAAATTTTATTATTTAGTTTCGGATCGGTACGAAACTATATTCCTTTGCACGAGCACAGTTTCGTACCAGTCTGATCCGAAATACATTTGTGACATTTCGTACCATTTCGTGAATAACTTGTGTAAAGTTTTGTTTCGTATCGTACTTTCTTACTGTAGTTTCGTACCGGAGTGAAGTGAAAAACATAACTTGTTATAATTTATTATTTATAAAGAAAACATGAACAGAAAGAAGTAGAAAACTTATTAACTCAAAAAATTAAGGGTTTAAGAGTAAAAAATAAGTTATTTGAATAACCTATTGCATTTAACAAGTAAAATATCATTAATAAATTCTGATTGAATTGAGAGCGTGTCTTAAGTGTGAGAATAACCGCTCAACGCTTACTTGTGTTGTTGGTAAAGCCAGTACTGTTGTCGCAAGCTTATGTAATTGAGGATGATCTTGTTCTCGATCTCGCCAAAATTCTAATACATAGAAATCCTGTAGAATGAGCCTTATATTCCTTTCTTGCTCGGTGTGAATCACTCCGCTCATAACTTCGCGACTTCGCAAAAGAGCATCTAAGTCATCTTCTTCATCACTGCTTGCAGGAGGCCCCTGAACAGAATCCTTTGTTGCACTACGAGGAAATTTCTTTTTCAAGCGACTTAACCTGAGCCATACACTCTTTAAATATATTTCTGCTTGTTCACGTTGCAGCACGCTAAGTGTAGTGTGGAAACGAGGCTCCAAATAAATGTCTTGCAATCGAGAATAGCTTCTTCTCGATTTGATATGGCGTTACATAAGTCTGAAGCAAGTTCTGATTTGACTTTTCCTATCTGGATTTTACTGCGTAGCCAGATTTCAAAACAATCGCCTGCTGTTAATTGTTCGCATTGTAGGCGTTTGGTTGCAAAATTTGCAGGCTCTAAAGCACACAGAAGTTCTTCGAACTCGGCCCACATACTGCCTGGGACTTGAGCCTCACAGCTGAGAGCAGCACCTTGACAAAATTCTTTTAAAGGTAGGAGACTCGCAACCATGTCGTAACTTGAATGCCATCTGGTGACACAGTCAAGCGTCGGTCTTTTCAACCCTGCAGTTTTCAGCCTCAAGGTAACACTTGGTATCCTAAGAGCTACAGCCAAGTTACGAGCTTTAGTTAAAGCTTCTCTAATTTTAGTTTTTTTTGTCACATCTGAAATGGCGAGCTGCAGCGTGTGCGCCGCACATCGCACTAACCGTTTCTAGCTCTAAAAGAGTGTTACACATTTGGGACATAAGCGCGTCGGTGTCAAAGTTCTTAGAAGTAGATGCTTCATGATCTTCATCAACACTATTGCTGCTATTTTCCTCCAGTGCTTGTTCACGCAGTGAGTCATCTGAAAGAAGTCGGACCGTTTTCAACATATTTGATGCATTGTCTGATGTAATAGTAGAAATCATTGCGGGAGAAATGCCGAAGTTCTGCAGTACTTCTAAGACTTCGATTTTTAAATTTTCGGCAGTGTGCTGACGAAAAGCTGTTTAACACAGAGAGCACGCATTTTTATTTTTTATTTTATTTTCTTGAATAAACTGAATATTTATTTCCAAGACCTGCCTATCCAAGCGAATTGCTGCATCTATTTTCAAGCAAACAAGTCGCCCTTTAACCTCTGCTTGAATTTGTTCTCGAACCAGACTTGCTTCCTTCTGAACTTCTGCCCCAATGAGAAGGCGGAGTCCAGAATCTTCTAAAATAGAAAGGGGACGACCATCAACAGTAACTAACTGTGTGCAAGCCTTTTTCAATATCCCCTCGTTAATCGCAATAGTCAAATATACTTTTTTACGTTTAGAAGTTGAAGCTCTGTTGCATGAAGCTATTTCCGAAATAAAAATAGTAATTTACCAATAAGTTAGCAATTTATATAGTAGGTATTCGCACTTACAATATGTCGACATACTGTTATTAGAAGAAGAGTATGAAAGCATCTTAACCATATCTTCTTTTTGTTTTTCCCGTCGATTCCGTTCCAAGCTAATCGCAGTACTTTCCACCGGATGAAAGCGAAAAATATTTCGCTCTAAGGCAGGAGAATGTTATCCTTATGGTTTATGAAAATATAATTTCATATTAGGTAATAACAATAATAATCCCTGTTCAACTAATTTAATTCTTAAAACGTAAATAAGACATTATTAGAATCGTACGTACGAGGGCTGTTCGGATCACTCGTTCGTATTAAAAATAAAGCTGAAAATAGTGTCTTTTTGGCGAAAAATAAACTCAATTTTAAGAAAAAAAAAAAAAAAAAACACTTCACTTGAGTTATTAAACCCCCTCGTACTCGTTAGTCTGTATCTTTGTTGAATAGTTAACCCAACCAACATTTCAATAAAAACCATATAAAAAGTGAACTCTACTTTTAAAATGACAAAACAGTTTCTTTATTGTAGTCAAAATATTTCCTTATAAATTCTAGCGACGGCCGTCCACTACTTTGCTTACAATTTGACGTGGTGATTAACCGCAACGGATGATATGCACTAACTATGTACTATGTATATGATTTTTAATTACACCAAACTAAAATTAGCTATTATACCTATAACAAGTATGTTACATCCAACTGTTAGCTTCGAAATAAGGAAAGAAGAGCAGTACCTTATGGATGCGGTTTATTGTTTTGGGCGAGTAGATATTTTGTAACGGTATATTGTTTGGGTTGCCTTCGTTTAACAAGAACACACTCATTTCAGCAATTCCATACAGCCACACAAGAAATTACATACATTCATACTTATGTAAGTTAACATGAAAAATTAACAACTCTTTTATACCAAATTGCCATTGCTGATTTTCGTGTGGAAACAACTTGGTCTGATCTATTTACATATGCATATGTATGTACATACGAGTATGTAGATCTTCGCAAATCTAAGAATTTTCCGAGATTAACCCCTCTATGAAAATATAGAAATACGAAATCGAGAAAACGAGAGCAACATACTCATACATACATAGTATGTTTCATACACACACAGTTTCGGATTAAGGTCTCGTGAACCGAAATTAAGTTGGATGGCAACATATTTTAAAATTTAATACCGGATCAGATCTATGTAGGTTTCGTACCGAGCAGTTTCGTACCTTAGTTTAGTGTCTTAGTTTCGTACCGATTTCGTACCAATTTCGGATCAGGGTTTCGTGAACCGAAACTATTTCGGATCGTACCAAATAGTACAATTTCGTTCCGGATCACATCCCTGAAATAACTTTCGAAACATTCAGGAGGTTGACTGATCTTCAAGAAGAATGGCAAAAAATAAGTCCAGAAGTATGTTCTTAACTGGTTTCTTCAATGCTTCGACGCCTTGGGGTAGTAATTAAATCGAAATACGTAACAGAGTATTGAATACTATTGTGTCCGATTATGTGAGAGATTAAATTATAGTTGTTTTTTTTTTCTCTTTTATTGACTAATCATTTAAAATGTTGTTTTTGTTTATTTAAGATAAATGAGTTCGTTTTTGTTAAAATATGATGTTCAATTTCTTACCCCCCATACATTTCCTTGGAGAAATTGCGAACATTTTGCTTTTACTATATTCGATTAGTCATGGGATTCACTGCATATACGTATGTATATATATGCGTGCGACAAAACTAGAAAATTCAGTTCATGTTGCACGCACTTTTTTTCTTCAGGAACAAAACAAAACAACGCTAGTGCATTGTACAAGCATTCTTGATGATTGACATATTAATTATTAAGCCCATTGTTTTTATAAGAATGCATAACATAATTCAGAATGAATTAAAGGGTTACATATGTATGTATGAACATATCGATTCAAAGCCAAAAAAAAAATTATCACATTTGCTCTTAATTCTCACTACATTTTCTTTTCGCATTATGAGATTACTGAAGTTCAAGTTTTTAATCTATCCGGCTTTCTTACTGCTTTTCGTTTATTTGCCTGTTTATTAAGAAATGTGATATTTGAAAATAGAATGGAGGGTGTAACCACGTTCTTTAAAATTGTCGGACTAAACTATGTATGAAGGTGTTAATGTTGCTCACAAGCCTGTGCTATATATTCTTTACACCAAAAAAAATAAAACATTTCCCAAAACTACTGTTTTAATACCTGAGCAGCAGAACAAAGCCCCAAAACAGCACCCATCGCTTATTGCAAGACCAGTTTACTCTTTGAAAACCGTATTGATCGGAGCCCAACGAAACACATCCCCCTTTGTTTGTGTTTTTTTTTTAAATAGCTTTAGATTGGGGACTGACAGAGATCTATATCATTCATCCCTCTTACCGCGGATTCCAAATGAGTAGTTATTTTTGATGTAACATTCATTCCTATAGCGGCGTTCACACTCTACGACTGTCTATCCGACTTGTGAGACGACCAAATAATGCCCAGCGTACACTTCATATGATACACTTGACAGATTTCATTTGCGATAGAATGCGTTTGCAGAGATGATTATTGATGAAATACTCGAAAATGAAGAAAAAGGGCAAAAAAAAAAAGCGAATGTATGTTAAACCATAGATCAGAAAACATAATAAATCTTCATCGGTAACTTCTTCTTCTTCTTCTTTTCCTTTTTCCGGCGTTGTTATGGTCAGAAGTGTAGGACCATAACCTTCCCACTTAACTGCATTCCTACTGGTCCGCTTGTGGGGTCCGCCGGTTTGACCTCAGAAAGTAGCGGCAGGCTTCCCGGTTTGGGATTACATCATCGCTGAGGCCAATCAAATGCTGGTGTTTTTGCATCAATTGTTTTTCGGCCTGCCGTTTTTTTTTTTTTTTTTTTTTTTTTTTTTTGTGACACGGGCATGCTCCAGATTTTTTTGTTTGATCTTACTCTTACAACACCGGTGATCTCCAGTCGTGTCAGCCCACTGATTTGCATGTATACTTGTGGGGCAGTTTAATGGTGGTATATGTGTCCCTAGGCTCACCTTGGTGTTTTCAAAATTGCCTAGATGTGATTTTTGTTTACCTTTGTTTTAGTCGCCTTTTACGACAAGCGAGAGGTATCGCTGCAGGGATATTCTTAACCCGTCCCTGCACGGAACAAATCTTCATCGGTAACATTGTCAAGAAAATTTAACGAAATTTTCATCAATTTGCTTGTATGTATTTTTCTAACAATACTTCGTACGCTTTGTTTTTCAGTTCATTATTTTTGTACAGTACACTTTTAATTTTTAATGCTTCTGGAAATTGCCGGTACACCTCAAAAAAATAACCCAAAATTCTTTTTCCTTGTTTAACGTTATTTCCGCTTTAAAGTTATAAGCAAAACGTTCTCGGAAGTTACAAGCAAAAATGAAAAAATGCTTTGAAGTTAGTACGACAACTGTTTACACTTTACGATAAGTTGATCAACCAAGTCAAAAAATTGAGCGAATTGTACGAGAAATCTGACAACATTTTTAATGTTCATTAACACGGGCCGTTCAAACTAAGCGTTTGACCCATCCAGCAAGGTTGTTCAACAAGACGGATAGACAAATTGTATGTATAGTGTGAACGAAGCCGTATTGGATCGTTCTAGCGTCGAGTGAGATTTAATATTTAACACAAGCAATTCAATGGGTCACTCTACTCGTACAATACTGCGTTGGTGCTAGCTTCCTTAAGATTGTCAAAAAATATGAGAAATACATATGAGAGCGAGAGAAAACGTAACTCACGTAACCAAAGTGCTAAAAAGTCAAACATGTTGCAAATTTCTGTGCGTTGGAACAGATGTTATTTGCTGGTGGAGGTTTTTTATATTTGTGATTTGGCGGAGTACAAAGTATGTAAAAGATAAGTGTTCAGAAATCTAATTTACCCTCTACTGCATGAATTATGAACGAAATGACAAACATTTTTTTCTAACATTTATTTTGCTTTATTAGGGATTGAATAAAGGTACTACATATACTTTTTTTTACATATACTGATATATATATTATTGTAGGTACATAACCCATATACATATGGGTTTTTTATGCATTAGGCCGATTTCCAGTTATTAATTTATACAACATTTTCAAACCGAACCTATTCTTACCCTTTTATACATTTGTGTATATCTGCATATGTAAGTTTTGCATATGATGTTTTTTGTGGACTGTATATTCATTTCCGTTTCTTGTTTACCCTTTACCTTATCATCTCATATGCTTTGTAGCAGTTACATATATGTTATTTTCACTATGTGTATGGTTGTTCGATTTTTTTTTTCTATTATCATTTGATTCATTTTTTGAAAGCAAATTGAAAAACAAATAGAAAATAAACAAAACAGGTAAAGACGTTTGTTAAATTTTAAGACTTTTGACATGAAAACAGCTGATAAACTTGAAATGTCACATCAAGGTATGTTTGAAGCATTTCTCTCGTAACGTATTGACGCAATTCACTAACGAAGTAAAGGGTCCGCCAAATAACTTTTTTTTTTTTTGAAAATGCTTTAAAAAAAACTACTGAATATTTTCTCAAATTTCTTTTTTTATTTGAAAGTACAATCCTTCCGGTTAATAATGGAAAATAATTTCATTCAAATGGCTGCCTCGGCTGGCCATGCAGTAGCCTACACGATCGGTCCAATTTTTAAGCACATTATCGATTGTGTGCAGCTGTATTTCACCAATGGCTTCACGAATATTGTCCTTTAAAGCGTCAATTGTCTCTGGCTTGTCGGCGTAACACTTATCTTTGACGGCACCCCACAAATAATAGTCCAACGGTGTCAAATCGCAGCTCCGAGGTGGCCAAACGACATCAGCTCTGCGGCTGATAATGCGATCTTCAAAAACAGGGCGCAAAACATCGAGTGTAGCTTCGGCTGTGTGGCACGTAGCGCCGTCCTGTTGAAAGCAAATGTTGCCAATATCCTCCTCTTCAATTTTTGTGAACAAAAATTCGTTCAACATGGCCCGATAACGATCGCCATTGACTGTAACGGCCACTCCTTGCTCATTTTCGAAGAAAAATGGCCCAATTATGCCTCTGGACCAAAATCCGCACCAAACAGTGGCTCGTTTTGAGTGCACCGGCTTTTCAATGTATGCGTGCGGGTTTTCTGTGCCCCAAATGCGACAATTTTGCTTGTTTACATACCCGCCAAGATCAAAATGAGCTTCATCTGAAAAGATGATTTTTTCATTTTTTCACATTCTCCAACATTACCATGATTTTCAAAGTAATGTCGCAATATTTCCCAGCGTTGTTCAAGCGTATACACAACCATATTCGTTCAGCGGAAGGATAAAACTAATTATCTGTCAAATCAGACATGAGCTAAGTGTTACCATTCATGAAATAAGCACTACTTGAAAAAAAAAACGTTAGATGGCGGACCCTTTATTATGATATGAACATATATATGAGTATCTCCATTAACCCTTGTGTTACTAACCGGGTATCCGGGTACCCATCGACGTGCATTTTGTTGAAAATTTTTTTTCTAAAAAATAATTTGCTATTAACATCCCGAATCCCCATGATTTCGTTTTGAAAAAAAAAGCCACGTATAGTCCAACCGGGTATCCGGGTACCTATATACAAAAATCGTGGATTTCTTGTAAAATTTGAATATTTTTATGCAAAAAGGGAGTAAATAACTAGAAATAAATAATATTCATTTCATTTATAATTGTTTGTTTATTAAACTTATATTATTTTTGTGTTAATCAACAAAAAAATTGAATTAATTATTACATTCTATACATTTTATTATTTTCAAAGTATGCTCATCGCAGCCTGGTATTCAACGCAGCACTTTCTGGTCTTTCTTGGTTTGCGAAAAAGTGCGTTGTTGCAAATGTAGCATAGCACGATTCAACAACAAGTTTACTACTGGTGTTGCAATCAACAATAGTAGTTTTCGATCGCTAGTTTTGTCGAATGGTGTCGCATAATCTGTTGATTCGAAACTCAAAGCAAGCTGGCGCAAAAATAGTCTTTTTTTGTTCGTTCCCTTTTCATAATTTTATTATATTATTTTCATGGTAAACAAGAGTGGAGATGTCGAGGATATTACATAAAAAAGCGAGTCTGTTTGTCATTGTATAGTGGATCTCGCGCACATTTGATCCATAGTATAATTTCTATTTTTTTCATGTGCTGCATCAGATGTCTTATCATCATTGTGCAAAATCACAGCCTTGTTTTCCTACGGCACATAAGAACATACATACCTACCGTAATTTTTTTCATGAAAGCCAAAGAAAGTTGGCAAGGGTTCTCTTGTTTTAAAAACTTTAATTTCTTTAGGAATGTATGGCTTGCTGTTTATCAAAGTATCAACGATAGTGGGGTTCCACGAAACAACACTTTTAGCTAAAGGCAAAGTGGTGAAAAATGTATCTATATACGTATGTATGTATATGTTTCGACCAGATCTTTTGAAACCGATATATATGTACATATATATATATATATATTAATTAAGGTAGGTTAAACTAGTTCTAGTTAGTATTAAGTTTTTATAAAAAATCAAAAATATAAATCCGATGCTAAGTTTTTCTAAAAAAAAAACATTTTCTTAGCTGAACTATTTTCTTTTTTAAATTATTTATATTCAAGCATTAGGTCGCAATTAAGTTAGTTTCAACCATTTTTGTCTAGCCTTTCTTTCCTCTTTCTCATCCGCTGATTTGTCAGTTCGCTCATTTTTTGTTATGTATATGAAGTGTTCGTGTTGGGGTTTAGATTATTGTAGTAATTTTTTTTTTTTAACCAGCTTTGTTCTATTTGTTAATAAAAAATAAATAAATAAAGTACAATTATATATAATAAGAAAAGAAATGTCTTTACTTCTTGCATATTTGTATATTGCGGTGTCGCCAAAAATACGTCTGGAGGAAGAGAAGCCGGTTTTTGTCAACTTTGGCTCGTATCAGTCCTTCAACCAGATCCACTTTTTTTTACTTTTTTCCACTTCCTTTAAGTCTCAGGAGAGTTGGTTCCAAAAAGTGTGGACGTTTCTTTATCATATTGATAGCCACCGAAGTAAAATCTCTTCGGAGACTATCGAAGATTGCCTGGTCGGAGCCTTGTGAGATCTTTTGACTTTATTTATATACTCCGTACACGTTGTGACGTACAGCTTTAGACGCATCTCATACAACATTATAGCTGTGTTCAATGACGAAAAGAACAGAACGGACAGGACAGCACAGATTCGCGAAAACTACAAATTATTAATATGATACTCTATATACAACGTAAGTAACTGTTCTCTCATATTTCTTACGTGTGGAATTTCAAAGGACTCATTGTAAAGCCGATATTTACACTCAGTTGCAAAATCGAAAGACGAAACTTGAAAATTATTTTCTGAAATATGTATATAAGATGAAAGAGATCGGTCAACTTGCCGACGTCGATGACAATTCATTCATTACATCATAAATGGTGTTGCGGAAAATTAACAGCACAAATTGATTTTGTATGGTGCTAAACCTTGTCGAAGTTAATTGAAAAATCCGATATTTTCTTCCGATTAAAGTCTAAAGCATATTTTTCTAGTGGTGCTGGGAACAGAATGGCGGTGGTAGTGTGTGGCATGTAAGGGGCATTAACGGTCAGCACGATCAAATCCTATTAGTTCGAGAGGAATATTTTACACAAGTGAAAAAAGTTAGTGAAATGTAAAAAAAAAACGCGATTAATAGGACTTCAACTGCATGTTGTGAAAATTTATGACTTTATGATAGAAACGAATCCCATTGTAATTAATACAACTACATCATGAACATTCGAGTTGAGGACAGCAATGAATTGAATGCACCGTTCAAGCTAGTACCAATAGTTTGAAGATATAATAAAAAATTATAAGCCGAATAGAAGTAAGTAGCTGTACAATAAATATGTCTTTAACATTAACTGACGAAACAACTTTTCATTTTCTCCCTCGGCGCCTTCCAATCAACTAGAGAGAAAGCTTGTCAAACAGCAAATCGAACTTTGGCTGAAAGAAGACATCATACGCCCATCATTTTCTCCATTCGCAAGTCAAGTTGTTGTCGGCAAGACGAAGTAGGTTTGCACAGACTACAGATGATTAAATGCAAACACTGTGAAAGATCAATATCCTTTACCAACTATTGAAAGTGTGCTAGATAACCTTCAAGATGGGAGAATATTTTCGACATTGGACTTAAGAAATGAATATTTCCACGTTCCAATTATGGATTATTTGAATTGAATCGGGTACCGTTTGCCCTTTCGAATTGCTGATGAATTGCTGGTGAATTCTTGTTCGCTAAAAGTTGGTAAGTCGAAATATTCTTTGCTTGTATCTGGATGATCTTGTTTTATATGCACCAAATAAAAATAAAATATTGAGGAATTGAATATTGTATTTGAAAGAGCAGCACTGCATGGATTATTTTTCAATTGGAAAAAAAAATGTTGTTTTTTCAAACAAAAGTGACATTACTTGGTAATATGTCCAAGTAGAAGATGGGAAGCTGAGTCCGTCCGTAGGGAAAATCAATATAGTTGACAAGTTTCCAGAACCTACATTTTTAGGACTTAGGTGGTTTTTCCGAATATTTGTGAACTCATATTCAGTCATGGTAAAGACTTAACAAAGAAAGTATTACGGCTTACCTTACGATAATTAAAGCTGGGAAAATTTTGTTTTTAATAACAAACTTAGCATACTAATATCGTAGAACATAGTTCTAGTACCAAAATGTCCCCCGTCGATGCTTTAAGTCGGTCTCGGGTTGCTTATTCTTTTCAGCAGGAAATCTTGGCTAGAATCAAAAAGGCCTCAAAGAGCTGATGAATTCATCTCCGCTGTTAAGGAAATATTGAAAGAAATACCTTATAATAACTTCTTGATGCATGACGAACTATTATTTAAAGACTTAGATGCCTACATGCATTTAGTCGTACCTTGTAGTATGGAGTCTGAGATTATAAAAATGAAACACGTAGAAGGGTTTTTTGGTTCAGTAAAAACAACTCATTTACTATCTCTTGAATTTTTAATTCCAAAAATTAAAGAAAAGGTTGAACGCTGAATCGCAAATTGTATGAAATGCATCCTTGCAAATGGAATAGCTGGCAGATATGAGTTTTATGAAGGGACAAAAACCTTTTGACACATACCACTTACATAGATCATATTGGCTCAATGGATCTAACAACAAAATTGTACAAATACATTAACTGACGGGTTGTTAAATATATTGGGATTTACCCAACAAAGACAGTATCATCTTTCAGTAGACGAAACAATTTAAAAAATTAAGGAACAGCAGCAATTTTTTGAAAACCTCAGAAGAATGATAATGCCCGTATCATAATGTGGCGTTTAAGCACTTGAATAAAAAAAAAACATTTTATTTGGCGACCTATAAATGCCATTTGTCTGGTATTTTATACTCAATCAGCTGCCATCATCTTTGGCGCACTTGTGCTGCACTGGAACTTTTGAAACTGGTGAACTGAAGCTAAAATACTCAAAAGTCCAACAACTTTTTATCACTCTCATTGTTAATTCCTCCAAAAGTATGCCATACTGATAAGGGACATAAGATGAACGTAGAAAGGCCACCCCCATAGGGGCAATCTACCTAACGAAATAAAAATAAATGAAGTTACGTTTTCTCTCGCTCTCATTTTTCTCGTTTTTTTTGACAATCGTAAGGAAGCTAGCATCAACGCACTATTGTAAAGTGACCCATTGAATTGCTTGTGTTGAATGTTAAACCTCACTCGACGCTAGCACTAACGCACATCACATTAACCATCCCAGTGGACGAGCCCAAGGTGGCATAGCAATAATGAAACGACAAGATACCAAATGCATTGAACCAGAGGAATACGCAACGGATTTGATACAATCTACGTTGCTACAGCTACAACAATCCAAATTGAGGACACATACTGACCACTCATACTCTCCGCGCTGTACTGTCCACCAAAATGCACAATTAGTCCAAAACAATATTCAGACTTCAGTAAAACAATGGGTTCACGCTTTATCGTGGGGGTTGACTTCAGCGCTAAGCACACAGATTGGGGAAACGAAAAAGGGAAAAATCTTATGGACGCTTTAATTAAAAATACTTGTAAATTTATGAGCACTGGAGATCTAACATATTGGCCTACTGACATCAGGAAAAAACCAGACCTCTTAGACTTTATATTACTACACCGTGTCCAATTAAAAGCGAAATTCTCCGTAACCTCTCCTTTATATTCTCCTCTTATAGTTGAGTACTCCACAAATATAGGATAAAACTGACTGAAACACTTTCTGCGAGATAATTGACGAACAAACATCGTTTAGACATCGAAAGCGCTACAATATACTTCAAAAACCTAATACACCTAGCGTTAATTAAATCAACGCCCGTTGTCACAGAACCCCAACTCGTATATTATTTATGTCTAGTCGAACAGATCCTGTCAAACCGCAGTCTGTGTCTCTTTCACGGGATGTCATACCCGCCAACCGTTTGCATTCTTGTCATATTTCTAAACTCCGTCGAGGCGAGCACACGTGGAAGAGACACAAACTGCGGTAAGTAAAATATATATATATGTACATATTATTATTATAAGCCTCCTTTTTATGGAAATAAAAACACCACCTTCATGGTTATAAGTTAATTTCGTGTCATTACTCGCCTGAGTCGGAACACTTTTTTATTTCGCAGTTTAATTTGAGTGTCATTTGTGCCGTATTGTCTTGTGTTCCTCTGTCGTCATTTATATATGCGTACATCGTACATTCCGACACATCTGCCCCCGTTGAATATAGGAGACTCCCTTTGCCGCCGTGGAGCGTCATCGCCAGTGCAGCTTAATGGATCGTACGCCGCCCAGAAAAAGCCCACGCCTGAATCAGCCACAAGCCGAAACAGTTGGTGTCGCCATGGAACAAGCATCAGATCCAGTTATAACAACCGCGTCAACGGTCGGAGCTCCTTCTGCACAGTCACAATTCTCCAGAAATGCGTCATCGCCAGAACAGCCATTGGAAGCAATGCAGAAGCGACTCAGTCTCTTAGAAAGCCAGCTCAATGACACTCAAATTAAACTGAAGGAACGAGATTTACAGTGCCAGACGCTGACGCAGAATCTGCAAGCAGCCGCCGTTCAAACGAGTATTTGGAACGCATCTCCTTTGTCCAACACATCTGTTCCCGTTGACCACAGTGGTCTTACCGTTACAACGGCAATGATGTCACCGTTAGCCGTGGCGCCACCAGCCATAACACCATCGTCCGTCATGCCAGCCGCCATCATGCCATCTGTCGCCATGTCATCCGCCATCATGCCATCTGCCGCCATGTCATCCGCCATCATGCCATCTGCCGCCATGTCATCCGCCATCATGCCATCCGCCAATGCACCACAGGTAAGTGCACATTTGCCATATTTTCCGCAATATTTTTCGCCAATTGCCCCGCCACAAATCGCGCCACATACCACGCCACTAGCCATGCCATTTACCGTAGTAGACAGGTCGTTTATTAACCATTCGACCATGCCTAACGCCGTTAGTTCAGATCAGCCTCGCACATCTGTACCGAATACCTTTTCATCAATGTCATCGGGATACGTTACATACGCAAGTAACAACAACTGTGTCTTGTCAACCGGCACATGTCACAATGGTAATACCGCCAGGATTCCATCTGCCTCTAACGTTAGCGACCACTCTACGCAATTTGCCGCGCCAAGAAAAATTATAGATTTGCCGGAGTTTCGAGGTCATGCCGAAGATTGGCCTATGTTCTTCACTCCCTTTAATGAGACAACTGCAGCGTATACCTACAGCAATCTAGAAAATTGCATGCGTTTGCAAAAGAGCCTTAAGGGTGAAGCAAGGGAAATTGTTAAGTCATTGCTTATACAGCCAAGTAATGTTAACGCTATCTGTGCTGCTTGTTGCGAGGAGGACGACACAGGGGAACACTTTCTCTGCGACTGTCCCGCCTTCGCTCGTGCACGGTGGCGCACCCTTGGGGCCGACGTGGTGGGTGCCGAATCTCTTAGCTCAACATCACTGAAGCCCCTCCTCACTTTTCTCCGGACAACGGGGAAAATACAAATAAAAGACAAGGTGTCTGTCTGGTAGTACAATGGACCAGTACTTGTGTCTGGGTGCTCCAGAAGATAGTAGAAGCCTCCAAAAAAAAAAAAAAAAATTTAACGCTGTGATAAGACAGCTTCAACTTCATTTCGGTCGGCCCGAACAATTGATACGCAGTCAGCTAAAGCAAATTCGGGAAATAGTTCCAGTTCCGGAAGGCCACCTAGAAAAATTGATTCCATTTGCAACGAAAGTAAAGAACTTTGCAATTTTCCTGCGATCAGTAAACAGCCAACCATACTCGTATAGCGCAACGCTGTTGGATGAACTCATCGACAAACTCCCCATGAGCAAGCGTGTCGAGTGGGCGGCATATGCAGTTTCGATACGAGAATTTCCAACAATTCTTGATTTCAGCAACTGGTTGGACGCCGTAGCCAATCTGATTTGCATGGTCCAAAACCAGAGTAAAGCCAGTTCAGGGCTAGAATCAAGACGACGGGTTCTACTTCACGCAAAGGAAGAACAGATTAATGAAACGAAGTGTCACATTTGCCGCGGCCGTCATAAAGTTACAGTTTCTCGATAGAGCTGTGCCCGATAGATGGATTAATGTTAAACAACATCGACTGTGTTTTTCCTGCTTTGAACCGGGACATTCAACACGCAACCATAGCCGAAAGTCTTGCGGAGTTGATGGTTGTAAACGAGTTCACCACAAGTTGTTACATGAAGCCAGAAATTTGGAACCAGAAACTAGAGCGCCGCTACAAAACACGAGTGAAAAGGATTCAGTTCTCAATTGCACTACCAGCCCGCAATCAAACTCCCTGTTGTTTCGTATAGTGATATTGTTTGGCCCGAACAAAAAGTGGAAACATTTGCCCTGCTGGATGAAGGGTCGTCAATAACAATGATGGATAATTCCTTGGTTGAACAGCTCGGATTGAAGGGTCGTCATCATCGGTTGAATGTCCAGTGGTTTGGTGAAAAGACAGCCCATGAGACTGCTAAAGTAGTAAACGTTCACATAAGTGGAGTAAACATAAAGAAGAGGCACTTATTACGCAAGGTCTATTGTGTAAAAAATCTACGCTTGCCAACACAAACCTTAAGTTGCCATGACATTCAAGTGAATGATGGAGCCAAACGTCTTCTAGCTAAGCCGTACTCAGACGCAACTCCGAAGCTTCTTATCCGTCTGGATCAATGCCACCTCGGTCTACCGAATGAAATGGTTCATCCGAAGAATGGAGGTCCATACGCCGCTAATACCGAGTTGGGATGGGTCGTCTTCGGTCCAACAAAGTCAATCTACACGGAAGCACGCATGGAATCATGCCTGATAACAAGTGTGGCCAACGATGATATTCTCCACGCCATGGTAAAGGACTATTTCGATACAGAAAGCTTCGGAGTGCGCCCAGCACCAGCATTGGAGAGCGAATCTGACGTGCGTGCACGGAGTATACTTAAAGAAAAACGGTTAAGGTTTGCGGTCGATTTCAAACCGGACTTCTATGGAAGAACGACATAATAGAGCTGCCGGATAGTCATGCCATGGCCATGAAAATACTGTCCATGGAACGTAAGATGAAAAGAGATAAATCGTTTGCCGCCGCCTACAACGAGATTATCCAAGGTTATGTCACGAAAAAATACGCGCGCAAATTGCAACCATCGGAAGCCGCAGAGAAAGGTCCAAGAACTTGGTATCTTCCTCATTTCGCCGTCACAAACCCTAACAAGCCGGGGAAACTACGTTAAGTATTTGATGCCGCCGCCACAGTGAAAGGGGTCTCCTTGAACCCTTGTCTACTCAAAGGTCCTCAGCAATATAAGCCAATACCATCAATTTTGTTCAGCTTTCGCAAAGGAGCTATAGCCGTATGTGGTGACATACGGGAAAGGTTTCACCAAATCCTTATTAGATCCGAGGCAGATGTTCGCAAAGATTCCTTTGACGCAACGGGGATGATACTCAACCGCCGGAAGTCTACGATATGCTCGTGATGACGTTTGGCGCTGCTTGTTCGCCATGCTCTGGTGAATACGTCAAGACAACTAATGCTTTAGAACATCGCAATCAAGACGCTCGAGCAATTGAGGCCATTCTTCACGACCATTACGTCGATGACTATGTTGATAGTTTCGAGTCGCCGGAAGAAGCTGTCAGAATCACCAGGCAAGTCTTTGAAATTATAAGGGTGCTGGGTTTGAGCTGCGTAGTTTAATCTCCAACTCGCAGAAGGTAATGCGAGGTTTGTCAAACAGGTTTGAATCCGATACGTCCCGTATTCGTCGTCCAATAGAAGAACGCCCAGGCACAGAAAAGGTGCTCGGAATGTATTGGCAGCCGTTTTGTGACACCTTCGGATATCAGCTGAAGTTTCATCGTGTGGATACACGCACTATAGCCGGAGAAAGAAACCCCACCAAAAGAGAATTGCTGAGCATCGTAATGTCCATCTACGATCCGCTGGGATTTTGATGTAATCTTCTAATTGCCGCGAAACTGTTGATGCACGAGCTGTTGAGGCGCGATATCCAGTGGGATGAACAATTACCTACCGATATGAACGCACCCTGGAGGACATGGTGTCAACAGATAAGCGAAGTTGTCAAGTTTCACATACCCCGTTATTACTTCATGAGATGCAAGCCAAATAAACTCCAGCTACACGTTTTCACAGATGCCAGTGAGGATGCTTTTGCCGCCGTAACATATTGGAGGAACATAAATCCCGATGGAAGGGCCAATGTTGTCTTGGTTTGCGCCAAAACAAGATGCGCGCCGTTGAAACCTATGACCGTACCACGACTCGAACTCCAAGCCGCCACTTTGGGAACGCGCTTAATGAAGTCCATTGTCGATGATCATTCTCTGGAGATTGAAAAGACGTTCCTGTGGAGCGACTCGAGAACTATCATACAATGGATTAGTTCCGGAACCCGCCGCTATAAGCCGTTTGTGGCACATAGAGTTGCAGAAATTCTCGCGGTCACAAACGTGAATGATTGGAGGTGGCTACCCACTCAACATAACGTCGCCGATGATGCCACCCGACCCAATAGTCAGATAGACTTCAGCGTTTCGTCGCGATGGTTATGCGCACCAGAATTTCTGTTGGAAGAAGAAGAGAAATGACCATCTGATCTCGCTTATTCCAATCATCACGAAGAAAAAGACAACGAGGAGCTTCGACCAAAATTCGCCTTGCTCACCGAAAAATCTACCTTTATCGACTTCGATCGCTTTTCTTCACTTACTAGACTGAAACGCACATTCGCATGGATCATCCGTTTTGTCAGCCGATGCCGCCGCAAAGTTACTGGTGTCAGCAATTTGAGCCTAGACGAGCTAAAAGCATCTGAAATAACACTATGTCGTCAAGTCCAAGCCGAGTCTTACGCTGCGGAACTTCAACAAATGGAAGAAGACGAATGCTTATCCAAGAAAAGCAGCCTGTAAAAACTTTCACCATACAAAGACGAGGACGGTATCCTACGTGTCAATGGTCGCATCGACGTGGCTAGTTGGCTTCCATACAGTGCAAGGCGCCCATAATATTACCGCCAGATCATATCCTCTCCTATCTAATTGTTCGTCATCACCATCAGCAGATGAAACATCAAAATGCCGAGGCAGTTATTTGCGAGGTGAGAAGCAAATATTGGATACCGAGATTGCGCCAGGTGATGGAAGTTAGCCCGTATTCTGCCCACCAACCCCTTAATGGGACCGTTGCCTGAGGACCGCGTAACGCCATATATTCGCCCCTTTTCCTACGCAGGCTTGGACTACTTAGGCCCAGTTATGGTCTTGGTGGGCCGGCGCCAAGACAAGAGGTGGATAGCACTCTTTACATGCCTAACGGTGCGGGCAATTCACCTTGAAGTTGCCCGTGACCTCTCCACTGACGCCTGTATTATAGTTATACGGAACTTTATTAACCGTCGTGGAGTGCCATTGAGGATTAGGAGCGAAAACGGAAAAAACTTCATCGGTGTGGATAGAGAGGCGAAGCGTTCTCCGACGTTTTTGATTGTGGTCGTATTCAGGATGAACTTTCTACACGAGGTGTAGAATGGGTGTTTAATTGTCCGAGTAACCCATCTGCAGGGGGCGTATGGGAAAGAATGGTGCAGTGAGTAATAAAGGTCTTGCGTCACACATTGAAAGAAGTCGCGCCACGGGAACACACCCTACAGTGCCTTATCATTGAAGCTGAGAACGTTATTAACTCACGGTCTTTGACGCATCTGCCAATTTCCGTAGATCAAGAGCTGACTCCGAATCACTTTCTTCTCGGTTCCGCTAATACAGCACAAACGCCGACTGTACAGAGCCCTTTCGAGAAGCTGTGTTCTCTACGGAAACAATGGAGGATAGCACGACAATTAAGAGATCGGTTCTGGAAACGCTGGATCGCGGAGTATTTGCCTACATTAATACGTCGAGTCAAGTGGTGCCAAAGATCAACTCCGTTAGAGGAAGGACAGTTGGTCTTTATTTGCGATCCAAATTTGCCGAGGTCGCGTGTATCGGGGCGCGGATGGCGAGATAAGGCGGGCGGACGTAACCACGAAATCTGGAATGTTGCAGCGACCTGTTTCTAAGTTGGCTGTTCTCAGTGTAGAGAATAGTGAATTGGATTGATTGACGGGGGTGGGGATGTCACAGAACTCCAACTCGTATTTTATTTATGTCAAGTCGAACAGATCCTGTCAAACCGCAGTCTGTGTCTCTTTCACGGGATGACATACCCGCCAACCGTTTGCATTCTTCTCGTATTTCTAATCTCCGTCGAGGCGAGCACACGTGGAAGAGACACAAACTGCGGAAAGTAAAATATATATATACATATTATTATTATAAGCCTCCTTTTTATTGAAATAAAAACACCACCTTCATGGTTATAAGTTAATTTCGTGTCGTTGCTCGCCTGAGTCGGAACACCCGTAATTAAACCTTATAACTATCCTCCGATACCCCAAAAATATTAAGAGAAAAAAATAAGAAAAGCGAAAACCACGCAAAACCTGGCAAGTTAGCAAATTTCCTCTATATAAAGCAAAGTATAATAAATCAATAAAAGAACTCAAGGACCTTCTTAAAACAAACAATAACTATCGCCTCAACACATTTTTAACAAACCTTTCATTAAACCAAGCTACGAATTCCTCGCTATGGAAACTGAACAAGAGGCTCAAGAAGGGATTCATTCACCAACCACTTCTAATGAAAACCGACGGTATTTGGTCGAGAACCAACACAGATAAAGCAGAGTCACTTTCAAACTACTTCAAAACAACATTTACCAACCTTTACGACGATCAAAATATCTCACTCCCTAACACCAAAGCTACCATATGACAAGTAGTAGGTATAGTCTGACAACAGGACAAATTTTAAGACACTTACCTTACAAAGCCATAATTTACCTCTAACATATAATACTTTTAATACAATTATAAAACTTAATTACTACCCAAAACTTCGAAAAGTTTCGAAAATAGTCTACAAGTCAATAAGTCTTCTACAAATCATTCCCAAAATGTTTGAAAAGTTACTGCTAGACGCATAGACACACATTTACAACCAAATCCCCTTATTCCAGGCCACCACAGTGCAAAGCCTGTCAAAAGTCGGCACGCGGCTTTTGACTTTTTGACTTTTGACAGGCTTTGCACCGACTTACGATCTCTTACGATAAAATGTGTTAAAACGCCGGCAACCCACAATTCGCATTCACAATGTGGCTTTGACACAGGAGCGCGTATAGAACTTAGGAATATGACAACACTAAGTTCGGTTTCCTCAAAATCTTTACGTATGATTTCAGTGCAGAAAGAAGTGTAGACTGGTGTTATTATTATTTATATGATTTAATTGAAACATAAAAAGTCAGCTCAAATAAAGGTCTACGAATATGAAAAAAAGAAAAGAATTTATTACTCTAACCTCCATCATGATTAGTTTGTATCGAAAAGTCCAATAATAAGCTATGAAAATATATGCATATTGAAACGAACAACTCGGAGCACAATACGTTACTCGCTTTTGCTAAAATCAAACAAGTCAAAGAAAATTCATCTGTCCAACGCACGTCTGAGTAGGCAGTAGCTCTACTCTGGCGCTTTGCTCAACTTTACGATATTTAGGATATGAGGTCGAGCAAAAGCCTGAGGTAACATTGTAGGCAACTCCATAGTCGGCTATCACACGTTGCCTCACGACTCACGGCTCACACAAGTGCAAAAGAGACAGGAGATGAGCTGAAATGGGATGGAAAATAAAGTTCCCGGTGAGTCGCGTGCGATTTTGTTTCTGGCTCTTTTTGACGTTTCTCTTTTCTCTTGTTCGTTATTTCTTAATCTTAATTCTTATCATTTTCGTTACTCGTGGGTTGGACATCGGTCGGCACTAAAATTTCAAATTCAAACACAAAATTTTTAAAAATTATGGAAAATTTTTGGACACGAGATGCAACATCACAACTTATAATTTTATATGAAATGCATCCAAATTTGTACGTTACAACGTGCAGGGAGTACCTAAATAGGGTAAAAAGGTCGGATTCTTACCAGGCAATTTTCGATAGTCTCCGAAGTGATTTCCCTTCGGTGACTATCGAAATGATAAAAAAGAAAATCCACACTCTTAGAAATCAGTTCTCTAGAGAGCTAAAAGAAGTAGAAAAAAGTAAAAAAAGTGGATCTGGCTTGGAGGATATATATGAGCCAAAGTTGTGGTGTTTCGACCAGCTACGCTTCCTCCGAACATATTTTCTATCCACACCACAATATACCAATATACAAGAAGTAAAGACATTTATTTTCTAATTACATATATTGTTGTATTTTATTTGTTTAATTTTTATTTTAGACAGACGAATCAGTTACAAGTTTCGAAGAACCAATTCCCAGGAAAAGGGTATGTACATGTATATTTTTTAAAGTTGTTTATGTTGCCACTCTACTTGCCCTTCCTGGGTAAAATATTCTGCGAAGCTGTGACGTATATTTTCTGCCAAACCCTTACGGGGATTGTCTGTTGTTTGCGGAACGTTTGAGGATGCTTCGGTATTCGACGATGTTTTACAAAATACATTTTGTTCATTAATGTTGTGGTGTGATAAAAAATTATGCAAAACACAACAAGCTTTTGTCACAAGCACTACCTTTTCAACGCGTAAATTGATTGTGGTTTGAAGAATTTTAAATCTGTTTGAAAGCAAACCAAATGCGTGTTCAATAACATGTCTTGCTCTGGAAAGACGAATGTTAAAAATCCTCTTTGTTTTACATTTGGTTGCAAATGGATAGGGCTTCATTAAGTGTTTTTGTAGAGGAAAAGCATCGTCGCCAACAATGACGAATGGGAGGGTCCTTCCATTTCCTATAACTTTGTCGTCGGGAAGTTTATTTGCTGTACTTGCAATGGCGTCTCTCAAGTCGCTCTGAAGCAATACACCCGAATCATTGGTCCTTCCATTGGCTCCTATGTTTACGTAAATAAATTTGCAATTCGCATCTGCCACGGCTAGCAAAATTATGCTATTCGAACCTTTATAGTTATAGTAAACTGACCCATCTTTTCGAAGACTTCGAAATGGAATATGTTTCCCATCCAAAGCACCTACACAATTTGGGAACTGCCAACGTATGGCAAACTCGTCCGCAATTCTCTCCCATTCCAGTTTTGTTGATGGAAACTGAAAGTATAATAATATATACATGTATTATAAAATATGTTTAGAATATATATTAAATAAACTATTTTTTTTTCAGCGAAAAACATCGATCACAGACAAACTCGTAAATACTGAGTTGGGGATAATTTCCGGACTCTTACGGGAAAAAAAACAAAAAAATTCCTCGTTTGATTGGTTGGGGAAGCAAGTAGTCTTCGACATTGACTCCATTCGGAATCCCAGACTGCAGAGAGAAGCGGTGTGGAAGATACAGGATGTATTGAGGGAATATGTTCGGGAAGATATGGCACTGTTAAGTTCTCCACAACCAAGCACGTCGTATTCTGCATCACTATCATCGGCGGCAGAAACATCGTCGCGACAGATAGTGAATATCTTAAATGTGGAGACCATTCATCCGCCATCGTCGCAGTCAGATGAGGCAAGGAGCACTTCGACTTTCGAATTGTTGGAGCAGTTTAATGATTCTAGCGACGACGATTTAATGTGATTTATATTTTTATTTTTTGTTTTTTTTTTTTTTGACTGATATGGATTTAAGTTTTATATTTATTTATTTTTTAGCCTGATATGAATTTAAGTTAGTTGTGAATTAAAATTATTTTAAAAGAAAATGTTAAAATAAAATGAAAAGAACCCACCTTTAAATATGTGCGTCTTAAATTCTTCCAAATAGCTGCGCAAACTTCGGGCACACTGTCGCTTAAAAAGGACTGCGATAATCTTGTTTGATAATCGGTGCTCTTCAATGACTCGCCTGTTGCCAAAAACCTCAGAGTAGCAGCCAATTTTTCCGCAGGTGGAATTGAATCCCTCATTAAAGTATTATTCTTTGTGATGTCGGATTCTATTAATGACAGTAGCAATTTAAATGTGGATTCCTCCATGCGCAAGTAGTTGAAAAAAGAGGCTTTGTCTTTTAGTTGAAGTTCTTTTGTAATAAAATTGAATGAACCTCGTTCACCCCTATCTTTTCTCCACGGCTTAACCCATGCTTTTCGTTTTTTTCTTCTTTTCGATTCCAAAGCAACTCCTACCAAATTGATTAATCTCGAAATTATTACTTCGTCTTCACTGCTGTCTGTATCCATATTTTCAATGGCTAATGCCGTACACTTTAATAATTTCTGTACATTTTCCGAATTCATTTTCGTTCACTAATTTAACAAATTAAAAAATTACGATGATAGTCTAGACCCCGACACGAGCACTTCGGATACAAAACGAAAAATGAGCGAACTGTCAAATAGCGGATGAGGAAGAAAGAAGGAATTGAAAAAGAGCCCATGCCTCACGAGCCAGTGTGTGATACCATTCGCCTCACGGGATAGGATCGGGAAGAGGAATCCGAAAAAGAGCCATGACTCGTGAGACAACGTGTGATAGCTGACATAGGATTTCGTTGTTTCTAGTGGTGGGCTTGTCTGCTCTTTTAGGGTAGCAGCGATCGCAACAAGCAGTTATGGGGAGGAGCAGTTAAGCGAAGCTGTGATTTGGTAGCATTTATGATCTAATGATTTGAATATGGATTCTGCTCTTGGCATCGCAAATTAAATAGTGAATTAATTTAATGAGATAGGAAAGTAAATAAATAACAAGTAGAGTAGTAAATTAAAATAAAATTACATTTATTTCATGTTATTGCAAAAAAAAGAATAGGAATTATATAATATAATGATTATGATTTTTTTTAAAGAAATGTACTTAGTATGCATGAATATAAATATTTGTCAAATAACTCAAAAAAAAGAAAAAAAAATACATGAATTTTGTTTATGTACACATGTATATGCAGCAAAAATACTAGGACTTAACAAACAGGGAAAACTTGGGTTTGGTATGTACATAATATGATATATATTATACTATACAAAGCAAAAGTTAAAGTACATACTTATTGAAATATGTATAATGCAATAAAATGAATGCATAAGAACAACAAAATTACATATATGTATTTCATGTTATCAGAATACAAAAAAAAAAATTATTAATATTATAAAATATTAATTATAAGCAGTAATGTATGAATATGAAAAAAATATATTAGAAAGATAACACAAAAAAAGAAAAAAAATGCATGAAATTTATATACATGTATGTATATACAGCGAAAATGCCAGAAACAAACAACAAATACTAAGCAAACAAACGAATATTAATATCAAAAAAATTATTTCATATTATATTTTAAAAACAACAGTTTGTTTACTTTCTTGTGAGAAAGCCTCGATCGACGCTCAGTGATCATCATCCCAGCCTTAGAAAAAAGTCTTTCGCACGGAACAGTTGTAGCCACCATGCAACATCTTATTTTTACCAATGCACTTAGATTTGGATATAAATTTTTGTTCATGTTCCACCATTGCAAGGGATTGTCCGCCCTTTCGACCACCTTATCGTTGAGATACCGCTGCACTTCAAGTACTGCATTCGACATTCCACTAGTGCTGGGTTCCATACTGGAAATTTTGTTGTCGAATAAACTCCAGTAAGAATAGTCTCCTGCAGTCTCTACGATGCCCTGCGATGTACTCCCTATCGACTCCTGATTTCTTCTGTTGTTGTTAAAATTCGTGGCCACCCAGTTGGTTATGTCTTTTTGGACGGCGTTGAGAGCAGTTTTGTTTTCGAAGACATGTTGTTTAAACCGAGGGTCCAAAAATGAGTTCGAGGAGATGGTTAAACTCGTTTCGAGATTATTAAATCTTGTCCTGAGCTCTCGAAGCAGGTTTTCGGCAAAGGTTTGCGCATTTTGTACACTGCCATCGCTTAGCATCCTTTCCAGTATTTTTACAAGCCCGGCAGATATAGGGATAATTTTGCTTGCAGAAAAATAGCTCTCTGCCGACATTTCCCTGGTTGCTTGTTCGAAAGGACGTAGAATGGTGCATAATTCGGAAGCGATTAACCACTCAATATCTGTAAGCATTTGAATTTGTGTGTTAATACTTACAAACATTATTTTTATAGCTTCTTTCAGAGTAACAAATCTCTCCATCATGTAGAATGTTGAGTTCCACCTCGTTCGAATATCATTGACCACACTAAGGGGTTGTTCATTACCCAACATGACCTGGCTATGCAAAAGTTTCTCATTAGCCTGAGGACTTCGCTTGATGAAGTTTACAATGTCCTTAATTTTTTTGATTGTCCTTTGCGTAGTTGACATCTGCAAAGTATCCTCAGGCTCGACATTGCTTCGAAAACCCAACGCCGTTTGCACACACAAATTCAGTTTATGAGCAAAGCAACCGAAGTGACGTTTGTTCAAATGATCTCTAACTGCTTTGGTGATGTTTGCAGCGTTGTCAGTTAAAATAATCAAAACTTTGTCCTTTAATGCCCATAACGTCAGAACGCGATTGATTTCGGTTGCAATGGAAGCTGCGGTGTGTGGGCCTTCAAACTTAATGCACTCTAGCATGGTATTTTGAAACACAAAATTATCATCGATATAATGAGCGGTTATACCAATGTAATTTTCATTGTTTATGGAAGTCCACTGGTCAGTAGCTATGCAAACACTCCTTACATTATTGAGTTTTGATCTTAACAAAACGAGTTGCTCATTGTACATACTGTCTAATAAAGTATTTGAAAGAAATTTCCTACTTGGAAGACAGTATGTAGGAGCCAATGTTTTCATTAATTCTCTAAAACCGTCATCCTCAATAATGTAAAAAGGTTGATAGTCTTTTATAAATAAATTCATTACCAACCTGTCGATTTTTTCTTTCTGTGTAATTGACATTTTTGATGGAATGAATTGGAGTACCTGTTGTCTTAAAACTTGGGTTGAATGCTGAGGTGGAGTTCGATGGGCTGGGATGATCTCACTGACGGACATATCTTCTGCAGGTGGTATGATGTTTTCCACGTCCATGGGAGAATTTGTTCTCGTAACAATTGTGGGATGACGAACGTTCATATGTTTTTTCAAATTGGTTATTGACGTTTTGAAGGATAACGACTGCTTGCAAATTTTACAAACAGCCATCTTACCAACGGTTTGTGTAAAATGCATCCAAATGTCACTGGTCTTTTTTCGCTCCATTTCAAAAAATGATAACTTTAAAACTTTTAACAAATTCAATTTAATTTCACACACCTAAATTGCTACTTTCAAAAGTACGCACAAAAAGAACAAAGTAGACAACAGTATATTATCGTTTTCTTTGTATTTTATCAGTTACTTTCGATTGTCAATTTTACTACTTAGAAGCGTTCAGTAGCAAATGTAATTTCGCTATCTAATATTTGTATCATCAAATTTAAACTTAAAATGTTAATAACTTTGAAATAAATTCATTCTGAGAGTATAATAATAAATTCCCTATTTCCCAATAGGCATTCAAATGTATCTAGTATGTGAAGAATTGCAAGAGAAATAACAAATCTGTACATCTTAAATAATATTTCATTTTATATACTGAAATCAATCACCACTATCCCAGTGAACGCATCTCAGAAATTATTTGGAATAATGTCCATTGTTTTCTCTTTCGCTCTATAGGTTTTCACATAAAAGTAATCAGAACACTGTTCTTCTCTCATGTTCTCTACCATGCTATTGCTATGTTTAAGAGCAGAAGAACAGATAAGGTAGCAGTTCCTGCTCCGTTAACTGCTCCGTAAACTGCTCCCTCCAGGAGCATTTAACAAAGAGCAATCACAGTTGCTCCCTGCTTTTGTGAATAACATAGTTCCGAGTAGCAGCGATCGCAAGAGCAGTCTCATCACTAGTTGTTTCTACTCATGCTGTCAAAATCGGCACGCGCGCAAGCCAGATTGTGTTTCCACTATAATACATACGACAATTAGATGTCAAAAATCGTCTCAACTCATTATAATTCCTTCGTTCCCTTTCCAAAAGTTTAGGTTGCTTCCATCATTGTGAACAGGCATAATGTTGTACTTATTATGCATTGAATGACCACGGTATACAAAGAGTGCGGTCGGACTGGTATATGTTGTAATTTCCAATAAGCCTTTTAATATTAATAAAAGTATAAAAAAAGGAGGGAAAACCTTTCCTTAAATATGTAAGCCTGGAAATTGATACTCTTTTTTTTTACGGTCCTCTAACATTTATTTTAATTCTGATGCTCAGCTTTTCAAAAATAGATTGATGTTGTAAAACGAGTTAGCAATGTATCATTCTTGGTAGCTCACCGTGCTAATAAAAGTGTGTCGATTGGCAACTCAGTTATAGTATTTTCCATACCGAATGGAAAAATACACTTTCTCTCTTCAAACAGCAAGAAATTAGAAAACATGAGAAACGTCAAATCGCGTATGCTTTGGATATTTGGTCCCTGACTTTGGCTGCGTAGCCCCAGTTTCAGTGGGGTACGGATCTGTTTTTAATTCGTATACGAATTTGTTGGAAATAGGTCGCTTCGTTAAGGTGTTTCCTTTTCCTTGTCTTTTAAATAATTTTGGTGTTATGTCAGTGTTTTCAAGTGTAGAAAAAGGGCTTCCAATTGAAGTTTTCGCGTTAAATAGAGCATATGCAGCAGATGATCATCCAAATAAAACCAATTTGGGTGTTGGAGGTATTTAATACTAATAGCATATATACTTATTTGACTTTAAATTACTTAACTAAGGTCGTAATAGAGGTCAAAACAATATTCTTCGAATGTGAATAAATTGGGAATTCTATATTGCAAATCTATTTTTTTACATTGTACATATGTATGTATATGCCTAATTAAGTATATATTTTTTTAAGTCATCAGAGAAGATATGTAGAAAAATATTGACATTGAATATTACTGATAGTAATTGGTTATGTAATTTGATAAAGTGCTACTTAATTTTCAACTCCCTATAGTCGATCTAGTAAGTAAGCACCAACGTTCCGAAGCATTTACGTTTTTAGTTAATTGGTTTTGCGTGATTACTATTTAAGAAATTAGCAACAGATTCTCGACGTTGGCGATTGACGTCTGAAATCGCAAGTGGATTGAAATCGCCGAATGGTTTATATATATTTTTTCAATGTTCGCATATATTTTTGGAAGCGTTATCGACGGTGGGCTTTGATTTCAATTTCAGTTAATTAAATGTGTGTATGCTTTATTATGCAATATGAGGCTTCAAACTCTAATCAGCATCATTCCTATTTTGAAATATGTTTAATGTTAAAAACTTATTTGATTCAGAGCTGTAATTTTTCAATTACGTACATAAATTGTCAAAGTTAATGTAGGTTTGTCGAACCATGTTTACAGGAATTCATGGAAGTTCACCTCACCAGTCCTTCTACAATGAGAAATGAGAATTATGCAAGAAATATAACACTGCTTAAGTAATATAGATACCCTAAATTATTAAGGCTTTAATTGTTGTTCGTTATTTTGCAGTAACTTTGAAATCCAATTTCGGAAGCTCAAACCTCAATACACCTCTTTTTAAATAGAATATCGTGCAACAATTGAAAATGTTAACTGGTATGAAAGTGTCAATATGAAAGCTTACCAAATCGAATACTGATCGTGTACAGGATTAAAACAAAATGAGGCAAATATTCAGTGTGTCTTAGAAACCATACATTAGAAGAAAATTATATTAAATCTAAAGTGTTGGTCTCCAAAGTTCACTACCGAAATCCAAGAGAGTTATGGAAGTAATGTGATGCTGGTGCCAGGTGTGAGTTTTACAAAGAAAATAATCAGTGTTACTTGACATTAATATTATTGAAAATGTATGAATCGGAAGCACAAAGATTCCAATAAAGATGGTCTAAGATTGCGCTCATAGAGTTATGGTTGAAAATTATAGTCCTAAATGATGGAAAGAGGTTTTCAATAAGAGCTCATCGCGCGTCAGAGGCTGAAACTCTACCCACTGCGCCATGGCAGTCTCATGAATTTTATATAAATCATTAAATTAAATTAACAACTTTTGTCAACACATTTGCCCATATTCACCTATTAATAAAATATTTTTTAGCTTACCGAGATGAGGAAGGAAAACCATGGGTTTTGCCTGTCGTAAGGACAACGGAAATAAAAATTGCAGCAGATGAATCTATTAATCATGAATATCTTCCAGTTTGCGGTAATATTTCTACAACATGTTCATATGTTGCAATGTTGTTATATTTTTATATATTTAGGAACGGACTTATTTACTGATGCTGCCACAAAGCTTCTCTTAGGTGAAAAATCAGCCGCCATAGCAGAAAAGCGAGTATGTTGTTTTTATATACATATTGTGTACGAACATTTTTTTTTTTTCAATACAAATACATATAAGGTTAGAATTAATCAAACACGTTCAGTGACAGCGTCGTGAACATGTTATTACGCTTTTTAATCGAGATCTTAGTAAGAACTTCGAAATAGAATAAATACGTAACAATAGACATTTACTCGTAAATTGGTTGCAATTTATAATCATTAATTGTTATGAAATATTTAGATGCTTCAGATGCTTAGATTTCAAGTTAGACTAAAAAAATATCAAATGACTTTGACGTATTTTGGCCAATGCTACTAGCAATTTATTAAGTGGAGTAAAAGGCCACAGGAGAAGGTCACACATCACATTGGTGTGAATTTCCTCTTGCAATAATGATTTCAAAGTACATAGTTTAGTTAGGCAGAAAACACATCGGATAAAGCAAAACGTTTTTGATTGGTTAGTCAAAAAAACATTTTTTATTTGAACACACCAAGCGAAACAGAATGTAACAAAACAAAACGTTTTGTTTTCTTGTTTCGTTTGGTGTGTGTTGAAATAAAACAAAATGAAATTCACGACTTGCTTTTCAACATGTGGTCGAACTCAGACGATGAAAGTGTGCCAATCTTACATAAAGGTTGGGTGCATCGTAAAGTTAACAGCAGAGTTAGGAACTTATACTTGAAAAAATCAATCTTTCTCCTTCTACGTCCATATTTGTTAAAATTTGCGCACAGAGTAAACATAGAAGCTGTAAAGTGCGACGAAAAAAAATCAAATCGAATAGAATCAAAATTTTGTTTTGCGAAAACAACAGGCAGGCTATCGGCAACGAAACATGTTTTTCTGTTTTGCTTTGCTTTAAAATATATTTATGCTGGCAATTTTGAGTAGTATCTGGTATATAAACAGCGACGGCATTCACCTATTTATAAATTAGAGTATATCACACAGGTCTGAGATTGATACACATAAAACATTAGTGTTTCCAAAAACATATCCATTCCCTACTCTCTTGGTATTATTGATTGGGCAATCTAATGACTATTTGTAGGCTTTTGGGGTTCAAACGCTTTCTGGAACAGGAGCCTTGCGCTTGGGAGCAGATTTTTTGGCAAAAAAATTGGGGAGAACCGTTTGTTATTATTCAAACCCAACATGGGGTAAACTTTTTAATTCATTTGGTCATTAAAGTTATAATCGCTCAAAATACATTTTAGAGAATCATAGAAGTGTTTTCTTGGCTGCTGGTTTTCAAACTGCCAAAACATACAGATATTGGGACCAGGAAAAACGTGGAATTGATTTTGAAGGGTTAATATCTGATCTGCAGGCAGCGCCAGAAGGGGCGGTCATCATACTTCATGCATGTGCTCATAATCCTACTGGGTGCGATCCCTCAATGAGACAATGGCAAGAAATTGCTGAAGTTATGTCTTCAAAGAAATTGTTCCCTTTCTTTGATTCTGCTTATCAAGGTTTTGCAAGTGGTGATCCTGATAGAGATGCTTGGGCAGTAAGATATTTCGTAGAGAAAGGCTTCGAATTGCTAGCAGCACAGTCCTTTGCGAAAAATTTCGGATTGTACTGTAAGTTTTAAATGTAGCGTACCTTTTTAGGAAAAAATCCATTGAGAGTACCCTATAAATATATAGAGCATATTTGTTAATTGTTTACGTGCATAAATTGTGTTTCTTTACAGGCGAAAGAGTTGGTAATCTGACTGTGGTCCAGAAGAATTCCGCAACAAAAGAAGCCGTCCATTCCCAGTTTACATTACTTGTGAGAATGACTTACTCTAATCCACCAGCTTTTGGTAGTAGGATCGTTTCAACTATTTTAAACGATCCACAATTGAGGCAGGAATGGTGAGAAAAAAATATATATTTTAGGAAAGATAAATAGCTATCAAACCTTTTTTTAAGTTTCTAGGTTCTTGTGTGCATTAAAGACCTAATTGTTAATGTAGGATTTGACCGTGGAAACAGGTAGACCTAAGGCGGGTTCATATCCTTCTGATCCCATTCTAGTGAGTTCAGAGATCTCATTTCTTGGGACCCCAGAGTGACCTGGGACTCATACAAGCGTTAGTGAATTTAGTCTTCCGACTTTGTTAAAAAAGGCCTTGAATTCGTGCACTAATTTGAAGCTGGTTAAAAGGTTGAACACAGCTTTGACTGCAACTTGGCTGTCACTGCAGACGCATATGCTTTTTCCCTTCCATTTGTACTTCACGGCATAGTGCATGGCCATTAGGATTGCATATATTTCTGATTGAAAGACAAAAGCATATTTTCCTAACGAAAAGTGCAGTCGGACGTTTTCGCTTTCAAAGAAAATCTCAGCTTTTGTAAAAACGCGGAGACGTCCTTTCCAGCTTTAATATCTGCCAGAGCCAGTCTGGAAAATTGGCTGTGAAATTATAGCGCAATAGGGTGGCAAGTGTCATTGCGTCGGAAGGCATACCCATGAGGCAGGGGTCGTAGGATATTTCTCGCGAGCTTTTGAGGCGAGATGGTTTTCCGTGCGCATCTTCAATGTATGCATGTGAGATTATCGGCCTTATCATTGTCATGTAGTCCCATGTTTTGCCAAAAGCACCTTTGCATTGCCAAAAAGCTGACAGCGCGTTGATGGTTTTTGACCCAACATATTTAAACCAAAGAAGCTCGCTATCTAAGATGAGTCCTAAGTGCTTAGCTTCCTTGGACATCAGAATGGGAAGGTCTTTTAGCACCAAATGAATCACGCCAGTTAATTTCCTCCTTCCGTGAAGAGAACGACATCAGTCTTAAAAACCGATTAACCGACGGCGTATTATTCGTGCACCAGTCATCGATCACATTTAATGCCGCTTATGCTGCGACAAAGAGAACGGCAAACTCATCCGCATAGGCCTGGGCTTAGATTCCAGAGGCATTGAGAGCATAGAACAGAGTCGGCCACCATGCACCATAGCAAGGGAGACAAGACGCTACCTTGTAGGTGGCTTCTGTTTACGCCAGATTTGACACACTGTTCAAGGTTTGACACATTGCATCAGCGATCAATGTTCTGTGTACAAGCATTGCTTTGATCCACACAACCAGAGCGGCATTACACATGCTGGCGAAAGTTGCATTATCAAAAGCTCCCTCAAAGTCAACGAAAAAGCCCAGAACTTAATCTTTCCTTTCGAGTGCGCATTCACTACTCCCATGGCGTGACGCAATATACCAGCTACGTCGAGTTGTTTTCATAGTTTCAGTCGCAGTTACCCTATGACCGTCTGACTTCCCGGGAAACTGGTGTGAAGCAGTATAGTGAGAGTTTTCGCTTTAAACTCAATAAAGGCACAAAAGTAAAGGTTCTGAGTATATTCAGCTTTATCGATTTTCTTCGTTTGAGAACGTTAACCAACTCTCTGGTCGCGCTCAGAGATATGTTCCTTCGCAGAAGGTCTTCTTCTCATATTCTTTCTGCTTCGATCGATACTTATTCCAGTCATCTTTCGAATTCGATTGGAGCGATCTATTCAGAAAAAGTCTGGCTATCCTGCGAAGACAATGGAGTTCAGCATTCCACCAAGGACTTAATTACCTTCAAGGAGGTTTTATGACAGGACACGAGAGTTCAAAGCAACTGGTGATGACGCTGCTCAGTTTATGAACGGAATGCTCTACCAATTGTTTCGTTCTGATTTAAGTTAGGGCTTGAATTTTTAAAACTTTACCCAGTCCATCTTTCGCACAACTCAGTTGGAATTCGATATATCTGTGGACAACGTAGCTTCTGGTAAGCCTCTCCAGTTATCGGTGGCGGAGGTAGAACCGAGTTATAAGTGTTATAAGCAAGTGCAACGACTAGTGTTCAATTACTCCGTGCGCTTTGTAGCTTACTATACTCGCCCAAGCTTGGTTGCCGATAATAAGTTCGACACGATGAGGCAGGCCCTAAGCCTTTCGGATAGCTCATCATAAAAAATCACGTACACCAACAAACTACACAGACGTCTGTTATTATTATTTTTTTTAGTTCATTTTTATTTCACCTTTCTTAGAACTGTCTTGCGCTAGACAAAAATGTTTAAAACTAGCTTAAACAACTTAACTAACTTAAAATACCCTACTCGCCCTGTACGGACACTCCAAAGCATACAGAACGACTGAAACTAAGTCTTTCGGCCTTATGATTAACTTATATTAACACGAGAAACAATTAAAGCTAAGAAATTTTCTTTTATAAAAACTTAGACAACAGATCGTGTTTATTTTTTTTAATTCTATAAAAAAATTTTGATAAAAATAAAATAAGCTAATCTACGCGTAAGCTATCCACTACCTCTTACTTTAGCCCACCTTATCCTACCCTAATCTGACTTAGCCTATGTGATGTCGTTTATTCCTACTGTGCTATTGCATGCAATTCTACTATTTGGAAGAGAGTTCCCAAAGGAGGGATTCTCGGCACCATTCCTCTGATCCAGGCCTTGAGAAACAGCTCACTTCAAAGGTTCCATTCGTCGGAGTAGACTTTTCAGCCTGAATACAGAAGCCTGTTGCTGAAGGTAGCTCCAATATACGATCCTCTTAGTGGTTACAATTTACGCTGGTTATTCTATTGTCACTGTCAGCTTTTCCTATCCTGACCTTTTCAGAGGACATGGCCTCCAATTTGTAGTTGCTTTTCTCGACTCTATCGTCATTGGGATCTCTTTTTCAGAGAAGTGGGTTTTGCTATGTGAAGTGTCTGTCTCTAAGGAGCAGTCTTTGGTTCTCTTCGTCTTCTGGTTTGTGCTTTGATCTTTGTCGATCGCCGCATCTGTCTTAGGATTTCGATTGCCCGCCGCCACGTTGGAAGAGGAGACATCATATTCTCAATCCCCAGCTAGGCTGTCCACGGCGGCCGTCTTCCGTTTGCGAGCGCTCTTATCTTTTTCGGTTCGAGCTCCTATTCTCTTCGGACGCTGCTCTGAGAAGAAAGCTTTGTCAGTTTTACGGTTTTTGGAACCCGAAATTGAAGCTTGTCAGTTTCACCACCTTTTTCGGCTGCAACGCCAGCGATAACAGGTCCCTGAACACGCTTCAAGCTCCGTCAGGGAATCTAGCAAGCTCTTACTGGGGATCTGCCAGTAAAAGGAAAACTGTTAGAGGCGCATGCCGGATAATGCTGGCATGCTTGTGCCCCCTACAACGGCCTTCACTGACCGCCGACGTTTTGGGAGCTGCACACCGTCGAGAAGGGACCGAAAGGACTGCAGATGATAAAAAATATCGAAAATGTATATTAAGTCAAATTTAGAAAGCTTGCAAATTTTCTGCTAGTAAACATTGTGCAATTTTATAATATTATATTTGCCTTTCTATCATTCTAGGATGGATTCTATCCGAATTATGTCACAGCGAATTATTTCTATGAGGGAGCAGCTTCATAATCAACTTGTTAAACTAAACACTCCTGGTAATTGGGATCATATTATACAGCAAATTGGAATGTTTTCTTACACAGGATTAAACGGTAAATGAGTAATGAGTTTATTATTATTTTTACATACATAGTTTTTGTTTTGTTTTAGAAAATCAAGTAAAGATTCTCGTAGAAGAATTCCATATTTACCTACTGAAATCAGGTAGAGTGGCAATGTGTGGCCTCACGGAAAAAAATATTGAATATGTTGCCAAAGCTATTAATACGGCAGTTACAAGAGTTTGAAATCTCTTTTATTGTAATTAGAAGATGTAAATACCGTGGTTCTATGAAGTTCTTAGTATTTCCCGATGCATTTCATATCTTCCTATTTTATACAAACCGAAATAAAGGAAAATAAAAAAAATTTATAAAAATAAATTTATATAAATTACAGTGCAGTTTTATTGTTTTAGCTTCCAATCCTTACTTAAACGACTTTTAAGAGGGTACACTTTCTTTAGTGATTATTGATTACAAGTGAAAACATTACTTTGTAGAACTATAAATTACAACTATAACGCTGCAGGAGACCACCTAGTAGGAATAGGAACTAATAAAACATGCTGGAGAAGAATTAACAGAGAAGTCTCATGGTCTCATCACAACAAAACTTTACGATATTTAGGATATGAGGTCGAGCAAAAGCCTGAGGTAACATTGTAGGCAACTCCATAGGATTTCGTTGTTTCTACTCATGCTGTCAAAATCGGCACGCGCGCAAGCCAGATTGTGTTTCCACTATAATACATACGACAATTAGATGTCAAAAATCGTCTCAACTCATTATAATTCCTTCGTTCCCTTTCCAAAAGTTTAGGTTGCTTCCATCATTGTGAACAGGCATAATGTTGTACTTATTATGCATTGAATGACCACGGTATACAAAGAGTGCGGTCGGACTGGTATATGTTGTAATTTCCAATAAGCCTTTTAATATTAATAAAAGTATAAAAAAAGGAGGGAAAACCTTTCCTTAAATATGTAAGCCTGGAAATTGATACTCTTTTTTTTTACGGTCCTCTAACATTTATTTTAATTCTGATGCTCAGCTTTTCAAAAATAGATTGATGTTGTAAAACGAGTTAGCAATGTATCATTCTTGGTAGCTCACCGTGCTAATAAAAGTGTGTCGATTGGCAACTCAGTTATAGTATTTTCCATACCGAATGGAAAAATACACTTTCTCTCTTCAAACAGCAAGAAATTAGAAAACATGAGAAACGTCAAATCGCGTATGCTTTGGATATTTGGTCCCTGACTTTGGCTGCGTAGCCCCAGTTTCAGTGGGGTACGGATCTGTTTTTAATTCGTATACGAATTTGTTGGAAATAGGTCGCTTCGTTAAGGTGTTTCCTTTTCCTTGTCTTTTAAATAATTTTGGTGTTATGTCAGTGTTTTCAAGTGTAGAAAAAGGGCTTCCAATTGAAGTTTTCGCGTTAAATAGAGCATATGCAGCAGATGATCATCCAAATAAAACCAATTTGGGTGTTGGAGGTATTTAATACTAATAGCATATATACTTATTTGACTTTAAATTACTTAACTAAGGTCGTAATAGAGGTCAAAACAATATTCTTCGAATGTGAATAAATTGGGAATTCTATATTGCAAATCTATTTTTTTACATTGTACATATGTATGTATATGCCTAATTAAGTATATATTTTTTTAAGTCATCAGAGAAGATATGTAGAAAAATATTGACATTGAATATTACTGATAGTAATTGGTTATGTAATTTGATAAAGTGCTACTTAATTTTCAACTCCCTATAGTCGATCTAGTAAGTAAGCACCAACGTTCCGAAGCATTTACGTTTTTAGTTAATTGGTTTTGCGTGATTTCTATTTAAGAAATTAGCAACAGATTCTCGACGTTGGCGATTGACGTCTGAAATCGCAAGTGGATTGAAATCGCCGAATGGTTTATATATATTTTTTCAATGTTCGCATATATTTTTGGAAGCGTTATCGACGGTGGGCTTTGATTTCAATTTCAGTTAATTAAATGTGTGTATGCTTTATTATGCAATATGAGGCTTCAAACTCTAATCAGCATCATTCCTATTTTGAAATATGTTTAATGTTAAAAACTTATTTGATTCAGAGCTGTAATTTTTCAATTACGTACATAAATTGTCAAAGTTAATGTAGGTTTGTCGAACCATGTTTACAGGAATTCATGGAAGTTCACCTCACCAGTCCTTCTACAATGAGAAATGAGAATTATGCAAGAAATATAACACTGCTTAAGTAATATAGATACCCTAAATTATTAAGGCTTTAATTGTTGTTCGTTATTTTGCAGTAACTTTGAAATCCAATTTCGGAAGCTCAAACCTCAATACACCTCTTTTTAAATAGAATATCGTGCAACAATTGAAAATGTTAACTGGTATGAAAGTGTCAATATGAAAGCTTACCAAATCGAATACTGATCGTGTACAGGATTAAAACAAAATGAGGCAAATATTCAGTGTGTCTTAGAAACCATACATTAGAAGAAAATTATATTAAATCTAAAGTGTTGGTCTCCAAAGTTCACTACCGAAATCCAAGAGAGTTATGGAAGTAATGTGATGCTGGTGCCAGGTGTGAGTTTTACAAAGAAAATAATCAGTGTTACTTGACATTAATATTATTGAAAATGTATGAATCGGAAGCACAAAGATTCCAATAAAGATGGTCTAAGATTGCGCTCATAGAGTTATGGTTGAAAATTATAGTCCTAAATGATGGAAAGAGGTTTTCAATAAGAGCTCATCGCGCGTCAGAGGCTGAAACTCTACCCACTGCGCCATGGCAGTCTCATGAATTTTATATAAATCATTAAATTAAATTAACAACTTTTGTCAACACATTTGCCCATATTCACCTATTAATAAAATATTTTTTAGCTTACCGAGATGAGGAAGGAAAACCATGGGTTTTGCCTGTCGTAAGGACAACGGAAATAAAAATTGCAGCAGATGAATCTATTAATCATGAATATCTTCCAGTTTGCGGTAATATTTCTACAACATGTTCATATGTTGCAATGTTGTTATATTTTTATATATTTAGGAACGGACTTATTTACTGATGCTGCCACAAAGCTTCTCTTAGGTGAAAAATCAGCCGCCATAGCAGAAAAGCGAGTATGTTGTTTTTATATACATATTGTGTACGAACATTTTTTTTTTTTCAATACAAATACATATAAGGTTAGAATTAATCAAACACGTTCAGTGACAGCGTCGTGAACATGTTATTACGCTTTTTAATCGAGATCTTAGTAAGAACTTCGAAATAGAATAAATACGTAACAATAGACATTTACTCGTAAATTGGTTGCAATTTATAATCATTAATTGTTATGAAATATTTAGATGCTTCAGATGCTTAGATTTCAAGTTAGACTAAAAAAATATCAAATGACTTTGACGTATTTTGGCCAATGCTACTAGCAATTTATTAAGTGGAGTAAAAGGCCACAGGAGAAGGTCACACATCACATTGGTGTGAATTTCCTCTTGCAATAATGATTTCAAAGTACATAGTTTAGTTAGGCAGAAAACACATCGGATAAAGCAAAACGTTTTTGATTGGTTAGTCAAAAAAACATTTTTTATTTGAACACACCAAGCGAAACAGAATGTAACAAAACAAAACGTTTTGTTTTCTTGTTTCGTTTGGTGTGTGTTGAAATAAAACAAAATGAAATTCACGACTTGCTTTTCAACATGTGGTCGAACTCAGACGATGAAAGTGTGCCAATCTTACATAAAGGTTGGGTGCATCGTAAAGTTAACAGCAGAGTTAGGAACTTATACTTGAAAAAATCAATCTTTCTCCTTCTACGTCCATATTTGTTAAAATTTGCGCACAGAGTAAACATAGAAGCTGTAAAGTGCGACGAAAAAAAATCAAATCGAATAGAATCAAAATTTTGTTTTGCGAAAACAACAGGCAGGCTATCGGCAACGAAACATGTTTTTCTGTTTTGCTTTGCTTTAAAATATATTTATGCTGGCAATTTTGAGTAGTATCTGGTATAAAAACAGCGACGGCATTCACCTATTTATAAATTAGAGTATATCACACAGGTCTGAGATTGATACACATAAAACATTAGTGTTTCCAAAAACATATCCATTCCCTACTCTCTTGGTATTATTGATTGGGCAATCTAATGACTATTTGTAGGCTTTTGGGGTTCAAACGCTTTCTGGAACAGGAGCCTTGCGCTTGGGAGCAGATTTTTTGGCAAAAAAATTGGGGAGAACCGTTTGTTATTATTCAAACCCAACATGGGGTAAACTTTTTAATTCATTTGGTCATTAAAGTTATAATCGCTCAAAATACATTTTAGAGAATCATAGAAGTGTTTTCTTGGCTGCTGGTTTTCAAACTGCCAAAACATACAGATATTGGGACCAGGAAAAACGTGGAATTGATTTTGAAGGGTTAATATCTGATCTGCAGGCAGCGCCAGAAGGGGCGGTCATCATACTTCATGCATGTGCTCATAATCCTACTGGGTGCGATCCCTCAATGAGACAATGGCAAGAAATTGCTGAAGTTATGTCTTCAAAGAAATTGTTCCCTTTCTTTGATTCTGCTTATCAAGGTTTTGCAAGTGGTGATCCTGATAGAGATGCTTGGGCAGTAAGATATTTCGTAGAGAAAGGCTTCGAATTGCTAGCAGCACAGTCCTTTGCGAAAAATTTCGGATTGTACTGTAAGTTTTAAATGTAGCGTACCTTTTTAGGAAAAAATCCATTGAGAGTACCCTATAAATATATAGAGCATATTTGTTAATTGTTTACGTGCATAAATTGTGTTTCTTTACAGGCGAAAGAGTTGGTAATCTGACTGTGGTCCAGAAGAATTCCGCAACAAAAGAAGCCGTCCATTCCCAGTTTACATTACTTGTGAGAATGACTTACTCTAATCCACCAGCTTTTGGTAGTAGGATCGTTTCAACTATTTTAAACGATCCACAATTGAGGCAGGAATGGTGAGAAAAAAATATATATTTTAGGAAAGATAAATAGCTATCAAACCTTTTTTTAAGTTTCTAGGTTCTTGTGTGCATTAAAGACCTAATTGTTAATGTAGGATTTGACCGTGGAAACAGGTAGACCTAAGGCGGGTTCATATCCTTCTGATCCCATTCTAGTGAGTTCAGAGATCTCATTTCTTGGGACCCCAGAGTGACCTGGGACTCATACAAGCGTTAGTGAATTTAGTCTTCCGACTTTGTTAAAAAAGGCCTTGAATTCGTGCACTAATTTGAAGCTGGTTAAAAGGTTGAACACAGCTTTGACTGCAACTTGGCTGTCACTGCAGACGCATATGCTTTTTCCCTTCCATTTGTACTTCACGGCATAGTGCATGGCCATTAGGATTGCATATATTTCTGATTGAAAGACAAAAGCATATTTTCCTAACGAAAAGTGCAGTCGGACGTTTTCGCTTTCAAAGAAAATCTCAGCTTTTGTAAAAACGCGGAGACGTCCTTTCCAGCTTTAATATCTGCCAGAGCCAGTCTGGAAAATTGGCTGTGAAATTATAGCGCAATAGGGTGGCAAGTGTCATTGCGTCGGAAGGCATACCCATGAGGCAGGGGTCGTAGGATATTTCTCGCGAGCTTTTGAGGCGAGATGGTTTTCCGTGCGCATCTTCAATGTATGCATGTGAGATTATCGGCCTTATCATTGTCATGTAGTCCCATGTTTTGCCAAAAGCACCTTTGCATTGCCAAAAAGCTGACAGCGCGTTGATGGTTTTTGACCCAACATATTTAAACCAAAGAAGCTCGCTATCTAAGATGAGTCCTAAGTGCTTAGCTTCCTTGGACATCAGAATGGGAAGGTCTTTTAGCACCAAATGAATCACGCCAGTTAATTTCCTCCTTCCGTGAAGAGAACGACATCAGTCTTAAAAACCGATTAACCGACGGCGTATTATTCGTGCACCAGTCATCGATCACATTTAATGCCGCTTATGCTGCGACAAAGAGAACGGCAAACTCATCCGCATAGGCCTGGGCTTAGATTCCAGAGGCATTGAGAGCATAGAACAGAGTCGGCCACCATGCACCATAGCAAGGGAGACAAGACGCTACCTTGTAGGTGGCTTCTGTTTACGCCAGATTTGACACACTGTTCAAGGTTTGACACATTGCATCAGCGATCAATGTTCTGTGTACAAGCATTGCTTTGATCCACACAACCAGAGCGGCATTACACATGCTGGCGAAAGTTGCATTATCAAAAGCTCCCTCAAAGTCAACGAAAAAGCCCAGAACTTAATCTTTCCTTTCGAGTGCGCATTCACTACTCCCATGGCGTGACGCAATATACCAGCTACGTCGAGTTGTTTTCATAGTTTCAGTCGCAGTTACCCTATGACCGTCTGACTTCCCGGGAAACTGGTGTGAAGCAGTATAGTGAGAGTTTTCGCTTTAAACTCAATAAAGGCACAAAAGTAAAGGTTCTGAGTATATTCAGCTTTATCGATTTTCTTCGTTTGAGAACGTTAACCAACTCTCTGGTCGCGCTCAGAGATATGTTCCTTCGCAGAAGGTCTTCTTCTCATATTCTTTCTGCTTCGATCGATACTTATTCCAGTCATCTTTCGAATTCGATTGGAGCGATCTATTCAGAAAAAGTCTGGCTATCCTGCGAAGACAATGGAGTTCAGCATTCCACCAAGGACTTAATTACCTTCAAGGAGGTTTTATGACAGGACACGAGAGTTCAAAGCAACTGGTGATGACGCTGCTCAGTTTATGAACGGAATGCTCTACCAATTGTTTCGTTCTGATTTAAGTTAGGGCTTGAATTTTTAAAACTTTACCCAGTCCATCTTTCGCACAACTCAGTTGGAATTCGATATATCTGTGGACAACGTAGCTTCTGGTAAGCCTCTCCAGTTATCGGTGGCGGAGGTAGAACCGAGTTATAAGTGTTATAAGCAAGTGCAACGACTAGTGTTCAATTACTCCGTGCGCTTTGTAGCTTACTATACTCGCCCAAGCTTGGTTGCCGATAATAAGTTCGACACGATGAGGCAGGCCCTAAGCCTTTCGGATAGCTCATCATAAAAAATCACGTACACCAACAAACTACACAGACGTCTGTTATTATTATTTTTTTTAGTTCATTTTTATTTCTCCTTTCTTAGAACTGTCTTGCGCTAGACAAAAATGTTTAAAACTAGCTTAAACAACTTAACTAACTTAAAATACCCTACTCGCCCTGTACGGACACTCCAAAGCATACAGAACGACTGAAACTAAGTCTTTCGGCCTTATGATTAACTTATATTAACACGAGAAACAATTAAAGCTAAGAAATTTTCTTTTATAAAAACTTAGACAACAGATCGTGTTTATTTTTTTTAATTCTATAAAAAAATTTTGATAAAAATAAAATAAGCTAATCTACGCGTAAGCTATCCACTACCTCTTACTTTAGCCCACCTTATCCTACCCTAATCTGACTTAGCCTATGTGATGTCGTTTATTCCTACTGTGCTATTGCATGCAATTCTACTATTTGGAAGAGAGTTCCCAAAGGAGGGATTCTCGGCACCATTCCTCTGATCCAGGCCTTGAGAAACAGCTCACTTCAAAGGTTCCATTCGTCGGAGTAGACTTTTCAGCCTGAATACAGAAGCCTGTTGCTGAAGGTAGCTCCAATAGACGATCCTCTTAGTGGTTACAATTTACGCTGGTTATTCTATTGTCACTGTCAGCTTTTCCTATCCTGACCTTTTCAGAGGACATGGCCTCCAATTTGTAGTTGCTTTTCTCGACTCTATCGTCATTGGGATCTCTTTTTCAGAGAAGTGGGTTTTGCTATGTGAAGTGTCTGTCTCTAAGGAGCAGTCTTTGGTTCTCTTCGTCTTCTGGTTTGTGCTTTGATCTTTGTCGATCGCCGCATCTGTCTTAGGATTTCGATTGCCCGCCGCCACGTTGGAAGAGGAGACATCATATTCTCAATCCCCAGCTAGGCTGTCCACGGCGGCCGTCTTCCGTTTGCGAGCGCTCTTATCTTTTTCGGTTCGAGCTCCTATTCTCTTCGGACGCTGCTCTGAGAAGAAAGCTTTGTCAGTTTTACGGTTTTTGGAACCCGAAATTGAAGCTTGTCAGTTTCACCACCTTTTTCGGCTGCAACGCCAGCGATAACAGGTCCCTGAACACGCTTCAAGCTCCGTCAGGGAATCTAGCAAGCTCTTACTGGGGATCTGCCAGTAAAAGGAAAACTGTTAGAGGCGCATGCCGGATAATGCTGGCATGCTTGTGCCCCCTACAACGGCCTTCACTGACCGCCGACGTTTTGGGAGCTGCACACCGTCGAGAAGGGACCGAAAGGACTGCAGATGATAAAAAATATCGAAAATGTATATTAAGTTAAATTTAGAAAGCTTGCAAATTTTCTGCTAGTAAACATTGTGCAATTTTATAATATTATATTTGCCTTTCTATCATTCTAGGATGGATTCTATCCGAATTATGTCACAGCGAATTATTTCTATGAGGGAGCAGCTTCATAATCAACTTGTTAAACTAAACACTCCTGGTAATTGGGATCATATTATACAGCAAATTGGAATGTTTTCTTACACAGGATTAAACGGTAAATGAGTAATGAGTTTATTATTATTTTTACATACATAGTTTTTGTTTTGTTTTAGAAAATCAAGTAAAGATTCTCGTAGAAGAATTCCATATTTACCTACTGAAATCAGGTAGAGTGGCAATGTGTGGCCTCACGGAAAAAAATATTGAATATGTTGCCAAAGCTATTAATACGGCAGTTACAAGAGTTTGAAATCTCTTTTATTGTAATTAGAAGATGTAAATACCGTGGTTCTATGAAGTTCTTAGTATTTCCCGATGCATTTCATATCTTCCTATTTTATACAAACCGAAATAAAGGAAAATAAAAAAAATTTATAAAAATAAATTTATATAAATTACAGTGCAGTTTTATTGTTTTAGCTTCCAATCCTTACTTAAACGACTTTTAAGAGGGTACACTTTCTTTAGTGATTATTGATTACAAGTGAAAACATTACTTTGTAGAACTATAAATTACAACTATAACGCTGCAGGAGACCACCTAGTAGGAATAGGAACTAATAAAACATGCTGGAGAAGAATTAACAGAGAAGTCTCATGGTCTCATCACAACAAATAGAACATTGAAACTATCCCCGAGGAATGGAAAAACTTTCCAATATTAAAAAGGTAACTAAATACAATGTAACAATTATCGGGAAATATCGCTGGTGTCAGGTTGTTGCAAGGTAGTGCTAAATATTCCCTCAGAGAAACTGATATACGCTATGAATAAAAATCTGAGATTAGCAGTGCGGCAGGAACCGCTCGACGAGTGTCCAGATATTGACAATACGACAGCTTTAAGAAAGGAAATACGATTCTTATCCGATCGGAAATGTATTATGTCCTTGTAAGGCTAGAAATCCCGAACAAGTTGGTGATACTGATACAAGTATACCTAGAGAGACACATATTACGAGTTGAAACGCCTTATCTGAAATATTCGAAATACCTGAAGGATTAAACTTGTCACTGCGTTTTAATTTGGTGTTGAAGTACGTAATAAGATCTCTTCAGGAAACTGATAGGAAATAATTTAAAAAAAAATCCTAGTGCGAGATAGTGAGGAAACAGAATCGCAGAAAGTCTAATAATGGCAGGAAAGAAGTTGAATTAGAAGCAAAATAAGAGAAAAACAAATACATACATATATGCCAAACTAAAACTCGTACCTGACTGTACTCGAATCAAACATAATTTGAGAAAATGATCAAATTCAAATATCTGGGAACCGTTTTGACTGCCAAAAATGATATAAAGATAGAAACAAATAAAAGGTTGAATGTGCAATCTTTATAAAACCATAATAATGCTAGTGACACTTAACTTAGGGCCTTTGAAAACAAAACTTTAAGGAAAGTCTATAGTAGAAACCGGGACGAAGAGACATGTGAATGGAAAAGTAGCCAATCAAGAACTCGAGGAACTCTATTCAGCTCCAAACATTGTCCGTGTAATAAAATCACGAAGACTAAGATGGGCAGGACATGTGGATGGGTGGACAGTGGACGGATTTTTGAAAGAATAAGGGGAAGAACTCTGGAAAAAAGACGGTCCGGAAGGTCGGGCCATATCCTAGTTCCAATTGGCCGGTAATAATAAGACAATTTAGTGACGCGACGCAATTTCAATGCAAATTTCTGAGTCCTAGAACCTACGTCAGGCTCTTTTTAATCACAGATATATTGTGTGATCTTTTTTGTCGTATATGCCACTGCAGCTGACTGACTAAGCTGTATTACCCAACCCGAACGGGGCATTACGAATTTTCAGACAAATTTATAAGGGTCTAGGTATATCCCGGTTGTTAAAATATTCGCATATAGATGGAGCAACGATTTGACATAAGCACATTTTTTTTTTACTTTTCAAAATGTCATTTTCTCTCTCTCCTGTAAGCCACCGGTAAGAACAGACATACATATTAAATAAATTAAGTTTTTCCAATTAGAGTTCGGCATATTTTCTTCAGTCAGAGATAGCTTGAGTTACTTATACTTAAAGGTAACATAAATAAAACCAACATGTTATCGGCGCGGCATCAGAGGATTTCAACAAATTGTAACAAAATAAATATACATCTAAAAGTCGAAATCTAAGGTTAATCATGGCGGACTCACTAAAATCATGTGTGACGAAATTAAACAACGAAAATGATCAAGTATGGAAGTTTAAAATGGAGATGCTTCTTATAAAAGAAGATTTATGGTGTGTCGTCAATTCCGAACGTCCAGCAACGGATGCTGCTACATGGGATAAGAAAGATAATAAAGCACGTGCAACAATCGGACTACTTGTCGATGATTCGCAACTCATTCGTATACTGCGAGGCAAGCTTGGGAATCTCTTAGAAACTACCATGAAAAGTCAACTCTAACCAGTAAAGTGTATCTCCTAAGACAAATCTGCAACCTAAAGCTTACAGAATCAGGCAGCATGGAAAACCATATAATAACAATGCAGGATCTGGTGGAGAAGCTTACCGCGCTCGGCGAAGAGATTAAGGAACATTTAGTCATTGCTATGTTGCTCAGCAGCTTACCCGATTCGTATAGCACATTAATTACAGCACTAGAGAGCAGACCAGAGACAGAATTGGCATTAAATATGGTAAAATGCAAATTAATTGAAGAGTACAAGAGGAGAAGGGGAGTAACAGATGCCAATGTGACAAGTAAAGCATTCAGGGTTTCGGAAAAGAAAAAGGTGGGCGCAGAAGACAATAAGACATGTTTTTTTATGTAATAAATCTGGTCACTTCAAACAAGATTGTTTTAAGTACAAGTAGTGGAAATTAAATGGGGAAAAGGGACAGAAGGCATGCCAAATGGAGGAGAGAGGTGAGCAAATGGGTTTCATTTGTTTTACTGTTCGCCAAACTGAGAGTCAACTGAAGTACCACAAGTCACATGACGAATGATGAGGACTTTTTCACTAACTTCCGACGAAATGTCATGAATGTTGTTACCCTAGCCAATGGTGAAAGAATCAAGGTGTTTGGAATTGGTTGCGGTGAATTTCGATGCTATGATAGAAATAATAAAGAGGTTAAAGTCAAAGTTGAAGATGTTTTATCTGTACCAGATTTGACAGAGAGTTTGCTTTCGGTAAAGAAACTTGCAAAAGCGGGCTATGCAGTAAATTTCCAAGGCGCGGAATGCAGGGTATTGAAGAATAACTTCGTTGTCATCACGGCCAACCTCATGTCGAATATGTACGCTATTAATGCTAAGCATAGGGTATTTACAACTAAGGAACATAAACACACATCGAAATGTCAACATACATGACATAGAAGATTTGGGCACAGACATCCTGAAGATTTAAAGAAACTCCACAAAGAGAAGCTGGTAGTTGGTTTAAATATTCAAGACTGTGGAATAAGCGAAGCGTGCGAATGCTGTATTACTGCTGGAACACAATGGTGGCGCGGTCGCTGTCGCAGTCGGCAATCTGCCAAAAATTTCGTCCACAATGAGGTCGCTTTGTTATGTCAGATTTTAAACAGCTGTTTTAATTCAAATTGTATTTTTTAACAACTACATACTTGAATTGAGTTTTTGCTTTTGTTGGAAAATTGCAAATAATAAAAAAACTGCAAATAAGTAATATGGATAAACGTAAGAAAGTTATTTTTATTGCAAGTGTTGTGCAAATGTGTTACTTGGCACATAAATTGTTAAAAACAAAAAAACGCCGGTGGTGGGTCCGTCCTTTGTACCGAAACAGAAAAGCAGAAGGCCTTTTTGAAACAACGTTTAAATTTATAAAACGAAACGACGCCGATTTGTTTTTTAAAGCGACTCGTATGACGAAACTTCAATACGAGTTGCTTTTAAGTTTAGTAGGACCAACTTAAATAAAAACATCAATAAGAAAAGCAATTAGTCCCGAATGCCGGTTGGTAGTTACTTTGATGTAAGTTTTTCATTGGGAAGTGATTGGCTGGAACATAATTGTTACTTCTTTGCAGGTATTTATCTCAAGGTGTGACTCCAAATTTTTTGGCTTGGTCGTTCCGGATGGGTGTATCAACAGTACGGAAAATAATTGTTGAAGTGTGTAAAGCCCTGTGGGAAGTACTGTCTCCAGTGTATATGCCAGAACTTAACACCTCGGACTGGCAAAACATCAGCAGGCAGTTTAACGACAAATGGAACATGCCGAATTGCGTGGGCAGTATCGATGGTAAGCACATCGAAATAAAATGCCGCCGAACACAGGATCAAAGTACATAAATTACAAGGGTTACTTCAGCGTTGTTCTGATGGCAATTTGTGACGCCAATTATACCTTCACGACTGTCGATGTTGGGGCTTTCGGTAGCCAAAGTGATGCAGGAGTTTTTCGTCACTCTGTCATTGGGAAGCAAATTTAGGCAATAACATCAATTTGCCGCTCGAAGAGAAATTGATAAATTCACAAAGAACGGTACCCCTTTATTTCGTTGGTGATTGTGCTTTTCCGCTCCGAATAAATTTAATGCGGCCCTACCCTGGAATTTTGCTGAACCACGCTGAAGAAGTATTTAATTTTAGGCTTTCAAGAGCGCGCCGAGTAATAGAGAATACCTTCGGCATTTTGACTGCTCGCTGGCGAATTCTTGGAAAATGCATAGAATTTCATCCACAAAATGCGGACAAAGTTGTGCTTGCCTGTACAATTTTACATAATTTCATCAAAATCACAGACGATGTACATATACAACTGCAACTCGTATTGCCCGGACAATTACTTTCATTCGTATACTGCCAATGGAGAACGCACCTTTGGTACTTGGCGTCAGGAGGCCGAGGAATTGTTACCTATTCGTAGATGTGGAGCAAGCAATAGACCAAGCGAAGCTTACAATGTGAGGAGAACTTTAACAAATTATTTTCTTAACGAAGGCAAAATATCTTTTCAACCATTTGAATAAAATGAAAACTTTTATTTTTTTTTCATATTTTATTCTTTTTTCTTTTAATGTAAAACAAAAATTAACAAAAAAAGAATTCAATAAAAAATAATAAATAAAATTAAACTTCAACAATTCAATAATATAAAACTTTAACAAAAAAATTCACTCTCTATAACTTCTCCTTGCACCTCACTTGCATATCGCAGTATTTCAATTTTGGTGCTATTTCTTATGTCTATTGGAAAGGTGCGAAATTTTCCAACAGACTTCGACAAAAATATTCATCTTCGTCTGCTTCTGTTATTTGCGGTGTCGCAGGAGTGTCTAAATACTTTTGCACAGACTCCATTGTAGAAAGTAGAGTACTTTGCAATGAAGTCTGTGCCTTCCTCTTCCTGCCTTTTTGCGATGTTGAAAGTGCCGGACGATCGGTTAGGGGGCTTTGGTCCAAATCGCCCAGTTCCGGCAGAGGACTGAAAAGATACCTCACGTCGGTATGTGGTGTTGGCGGCAACGACGGAGTCCTCTCTTCACCTCTTTCCTCTATGACATCATAATTAGATGTTGTTCTGTAAACAAAACCAAAAAGCATTATATATTGTACATTGTACTCGAACAATAACTCACAGCCTTGGTTTTATATGATCCTTAAGGAAGTCCATAGCACTTTCGAACTTCCAATTGTGATCCTGATCCTCAGCTGACCAGATAGAGTTTTTCTTTATGTTCGCAAATAGCTGTCTCGGAGCAGCTTCCACTTCTTTCTTAAAACTTCAGCTACATGAACAATTTGTTGTAAAATAATCAGCAATATAATGTAAAAACGATTACCTGGAACTCCGAGAATCTGCGAAATTTGTTTCCACTCCTGCGACTTCCTTTTTATATTTTTATATTCCGGATGACAAAGATTATATAAAATTTCCCTCTCCCTGACAGCTTAGTTGTTCTTCCATTTTTCCTGTTAATAAAGAATTAATATCCCTTAAATATTACAAATTTCACAAAATTCCACGTTTGTGTATATACTTACAATTTATCGTTAACCGTCAGATTTGAAAATTTCCTGTGTATTGTTTTTTTTTTCCTACAGCTGTCACAAATGTCGTGCGACCGAGTTAAAAGTTGGCCAACTCTCTAGACACACCTTACGACCGCGACATCAACTTTTGACATGCGACAGCGACCGCGACTGCGACCGCATTGTGTTCCGCGCTTTAAAGCCAGATTCCAAAGAAACGTACTACCCTGTCGAATTCAAGGCCCAACCATAAAAGGCAGGAGCAAGCATATGCTCCTAAGTAGAGGGGAATGTCTTCTTACATGCAAAGCATATGATATGGCCACAATGGGAATATACGAGGTTTCGTTAAATGTTCGTTAACTGATGCGAGCAGACGGAAGGTCTTCATGAAAGAAGACATTCCGGCCTGAATTTTTGACAAGTGTCATTTGAGGTTAGGAAAGAGAAAAAAGATATAAATAAATATGGAGTAAGAGTTTGTTAATAAGTTGATTTCAATTGTGCAGGACAATAAGTGCCTCTATGATAAAGCAGATGGCTTTTATTTCAACAAAAAGGAAAAGCCAAAGCCACACTGAAAATAAACAAATCGAATGAAAACAATTTGACAGTTCCTTTCCTTCTGCTGGAATCTGTTCCTTGTGGGTATCTTGACTTTTCGTTGAAGCAGAGGGGAGAAATTCGTTCGGTTCTGACATAAGCTTCTGCTTGCTTCTGCCTATTATGGTTAGCCCTTTACAATGCAGACAGAGACACCAAGCGGAAAAAGGTAGTTTATGACTTTTATTGATGATTTCAGTAGATTCACTTTGGTATATTTTTTGAGGTACAAGTCAGAAGCTATTGAAAAAATTAAAGAATACATCAGGTTTGTAGAGAATAAATTTGATAAAAGCATTAAGGTTTTAAGGTCAGACAATGGCGGGGAGTACACATTAAATAATTTGAGAGCATTTCTAGACAAACGAGGTATAAAAGTTCAGCATACATCACCTACTCCGCATTTTAAAATTGCGTGGCTGAGCGGAAAAGCAGGACACTGGTGGAGGCAGCCCGATGTATGTTGATAGATGCAGGAATGGATAAAAAATATTGGGCCGAGGCAGTCAACACAGCTTGCTATTTGCAAAATATTTCACCTACCAAATCCATAAGCAGAACACCTTTTGAGCTATGGAATAAAAGGAAGGCTAGTGTGGAGCATTTACATATATTTGGATGTAAAGGATATACTCTTATTCCAGAAGAAAAAAGAAAAAAAGTTGGATGATAGAGCAGTATTGCTTACATTTGTGCGATACCCAGCAGAGTCGAAAGCTTACAGGATGCTGGACAGGAAAACTGACAAAATTATAATCAGTCGTGATGTGAGGTTAGTTGAAAACCACCCAAAGGCTAAAGAAGACGGTCATAATAAAGAAGACGAACTTCCAGATAATCCTGTTCCTTTGAACGTTAATGAAACAATTTTTGAAGAGATACTCGAGGAAGGCGAAAAATCCGATTTGAAAGATTTAACCGAAACAACTGCGAAGAACGAGTATCACAGTGGTGGCCGATGAACAGCTACAAAACGATGCAAATGAGTTGAGCCAAGAAATAACCAGGGCGGAAGACGACGAATCATATGTTTATCCAGGACACGATGGAGAGTTCGAAAATTATGGAAAACGGCGTTCAGAGAAACGAACAAAAGGTCAACCACTTAAGAGATTCGAGCACCAAGCGCGAATCACAGCACAGTATGAGGAGCCAAAAAACTTTACTGAGGCAATCAATGGAAGCGAAAACCAACAATGGTTGGAAGCTTTGAATGAGGAGTGTAGGTCAATGCTATTGAATCATTCTTGGAAGCTAACTGATTTACCGAAAGATAGAAAAGCCATTGTATGTAAGTGGGTCTTCAAAAGAAAAATTAACATAATAAAAATTACTGGTTTACCTAAATATAAAGCAAGGCTTGTTGCACAGGGATTCGGACAGAAATACGGAAAAGACTAAAATGAAGTTTTTGCACCAGTTGTTAGAGCTACAACACTGCGCCTTCTATTCGCGATTGCAGTAAAGAGAGGCCAACAGATTCACCATTTTGATACAAAAGCAGCTTTCTTGAACGGCGACTTAACAGAAGCAATATACATGAAGCAACCGGAGGGTTTCATCAATCCGAAAACAAAAAATCTGGTCTGCAAACTTCAAAAAAAGTACATATGGATTAAAACAGTCAGCAAAAGTGTGGAACGAAAAATTGCATAGGGTAATATTAAATTTAAAGTTTAAACAGAGTGCAGCCGATCCATGTTTGTATTGTAAGAAATCAGTTAAGAGCGTCCAGTATCTGGCAGCTTACGTGGACGATATCCTGATAGTAGATGAAAAGGAAAGCGATATTCAGGAAATGGCTGAAAAACTGGAAAAGGAATTCGGATTAACAAATTAGGAAAGCTAAAGAATTATCTTGGAATCAATATTACCGAAGGCATAGGAGGGGCCTATTGTATAGATCAATCACAGTACATTCAGGAAATAATCAACAAATTTGGGCTACAAAATGCAAAGGATTCAAAAACTCCAATGGACTCCGGATATTTCAAATTGGCATAAGATGGAAAGACCATGAAAAATAATGAAGACCTCCAAAGACTTATAGGAGCATTACTGTATGTGGCATCTCATACAAGACCGGACATTGCAGCTGCAGTATTTATTTTAAGCCAGAAGTTTAAACAACCGACTGAGACTGATTGAAATAAGGCTAAAAGGATTGTTAGGTACTTAAAAGGGAACAGAACTTCAAATTGAACATTTTAAACAACAAGAAAGGACTTACAATTTTTGCTGACGCTGATTCTGCAGAAGATAGGTCGGATGGTAAGTCGCGGAGCGGTTTTTGGTTTTTGTACAATGGGACTGCAATAGTTTTGGTTTTTGTACAATGGGCCTGTATGAAACAATCTTGTGTAACATGGTCCAGTTGCGAAGCAGAATATATTGCAATGGCTGAAGCAGCAAGGGAATTATTATTGGTAAGAAGACTACTCAAGGACTTCGGCGAAGAACAAAACGAACCAATTATATTGTACGAAGACAACCAAAGTGCTATACGATTAGTAAAGAATGGATAATCAAGGAAACGTAAAATATCATTTTATACCACATCTTGTGAAGAAAAATCTTGTCAGTGTGCAATATTGTCCAACTGAAGAGATGGTGGCCGATATGATGACAAAACCAATCGGAGCTGTAAGGATCCATGAATTTCGAAAAGCATGTCATATTATAAATGCAGATGAAGAAATCAAAGTCAATGTAGCAAATCGTTGAGGGGGGGTGTTGAAATATTCGCATATAGATGGAGCAACGATTTGACATAAGCACATTTTTGTTTTACTTTTCAAAATGTTGTTTTGTTTTCTCTCTCCTGTAAGCCACCGGCAAGAACAGACGTACATACTTACATATTAAATAAATGAAGTTTTTCCAATTAGAGTTCTCTGGCGTTCTTATAATATTTTCTTCAGTCAAAGGTAACTTGAGTAACTTATACTATTATATACAAATAAAACCCACACCGGTGAAGTGAAATACTAGGATCGCATTAATTTGTTCTTGATAAATAATATCTCAGTTCTTAGTGCTAAGCTTTTATTGGAAATGATTTCCGCATGCGCTAGAAATACTTAACTGGACGCTTGGCCTTTCATTGTTTTAGGTTTGCTACTTGCTGTCTGCTGAGGCGTTTGTCTGTTTCACAAGTCACGAAGACAAGCATCGGAAAAAAAAACTAAAATCAGCCAGTATTCAATATTACATTTGAGCTAATTAATTCTGAAATCTTAGAAATGAAAAAAATTAAAGTCTGGAGATAGAAAAACTACAAGGCGAACACCAAGATTGCAAACACAGAATTAAGTTATCGGATTGGAAGATAACGTTGACTATTTCGAGCGGCATTACACCACAAAATTTTCGTGATGGAATTTACGTGAATGCAACGGCGAAAGATGAAACATGAAACATTAGCAACAGAAAACACCGAAGAGTGGCCAGAGCTTGGCACTCTAACCCGTCTTTGCCTTCGAAATCCATTTGACCACTCCTCCATTATTATCAGGTACCTGACTAAAGGTACCTAGCTTACTCACAACATAAGGCTTTACAACAAAATATCTGACAAAATTTTCAAGACATCATAATCATAATCGCCACTGAAAAGGTTCCGACCTCAAGGTGAAGATAGCAGCACTCGTCAATAAGTGAATGTAGTTGTGCCTCTTCTGGCAGTTATTCACCAAAGTCGATGTCGAGTCGATGTGATTGTTCTGGTGAAAATGGAAGTATCGAGCTGTCATTAAATTTTGTCAAATTTTGTGTATAGGGCTCTGCACCGAATTAGTGAGAGAGATAGCAGAGGCTAAGAAAATGTTTAAAGAACATGTTTGTCACATATCAAATGAAGATTTATTCGTAGGTATGTGAGGGCTGTCCGCGCTAGTAAAGGTATTGCGTTATTCCGCGATTAAAAAAAACACAAAGCTTGATCTTACTCTTCGTTAACGGAGACCTTAATTTATTTTCTTATTGATTGATCGCTGCGAACAGCATGAGTTACAATTGGAAAACTGGTCTGCTTGCATTTACATTTGCTTGTCTTTTATAGCTAAATATTGATGAGTCAGTAATATCGGTTTTTGGGTCATCTGCTGGTATTGTTGGATCAGCTTTATTAGTTTTATTGTTGTCTGCTGATGTTGCTATTTGTGACCCAATTCTTGGAGGTTTGGGGGGACTGACCGTGACTTGTGGCGTTGCACTTACATATGTTACTCGCGTTTGGTGCTGCGTATGCTCACGTTAGACCAAAAACGTGTTCGAATGAACATTTCCAACGCTCTGTTGGTCCAGTTTAGTTTAGACTTAATAAATTCGAGTTGAGTTTTGGCGCCGATTAATTACTGTCGATGAAACTTGGATACACCATTATAAGCCCGAAACAAAAATACAGTCAAAATAGTAGACTACAAAGGGGGAATCGTCTCCAAAAAAAAAGTAAAAACTGTTTTTTTCCGCTTGGAAGTGATGGCGACTGTTTTTTTTTTTGGGATAGTCATGAAGTTATTTTAATCGATTAACACCCAAAAGGAAAAAACATTGCAGGGGCATACTGAGGATCATTACTTGACCAACTAAGGGCAGAAATTGCGGAAAAACAAAAAACGAAAATTCGCATGTATGAGGAGTTACTGAAAAAACTAAGTCCTCATACATACAAGAAAAGAAAATACAATATTGAGTGATGCAATATGCATTTGTATCAATTTCCTTATATTTTTCTAATAATATTTCGTACCCTCTTTTTCAGTACTTTATTTTTATACAATTCACTTAATATTCCACATTTCTGGAAATTATCGATGTACCTCAAAAAAATCAACCCGAAAACCTTTTTCCTTGTTTGTCGTCAAATCATTCATTCCGATCAAATTTGGTGTTCACTCTTTGAAGTCACAAGCAAAATTGAAAAAATGCTCTGAAGTTCTACGACAACTGTCGACACCTTATAATAAGTTGATCAACCAACGACATGTTAAAAGAGCGTTCACACTTACGGTTTCGCCCATCAAACATAGTTTTCCAACATGTCATATAGACAAATCTTAAATTGGGAACGCCGCTTAACGGGCAACATAAATCTTATATTCCCCAATACAAAGGGAAAATTAGGTAAAAAGGAAATATTTTAAAACTTTGGCAATCGAATAGATAAATGAAAACAAAACCCGGTTAAATACAGAAAAAGATACAACACTACGGGCTTCTTTGCTAACTGCTTACAAAAACAAAGACAATAATCCATCCATCCAAATCAAATCTATAATGAAGGACAAAAGTAGCTTTCATATAAAATCCAGAACTAAACCTAATAAAAACCCAGTTTATGACCTAATAAAAAGAAAAATCCTGAAAGAATTGCCTTGGCATGGAATGGACTTGTATTAGAAATATATTTCTAATTTATTGGTTGCGTCTTATCTTTTTTATTCGTTGGAAAAAATCCAACACAAAGGACTACAATCAATATTCGACCATAACAAACTTGTACCGAATTATCAATTCGGACTTAGAGAATGCCATAGAACACTCGAACAGAGTAATAAATAAAATGTCGAGTGATAGAAGATATTGCTCTACAGTATTCGTTGAAGTATCTAAATTTATTGATAGAATCTGGCACAGGGGGTGGTCGTGGTGCAATGGTAATCATTACCGACTGTTGGGCAGAAGGTCTGTAGTTTACGTCTGTCCATAGCCAAGAACAATTCCTATACGGAAAACTTGTGCAACAACATCAGTTGTGAATAAAAGATGATCAAAAAATGCTGACGAAAGCAGTATAAGATCATTTCAAAATTCATACTTTGTGTCCGCATTTCCAATATAAAACCTTAACATGGAAATAAAAAAAGTTACGGTGAACTACAACCAACGCGACAAATTCAGTCGAATCTCTCGAATCCTGTCTAGGACAGCCACTCCCGGAAAATAGTGAACTATCATATTCGACACAAATCTTCTGCACCCCGGTTGTGTGACAAACACCATAAAAGTGTAACTTTCGAACCTGTGCGAAAGCCGATACATATATCTACCCCGGCAGTACAATAATCACGCTAGTAACGTTTTCCAACGACAGAATCATTTTGCAAGCTGACAAAGACGTAAACGATAAACTTCAAAGCCATTTAAACAAAACCAAACGAATAGATAGAAAACTCTTCGGGTAATTTACAATACATCACAAGGAAAATCGACATCCCATATCCTATAAAAATTAACAACAAAAACATAAAAGCTACTGATTACGCCAAATGCTTAGATATAGTTATTGACAGTAAATAAACATGGAACAAACACATTCTTGAAAAGAGAAACCAAATAAAAGACAAATTTAGACAATGTAATTGGATGCTTGATAAAAACAGATAACAAACTACTCATTTATAAAACCCTGATAAAATTTATCTGGAAATACGTGTTGCCATTATAGGGAGCTTCAGATATCTCAAAAATTCCAGTAAATTAGCGTACGCAAGAAACGATAAGAACTAAAGGGTCCGCCAAATAACTTCTTTTTTTTTTTTGAAAATGCTATAAAAAAAACTACTGAATATTTTCTCAAATTTCTTTTTTTATTTGAAAGTACAATCCTTCCGGTTAATAATGGAAAATAATTTCATTCAAATGGCTGCCTCGACTGGCCATGCAGTAGCCTACACGATCGGTCCAATTTTTAAGCACATTATTGATTGTGTGCAGCTGTATTTCACCAATGGCTTCACGAATATTGTCCTTTAAAGCGTCAATTGTCTCTGGCTTGTCGGCGTAACACTTATCTTTGACGGCACCCCACAAATAATAGTCCAACGGTGTCAAATCGCAGGTCCGAGGTGGCCAAACGACATCAGCTCTGCGGCTGATAATGCGATATTCAAAAACAGGGCGCAAAACATCGAGTGTAGCTTCGGCTGTGTGGCACGTAGCGCCGTCCTGTTGAAACCAAATGTTGAGAATATCCTCCTCTTCAATTTTTGTGAACAAAAATTCGTTCAACATGGCCCGATAACGATCGCCATTGACTGCAACGGCCACTCCTTGCTCATTTTCGAAGAAAAATGGCCCAATTATGCCTCTGGACCAAAATCCGCACCAAACAGTGGCTCGTTTTGGGTGCACCGGCTTTTCAATGTATGCGTGCGGGTTTTCTGTGCCCCAAATGCGACAATTTTGCTTGTTTACATACCCGCCAAGATCAAAATGAGCTTCATCTGAAAAAATGATTTTTTTGGCACACATTCTGCAACATTACCATGATTTTCAAAGTAATGTCGCAATATTTCCCAGCGTTGTTCAAGCATATACACAACCATATTCGTTCAGCGGAAGGATAAAACTAATTATCTGTCAAATCAGACATGAGCTAAGTGTTACCATTCACGAAATAAGCACTACTTGAAAAAAAAACGTTAGATGGCGGACCCTTTATATCTTTTGTTTTCTATCTCTACAATATATTCATCTTTACTATCTATTTCAAAATGTTCTATATTAGGTAATGGTGTTATTAATTTTCTTTCGACTGTTACATACTTTCTGGGAATTTTAATTGCAATTACAATGATACTGTTTTGATATTCAGTAACGCCTACTTTTAACAAATTTCTTTTTCTATATAAATAAAAATGAATGTTTGTCTGTATGTCCTTTATAGAATCGTAAACTATGCATTTGATCATGTGATGATCTTTAGCAAAGTTGTTGTGCATGAGCCCACGAAGGTTTCTGAGTTGGTACGACCAATTTTCGACAGATGGCGCCACTGTCATTCCAATGAATTTCATATATTGCCGTGAAAGTTCATGCTGATTTGAATTGAAACGAAAACAGCGAACGAATGATGACGTTTCGATTTGTGGGTGACATAAGAATTTATGTAAATTGTGAAATTCATGTCCGGCTCACATTGAACAGACAATATTATCGTTTTTCGAATAGTTTTGTGCATTTCATTGTGAGTTAAATTAATTTAAATAAATAATTCAATCGAATTGAAATTTCGTAGTTTCCGTGAGCTGATTTTATTCATTCTCTACAGTGAACTCACGAAGATCATCGAATGTGTATGTGAAGGATCTGGCTGTTGATTGACGTTCCGAACGCATTTGCTGTGCAGTTTTTTTTTCGGATATCATCGTGAGTGGAATTAAAATCGATTTCAACAATTCTCGAATGCTGATTTTTTTCACTTCAAATTTTCCTCAGCGAATTGGTGATCACCGTCAATATTAACATTTCCATCCGTGTGTGAACAGCCGGTTCAATTGGATTGGATACATTGTGAGATTCAGATTGCTGATTGACGTCTAATAAATTCAAACGCATTTTTCACGTCGTTTCCGTACAATTATGCCTCCAAAACGACAAGCAATTGGCCGATCTACACCTCAAGCACGGAAGAAAAGAGCATTACGAGCCTCAAAATCAGACGAGCAACGAGCATTAAGGCTGGAAAATCTTCGAGTACATTCCGCTGAGACCCGTTCGTCTGAATCATCTGAACAACGAGGGTTCAGATCAGATCAGAGGGTTCTAACGAGTGAGGTTAGAAACTGATCGAATACGTACTACTCAGGCCCGTTCGTCTGAGACAACTGAACAACGGGAAAGAAGGCTGCAAAATGTTCGAATAAGCACCGCTCGATCAAGACGAACACTGCGCGCTGATTTAAATCTTGGTGCATTCCATTATGACTCCATATTGACAACCTGCTTCCCATCTAATCCAAAAGATCTTTGGGAAAAATACAAGGACTACATGAGTGAAGATATTCTACATCGTTTGCGCGCTGCGAATCAAAATCTGGACATTCAATTCGCAATTGATTTTGATTGAAGACATATGTTTGGCAATCGCTAACAAGGCACTGGTGCAACTGGAAATGCCTGCTCCGAACCGGCCAGCGAACGACTTTTTCGATCGTGATTTGCAACGAGAAACACACTTTGATTCTGACGAACTGGGGACATTTGTTCAGACAAAGCTTCCGCAATTGGTTCCAGAACAACGCATTGCGTATGACAGAATTATTGGTGCAATCACAGAACAAAGCGGTGGACTGTTTTTCATAGATGCGCCCGGTGGTACAGGCAAGACTTTTCTTCTTTCACTCATTTTGGCAACCATACGATCACAAAATAATATTGCACTGGGCATTGCATCCTCTGGAATTGCGGCAACTCTTTTGGATGGTGGCCGAACAGCGCATTCAGCATTGAAACTGCCGTTGAATTTGCAAAACACTGAGGCACCAACATGCAACATCAGCAAAAACTCTGGAATGGGCAAAGTACTCCAAACGTGTCAAATTATCATATGGGACGAATGTACAATGTCTCACAAGAAAGCATTGGAAGCGCTTGATCGTACACTGCGAGATTTGAGAGGAAACGCACGGATCTTCGGTGGCGCACTCATTTTATTGTCTGGTGATTTTCGACAAACACTGCCGGTTATACCACGTTCAACACCCGCTGATGAACTTAATGCATGTCTCAAATCATCAGTTTTATGGCGTCATTTACAGAAATTGACTTTGAAAACCAATATGCGTGTACAACTACAACGGGATGCATCGGCTGGAAATTTTGCAAAACAATTAATGGATATTGGAAATGGACGAATTCAAATTGATGAATCTACGCAATGTATCACCTTGCAGGCAAACTTCTGTAAGATCACAGAAAGCATAGACGAATTGGTGCAAAAAGTTTTCCCAAACATTGCACAGAACTACAAAAATCATCAGTGGCTTAGTACGCGTGCTATATTAGCGGCCAAAAACATCGATGTAAATACCATCAGCTTCACCATTCAGAATGAAATACCCGGCGAAACGACAACATATAAGTCCATCGATACTGTGGTGAATCAAGACGAAGTTGTCAGTTATCCAACTGAATTCTTGAATTCGGTAGATTTGCCATGCATGCCAATATTCTGTATCCCACAGCACTTCAATAAATATCGAATTGAAACAAAACGCTGGAATGTCACAATTTTTTCGAAATGTACAAAATCAATAAAATGACTCAAAATGAATTGAATATTTGTGTCTTTCCTTCAAATTTATTTTAGTTGGTGGCGTTGCAACCCGCGCAGGGTACAGCTAGTAGTTTATAAAAATCAATTGCGTACTCGTTTATTTCATCCATTGTGAGGATACTTGGGTGAACAATATTATGTTTAGCTGATACGATATTGTCCTGTATTTGATTTATTTTATTTTCTATGAAACCTAATTTATTATAACTTACTAGAATTTTTCGCCTGTCATTAATTATAATGGCTTGTAGGGAATATATTGTTTCATTAAAATGTTGGTTAATTTTGATTTGGTCATTTATGGCGTTAATTGTTTTGTGTGTATTTTCTTTTAAAATTTCTAAATGACTGAAGATTAACAATCTGTCGTTTTCATCTTTTAATGTTTGTTAAGTGTACATTGTTTAAATTCTTAATTCGATATCTAGTTTCGTTTTTATGTTTAACATGCTTATAGTTTTTTATTGTCTTTGTTCTCCTTATCCTCCTTGTCTTTGTTCATGGTAGTCTTCCCGTTTTTCGTTAAGTCTATTTATTTTTTTCGATTTTAGTTTCCTGTACTATTTTCTGTTCGTCTACTTCTTCCTTCGCTTTTCTAGGTGTTGTCCTAATTGTGGAATGAAATCGATGATTATAGTTATCTAATACTAATTGTATTGTCATCACGACTGAAAGATTTTTATCTTCTATGCCTGCAATTTTGTCTAAAATTGTGGACTGCAGCCTTTCTACATCTGAGTAGCCTGTATGACTATTTGGCATAATCCAATGAATTTCAACATTGTTTACATCTAAAAACTGTATGATTTGTTCTGACTTGAACTCATTGTCTGTGATAATCCTCTTGGGCTTTCCAAATTTGGCGAAATGTTCAGTTAATATTTCCTTCTTACTTCTCCAATTTCTATCGGTTATTTTGGTTATTTGGTTAGTTTGTCAATAATTGTAACAAACGCTTTCTTTTGTATGTGAATGATATCTAAGTGTAGGATTTTATTTTTCTGAGTTGGAGTCTCAGTGATATGGAACTTCGGTTTTATTGGTTTCCTGTCGTATTTTATCTCCTGACATTTTTTACAATTATTTATAATTAGTTGCATTTGTTCATGAAGCTTGGGAAAATATTTTTTGTCTTTAAGTGTATAGTATGTTTCATTAACACCACTGTGCATTGATTCCTTTGTGTGGTAGATGGAAATTTGCTTGTGTACCTCCTCCTCGGTTTGGATTTCGGCCGTCCTCTGCGAACATTTGATGAATTTGACCCTTCTATCATGTGAGAATAATTGTATGATAACTTGTTGGACTTTATTGTAATGATGGTCTTTAACATCTGAATATATTCCAGTCATTCCTTTCTTTATAAATCTAAGTAATACATCTTTCATTTTATTTATCTCTTCAATTGGGTTCAAGTACTATATATGATTCTTCTCTTATGCAATATCTCTAATTCATTGGTATCTTCGATTTCTTTTTTAATACCTATGTGATCTAATTGCTGTTCTTCTACCGAATGCATAGTTTTTGTTAATTCCATATTTGATTCGTTACCATTGGTTTCTTTAATCTTTGGTGTATCTTCTAATCTACTAAGGAAATCTGCTACCTTATTCTCCTTTTTCTCTATCTCAAAATTATATTCTTGAAGTTTACCCATCTCTGGTTCCGCTGCGAGAATTCCTTCCCTTTTTTACTATGTAAATATTTAATAGGTGGTAGGATTTGATGATAGCCCTTTATTCTCCTGAGTTATCTCTCTTTTTAAGAACAACTATTATGGGTGAGCTATATCGACTATTGCTTTTTCTAATGATCCCTTGTTTTTCCATATCGTCTACTTGTTTGTGTACCTCTGCTTCGTGTGTTGGTGGGTATCTATATAATTTTGAGTTAATTTGTTGATCTGATGTGGTTTTTATTTCATGAACCACTGTTTTTGTGTTTGTCAATTGATCTCTTTCTATAAATATAAATTTTTTTATACTTGTTTAGCAACTTATCATCAGGACCGTTCTCAATGGGATGTGTGAATCTAATCAGGGTATTAAAATTTGTCATTTAAATGTTGAGAGCCTGCGAGCGAAGTATACGACTATATACCAAATTTTCAGTGCTTCAAAAATTGATGTTTTACTGGTTTCTGAATCTTGGCTTAATTGTTATATTTTATCTAACTGTGTAGAAATCCCAAATTTCAAATTGTTTAGAAATAGACCGAGTAAATAGAATGGGTGGTGGTGTATGTATTTATGCCAAAAATTATTTAAAGCCAAAATGTGTGTACATATCATCTAGATCTGTTATACAATTCTGTTGTTTAGAAGTTAATGAATTGTCCGAGAAAATGCTACTGGTTGTTGTGTATTCACCTCCTAAATGCTTCCTTGAAAATAACTTAGAAGAACTTGAAGAAACATTAATGAAACTACAAGCGAAATTTCGTAAAATTCTGGTAGGTGGTGATTTTAATGTTAATATTCTTAAGTGCAATAATATAACTAATCAATTTAATTTTTTCTGTGATAAAATTGGTATGTCCATAATTAATTCCCGATATCCCACCTGTTTTAAGTCTGTTCATAATCCCTCATTACTTGACATCTTCTTAACAAATAGTGCTTCTAATGTTTTAAGTTTTGACCAAATAAGTATGACTAGTGAATTTATTCATGATTTGATCCTCTGTTCATTTGACCTCAATATAGATAGATCCAACTGTGATCATTTTTTTAACTTTAGATCATTTAAAGACATCCATTTTACTGATCTCATTCATTCGCTTTATAATTTAAATTGGCATGATATATATTATACACCCAATGTTGACGAAAAGGTTGAAATATTTAATAATCTCAAGTCAATTCCTTGTTTGATACTTTCGTACCTACCGTAACTAAACGTGTTAAGCCTCGTCATTGTCCTTGGTATAGTAAAATAATTCAACGTAAGATTACTGAGAGAGAGCAGATCTACAAAAAGTTTAAGCGTACACCTACACCGGAAAATAGGCTCAAATACACTACCCTAAGAAATGAAGTCACTGCCCTTATTCGCTCTGCTAAAAGGTCATATTTTCTAAATAGGCTCGAACCTTCATTGAGCTATAAATAGTTGTGGAAAAATCTTAAAAATCTAGGTGTGGTGTCTAAAAGTAAATCGTCTTTGTGTTCGTTGTCTCCCAATGAAATGAGTGCTTTTTTCTCACAAGATGCAACTGAACCTCCTGAAGTTAGCCACAATTTCGACCTGAGTACTGCAGATACTTCGTCGAATTTCAGTTTTCAGTGTGTTGATGAACTCGATGTGCTTAAAGCCATTTACTCTGTAAAATCGAACGCAACAGGGCCTGATGGTATTTCTCCGCGGTTTCTTAAGCTCATTCTTCATCATATCATATGTTATATACATCATATTTTAAATTACTGCATCTATAGTTCTCAATTTCCGGTACAATGGAAAACAGCAAACACCATACCTATCCCAAAAAAATCGAATCCAACCTGTCCTGCCGACTACAGACCTATCAGTATATTATGTTTTCTGTCAAAAGCCTTCGAGAAAATACTATCCCTCCAAATCAGAAAGTTTCTAGATGAAAATAATAAACTTTCGAAATGGCAATCGGGTTTTCGCAGCAATCATTGTTGCGAATCCGCTGTACTTAAAGTATCTACTGACATCAGATCAGCTTTAGATCGTAATGATATTAGTGTCGCAGTTCTACTCGACTTTTCTAAAGCTTTTGACTGCATCGAGCACTCTCTGCTGCTAACGAAAATGAATAATAACTTTAATTTCTCCTATTCTGCCATAAAACGTATGAGTGCATATTTGAGAGATAGGTTACAGACGGTTGTCACTGAGCTTGGTCTCTCTAATTCTAAAAGTATCCGAAGGGGGGTTCCCCAAGGTTCAGTACTAGGCCCATTGTTATTCTCTATCTTTAACAACGACATTCCAGATATTGTTAAAAAATGCAAGATCCACATGTACGCCGATGATGTTGTTATATACCTCTCACGTCCTATAGGACTTATTGAAGACTGCATTGCCAGGGTGAATGAAGATCTTGGTCAAATATCAAATTGGTCAAAATCTAATAAGTTGACACTGAATCCCACTAATTCGGTTAGTATTGTCTTCTCAAATAATAATCTATGCCTTAATGATTTTGCACCTATTGTTCTTGATGGCAATTGCATAAGTCCGGTCAGCTCTGTGAAATACCTTGGATTCCATATTAACTCCTCGTTTACATGCTGTGATGGAATTAGAGATACTTTGCGAAAGGTTTATTTCAGTCTTCGAAGATTGAGATACTCAGCGTATTATTTGCATCCCACAATTAAAAAAAGATTAATCAAAACGCTTATAATGCCTTACATTTTGTTTAATTGTTCGGTGTTCCCTTGTCTTGACTCTATTTGTAAACATAGACTAAATGTTGCGTTTAATGATTGCGTTCGTTTTATTTATAATATTCCTCGATGGAGAAGTGTTTCCACTTTAGCATCATCAATTTTTGGCCAGAATCTTGACCTATATTTCAACTTTCGGAATATTTTAAAACTGTTTAAAATCATCCAAAATAAATCTCCGAGTTACCTCTATCAACTGCTACAATTTGCTCAATCTAATAGAGGGAGAAAGCTTATAATTCCGTCTTTCACGCATCGCATTGGAGAACGATCCTTTTTCGTATCTGCAGTTCGTGACTGGAATAATCTTCCACATGAATTGCAGTTAACTAATTCTTATACCGTCTTCAAGAAAAAACTTTTTCATTTCTTAACTGATACCTCCTCATAACTTGATTACAATTGTTTTGTTTTATTTATGATATAATTTGTTTTGGCTCTGTACTTATTTTGTTTGTACTTAATTTAATTCGTTCATACTTTCCAAAAATTGTACTTCTAAAAGATGAATTATCTTGTAGTACTGTTATATTAATCTAAAATAAATAAATAAAAATAAAAATGTCCTATAAAAATGTCCTATCAATACATTGCTTTTCGGCTTCAATCAGATGATTTGTATGAATGTGATTAAATTCACTTGCTTCTAAATAGCATATTAACTTCGTCTAGTATTTTAGCTAAAAATGGAAGACGCACTTCATTTATTAATATAATTTCCTGTTTCTGCAGATTTATTGATTTAGCGTTTTGTCTAATCCAATACGATTAGGAAATCGTATGGCTTGGTCAATCTTATTTTTGTCCATCTCACTCTAGCATTGTCGGGCATTTTGAATTGTTCCGGACATTTTGTTTTAAATTGTTCTGTATTTTCATTTACTCTACCTTGAATGGTTATAATTTTTCTAGAATTTCCTCGATCTTTGTGTATAATTCTTGTGGTATTCTGTTTGAGTTTAAAAGGCTGATTGTAGACCCTGTATCAATAAAGACTACACAATTATTACCTTATATAGTTATTTGGGTGAATATTTTTCTGTAGTCCGAAACTAGTTGGTAAAAAACTCGTTTTCTATCTGATTAACCTCTTCTTTTTTACTGAGGGCATTTACACCCACTGGTTCTATTCTATGTTGTCCCGACCTGTATTGCCTTCCTATTTGGGAATCTAAACAGATTTGATTGGGTGTTATGATTAGTATTTTGTTTCATTTGCCCTGATTTTGTTATTTTGTATTTGGGATTTTTGCGTTGTAAAGTTTTGATTCTTGTGCTGGGAGTTATGTGGTTTGTGTACCTACCTTATCTATGTTCAGGTTATATTTGCCCTGACCTACATATTTGTGTAATATTTCCCTAATACTTGATAATGAGTATTTATCGAAAAATTCAGCTGCTGAAGCGCCTGCTGTTACTTCTTTAATCTTAAGGATTAGCGGGCTATTAAGAAAAGTGGCTATTTCTAGGCCTTTATCACTAAGCGCGGCACATTCTGTGATATTGCTTACGATTTCTTGTATTACATCTAATAATTAACTAATTGTAAATACCTTAATGTTATGGATATCCTTGATGATGTTGGTTTGATCTTTCGTTGATTTGTAGTGTATTTTTTATTTCGCTTTACATTCCTCCCACGTTGTTGGCACATTACTTGATAGATAATTTTTCGCATTTTTTCATTATACAGGGTGTCCCACGAGCAGTGTGCCAAAAAGCTAGAGCGTGTAGGTCTGGTCAAGACAAGAAAAAAATCGTACGGGAGGGGGGTCTACTCCCCCCTCCCCGTTTAGCCGGGAGGAGCAATTTTCTAAAAAATTGACTTAATTTGGAAAAAAAATATTAAAAATCAACAGTTACATCGTATATACATGCCGTGATATACTTTTTTGTAAAGCCAGAAACCTCTTCTTTCATCTTGTTTTTAAACGAAGCTGTTTTAATGAATAGTTTTTGAGAAATTAAAAAAAAAGCCGAACCATTTTTTTCTAAGAAAAACCTTTTTTTTTGGTTTTAACGCGGTTGGACTTGTAGGCAAATTAATGTATGGAACATTGACCTCTTTTTTATTATTTTTAAAAAATTCGGAGTTTTATTATAATAAATTTTCAATATGATCCCCATTTTTTAGAAGGCAAAGATTATATCTCCTTCTAATGGCTGCACATAAGTCTATGCTTGACAAATTTTCCTGCAATTTGATTCCAGCGACTTCAGTCCGTTCTTTCAGTAGTTCCAAAGATACTATTTCCACCACATAAAAATCTAGAGGAGTTAAATCTGGTGATCTAGGTGGCCATTCCGTGGGGCCCCTTCTTCCGATCGAAGGGTCACTAAAATTATCATCCAGCCAGTTTCTAACCCGTAAGCTGTAGTGTGCTGGTGCTCCATCTTGCTGGTAGAATAAATTATCTGCTATGGCCAAAGGAACGTTGTCCATCAAATCGGGCAAAAGGTTTCGTAGGAACTGCATGTATGAAATTCCATTAATAACGGCATTCAAAAACCGGGGCCCGATTACAGTTTGTCCAACAATACCAAGCCAAACATTACAGCTAAAGCGGTAGTTGGGATTTTTTTTTCTTCAAAATTTTGAGTTTGAAAATTAATTTCTCAAAAACTATTCATTAAAACAGCTTTGTTTAGAAACAAGATGGAAGAAGAGTTTTCTGGCTTTACAAAAAAGTATATCACGGTATTGTGGATGTAACTGTTGATTTTTAATATTTTTTTTTTCTAAATTAAGTAAATTTTTTTAGAATATTGCCCTTCCCGGCTAAACGGGGGGGAATATACCCCCCCCCCGTACGATTTTTTTCTTGTCTTGCCCACACCTACACGCTCTAGCTTTTTGGCACACTGCTCGTGGGAGACCCTGTATATCACTCTAAACACTTGTCGGGCTCGTTCGTCGAGTTCTGCCAGTACTTGGTCAATTGGTTTGATAAAAGAAGATAATGTCTTTGATTTGCCACTGAACGTTTGGACATGCTCTGAGGGTGGTTTTGATTGGCTAATGGTTCTGGTAGTGTTATGAGACACTGTTCTATGGACGCTTGCTGCTTATTTTATATTAGTGTTCTTTGGCTTGTTTCTATGTGCACTGTTTGATTTAACTCGTGGCCAACGGAGACCTTAATTTATTTTCTTATTGATTGATCGCTGCGAACAGCATCAGTTACAATCGGAAAACTGGTCTACTTGCATTTACATTAGCTTGTCTTTTATAGCTTAATATTGATGAGTCAGTAATATCGGTTTTTGGGTCATCTGCTGGTATTGTTGGATCAGCTTTATTAGTTTTATTGTTGTCTGCTGATGTTGCTATTTGTGACCCAATTCTTGGAGGTTTGGGGGGACTGACCGTGACTTGTGGCGTTGCACTTACATATGTTACTCGCGTTTGGTGCTGCGTATGCTCACGTTAGACCAAAAACGTGTTCAATGAACATTTCCAACGCTCTGTTGGTCCAGTTTAGTTTAGACTTAATAAATTCGAGTTGAGTTTTGGCGCCGATTAATTACTGTCGATGAAACTTGGATACACCATTATCCATGCACCATACATCATTATATATGCTCGAAACAAAAATACAGTCAAAATAGTAGACAACAAAGGGGGAATCGTCTCCAAAAAAAAAGTAAAAACTGTTTTTTTCCGCTTGGAAGTGATGGCGACTGTTTTTTTTTTTGGGATAGTCATGAAGTTATTTTAATCGATTAACACCCAAAAGGAAAAAACATTGCAGGGGCATACTGAGGATCATTACTTGACCAACTAAGGGCAGAAATTGCGGAAAAACAAAAAACGAAAATTCGCATGTATGAGGAGTTACTGAAAAAACTAAGTCCTCATACATACAAGAAAAGAAAATACAATATTGAGTGATGCAATATGCATTTGTATCAATTTCCTTATATTTTTCTAATAATATTTCGTACCCTCTTTTTCAGTACTTTATTTTTATACAATTCACTTAATATTCCACATTTCTGGAAATTATCGATGTACCTCAAAAAAATCAACCCGAAAACCTTTTTCCTTGTTTGTCGTCAAATCATTCATTCCGATCAAATTTGGTGTTCACTCTTTGAAGTCACAAGCAAAATTGAAAAAATGCTCTGAAGTTCTACGACAACTGTCGACACCTTATAATAAGTTGATCAACCAACGACATGTTAAAAGAGCGTTCACACTTACGGTTTCGCCCATCAAACATAGTTTTCCAACATGTCATATAGACAAATCTTAAATTGGGAACGCCGCTTAACGGGCAACATAAATCTTATATTCCCCAATACAAAGGGAAAATTAGGTAAAAAGGAAATATTTTAAAACTTTGGCAATCGAATAGATAAATGAAAACAAAACCCGGTTAAATACAGAAAAAGATACAACACTACGGGCTTCTTTGCTAACTGCTTACAAAAACAAAGACAATAATCCATCCATCCAAATCAAATCTATAATGAAGGACAAAAGTAGCTTTCATATAAAATCCAGAACTAAACCTAATAAAAACCCAGTTTATGACCTAATAAAAAGAAAAATCCTGAAAGAATTGCCTTGGCATGGAATGGACTTGTATTAGAAATATATTTCTAATTTATTGGTTGCGTCTTATCTTTTTTATTCGTTGGAAAAAATCCAACACAAAGGACTACAATCAATATTCGACCATAACAAACTTGTACCGAATTATCAATTCGGACTTAGAGAATGCCATAGAACACTCGAACAGAGTAATAAATAAAATGTCGAGTGATAGAAGATATTGCTCTACAGTATTCGTTGAAGTATCTAAATTTATTGATAGAATCTGGCACAGGGGGTGGTCGTGGTGCAATGGTAATCATTACCGACTGTTGGGCAGAAGGTCTGTAGTTTACGTCTGTCCATAGCCAAGAACAATTCCTATACGGAAAACTTGTGCAACAACATCAGTTGTGAATAAAAGATGATCAAAAAATGCTGACGAAAGCAGTATAAGATCATTTCAAAATTCATACTTTGTGTCCGCATTTCCAATATAACACCTTAACATGGAAATAAAAAAAGTTACGGTGAACTACAACCAACGCGACAAATTCAGTCGAATCTCTCGAATCCTGTCTAGGACAGCCACTCCCGGAAAATAGTGAACTATCATATTCGACACAAATCTTCTGCACCCCGGTTGTGTGACAAACACCATAAAAGTGTAACTTTCGAACCTGTGCGAAAGCCGATACATATATCTACCCCGGCAGTACAATAATCACGCTAGTAACGTTTTCCAACGACAGAATCATTTTGCAAGCTGACAAAGACGTAAACGATAAACTTCAAAGCCATTTAAACAAAACCAAACGAATAGATAGAAAACTCTTCGGGTAATTTACAATACATCACAAGGAAAATCGACATCCCATATCCTATAAAAATTAACAACAAAAACATAAAAGCTACTGATTACGCCAAATGCTTAGATATAGTTATTGACAGTAAATAAACATGGAACAAACACATTCTTGAAAAGAGAAACCAAATAAAAGACAAATTTAGACAATGTAATTGGATGCTTGATAAAAACAGATAACAAACTACTCATTTATAAAACCCTGATAAAATTTATCTGGAAATACGTGTTGCCATTATAGGGAGCTTCAGATATCTCAAAAATTCCAGTAAATTAGCGTACGCAAGAAACGATAAGAACTAAAGGGTCCGCCAAATAACTTCTTTTTTTTTTTTGAAAATGCTATAAAAAAACTACTGAATATTTTCTCAAATTTCTTTTTTTATTTGAAAGTACAATCCTTCCGGTTAATAATGGAAAATAATTTCATTCAAATGGCTGCCTCGACTGGCCATGCAGTAGCCTACACGATCGGTCCAATTTTTAAGCACATTATCGATTGTGTGCAGCTGTATTTCACCAATGGCTTCACGAATATTGTCCTTTAAAGCGTCAATTGTCTCTGGCTTGTCGGCGTAACACTTATCTTTGACGGCACCCCACAAATAATAGTCCAACGGTGTCAAATCGCAGGTCCGAGGTGGCCAAACGACATCAGCTTTGCGGCTGATAATGCGATATTCAAAATCAGGGCGCAAAACATCGAGTGTAGCTTCGGCTGTGTGGCACGTAGCGCCGTCCTGTTGAAACCAAATGTTGCCAATATCCTCCTCTTCAATTTTTGTGAACAAAAATTCGTTCAACATGGCCCGATAACGATCGCCATTGACTGTAACGGCCACTCCTTGCTCATTTTCGAAGAAAAATGGCCCAATTATGCCTCTGGACCAAAATCCGCACCAAACAGTGGCTCGTTTTGGGTGCACCGGCTTTTCAATGTATGCGTGCGGGTTTTCTGTGCCCCAAATGCGACAATTTTGCTTGTTTACATACCCGCCAAGATCAAAATGAGCTTCATCTGAAAAAATGATTTTTTTGGCACACATTCTGCAACATTACCATGATTTTCAAAGTAATGTCGCAATATTTCCCAGCGTTGTTCAAGCATATACACAACCATATTCGTTCAGCGGAAGGATAAAACTAATTATCTGTCAAATCAGACATGAGCTAAGTGTTACCATTCACGAAATAAGCACTACTTGAAAAAAAAACGTTAGATGGCGGACCCTTTATATCTTTTGTTTTCTATCTCTACAATATATTCATCTTTACTATCTATTTCAAAATGTTCTATATTAGGTAATGGTGTTATTAATTTTCTTTCGACTGTTACATACTTTCTGGGAATTTTAATTGCAATTACAATGATACTGTTTTGATATTCAGTAACGCCTACTTTTAACAAATTTCTTTTTCTATATAAATAAAAATGAATGTTTGTCTGTATGTCCTTTATAGAATCGTAAACTATGCATTTGATCATGTGATGATCTTTAGCAAAGTTGTTGTGCATGAGCCCACGAAGGTTTCTGAGTTGGTACGACCAATTTTCGACAGATGGCGCCACTGTCATTCCAATGAATTTCATATATTGCCGTGAAAGTTCATGCTGATTTGAATTGAAACGAAAACAGCGAACGAATGATGACGTTTCGATTTGTGGGTGACATAAGAATTTATGTAAATTGTGAAATTCATGTCCGGCTCACATTGAACAGACAATATTATCGTTTTTCGAATAGTTTTGTGCATTTCATTGTGAGTTAAATTAATTTAAATAAATAATTCAATCGAATTGAAATTTCGTAGTTTCCGTGAGCTGATTTTATTCATTCTCTACAGTGAACTCACGAAGATCATCGAATGTGTATGTGAAGGATCTGGCTGTTGATTGACGTTCCGAACGCATTTGCTGTGCAGTTTTTTTTTCGGATATCATCGTGAGTGGAATTAAAATCGATTTCAACAATTCTCGAATGCTGATTTTTTTCACTTCAAATTTTCCTCAGCGAATTGGTGATCACCGTCAATATTAACATTTCCATCCGTGTGTGAACAGCCGGTTCAATTGGATTGGATACATTGTGAGATTCAGATTGCTGATTGACGTCTAATAAATTCAAACGCATTTTTCACGTCGTTTCCGTACAATTATGCCTCCAAAACGACAAGCAATTGGCCGATCTACACCTCAAGCACGGAAGAAAAGAGCATTACGAGCCTCAAAATCAGACGAGCAACGAGCATTAAGGCTGGAAAATCTTCGAGTACATTCCGCTGAGACCCGTTCGTCTGAATCATCTGAACAACGAGGGTTCAGATCAGATCAGAGGGTTCTAACGAGTGAGGTTAGAAACTGATCGAATACGTACTACTCAGGCCCGTTCGTCTGAGACAACTGAACAACGGGAAAGAAGGCTGCAAAATGTTCGAATAAGCACCGCTCGATCAAGACGAACACTGCGCGCTGATTTAAATCTTGGTGCATTCCATTATGACTCCATATTGACAACCTGCTTCCCATCTAATCCAAAAGATCTTTGGGAAAAATACAAGGACTACATGAGTGAAGATATTCTACATCGTTTGCGCGCTGCGAATCAAAATCTGGACATTCAATTCGCAATTGATTTTGATTGAAGACATATGTTTGGCAATCGCTAACAAGGCACTGGTGCAACTGGAAATGCCTGCTCCGAACCGGCCAGCGAACGACTTTTTCGATCGTGATTTGCAACGAGAAACACACTTTGATTCTGACGAACTGGGGACATTTGTTCAGACAAAGCTTCCGCAATTGGTTCCAGAACAACGCATTGCGTATGACAGAATTATTGGTGCAATCACAGAACAAAGCGGTGGACTGTTTTTCATAGATGCGCCCGGTGGTACAGGCAAGACTTTTCTTCTTTCACTCATTTTGGCAACCATACGATCACAAAATAATATTGCACTGGGCATTGCATCCTCTGGAATTGCGGCAACTCTTTTGGATGGTGGCCGAACAGCGCATTCAGCATTGAAACTGCCGTTGAATTTGCAAAACACTGAGGCACCAACATGCAACATCAGCAAAAACTCTGGAATGGGCAAAGTACTCCAAACGTGTCAAATTATCATATGGGACGAATGTACAATGTCTCACAAGAAAGCATTGGAAGCGCTTGATCGTACACTGCGAGATTTGAGAGGAAACGCACGGATCTTCGGTGGCGCACTCATTTTATTGTCTGGTGATTTTCGACAAACACTGCCGGTTATACCACGTTCAACACCCGCTGATGAACTTAATGCATGTCTCAAATCATCAGTTTTATGGCGTCATTTACAGAAATTGACTTTGAAAACCAATATGCGTGTACAACTACAACGGGATGCATCGGCTGGAAATTTTGCAAAACAATTAATGGATATTGGAAATGGACGAATTCAAATTGATGAATCTACGCAATGTATCACCTTGCAGGCAAACTTCTGTAAGATCACAGAAAGCATAGACGAATTGGTGCAAAAAGTTTTCCCAAACATTGCACAGAACTACAAAAATCATCAGTGGCTTAGTACGCGTGCTATATTAGCGGCCAAAAACATCGATGTAAATACCATCAGCTTCACCATTCAGAATGAAATACCCGGCGAAACGACAACATATAAGTCCATCGATACTGTGGTGAATCAAGACGAAGTTGTCAGTTATCCAACTGAATTCTTGAATTCGGTAGATTTGCCATGCATGCCAATATTCTGTATCCCACAGCACTTCAATAAATATCGAATTGAAACAAAACGCTGGAATGTCACAATTTTTTCGAAATGTACAAAATCAATAAAATGACTCAAAATGAATTGAATATTTGTGTCTTTCCTTCAAATTTATTTTAGTTGGTGGCGTTGCAACCCGCGCAGGGTACAGCTAGTAGTTTATAAAAATCAATTGCGTACTCGTTTATTTCATCCATTGTGAGGATACTTGGGTGAACAATATTATGTTTAGCTGATACGATATTGTCCTGTATTTGATTTATTTTATTTTCTATGAAACCTAATTTATTATAACTTACTAGAATTTTTCGCCTGTCATTAATTATAATGGCTTGTAGGGAATATATTGTTTCATTAAAATGTTGGTTAATTTTGATTTGGTCATTTATGGCGTTAATTGTTTTGTGTGTATTTTCTTTTAAAATTTCTAAATGACTGAAGATTAACAATCTGTCGTTTTCATCTTTTAATGTTTGTTAAGTGTACATTGTTTAAATTCTTAATTCGATATCTAGTTTCGTTTTTATGTTTAACATGCTTATAGTTTTTTATTGTCTTTGTTCTCCTTATCCTCCTTGTCTTTGTTCATGGTAGTCTTCCCGTTTTTCGTTAAGTCTATTTATTTTTTTCGATTTTAGTTTCCTGTACTATTTTCTGTTCGTCTACTTCTTCCTTCGCTTTTCTAGGTGTTGTCCTAATTGTGGAATGAAATCGATGATTATAGTTATCTAATACTAATTGTATTGTCATCACGACTGAAAGATTTTTATCTTCTATGCCTGCAATTTTGTCTAAAATTGTGGACTGCAGCCTTTCTACATCTGAGTAGCCTGTATGACTATTTGGCATAATCCAATGAATTTCAACATTGTTTACATCTAAAAACTGTATGATTTGTTCTGACTTGAACTCATTGTCTGTGATAATCCTCTTGGGCTTTCCAAATTTGGCGAAATGTTCAGTTAATATTTCCTTCTTACTTCTCCAATTTCTATCGGTTATTTTGGTTATTTGGTTAGTTTGTCAATAATTGTAACAAACGCTTTCTTTTGTATGTGAATGATATCTAAGTGTAGGATTTTATTTTTCTGAGTTGGAGTCTCAGTGATATGGAACTTCGGTTTTATTGGTTTCCTGTCGTATTTTATCTCCTGACATTTTTTACAATTATTTATAATTAGTTGCATTTGTTCATGAAGCTTGGGAAAATATTTTTTGTCTTTAAGTGTATAGTATGTTTCATTAACACCACTGTGCATTGATTCCTTTGTGTGGTAGATGGAAATTTGCTTGTGTACCTCCTCCTCGGTTTGGATTTCGGCCGTCCTCTGCGAACATTTGATGAATTTGACCCTTCTATCATGTGAGAATAATTGTATGATAACTTGTTGGACTTTATTGTAATGATGGTCTTTAACATCTGAATATATTCCAGTCATTCCTTTCTTTATAAATCTAAGTAATACATCTTTCATTTTATTTATCTCTTCAATTGGGTTCAAGTACTATATATGATTCTTCTCTTATGCAATATCTCTAATTCATTGGTATCTTCGATTTCTTTTTTAATACCTATGTGATCTAATTGCTGTTCTTCTACCGAATGCATAGTTTTTGTTAATTCCATATTTGATTCGTTACCATTGGTTTCTTTAATCTTTGGTGTATCTTCTAATCTACTAAGGAAATCTGCTACCTTATTCTCCTTTTTCTCTATCTCAAAATTATATTCTTGAAGTTTACCCATCTCTGGTTCCGCTGCGAGAATTCCTTCCCTTTTTTACTATGTAAATATTTAATAGGTGGTAGGATTTGATGATAGCCCTTTATTCTCCTGAGTTATCTCTCTTTTTAAGAACAACTATTATGGGTGAGCTATATCGACTATTGCTTTTTCTAATGATCCCTTGTTTTTCCATATCGTCTACTTGTTTGTGTACCTCTGCTTCGTGTGTTGGTGGGTATCTATATAATTTTGAGTTAATTTGTTGATCTGATGTGGTTTTTATTTCATGAACCACTGTTTTTGTGTTTGTCAATTGATCTCTTTCTATAAATATAAATTTTTTTATACTTGTTTAGCAACTTATCATCAGGACCGTTCTCAATGGGATGTGTGAATCTAATCAGGGTATTAAAATTTGTCATTTAAATGTTGAGAGCCTGCGAGCGAAGTATACGACTATATACCAAATTTTCAGTGCTTCAAAAATTGATGTTTTACTGGTTTCTGAATCTTGGCTTAATTGTTATATTTTATCTAACTGTGTAGAAATCCCAAATTTCAAATTGTTTAGAAATAGACCGAGTAAATAGAATGGGTGGTGGTGTATGTATTTATGCCAAAAATTATTTAAAGCCAAAATGTGTGTACATATCATCTAGATCTGTTATACAATTCTGTTGTTTAGAAGTTAATGAATTGTCCGAGAAAATGCTACTGGTTGTTGTGTATTCACCTCCTAAATGCTTCCTTGAAAATAACTTAGAAGAACTTGAAGAAACATTAATGAAACTACAAGCGAAATTTCGTAAAATTCTGGTAGGTGGTGATTTTAATGTTAATATTCTTAAGTGCAATAATATAACTAATCAATTTAATTTTGTCTGTGATAAAATTGGTATGTCCATAATTAATTCCCGATATCCCACCTGTTTTAAGTCTGTTCATAATCCCTCATTACTTGACATCTTCTTAACAAATAGTGCTTCTAATGTTTTAAGTTTTGACCAAATAAGTATGACTAGTGAATTTATTCATGATTTGATCCTCTGTTCATTTGACCTCAATATAGATAGATCCAACTGTGATCATTTTTTTAACTTTAGATCATTTAAAGACATCCATTTTACTGATCTCATTCATTCGCTTTATAATTTAAATTGGCATGATATATATTATACACCCAATGTTGACGAAAAGGTTGAAATATTTAATAATCTCAAGTCAATTCCTTGTTTGATACTTTCGTACCTACCGTAACTAAACGTGTTAAGCCTCGTCATTGTCCTTGGTATAGTAAAATAATTCAACGTAAGATTACTGAGAGAGAGCAGATCTACAAAAAGTTTAAGCGTACACCTACACCGGAAAATAGGCTCAAATACACTACCCTAAGAAATGAAGTCACTGCCCTTATTCGCTCTGCTAAAAGGTCATATTTTCTAAATAGGCTCGAACCTTCATTGAGCTATAAATAGTTGTGGAAAAATCTTAAAAATCTAGGTGTGGTGTCTAAAAGTAAATCGTCTTTGTGTTCGTTGTCTCCCAATGAAATGAGTGCTTTTTTCTCACAAGATGCAACTGAACCTCCTGAAGTTAGCCACAATTTCGACCTGAGTACTGCAGATACTTCGTCGAATTTCAGTTTTCAGTGTGTTGATGAACTCGATGTGCTTAAAGCCATTTACTCTGTAAAATCGAACGCAACAGGGCCTGATGGTATTTCTCCGCGGTTTCTTAAGCTCATTCTTCATCATATCATATGTTATATACATCATATTTTAAATTACTGCATCTATAGTTCTCAATTTCCGGTACAATGGAAAACAGCAAACACCATACCTATCCCAAAAAAATCGAATCCAACCTGTCCTGCCGACTACAGACCTATCAGTATATTATGTTTTCTGTCAAAAGCCTTCGAGAAAATACTATCCCTCCAAATCAGAAAGTTTCTAGATGAAAATAATAAACTTTCGAAATGGCAATCGGGTTTTCGCAGCAATCATTGTTGCGAATCCGCTGTACTTAAAGTATCTACTGACATCAGATCAGCTTTAGATCGTAATGATATTAGTGTCGCAGTTCTACTCGACTTTTCTAAAGCTTTTGACTGCATCGAGCACTCTCTGCTGCTAACGAAAATGAATAATAACTTTAATTTCTCCTATTCTGCCATAAAACGTATGAGTGCATATTTGAGAGATAGGTTACAGACGGTTGTCACTGAGCTTGGTCTCTCTAATTCTAAAAGTATCCGAAGGGGGGTTCCCCAAGGTTCAGTACTAGGCCCATTGTTATTCTCTATCTTTAACAACGACATTCCAGATATTGTTAAAAAATGCAAGATCCACATGTACGCCGATGATGTTGTTATATACCTCTCACGTCCTATAGGACTTATTGAAGACTGCATTGCCAGGGTGAATGAAGATCTTGGTCAAATATCAAATTGGTCAAAATCTAATAAGTTGACACTGAATCCCACTAATTCGGTTAGTATTGTCTTCTCAAATAATAATCTATGCCTTAATGATTTTGCACCTATTGTTCTTGATGGCAATTGCATAAGTCCGGTCAGCTCTGTGAAATACCTTGGATTCCATATTAACTCCTCGTTTACATGCTGTGATGGAATTAGAGATACTTTGCGAAAGGTTTATTTCAGTCTTCGAAGATTGAGATACTCAGCGTATTATTTGCATCCCACAATTAAAAAAAGATTAATCAAAACGCTTATAATGCCTTACATTTTGTTTAATTGTTCGGTGTTCCCTTGTCTTGACTCTATTTGTAAACATAGACTAAATGTTGCGTTTAATGATTGCGTTCGTTTTATTTATAATATTCCTCGATGGAGAAGTGTTTCCACTTTAGCATCATCAATTTTTGGCCAGAATCTTGACCTATATTTCAACTTTCGGAATATTTTAAAACTGTTTAAAATCATCCAAAATAAATCTCCGAGTTACCTCTATCAACTGCTACAATTTGCTCAATCTAATAGAGGGAGAAAGCTTATAATTCCGTCTTTCACGCATCGCATTGGAGAACGATCCTTTTTCGTATCTGCAGTTCGTGACTGGAATAATCTTCCACATGAATTGCAGTTAACTAATTCTTATACCGTCTTCAAGAAAAAACTTTTTCATTTCTTAACTGATACCTCCTCATAACTTGATTACAATTGTTTTGTTTTATTTATGATATAATTTGTTTTGGCTCTGTACTTATTTTGTTTGTACTTAATTTAATTCGTTCATACTTTCCAAAAATTGTACTTCTAAAAGATGAATTATCTTGTAGTACTGTTATATTAATCTAAAATAAATAAATAAAAATAAAAATGTCCTATAAAAATGTCCTATCAATACATTGCTTTTCGGCTTCAATCAGATGATTTGTATGAATGTGATTAAATTCACTTGCTTCTAAATAGCATATTAACTTCGTCTAGTATTTTAGCTAAAAATGGAAGACGCACTTCATTTATTAATATAATTTCCAGTTTCTGCAGATTTATTGATTTAGCGTTTTGTCTAATCCAATACGATTAGGAAATCGTATGGCTTGGTCAATCTTATTTTTGTCCATCTCACTCTAGCATTGTCGGGCATTTTGAATTGTTCCGGACATTTTGTTTTAAATTGTTCTGTATTTTCATTTACTCTACCTTGAATGGTTATAATTTTTCTAGAATTTCCTCGATCTTTGTGTATAATTCTTGTGGTATTCTGTTTGAGTTTAAAAGGCTGATTGTAGACCCTGTATCAATAAAGACTACACAATTATTACCTTATATAGTTATTTGGGTGAATATTTTTCTGTAGTCCGAAACTAGTTGGTAAAAAACTCGTTTTCTATCTGATTAACCTCTTCTTTTTTACTGAGGGCATTTACACCCACTGGTTCTATTCTATGTTGTCCCGACCTGTATTGCCTTCCTATTTGGGAATCTAAACAGATTTGATTGGGTGTTATGATTAGTATTTTGTTTCATTTGCCCTGATTTTGTTATTTTGTATTTGGGATTTTTGCGTTGTAAAGTTTTGATTCTTGTGCTGGGAGTTATGTGGTTTGTGTACCTACCTTATCTATGTTCAGGTTATATTTGCCCTGACCTACATATTTGTGTAATATTTCCCTAATACTTGATAATGAGTATTTATCGAAAAATTCAGCTGCTGAAGCGCCTGCTGTTACTTCTTTAATCTTAAGGATTAGCGGGCTATTAAGAAAAGTGGCTATTTCTAGGCCTTTATCACTAAGCGCGGCACATTCTGTGATATTGCTTACGATTTCTTGTATTACATCTAATAATTAACTAATTGTAAATACCTTAATGTTATGGATATCCTTGATGATGTTGGTTTGATCTTTCGTTGATTTGTAGTGTATTTTTTATTTCGCTTTACATTCCTCCCACGTTGTTGGCACATTACTTGATAGATAATTTTTCGCATTTTTTCATTATACAGGGTGTCCCACGAGCAGTGTGCCAAAAAGCTAGAGCGTGTAGGTCTGGTCAAGACAAGAAAAAAATCGTACGGGAGGGGGGTCTACTCCCCCCTCCCCGTTTAGCCGGGAGGAGCAATTTTCTAAAAAATTGACTTAATTTGGAAAAAAAATATTAAAAATCAACAGTTACATCGTATATACATGCCGTGATATACTTTTTTGTAAAGCCAGAAACCTCTTCTTTCATCTTGTTTTTAAACGAAGCTGTTTTAATGAATAGTTTTTGAGAAATTAAAAAAAAAGCCGAACCATTTTTTTCTAAGAAAAACCTTTTTTTTTGGTTTTAACGCGGTTGGACTTGTAGGCAAATTAATGTATGGAACATTGACCTCTTTTTTATTATTTTTAAAAAATTCGGAGTTTTATTATAATAAATTTTCAATATGATCCCCATTTTTTAGAAGGCAAAGATTATATCTCCTTCTAATGGCTGCACATAAGTCTATGCTTGACAAATTTTCCTGCAATTTGATTCCAGCGACTTCAGTCCGTTCTTTCAGTAGTTCCAAAGATACTATTTCCACCACATAAAAATCTAGAGGAGTTAAATCTGGTGATCTAGGTGGCCATTCCGTGGGGCCCCTTCTTCCGATCGAAGGGTCACTAAAATTATCATCCAGCCAGTTTCTAACCCGTAAGCTGTAGTGTGCTGGTGCTCCATCTTGCTGGTAGAATAAATTATCTGCTATGGCCAAAGGAACGTTGTCCATCAAATCGGGCAAAAGGTTTCGTAGGAACTGCATGTATGAAATTCCATTAATAACGGCATTCAAAAACCGGGGCCCGATTACAGTTTGTCCAACAATACCAAGCCAAACATTACAGCTAAAGCGGTAGTTGGGATTTTTTTTTCTTCAAAATTTTGAGTTTGAAAATTAATTTCTCAAAAACTATTCATTAAAACAGCTTTGTTTAGAAACAAGATGGAAGAAGAGTTTTCTGGCTTTACAAAAAAGTATATCACGGTATTGTGGATGTAACTGTTGATTTTTAATATTTTTTTTTTCTAAATTAAGTAAATTTTTTTAGAATATTGCCCTTCCCGGCTAAACGGGGGGGAATATACCCCCCCCCCCGTACGATTTTTTTCTTGTCTTGCCCACACCTACACGCTCTAGCTTTTTGGCACACTGCTCGTGGGAGACCCTGTATATCACTCTAAACACTTGTCGGGCTCGTTCGTCGAGTTCTGCCAGTACTTGGTCAATTGGTTTGATAAAAGAAGATAATGTCTTTGATTTGCCACTGAACGTTTGGACATGCTCTGAGGGTGGTTTTGATTGGCTAATGGTTCTGGTAGTGTTATGAGACACTGTTCTATGGACGCTTGCTGCTTATTTTATATTAGTGTTCTTTGGCTTGTTTCTATGTGCACTGTTTGATTTAACTCGTGGCCAACGGAGACCTTAATTTATTTTCTTATTGATTGATCGCTGCGAACAGCATCAGTTACAATCGGAAAACTGGTCTACTTGCATTTACATTAGCTTGTCTTTTATAGCTTAATATTGATGAGTCAGTAATATCGGTTTTTGGGTCATCTGCTGGTATTGTTGGATCAGCTTTATTAGTTTTATTGTTGTCTGCTGATGTTGCTATTTGTGACCCAATTCTTGGAGGTTTGGGGGGACTGACCGTGACTTGTGGCGTTGCACTTACATATGTTACTCGCGTTTGGTGCTGCGTATGCTCACGTTAGACCAAAAACGTGTTCAATGAACATTTCCAACGCTCTGTTGGTCCAGTTTAGTTTAAAATTCGAGTTGAGTTTTGGCGCCGATTAATTACTGTCGATGAAACTTGGATACACCATTATCCATGCACCATACATCATTATATATGCTCGAAACAAAAATACAGTCAAAATAGTAGACAACAAAGGGGGAATCGTCTCCAAAAAAAAAGTAAAAACTGTTTTTTTCCGCTTGGAAGTGATGGCGACTGTTTTTTTTTTTGGGATAGTCATGAAGTTATTTTAATCGATTAACACCCAAAAGGAAAAAACATTGCAGGGGCATACTGAGGATCATTACTTGACCAACTAAGGGCAGAAATTGCGGAAAAACAAAAAACGAAAATTCGCATGTATGAGGAGTTACTGAAAAAACTAAGTCCTCATACATACAAGAAAAGAAAATACAATATTGAGTGATGCAATATGCATTTGTATCAATTTCCTTATATTTTTCTAATAATATTTCGTACCCTCTTTTTCAGTACTTTATTTTTATACAATTCACTTAATATTCCACATTTCTGGAAATTATCGATGTACCTCAAAAAAATCAACCCGAAAACCTTTTTCCTTGTTTGTCGTCAAATCATTCATTCCGATCAAATTTGGTGTTCACTCTTTGAAGTCACAAGCAAAATTGAAAAAATGCTCTGAAGTTCTACGACAACTGTCGACACCTTATAATAAGTTGATCAACCAACGACATGTTAAAAGAGCGTTCACACTTACGGTTTCGCCCATCAAACATAGTTTTCCAACATGTCATATAGACAAATCTTAAATTGGGAACGCCGCTTAACGGGCAACATAAATCTTATATTCCCCAATACAAAGGGAAAATTAGGTAAAAAGGAAATATTTTAAAACTTTGGCAATCGAATAGATAAATGAAAACAAAACCCGGTTAAATACAGAAAAAGATACAACACTACGGGCTTCTTTGCTAACTGCTTACAAAAACAAAGACAATAATCCATCCATCCAAATCAAATCTATAATGAAGGACAAAAGTAGCTTTCATATAAAATCCAGAACTAAACCTAATAAAAACCCAGTTTATGACCTAATAAAAAGAAAAATCCTGAAAGAATTGCCTTGGCATGGAATGGACTTGTATTAGAAATATATTTCTAATTTATTGGTTGCGTCTTATCTTTTTTATTCGTTGGAAAAAATCCAACACAAAGGACTACAATCAATATTCGACCATAACAAACTTGTACCGAATTATCAATTCGGACTTAGAGAATGCCATAGAACACTCGAACAGAGTAATAAATAAAATGTCGAGTGATAGAAGATATTGCTCTACAGTATTCGTTGAAGTATCTAAATTTATTGATAGAATCTGGCACAGGGGGTGGTCGTGGTGCAATGGTAATCATTACCGACTGTTGGGCAGAAGGTCTGTAGTTTACGTCTGTCCATAGCCAAGAACAATTCCTATACGGAAAACTTGTGCAACAACATCAGTTGTGAATAAAAGATGATCAAAAAATGCTGACGAAAGCAGTATAAGATCATTTCAAAATTCATACTTTGTGTCCGCATTTCCAATATAACACCTTAACATGGAAATAAAAAAAGTTACGGTGAACTACAACCAACGCGACAAATTCAGTCGAATCTCTCGAATCCTGTCTAGGACAGCCACTCCCGGAAAATAGTGAACTATCATATTCGACACAAATCTTCTGCACCCCGGTTGTGTGACAAACACCATAAAAGTGTAACTTTCGAACCTGTGCGAAAGCCGATACATATATCTACCCCGGCAGTACAATAATCACGCTAGTAACGTTTTCCAACGACAGAATCATTTTGCAAGCTGACAAAGACGTAAACGATAAACTTCAAAGCCATTTAAACAAAACCAAACGAATAGATAGAAAACTCTTCGGGTAATTTACAATACATCACAAGGAAAATCGACATCCCATATCCTATAAAAATTAACAACAAAAACATAAAAGCTACTGATTACGCCAAATGCTTAGATATAGTTATTGACAGTAAATAAACATGGAACAAACACATTCTTGAAAAGAGAAACCAAATAAAAGACAAATTTAGACAATGTAATTGGATGCTTGATAAAAACAGATAACAAACTACTCATTTATAAAACCCTGATAAAATTTATCTGGAAATACGTGTTGCCATTATAGGGAGCTTCAGATATCTCAAAAATTCCAGTAAATTAGCGTACGCAAGAAACGATAAGAACTAAAGGGTCCGCCAAATAACTTCTTTTTTTTTTTTGAAAATGCTATAAAAAAACTACTGAATATTTTCTCAAATTTCTTTTTTTATTTGAAAGTACAATCCTTCCGGTTAATAATGGAAAATAATTTCATTCAAATGGCTGCCTCGACTGGCCATGCAGTAGCCTACACGATCGGTCCAATTTTTAAGCACATTATCGATTGTGTGCAGCTGTATTTCACCAATGGCTTCACGAATATTGTCCTTTAAAGCGTCAATTGTCTCTGGCTTGTCGGCGTAACACTTATCTTTGACGGCACCCCACAAATAATAGTCCAACGGTGTCAAATCGCAGGTCCGAGGTGGCCAAACGACATCAGCTTTGCGGCTGATAATGCGATATTCAAAATCAGGGCGCAAAACATCGAGTGTAGCTTCGGCTGTGTGGCACGTAGCGCCGTCCTGTTGAAACCAAATGTTGCCAATATCCTCCTCTTCAATTTTTGTGAACAAAAATTCGTTCAACATGGCCCGATAACGATCGCCATTGACTGTAACGGCCACTCCTTGCTCATTTTCGAAGAAAAATGGCCCAATTATGCCTCTGGACCAAAATCCGCACTAAACAGTGGCTCGTTTTGGGTGCACCGGCTTTTCAATGTATGCGTGCGGGTTTTCTGTGCCCCAAATGCGACAATTTTGCTTGTTTACATACGGAGCTGACGGTGCTTCTCTTCTTCCAAAATCCGTACGCAATTTTCGCACACATTCTGCAACATTACCATGATTTTCAAAGTAATGTCGCAATATTTCCCAGCGTTGTTCAAGCGTATACACAACCATATTCGTTCAGCGGAAGGATAAAACTAATTATCTGTCAAATCAGACATGAGCTAAGTGTTACCATTCACGAAATAAGCACTACTTGAAAAAAAAAAAACGTTAGATGGCGGACCCTTTATTGTTTTACGCAGGGTGATATGATCTAAGAAAGTAAATTCACAAACATCATCACATAACAACTGTCACAGAGAAAATTAAAATGTGTTGCGACAAATATTTTACACGAAATACGTATGTAGGGTCCAAAACGCCGAACAAAAAAAGACGAAGACTTTTTATTTTTTTTTTATAATTTATTTATACATCTGCCCTTTGGACATTTGGAAGAAGTATTTATATATAATATATAAAGATTTATTTTTTTTTTTAGATGGTCAGATCTGTTGGTCTAGTTCCTTTTAGTCGTCTTCTTCTTGTCATCTCGCTAATACTACTACGTTACTATGTAGCAAGATTTTGATGTGGTGTTTTCTGCTTGTCTTCTTTATCTCTTCGTTAACAGTGGGCATTCTCAGGTCGCGGTGGATATCAGCATTTGTTACGTACCATTCTGCGTTGGTAGGATTTTCGATTGTTGTCTTTGTATTATGTCTATGTTCGACTTTTTTCCTGTTCCCCATACCTGCAGGCCATATGTCCAGATTGGTTTAATTATTGTTTTGTACAATAGTACTTTGTTATTTATTGATAATTTTGAGTCTTTTTTGAGATGCCATTAAAGTTGTCTGTATTTGGTTACAATTTGAATTTTCTTTTTTTGTATATGTATATGTATCCAAGTACATTCCAATGTATTTGGCAGCTTTTTCCATAGGGATAAATTTGTCTTTTATTTTAAGAGGAGAGTATGTATTAGTAGGTCTTGTAGAAAAGGTTACTTGTAGTGTTTTGTCCTGGTTTATTTTTATGTTCCAATCTTCGAACCATTTAGTTGTGTGGTCCAGAACATGTTGAAGTTGTTTAGTCGCTTCGTTCAGTTCGAAATGGGACTTTAGCAATATAGTATCGTCTGCAAATGTCGCTATGATAGCAGAGATGAAGAATGAGATATGCAACTTAAAATGGCCGCCGACGTTTGCCTACAAGCTGTGCGAGCACGTGGGTACATAAAGTCCTGTCAAAATTATGTAAACAATCGCGCACATTGTTATAATTCCATGAGTGTGTGTGGCGGGAGTACACTGCGGTAAAATGAAATGAGCTCACACGTATTCACGGATAGAGTCGTTTATAACGGGGGTTGTCGGCTTGGTACACAAACTCCTGTCAAAATTTCCTGAAAAATTTAGGGTGTCACGGGAACAGACGTACGAAAGTTGCATATCTCATTCTTCATCTCTGTATGATAGCTTCGTCATCCCTACTGACTGGTACATACATATATCAGCAGTGTATAGAAGGTATAGGGTTGGCCCCAGGACACTTCCCTGGGGGACTCCTGCTTTTGTCTGGTAGATATGTATTTGAAGATTCGCCTTTATACATTACATATACACAATATATTTTTTCTGCAAGATCTGACGAAATTTTGTTGATAACTCTATGGATTTGTTATACTGTTAAGTGGCGAAATTCGAATTGATGGGCAGGTATTAATTTGATTTGGTGCAATATGGGTTGCAACCGGTCAAGAAGAAGTTTTTCAAATATTTTGGATAGTAGAGGCAGTAAGCTTATTGGTCTATAGGATTTTGGTTTTTTTGCGTCCTTCCCAGGTTTTGGTATAGTTCTGATTTGTGCTACCTTCCGTGTTTTGGGGTAGTACTTTAACCTGATCATAGCATTATATTTATTTTTTATATATAAAATTGCATTTTTTGGTAATACGTTCAAAATCTTACCGGTTAGTAGGTCATATCGTGGTGCTTTTTTATGGCTAATTCTCTTTTTTATAACGTTTTCTCTTTTGTAGTTATAGTTTTTATGCGGGTGTCAGGGATTATTCTATTGTTTATTGGTGGCAGATGTCATTATTGTCGTCATTGGTAAACACTTTCTCGAAGTATTTAGCGAGTGTTTCTGCTTTGTCATGGTTTGTTCTGGCCCAGATGTTGTCACTCTTCTTTATATGAGGCTGGTGCAAGATTCTATTTTTGATTTTTTTCGTAGCTTTCCATAGTGAGAAGTTAGTTTCGGATGTGGGAGTTAGTTTTTCCAGGTAATTGCTTATGTCATTGTTATGAATATTAGCTAGTTCTGTTTTGAGTTCTTTAGCTGCTTTGTTAAACTTTTTTTTGTCATCAGGAGATCGGGTACATTTTTTCGGAGTCTTCATTTGTTCTTGATTAGTTATATGTAGCAACCCATGTAGAAAAATACCAGTGGTAATTTACCATAAAAATACCACTGGTACTTACCACTGGTATTTTCGAACAAAAACCATTGGTAACTCACCACTGGTTAGCACCACTGGTCACTGGTTAACCAGTGGTATGTAACCACTGGTTAGCACCACTGGTCACTGGTCAACCACTGGTATGTAACCAATGGTTTTTGTTCGAAAATACCAGTGGTAAGTACCAGTCGTATTTTTTATGGTATAATCTACCGTTTGATGCAATCGGAACACCGAGGTACCGGATATCCTATACGAAATCACAAACAGAATATTAATCAATTGAGAACGTAGACACACATCCACACACTCATTTTTCCAAAATAACAAGCATTTGTGAGAAAAATATAAAACCATTAAGTAATCTTACAAGTTGATACGAGTACTTACTTCTATTCTTGTAGATAACAAATTCACGATTAACACATTCGTCGTCAGAACTATTCATATGGCAAACTTCTGGCAGTTAATAATGGAATGAATACAGGACACAAATCCGGATGTGTTTCAAAATAATTAAAACAGAGACGAGTTAGATTTCGTGAAAAATTATACTAATTATAGATATGATCCTGGCAGAGAAAATTTATATGCTAAATATGGTAAAATTCAACTTCGAAGTACATTTCTACTTACGTTCTCTATACGCGTATCTCAAATTCATTCAGTGAATTTTCAGAATTTTCCAAAAAGACTACGCATGCACTTCATTTACGAGTGGAATGAAATAAATAAGCTGCAAAAACACGTGCTACGATCAATATAAAAACATAAATATAGCTTTCTGCTTTTATATAAATTCATATCCAACTTACTTTTGTTATTCAACTACGATTATAAAATGTAAATGTACAAATATGCAATTACAAAGGCAAATGACTGGTTCCTTGTGGAAAAACAACAAACATGGCGAAACACTGTCCAATTTCACTGTACACAATACACTCGAAGAAGATTCCAAACAAAATGTATGAAGGCACTCAAACAACCCCGCTGTGTTCAAATTGAACATTTCTCTGAATGAAATGAATATATCGCTAATTCCAGGATTTCATAGTCGCCATCGCAAAGATATCAGCTGTTAATATTCAATGTGCAAAGAAATCTGTCAATCATATGATTCCCGCCAAAATGTCAAAAAAACAAATACATTTCGTAATTTCGTGTAATTATGAGAGAATTTTCTCTAATTGAAGAAAAAAAGATGACAATAATGCAGCCTATTTATTAGTTTTGAAAAAATTTACAAAAAAGTCAATATTTTATATTGTAAAAATCATCGCTCGTCCCATCCCAGTGGTATACATTCAATAAGTAGTAAAAACCAGTGGTTCACCAGCAGTTTGGTTGTACCAGTGGTAAAATTCACCACTGGTATAATGATATACAAGTGGTAAATATTTACCACAAGTAACAACCAGTGGTACACCAGTGGTATATTTTGAACCAGTGGTGAGAACCCGTGGTACTACCACTGGTATCATGCAATACCAGTGGTATGTGATTACCACTGGTAGTAACCACTGGTATACCAGTGGTTTACTAGTGGTAAATTTTTTTACCACTGGTATTTTTCTACATGGGAAGTCTGGAGGTGTATAGTAGCCTTTGGGTTTAATTTTTCTGAAGGGGGTCGAGATTAAAGCTGCTTCGCTTATTGTATCGTTAAGAAGCACTGTAGCCTGTTATATGTCCTCTAACTTTTCAGTGGAATATTCACTAATAAGTGTGATACTACGTATTCTCGGAACGTAACCCAGTCCGTTTTTCTGTTGTAAAGTTGTTGGTTAGATTGTGTCATGTTTACACTAGTTGTGTAGTCTAATTGAAATGGTGAGTGGTCTGATGAGAGTTCATATAGTGGTTTGATTTTGAGGAAGTCTGGTGATATATTTCTTGTTATGCAGAAATCAATTCTTTGACGTTAGGCAACAAGGTCTTAAGTCAGAAACTGCAGTTTTTCGTAAAACCAAATTGAAAATAGTTTAATTATTTGTAAATCGGGATTAAATATGTTTGAAAAAAAAATAATGGAAGATAAGCTCTAAAATTAAGACCTACATATATATTATGTTAATACATTTTCAAATTCATTAGTACTTACTGTTTTTTCGATGACTTAAGTCCTTAGGATCCTCTCATTTTGTACTATTTGTAAAAGTTTTGTTTCTCCGTAAGACTTAAGTCAGGAAATAAAACATTGTAACAAAGTTATAAAATAGGAAATTGTTTAATTAATTCAGAATCTTAAAAAAATGTACAGCTAATAACAAAAAAAAAAAATGTTTATGTTGTTTATGTTTATGTTTTTATAGAAGTCGTGAAACACAGGTGGCACTAAGCTTAAAAGAGAGCACAAATCCTTTTTTTCTCCTCAGATATCGGGACTAAGGTTTTGTACTTTGCTTGGAGTGGATAATATTTGAGACATCTATTTTTTCCTCTTCTACGGAAGCTTAAAATCTTTAACTCTTCGGAGTGGTTTAAATTGTTTTTATATCTCACTAAGCCTCTCCTGGTATTGGAGCCATTGCACACTATGCCAAGAATACTGCTCATTAATAGTATTTTTTTTTCTGCATACAAAAGCTGTCTTCAACAAAGCGGCAAAATCAAAGAATTCTTCTTGCTGCATTTCGTGTACCTGGAACTTCTTTTTTGAGCCTGTTGTTCGTACTAGCTGGTACCATCGTGGGGGTGGTAAACAGGTGTTTTAAGTTTCTTTTTTTTGTTTTTCAATCATAGAATGATCCACGTCACATTCCATATGTGTATGACCCGAAACAAGAAACTTGTGGTCTATAGTTAAATTGGGGAACTTAACTTGAGCCATTAAAAACATTGCCGCCACATGACTGCTTTTATTTTGTCCCCCGCATGTGTCTGAGTAAAATGTCACCTCAGAAACGTAATCAGGCAGCTGCTTCAAATGAGCATATATGCAAGAACCTATTTCATTTCCCCCTCTAACAGCTAGAGCTTCAAGCCACATATAGTGCGTTGAATCTCCGGTAATATTGTCGTGAACAGTAAGGTTATAAGCCCATAGCTGCTTTTTATAAAATGCTACCGAAGATCCAACAAACGCAGGGCTATCGGCAATTCCGAGGAAAAAAAAATTCCCTCCGGAATATTTTGTTCCATGGAAAATATTCCTCCTATCGTGAATACCGTTGGAAATATATTTCCTAGGGAATTTTTCGAATTTTTCTTCGAATTCTTTGACATCTGTCACTCAGCGCTGTTTTTATTTATTTGTGAGGTACGTTAATATATTTCAATAATAATTTGAGTTGAGTAGTGGGAAAATTGTGTATATTTTGGTAAGTATTCTACTAATAATGATTTGGTATTAATAATGTCCGATTTCTTTCAGGTTCAAACAAATACATAGACATATAAAATGCATAGCGTGGCATTTATGTTGCTGGCCATGGATGCAGCAAAACGTATTAGAATTCAAATAGGAAACGGATTATAACTTTATTTCTTAAACAAACTATTGTATTATCACAAAAAAACTTAAAAAATAAAATAATTCAGTCGATGAAAAAAAATAAATTAATTCAGCTTTTTTTCTCATAACAGAAATTAGCATTTTAAAAACTATTTCATTAATTCAAGTTTCTTCTCCTCTATTTTTATAAGGCGCTGCTTAAGTTTCAGTTTTTCCTCAATTTCCCACTTTCGTAGCCTTTCTATTTCCATGTTATGCCGTTTTGTTTCCTCCAGAACTAATTTTTTTTGATCGTAAAGTCGATCAATAGATCGATATATTTTTTTTAGATTACATTGTGCATCACTGTGATGGGTTTCCGTGTAACAGACAGCCCTTACGAACTGGTCACGTATTTCTTTTTGAATTTGAATTTCTTCTTCCAGGATTTGCTGCGATGATCGCCCTTTTTCTTTTGGATATGGTTTGGGGCCCTCTTGATGGACTGATGTTAATTGGCTTTTCAACTGGCGTATCAAACAAGTCAACTTCTTCAGTTGCAGAACACTCCGGAAAATTTTCAAACAATTCTTTTGCAAATACTGATGGCGGGTTTTCTTTGTCTGAATCTGCGTCATCTATGCTCAATTTTCTTTTTTTTTCACAGGAAGTTAACCCAAATCTTAAAGTATTGGGTAAGCCTTCTACTGATCTATTTATTGAACAAATTTCTGTAATGGCTTCTTCCAAAGATGAAAAACGATATTCTTTGAAGGGACCTCCTCCAGTGCCACTTTGATGTTTTTTATTTTCGGCCAGTTTTTTTTTTTATATATTTTTTTTTGTCCCCCCATACCTATAACAGCAATACCATGAATGATTTATATATAAATATATATATATATACACATGTATATGTATGTATATATACAAAGTTACCTTTTTCCATTCAAATACGGACTTATTTGGAGGCCCAACGCCGTTCAATTCCTTTTCAAGACTTTTCCAAAAGTTCTTTACGTCTTCTTTGCTTTTATTAATACTATAACCGTTGGCTATGTCTCTATTAGTATCGAAGAAATTTACCATCGTTTCCAACTTTTTCTGATTAGTTGAGTTAGACCTTAATTAAAGTAAATTTAGTATTTGAATACATCGGTAAGTACTTGTAACACGTTGCACACATACATACATATGTACATAAATTTCAAAATTCGAAACTATTCTCACTTTAATATTCACTTTTTTTGATTATTCGTCCAATTCAATTACGTATTCACTTTAGAATAAGCCAACATTTGGTTAACAACGGACAATGAGGTCTTATCTTTATTTTTATCTACTTTTGTTTTGAATTTCTCCAGCGAAGAGATAAAGGAAAAATTCCGAGGGGAATCCCATTGAAATTCCGGAGGAAATTTTGTTCCCGATACCAATTTTTTCCGGGGGAACTCTTTTCCCTTTTTCGAAATTCATTCACGATACCTATTTTCCGAAAGTAGGAAATATTCCGGAGGGAATTTTATTCCTGAAGCATTTCTTTTGCGCGCTGTCTTGAACTGCTAGCTTATCAGCTTTTTTGGCATCAAATGCCGCATTAGCCTGATCCTGGTAGATTTGGGGATCGTTTTCTGCTTTCTGTTTTTCTTCCTGATTAGCAGGAACTTGAACGCACATGTGAAGGGTGTCGCTATTGTAGCGACAATTCCCTTTCATAAATTGAACGACCAACGAAATTCTCTCGTTCTTCTTTGTATAAGTCGTACATAATGCGGAAGTTTAAATAGGAATGTCTGGTGTAATGACTTTCATAGGTTGGAAAAGATTTTATGTGAGCCAAGACTTCATTAAGCTCCCCTTCAGATTTTTTACCCCTTTGGTCATCTAACGTAATGCCGGATGTGTTAAGCATTTTATTTTTGACAACGTTTGAGATGAACTTTTCTTTTTCGTCTAACGTTCTGGTGAAACAGCCCTTACACACAGAAACTCTTGCACCGTTTGGGGTGCATGTTAATTTTGTTAAAGGGTCACTACCTCCGCCTGTGAACTGTACACATGTTTTTGAATGTTTTTCTAAATGTGTTGTAACGAAAAAAAATCAAAACATACAGAAGTACATATGTATGTATACATATCTACAGTATTCTCCTATTTGATTATTCCGTACGGTATAAAAGACTTAAGTCTTTACAAGAATGTTAAATGCTTCAGAGACATCGGTCACAAAGACTTAAATAAACTTAAGACTTTAATATTTATTGCCTAAAGACTAAATTATTACGAAGGGAAGCAGTTGTGACAGACTAAAGTCGTTAATACCAAACGAAAGAGAAAAAAAAAATTTAGTTAAACCCAATCAAAAAACCAAAATCCAATTTTTTGACTTAAGACCTTTTTACCTAACGTCAAAGAATTAAGTCAGGTGTTTTGAGAGGGTCAGTTGGCCAATACGTCGGTTCGGCTGTGCTAAGGTATTTACAGTTGTTTTTTTTATTGCGTTTAATAAGTTCCGTCCTTTCTTAGTTGTTAACCTTGAACCCCAGTCCGTGTGTTTCGCATTTAGATCTCCGCCCGCTATAAATATTGTTCCTAGTGATTTAAAGTAATGGTCATATTGTTGACTAGTAATTTTATGTTTCGGAGGGCAGTATATGCTTGATATCGAGATTTGTCCGTATTTATCGTATAGTTGTATTGTGGTGGATTGAATGTGTTCATAGCAGTATTGTTCTAATTCAATATGACTATTCTTCGGCGGCAGCCGGGCGATCTGAATCCCACGTGAGTCTTAAGAATGGAACACTCCCCAGTAAAACTAAACAATCCCGGTTACTAAGTGACGTTTATTCTCTGTTGGTACAATTCAATAGGTATAATTCAATTGGATTATTAATAGATTACTTACGATTACTCCGTGATGGCGGCAAAGGATAATAGTGCAAACACAATCTGGCTTGCGCGCGTGCCGACTTTGACAGCATGAGTAGAAACAACGAAATCCTATGGAGTTGCCTACAATGTTACCTCAGGCTTTTGCTCGACCTCATATCGTAAATATCGTAAAGTTGAGCAAAGCGCCAGAGTAGAGCTACTGCCTACTCAGACGTGCGTTGGACAGATGAATTGTCTTTGACTTGTTTGATTTTAGCAAAAGCGAGTAACGTATTGTGCTCCGAGTTGTTCGTTTCAATATGCATATATTTTCATAGCTTATTATTGGACTTTTCGATACAAACTAATCATGATGGAGGTTAGAGTAATAAATTCTTTTCTTTTTTTCATATTCGTAGACCTTTATTTGAGCTGATTTTTTATGTTTCAATTAAATCATATAAATAATAATAACACCAGTCTACACTTCTTTCTGCACTGAAATCATATGTAGGAAACCGAACTTAGCGTTGTCATATTCCTAAGTTCTATACGCGCTCCTGTGTCAAAGCCACATTGTGAATGCGAATTGTGGGTTGCCGGCGTTTTAACACATTTTATCGTAAGAGATCGTAAGTCGGTGCAAAGCCTGTCAAAAGTCGGCGCGCGCGCAAGCCAGATTGTGTTTCCACTATAAAATGAAATGAAATTAAAAATGACGTAACTCCGCTCGATCTGACAGCTCTATTAGTCCCGTTTCCTTTCATATTTCGGAAGCCGCACGCTGCCGCCAGGGTCATTACAATTTTTAAATCATAGCACAATATAATTCTCAACAATGGTATAGTTTGTTTTTAATCAAAATCGCCGATCCTCCATGGGCTGTTTCGTCAGGTTGATTTGTATGGTGTATATTGAATGCCGGAATTCTTAAGATGCTCTTGTCCGTGAGGTGAGTTTCAGAAACTAGAAGGATGTCTATATCATTGTCGTTTAGGAATTGTCTTACTTCAAGAGTATGACGATTTAGTCCGTTTTCGTTCCAGAAAACAATTTTGAGTTTATTGTCCATTGTGTTTGTAGCTAAGAGTGTTATAATGTTCATAATGTTTGTCATTTGATGTATAAGACTTTCATCATTTCCTTAAGCTCTGCTATGTCCTTCATGTTGTTGTTAATCATTTGGGGGTGTGTGATTTTTGTGTTTGGATTTGTTTTTGCGTTTTCGTCCTTGAGTTGTCCTTTTGCGGTTGGTTTTGATGTATATTAATGTCAGATGCTGCAGTTTGAGCATATGTTTTACCTGGTTGTCAGTCAAGATATCAAGATATTGTCTGATAGTCAAGGTATCAGATTTGGTTTGATCTGCGGTTTCAGCGTTGGGTCTTTTTCGTAGGGCTGGAAATCGTTATATTTGTAAAGTTTTATAGATTTCACACCCTTTGTAATTTTCCGTGTGATTGCCTGCACATAAGGCGCATTTTACTGTGCCTTCTTGTGTATGTATATGGCAGTCTACAGTCTTGAGCGATCCAGCGCATTTGACGCAAACTGGATATCTTGTACAGTAGTTTCTAGTGTGTCCATATTTTTGACAGTTGGTACACTGCGAGATTATTCTTTTGTGCTGTGGTGCCTCAAATGAAATTTTGCATTGGAGAAGGTGGTTTATGTTATTTATTTCTTTGTTGTTTGTGTCATTTGTTACTTCAATATAGAAGAGTGGTAAGGGTTTTTTCGTGTTTCTTTGTATTATATTATGAATGAATGTTTATAACTTTGTGTCCTTTTCCTTCTAATTGTCTTCATTCTTAATGTCTTCTATATCGGTCGAGGGATGCATACCACGTAATACTACTTTGAAACCGCGCTCTTCCTTAGGTTTGAAGGTAAAGTATTTTGTATTGTTTTTTTTGCAGCATTTTTATTATGGTTCTGTAGTGGGCTGAGTCGCTAGATTGGATTCGGATTTCGTTGTTTCTGAGTACTTTAAGTTAGGATTTCTGATTGGCTACCTCACTTAGAGCATTGTTTAGTGTTTTAATAGATTCGACGCTTTGAACATTAATTGGTGGAGGTTTGTTAATTCTTTTGTCTTCTTTTGTTGAGTTTTGTTGAGTTTGATTGGGTTTGATACTTGTACTGTTGTTTTCAGTATTATCGTCTACGGCAAGTATTTCGAAGCGATTCGTAGAGTTTGTGTCCTTGGGTTTGCTTAGCCAGTAATTCAATGTCCCTTGATCTTTTGATTTGTACTTTTTTTGGGTAGTGTTGTTGTCAATTAGTTTAGATGGTGGTGATCTATCTCTGTTTTGCTTAGTTTGGTTACTTATGCATGTGGTTGGAGTAGCATCGATTTGGTCAAAGGTTTTGCGATTTACTGGTTTTTCTGGTTGATTGTTTGGGGTTGTTACAAAAGGCGTTGTTATGATGCGTCGTCACGGCTTGTGTGGTTTTTGCAGAGGCAATAACATCCACGCTGGTGGATGTTATAGTAATTTATGTTGTCGTAGTAATAAAGTTATTATGGACATGGACATACATGTCCGGAAATGTATTGAGATCGCGCCCCGACGGGGCGATCGTAAGACACTCATCTTATTTTGCAAGTCCAGCCCAAAACTATGGAATGGATAAGTGTAGTTTGATTTGTAAGCTATAAGGTTTACCTCAGCTTAGCCTAGGTCTGGACCTTTTGAGCTTTAACCCTAGAAAGATAATTTACGCCTGCGAGACGTATGGCGCGCAAAAAAACCGTTATATCCCTTTGGCTGCAAACCGCATCGGGTTGGTTACTTAAACTAACTCAGTCGGCAGTCTGAGCTTATCCGTGCCGGTAGTGGCGCGACGGTGAGTAACTGTGGAGACAAGTATATCGTATATTTGGTACGTTTGGGAGACGTACGATTATCTTTTATGTAACTTTTGCGAGATATTTGAAGAAACGGTTTTTTTATTATTTACAGATTCGTTTTATTATTTGTGGTGATTATTATAATTTTATCGACATGGCAAACCAAGGAGTGTTAAGTTATAATGAAATAGAGGATTTGTTGATAGAAAATGAAGAGGTTACATCATCAGAATGTGAAAGTGATTGTGAGGACTTCCACTTAGAGGCCGACGTGCAGAGTGACACTGAAGACGAACTTATTGACGAAGCTGAGGATGTACCGGACAGCTCTGGTGAAGAACAATCAGCGTTAGAAGGAAACTCAACTTCATCTTCACACGCCCGCATTATTATTCCTCCTAAGCGCAAACTAAGAGGTCGTAACAAGCACTGCTGGACCACAATCAGGGCTAAAAGTCACGGTCGAAACTGTGCAGTAAATATTGTTCGATCAAATAGAGGACCCACTAGAACTTCTAAGAACATCTTCGACCCCTTGTTGTGTTTTAAATTATTTATAACAGATGAAATAATAAATGAAATAATGAAATGGACAAGCACAGAAATTTCTCTCAAACGAAGGGAAAAAGAAGATAAAGACAAAGAAAATGGAATTGAGACTACGCCGTTTAGTGCTACTTTTAGGGAAACCAGTGAAATTGAAATTCGTGCGTTTATTGGGATCCTAACATTGTCCGCTGCTATGAAAGATAATCAGCTTTCAACGGAAGAAATATTTAATAGCTCTTTTTCGGGAACGCGTTATGTAGCCGTTATGAGTCGTGACAGATTCGACTTTCTAATCAGATGTATGCGTATGGATGATAAATCTCTACGTCCATCGCTCAGATCTAAGGACCCATTTATACCTATTAGAAAAGTTTGGGACATATTTATAAATGCGTGTTTGATCAATTACACACCGGGATCACATCTAACCATTGACGAGTAGCTATTGGGATTTCGGGGAAGATGTCCTTTTAGGATGTACATTCCGAACAAACCCAATAAGTATGGAATAAAGATTCCAATGATGTGTGACAGCGGCACAAAGTACATGGTTAATGCTTTTCCGTACATAGGAAAGGCAACCAATACCAACGGTATTCCTCAAGGTGAATATTATATCACAGAGCTTTTAAAGCCGGTGCATGGTACGAATCGTAATATCACCTGCGACAATTGGTTTACTTTTGTGCCCTTGGTTAAATCCTTACTTTAGCAACCTTATAAGCTTACGCTCGTGGGCACCATACGATCTAACAAACAAGAGATTATAGAAATAATGAAAAATACTCGATCACGTCCTGTAGGCAGTTCAATGTTTTGTTACGATGGTCCTTTGACACTTGTGTCATATAAACCAAAGCCATCTAAAATGGTATATTTGCTGTCATCTTGCGATGAAGAAGGTACAATTAACCAATCAACGGGAAAACCAGAAATGATCATGTACTATAATCAAACAAAGGGCGGTGTCGACACATTCGACCAAATGTGCTCGTCAATGGCTTGTTCCAAAAAAACAAACAGGTGGCCAATGGCAGTACTTTATGGAATTTTCAACATGGCTTTCGTTAACTCATATATCATATACGGTCACAACATTATATTAAGGAATGAAAAGCCTCTCAGCCGCAAAAATTTTATGAAAAAACAAAGTACAGATCTCACTTCACCTCTTATGGAAAAAAGGCTAGGTGCTCCAACTTTGAAGAGGACTGTTCGCAAAACTATTTCGGAACTGATGCCAAACGCTAATGAAAATAATGTTCAGATTGATGAAGAAGAGCCTGCTCCAAAAAAAAAGGAGATATTGTTCGTACTGTCCATCAAAAATTCGAAGAATGTCTAAACTATCATATGTAATATGCAAAAAGCCGGTTTGCGGCGAACATAAAAATGACGTGTGCCATTCGTGCATTTAATTCAATCGCATGTGATTTAAAATTACTACATCTTATTATTAGACTTATTCTAAACCAAAAAATTCAAATTAGACAACTATTAACCTTTAAATTCAACTCTAAGTTTCCTTTAAAATATAAGTTATGTTTTTATGTTGATTTGTAATGGAGTTTACGTTTTTTGTTTGTATTGTTTAAATTAATATTTATTTGTACTGAATTATTTATTCATTTCTCTGTATATGAACTACATTAATAAATAATACATTAATATTTGATAAAAGGTTCATGGGTTCTATTAAATACACTTATAAAATGTCATACATCTCTGAGACGTATGATTATCTTTTATGCCATAAAAAATATGATTATCTTTCTAGGGTTAAACTTTGAATTTGTAGCACTGAAAAGTACTGTTGGGTGTTTAAGATCCAGACCGTTCACAAAGGGCTTTGCCCCAAAAAACAGCTGTCACCAAAGAAAAAGGTAAAGTATTTGAATGGGAATTTACCTATTATTTGAAGATCAGCTGTTGCTGAGTTGAGATTTTAGTATCCAGCGGTGCACCAACTTGAGATGGCCTGTATAGCGGCGTTCACACTCTACGATTTGTCCATCCGACTTGTTGGAAAACCTTGCTTGATGGGCCAAATCGTAAGTGTGAACACTCTTTCGACATGTCGTCCGACTTGTTGTATGGAAGTTAAATTTTTTCAACTTTTTGACTTTGTTGATCAATTTGTCGTAAGGTGTGAACAGTTCTCGTACGACTTCAGAGCATTTTCTCATTTTTGTTTGTGACTTCAGCGAGTGAACACCCATTTTGAGCGGAATGAACGATATGACGGGAAACAAAGAAACAGAATTTTGGGTCGATTTTTTTGAGGTCGATTTCCAGAAGTATGGAAGATAAATGGAATTATATAAAAACAAAGTACTGAAAAAAAACGTACGAAGTACTATTAGTACAATACAAGCAAATTGATGCGGTTTAACGAACATTTGCTTTTTTTCTTTTTTCTTTGCTCTACATCTTCATTTTCCAATATTTCATCGATTATCATCACTGTAATACGAGCACGCGCCGCCATCTTAACTTTTTGAAATCTCTTTCGCAAATTAAGTCTGTCCAGCAAGTTATATGATGTGAACGCTAGTCATTGTTTGGTCGTCCAACAAGTCGGATAGAGAAATCGTAGAGTGTGAACGCCGCTTATGTGTCCGCTCCTTGTTTTTGGTATGGGTTTTTTATAGTAAGAAAAAACGATTTAAAATAACATTCGATCTGTCACACGACAGTGACAGACCTTGGCAGAGTTGCCAGGACTAACGAAGACTTAAACGCTGCATATGAACAGATTTTGTTAAGAGGTTTATTTTAAAATTGGGAACAGCGCTTAAAATATAATGAACCGAAGTATAAAAAAAAAGTTATCTGGCGACAACAACGAGCGACAAGGAGCCCTCGGTGTGAATCAAACTTTCAATGTTTCGGGTGGATTGAAACCGACCTGTGACAACTACGAATATTAATTTGAACACATGATTGTAAAGGGCACTGTCCGTACATCTTAACTTAATCAGCAAAACTTACTTATTGCCAATTAAGATACAATAATAATTTAAATGAACGGCAAAAATAATTTGTAAAAAAGTGTTCAAACAATGAAATAAAAGAGGCAGAAATTCACTTTATATAACATATACTTTTTTTTATTATTTAGTCTATTCCGACTTGATTGATCGGGAGTACAAAGGGGAATTTTACTGAATACATTTCTTAAGGAAGTGGAATAAAAGGGAATCTGTGGTCGTGTGAAATGGGAATAGCGTGGTAGAAAGGGTATAGCATAGAAATAAAAAATTATATATCCGAAAGAAAAATCTTTTCAATATTGGTCTATGAGTCTATGCTGTCATTTTTTATGTTTCAAACTCGAGTTCAACGTTTCCATAATAACTAATACAAGGTGGCGCAAAATGAATCATCCAATTTTGTTGTTGAATTACTTTTTTACTAAATAAAAAAAAAAATTTTTGAGTAAAAATTTTAAGTAATATTTGTACCCGTTTTATCGCATTTTCCATGACTTTCCGCAAGATTTCCGGTGATAATTCTTCGCATTCCTGTCGATTATTCTCCTTAAGGGCTGCGATCGACCCATCTTTTCTAAAATACAACTAAAAAAAGAACAATTTTAGAAAATTGTTGACTGTTCCACCTCGACCGATTTCTTTAGCAATCTCCTGGTTGGAATAATTTTCTTGCTTGAATGCAAGAATTTTGCCAATTTCTAAATTTGTTAGAGATTTGCCTCAACCCATATTTTCTAAAATTCGACTAATACAAAAATAATTTTAATAAATAATAAATAGAAATACAGCAATTTGACTTAAAAACAAACTGATGTGGTCATCAAGTGCTTAAAATAGGCAAATAACCGAATATGGCGATTTTCGTTTTTACTTACTTAAATTTTTACAAGCTTGTCATCAGGTAGCGGAGAGTTAATGAAAATAAAAGTTTTAACAATGAGTCCGTTACCTGTGCAGGGACGGGTTAAGAATATTCCTGCAGCGATACCTCTCGCTTGTCGTAAAAGGCGACTAAACAAACTTAAACAAAAATCACATCTAAGCAATTTAGAAAACACCAAGGTGAACCTAGGGACACATATACCACCATTAAACATCCCCACAAGTGTACATGCAAATCAGTGCGTTGACACGACAGGAGATCACCGGTGTTGTAAGAGTAAGACAAGCAAAAAAAATCTGGAACATGCCCGTGTCACAAAAAAAAAAAAAGGCAGGCCGAAAAACAATTCGTGCAAAAATGCAAAAAAATGCAAAAACACCAGCAAACAAATGCAAAACACGGCCTCAGCGATGAAGTAATCCCAAACCGGGAAGCCTGCCGCTACTTTCTGAGGTCAAACCGGCGGACCCCACAAGCGGACTAGTAGGAATGCAGTTAAGTGGGAAGGTTATGGTCCTACACTTCTGACCATAACAACGCCGGAAAAGGGAAAAGAAGAAGAAGAAGAATGAGTCCGATGAAATATTGCCCCTGTCTTATGATTTAGGTAGAAATTTTAAGTGAAGGTAATCAAGTGTCGGGGAGTGTATGAAAAATGTACTTATTTAGTTAAAGCGGAGTGTATATGTATGTGACGAATTCGAATATTTTTCGAAAATGTTTGCATTTAGGCAAATTGCGGACTGAGCTGAACATCTCTATTTGGTTCCGGCTGTGCACTTCTTTCTGATCTCTGCGATTGGGATTTTGATTTAGTTCGATTTCTTAAATATATGACGATGTATTTACATACATTTATGGATATATCGTCAAGTTGATATTCTATTTATTAAATCAGTAAGTTTTTTTTCCATTGGCCATATATATGTATATATATATATATATTAATATATATAGAAATGTATAAACTGCATTTGAATTCTTCTTTGTTGTGTATATACATAAATGTCGGGTTTTTGCCTGGACATCGCACGCAGTCTTATTCGAATCTTGTGAAAAAAACAACTTATTTTAATTTTTGTTTTGAAATACGAGGATTAAAAATAATTTTATTCAATTTTATTTTCCCGATATATTATTATTCATATCGAGGAAACGAAATAACACAAAATGCAAATCATTTCACTAAAAAAATAAACTAAAACTTCTGTGAAGAAAGTGCTTACACATCTAAATGAATTTAAAGAAAAACTTTTTTTTTCTTATTAATACTTAAGGGCTAACCATAATAGACAGGAGCAAGCAGAAGTAAGCAGAGGGGAATGTCTTCTTACATGCAAAGTATATGATATGCCCACAATGGGCCTGCACACACGGGAGTAATTTTATCAGGAGTAAAACTGGTGTAATGCTCTGCTCTAAGCTTACACGGAATGAATTAAGCCAACTGAAAAAATGTATATGTGAACCTCGTTTCATTGTGTTAGTGTTTTCTCGTCTTTCTGACATTTCATTTGACAGAGATATTTCGCAAAAGACGTCTCCTCTCCATTTGGTTTATACAGTGTTCACTGCTTGAAGGGCGAATTACGATTGAGACGCAACACGAGACAAAAAACGTGCTGACTCGAAAAGTAAAGAGTTGTGTATGTATTAGTTTTGCGCTCTCTTCAACCACTCGATACGCGGTTGAAGATTTTACTCTGTTTCATACTTCACACTTCAGCTCCCTCTCCCATAAACTCAATTTTCAGCCGGTTGGATTACTCCCCTGTGTGCAGGTCTCAATCGTAATTTGCCCTTCAAGCAGTGAACACTGTATAAACCAAATGGAGAGGAGACGTCTTTTGCGAAATATCTCTGTCAAATGAAATGTCAGAAAGACGAGAAAACACTAACACAATGAAACGAGGTTCACATATACATTTTTTTCAGTTGGATTAATTCATTCCGTGTAAGCTTAGAGCAGAGCATTACACCAGTTTTACTCCTGATAAAATTACTCCTGTGTGTGCAGGCTCAATGGGAAGATACAACGTTTCGTTAACTGATGCAAGCAGAAGGAAGGTCTTCCTGAAAGAAGACATGACGGACGGAATTTTTGACCAGTGACATTTGAGGTTAGGAAAGAGTAAATAGATAAAGTAAATATGGAATACGAGTTTGTTAACAAGTTGATTTCACTTGTGCAGGACAATAAGTGCCTCTATTATAAAGCAGATGGCTTTTATTTCAACAAAAAGGAAAAAGCCAAGGTGTGGGAAAACAACTTGACAGTTCCTTTCCTTCTGCTTGCTCCTGCTTGCATCTGTTCATTGTAGGTATCGTGACGGTTCGTTGAAACAGAGGGGAGAATTTCGTTGGGATCTGACATAAGCTTCTGCTTGCTTCTGCGGGATCGTATCGTTGCATCGTAATGCATTGTTGAAAGTAATGTGACCGATTTGTTTCTTTTAGGACGTATGTAGGACAGAAGTGTCGCGTCCTTCTGAAATCCAAAAATTGAAATCTTTATTATTCTTGCTTTAGAAGCTTTGAATTCCTTAGATATTTCAGGTCTATTAGCTTTCATAGTACCCACAACTGTGATCTTTTTCTGCAACAGTTCTTTAGCCAGTGGTAGGCTTGTAAAATAATTATCCATTGTCACATTACAACCTCACCCTTACAGTGGCTCCAGAACTCTATAGAGAACATCATTCACCCTGTTTGATTTTTGAACCGGAGGCTGTGCTCCAACGTAGATTTCAAAGTTGTATAAATACGGAAACTTTGTATCTACTACCATGAGGATTTTTATTCCGAATTTGTCTGGTTTGTTCGGTGTGTACATAATAAATCCGCAACGTTCTCGAAAACCAAGAAGCTGTTCATCTAAATTCAAATAGTCACTGGGAACGAAATTATTGTGGCAATTGATTCTAAATAGTTCTACAACTTTTCTTATAGGGGCCAATTTATCGAATTCTCGGCGTTGAGCTCTGTCAGTGACGTCATCAAATCTTATATGAAGCTCTTATAAGAAAACGGAATCTATTTATTGACATCGTCGTGTACACAATTTCTAATCCAGTGCCTTGAGAGTTATCCCAAAAATCTTTTAGGTTCCGACGTCCATTTCTGGATACTCCCATAGCATACAACAATCCCAGAAAAGCTCGCATTTCAATAGCGTCGGTGGGTTTAGCGTCGCGGTCTCTTTGAAAGTTGTCTTTTATCCTATATATTAGTGCAAGTTACAAGTATGTCCATAATGTCTTGTGTGAAAAACAATTCGAAACTGGACACCGAATCCTTTGCATTCGTAGCTGCTTCTCCTTTTGGGCCCGGTAGTCTTACCCGAATGTTATGTGCTCCGGTTCGAGTTGCTGGTGGTACGTTTTTCGACCAAATTGTACCATTTGGACATTTGTAAGTTCTTGATCTTAGCCAGACAATTCCGCGAGAGGAACATTATCCGATTCCGAAAAGTGGTCAGAGTCAATCAATATAGTTTCGAGTGTTTCACTTTCTTGAGTTTCCGCCTCATGAACCAGGGCTTCTAAATTCGGTAACGGTGCAAGTTCGTCTTCTTCACTTTCAATTGGATCATCATTATCAGTCTCCATCCCAAAAAGCCATCTCTCCACGTCTGAATAACTCATGACAAGAAAAGTTTATATCTTGAAAAACATCAACAAATTAGCCTTGTACACTTGAAAAGAATACAAATGGATTACCTTAACCCTCTACTGCACACTACGCAATTGCAGCACGCACTTTTGAATTTCACTGCCGATTATCACGCTTATGCAAATGCGAATGAAACCAAATTCACTTATGCTCATAAACGAATGTCTCATCTTATCTGCCATAAAAGTTATTTTTCAATAGCAGCTGAGCAGTTTGAGTAGGCGACGGCTTCATGTGCAATAAAGGGTTAACCCGGGATGGTTTTCTTTATATCTTCAAAGATAAGTCATAAAAAAATAAAAGTTGTTCGTCGATTCTATGGTAAACATATGAGTTTGTCGATTAATAATAGAATTATGCGTTCGCCAACAAATCAAGAGGGGTACTAACCTGTTGAAAAATTTAGATGAGAGGGCTTATCTGAAAGAACAACGCTCTTACATAAAAATCTGTTAAGTTATGAACAAAATTGCTCCTATGGTCTACTATAGTAGGCCACGCGTGTACTCCAGTGTTAAACAGCGTTCGTTTCTATTAGTTACTTTTCTTGGCCTTCTTTTTGAGATAATACTTTCCAGCCGATTTTCACATGTCGCTCGATTAATATGTAATATTATAAACAGTTTTTCTGAATAAATTAAACATCAACATTTTGCAACATTTTTCCTTTATGATAGTTGTAATAGACCAACTGTTTTGTTCTGTGTGCGCCATTTGAGTCGAGGACGTCCTCTGTTCCGTTGTCCCAATGGCTCGGATTCAAAGACTCTTCGGGCCGGAGCTGTGTTGTCCATACGCTCTACATGGCCTAGCCATCTTAAGCGTTGTATCCATAGACGCTTAACCAGGCACATGCCGCGGTACAGCCCATATAGTTCGTGATTGAATCTTCTCCTCCAGATGCCATCAACGCAAACAGGACCAAAGATCGCACGCAGAACTTTTCTCTCGAAAAGACAAAGAGCTTACTCATCCGCTTTCAACAGCGTCCATGCTTCTGCACCATAAAGCAGGACTGGGATGATTAAGGTATTGTATAAAGCCAACTTGGTCCTTCGAGAGAGGGCTCTATTACTCAATTGCCTCTTGAGCCGAAAGAAACAGCGATTGACAAGAGTGATTCTGCGTTTGATCTCGGTACTGATGTTGTTGTCCCTATTATTGCAGAGCCGAGGTAGACGAAGTCCTTGACTACCTCGAAGTTCATGCTGCCCATTATGACGCTCTGTCCGAGACGTCGATGTTGTGTGTCCTTTCTTGATGACAACATGTACTTCGTTTTGCCCTCATTTACCATTAGACCCATTTTAGCCGCCTCCGCTTCAATGCCAGCAAACGCCTCATTGACGGTTCGCTGTGTTCGACCAATCACGTCAATATCATCCGCGTAAACCAGCAGTTGAACGGACTTCTGGAAGATCGTGCCTCTGCTGGTAAGTTGAAGAAGTCACATGACAGCGCGTCGCCTTGCCTGAAACTTTTTTTGATATTAAAGGTCTCGGTAAGTTCGTTGCCGACCTTGATGGAGCAGCGAGAGTTCTCCATCGTCATCCTACACAATCTGACGAGTTTGGTAGGGATGTCAAAACTAGACATGGCTTTGTATAGCTCGTCTCTATGCACGCTGTCATATGCGGCCTTGAAGTCGACGAATAGGTGGTGAGTGTCGATCTGCATCTCTTGGGTCTTTTCCAGGATCTGCCGCAGTGTGAAGATTTGGTCTATTTTTCTTCCTATTGACTTCCTTGGCCTGAAACCACACTGATATGGACCTATCAGGTTGTTGACGAACGGTTTCAGGCGTTCAAACAAAACGGCAGAGAAGATCTTGTAGGCGATGTTAAGGAGACTTATTCCTCTGTAGTTGGTGCAGTCAAAGGGGTCTCCTTTCTTGTGGATCGGGCAAACGACACTGAGATTCCACTCATCGGGCATGTTTTCCTCCGACCATATCTTACAGATGAGCTGGTGCATCCTCCCTACCAGATCATCCCCAGCTGCTTTAAACAGTTCCGCGGACAATCCGTCCGCTCCAGCAGCTTTGTTTGACTTAAGTCTCGATATTGCTATCTTGATTTCGTCAAAGTCGGGGGGACGGAATTCGTGTGTATCGTCCTCCAAATTGAGTGGAACATTCTGCCTGACAGCGGTATTTCGGTCCTCGTCGCCGTTTAACAGTCTGCAGAAATGATCCTTCGAAATTCTCAGCATCGACTGCGATTCTACTAGCAGTTGTCCATTTTCGTCCCGACAGGCTTCAGTCCGAAATTTATATCCACTGGATAATTGTTTTACTTTCTGGTAAAACTTTCGGACTTCATTCCTGCTATAGCACCTTTCCATCTCTTCGACCGCGCGCTTCTCATGCTCTTTCTTTTTTCTTTTTGAGAAGCCGGTTCTCTTCCCTCCTCTTCTGTTCGTAGAGCTGACGAACAGCTCTCGTTGTTCGATGCAGCATTGCGTTGTAGGCGTCTTGCTTGGCTGCATGGGCCTGTCTGCACTCGTCGTCAAAGCATGGGTTTTTCCTGGGTGGTGTTGTAAAACCCAGCACATCAGTGGCAGCTTCCTTGATGGCTTTTTGACAACGTTTCCAGTCTTCTTCTATGGTTAGTGCAGGCGATGTCGAACTTTCAGAGAGTTTTTGGGAGACTCGGTCGGCAAAGTTCCTAGCGATCGTTTGCGATTGTAGCTTTCTGACGTCAAACCGTGGTGTTTTTTCTCGACTCCCTTGTTGTTTTGATATCCGTGTTCTTACCTTGGCTACAACAAGGTAATGATCCGAGTCAATATTAGCTCCTCGGAACGTTCGGACATCGAGAATACTGGAGGAGTGTCTGACGTCAATCGCAATGTGATCAATCTGGTTGACGGTTGATTGATCAGGGAACCGCCAGGTCCCTTTATGAATGTTGAGGTGTGGGAACGGTGTACTCACTACAGAGAGGTTCCGCCCCGAGGCGAAGTCACGAGCCTGAGTCCGTTCCCGGATGTGTTGTCGTGCAGGCTGTGTTATCCAATGACTCTAGCAAAGATTTCTTCTTTTCCCAGCTGTGCATTAAAATCTCCTAGAACGATCTTCGTGTCGTAGCTGGGACATTGGTCGTATGTTCTTTCTAGGAGATCATAGAAGTCATCTTTGCTGTTCTCATCTCTGTCTTCTGTGTCGGAGCGTGGGCGCAAATCAAGCTAATGTTACCGAATTTAGCCTTGATGCGGATTGTTATGAGGCGCTCGCTTATGAATTTGAAGCTCAAAACTTTTTGCCTTAGTCTGCCTCGAACAACAAATCCACATCCAAATAAGCGCTGCCTTTCCCCTCTGTAGGCCCATTCCACTGCACTTCCTGGATTGCGGTAATGTCTGCTTTATAGCAGTCAAGGGCCTCCGCGAGTTCATCAGCTGCACATGGTCTGTTAAGGGACCTCACATTCCACGTGCCGATCCGAAGTTCATAGTCCTTAATTATACGTTTGCCGGGGTCGTCAACAGTGTATCCATCATTATCCGAGGCTTGTGGTTGGTTCGTAGTGAGTAATTTTTTACAGGTACGGCTCACTAGGCCATAGCCCAACTGACTAATCCTGTTTTCTGGCGCAGGATACTCGCCATTCGCCCTTCTCCGTTAGTAACTCCCAAAGGGAGTCTCCAGACGGCACCACGAGGAGATGGAGATAGGATTTGCTAACAAGGTGTTCGTCTGTGGTGGCTCCTCTCGTATTTTGTGGAACTAACATCCGTCGGATAAATGTTACCCCTACGAGGCCTTTGTTAGCCTTTATCATCCCAGGTTTTCGTTAACTTGAGTTATTTCATTTGTCAAAGAAGGATTTCGGAAAACTGCTCTCGATGTATTTCGGGTATTACTGGAACCGTATCCCTGTTTTACGAGATCAACCTTTATCCCCAATTCAGTAATGAGCCGTTTCTGTATACGTTACTTAACTGCTTCTTTTATTGGGAGAGTAGTTTACGTAGTCCTCCAATCCTGGAATTCTAGGTTATATCCTGTGAAGAATATATATAGAATGTTATTCTAGCATGAAATGGAGAAATACCCAACTGAATTGCTTCTTCATTGCGAAGTTTTTGTTCGAGTTTAGGTATATCGTTCATCTCAGAAGAACAAGCACGACAAACGAAGCAGTTACTTTTTTTTTGTGATTAGTCTTTGGACAGAGACGTGTTATCAGAGAGAAGTTCAGCTATTTCCTTGTGTGATTAGTGTGTAATAACTAGTTTTATTTGTCGGCGGCCTGAGCCGAAGGGACGTGGAGTATAGTTGGGCACTGATTTATTAAGTACTGTCAGTCTAATGCAGGATTGTAATGAGTGCAAAATTGCAATTCACGGTGCGACTGTAGATGTGCGGGAGTTTGTGGTAAGATGTCCACAACACAGCTAAATGTAGCGGGCTGAATACATACAGCAGCAACGTCCTTAATGCTAACACGTACATAAAATATGTGTGCGATGACTGCATTACATACATACACAATGTGGATTTAGTATTAAAAGATGTACAAGAGCAAGTAAAGATGAACGGAATACACTTAAAGGAATGCAAAGGGGAATTTAAAGAATCACTCAAAAGAAACGAAACAGAAATAAAAATCTTGCTGGAAGGTATAACGAACGACTGAAAGCTATACTAAAAGCACAAGAAACATGCGAAAGGAGTGCGAAAGAGCTGCAAAAAATGAGAGAATTCACTGAGTCGTTCAAGGAAAAGAGCGAACAATAAAATAATGTAAAAAAGATAGCCAATGATAACGAAATGGTCGTAAAAAGTGTAACTGAGATGAAAAATGACATCCAATTAGGTGTGAAAGAAATCGGGGTATCGAAGAAGAAAGACAGTAAGCTTAATTATGCCGATCAGCTGAAACAGGCGATCTACATTAAGTCAAAGAATAAACAAGAAAATGCTAAAACAGAGAGATATAAAAGAAAAAATAAACCCTGCCTTCCTTTCCCTTAAAGTCGATAGCTTTTCTGATAGAAGAGAGGGCACAATAACAATCAACTGTAGAGGTGAAGAAACAGTACAGAAAATAGAAACGGAGGTAAAGTAAAAGCTATGCGAGAAGTATGATGTGAAAATTTTCTGCAAGAAACTCCCAAAAGTAATGATAACGGACATATGTACATAAGTGAAAAATGGAATAGGGAAGAATTACAAGAAGCAATAAAAAAACAAAACAACATTGCTGGAACGGTAAAATGCGTAAGAGATTTTAAAAACAGAGAGACATATTGTGCAATCGTTGAACTGGATGAATGTGATCACAAATATGTTTTAGTAAATCGAAGGATTAATTTAGGGTGGGAGAAATGCCGGGTATTTGAACATGTTGATGTGTTTAGATGTTACAACTGCTGTGGATATTATCATAGCGCAAAAATGAAACCAAATGCGCAAGATGTAGTGGCGCGCATGAAACAAGAGAATGTAATATAACTGAATTGAAATGCATTAAGGGGGGGTAACGTTTGAAACTTTTTTTTTTTTTAATTTTTTGTATGTATGACATCTCAAGAATATTGTATTACATTTTGAGATTAATCGGAGCAAAATTGACGGATTTATGATAGTTTGAACGACCGTTGCTCAAACTCAGTTTTGCGCACCTTTTAGCTATCTGCGCTGAGCGGGAAGCGGCAACTGTTTGAGTTTCTATTGTATTGTATTGTATGTATCCCCTAACTTAGTCAAAATCTCTTCGGATAAGAAACAGTTGTAACGGTTTCGGTTGTAACGAACTTTTTTGTATTTTCGATGAACAATATAGATTTCATTTCAAAATCGTACGTTGTGAAGAGCAGTTGTGTGCAATATTTGATTTTAGTTTCGATCTCGTTTAATTTTTCTCCGTTGAGTTTCTGCATTGTTTACGCACTGATTTTGCATTTACTACCAAAAAAATGTCGAAGAAAAGTGGCAGAGAAGGACGTAATACGGGTGGTGCAAGGTTAAGTCGACCAAGGAAAAGGATAATGCCTCATGAACGTAAGGACGATGAAGTAAAAGGGTTAAGTGCATCTGCCAAAAACATTAAATTGAATGCGTCCCTAGAAATAGAGGAAGATCTTAAAAAACACTTTAGGATTATAGATTTTTTTCTTGTTTTTTCAACCATTGCAACATTGGTGAAGTGTAAAACGTGAGATGCTGAAATATCTTTTCAATCCTGCAAAAAAGAAGGTCTTGGCTTTAACATAAAAGTTACATGTGAAAAATGTAAAGTGCCTAAGTATGTTCCATCTAGTGAAAGAATTAAAGGTAATGCATACGAAGCAAATTATATTTTTTGTAATGCTAGTTTTAGGCCTCGGACTTGCTGGGTGTGAGAAATTTTGTGTATTGATGGAGATCGCGGGTAAATTTATTTCAAAACCGACATATAATAATTATATGAAAAAAATGAACACTTACATACAAACTGTTGCGAATAAATATTTTGCCTCTGCCGTTCAAGAAGAGAAGGAAGAAACTTGTAAGCAAAATAATCTCCAAGATACAACAGAATTAACAGTATCGGGCGATGGAAAAAACGTGGATTTTCCTCTCTCTTTGGTGTATCGTCTTTGATTGGCTATTGGACCGGAAAAGTTGTCGATATATTTGTCAACTTGTGCAACTTGGAGTAATAAACTAGATACTGCAGAATACGAAGAGTGGTACAAAGAGCACATAGAAAAAGGACAATGTCTTTCAAATCACAGTGGGCCGTCAGGTAACATGGAAGTCAAAGCTATCGTGAAAATGTTTGAACGCTCGATGAACTTTTTCAAAGTTAAGTACCGTAATTATATTGGCGACGGTGACTCGAAGACCTAGACCGGAATTATCAATGCTAAGCCTTATGGTGATAACGATATAATAAATAAGAAGGAGTGTATTGATCACGTGCAGAAGAGGATGGGTAAACGTCTGCGTGACTTGGTGAAATCGTGTGTCGTTGATACAGAAACTACAAAAGGTAAAAAAGTAAAGCGAAAAACTCTTTCTGGAAAAGGTAAACTTACTGGAACTATGATAGATAAGTTAACAACATATTATGGGCTTGCTATTCGAAGAAACCATGATTCTGTGCGAAAAGTGAAGAAAGCTATATGGGCGACTTTTTATCACTACTTTTCGACTGACGCAAAACCTCAGCAAGAAAAGTGCGATGAATCATGGTGCGAATGGAAAAAAGCTGAAGCTGCAAGGACCTTGCCGTCTTTTAAACACAGTTAGTCTGCACTTCCAGATGATGTTTTAGAAGCCATAAAGCCTGTGTACGAAGATTTGAGTAAAGACACACTGCTGGAACGTTGTCTCGGTGGTTTTACCCAGAACAACAACGAAAGTTACAACCAACTTATCTGGAAAATTAGTCCGAAATCAGTGAGTGGTATCTCAACTATCGTCGAAATTGCCGCGTATGTAGCAGCGTGTATTTTTAATGAAGACAGCACCGCTTTTCTGACCTACATGCAAGAAATGGGCATCACTTCAGGGCCAAGTGCTCATGAATGGGCGCGCGCAACAGAAGATTTGCGGATCAGCAGAGCGGATGAGAAAGCTGCACATGAGACTAAAGAAGGCAGAATCCAGCGTAGACAGAAGCAAAGAGATGCTTTAGACGTCTTGGATCATAGATATATACTATATGAACCTGGCATCAATGATTCTATGTAAGTATTTTATAAGAAAATTCATTTTTTTAAAGTTATTTTCGTTTTCAAAACTTTAAATCGATTTTCCCAAACATGTAATTTTTCACCATTCTGAAAAAACTGAACTGAACCGATCGTTTTAAAAATTCTACATATTCTACATATCTATCGACTGACGTCGAGTTTTTTTTTTAATTTTTCAATTAGTATCAATCTTACAATAACAAATATGTAGGTCGATTTTACTGTCAAAAAATCGACATTTCAACTTTAAAATGATGTAAAAAATTTAAAAATTGATAAAAATAAAAAAAACTCGACGTCAATTGAGAGAAAAACTAATTATCTAATCAAAACAATTTGCTTTTTTGGATTCTGATAATCCAGTGCTGAGGAATCGCGGTCACCGCAAAAGACAATGTTGTATTATAACATACTTATTTTTAAATAAATCTATAATAAAAATATGTTATAAAAAAATTCTTGGAAAAACCCCTATTTTTGACCGAACAAACTTTACTGCACAACCGATGTAAAAGTAATCCGGAACTTAAAATAAGTGATCACGAAATGTTATTAATCCAGTTCAACGTTAAACTGCTAATTGTAGAAAAAAAATGAGGCGAACAAAATTGAATTCCTAAGATACAATAAATCATCTTTCCTAAATCCACTTGGCACAGTGACCTAGTGTTGAATAGTGAAGACCCACACCTAATTGGGAGAAGAGTGCAAAATGAACTTATACGAATAACAAAAACTCAAATTTGTACTAAAGTAATAAGCGGTGGTGACAATAACTGGTACAACGAAATGTTAAGAAGCCTGAAACGGCAACAGCACGATATATGGAAATTGTGCCGTAAGAAATCAGTATAAAGCTGAACTAGTTAGAGCAAGAAACAACCACATTAGGGGTAAAATTGAAAGAGCCAGAGACCAAAAAGAGAGTTATTAAAAGGTTAAAAGGCACGTCTTAAAAACAACAAGACAATCAACTTTAACGATACATGTATAAAGGGGGATGAAAATATCGCTAACGAATTCAACTAATTTTTTATACACAGTGTTCTGGATATCAACCAGTCGATTCCATATACACAGTTCATCCAGGGCCCAGAATTAAACGCAAGATTTCATTTCGAACTTGTGAGCGAGCAAAGCATTATTCAGGTGATACGATCGATTAATCAAAAGAAAGATTTCAATTGCATCAGTGCAAAAATGCTCATGGACTCAATGGAGGTAATCGGACTCACCCTAGAGCGATTGATAAATCTATCGTTAAACAGTGGAACATATCCTGAATCTTGGAAGGAATCAGTTATTACGACCATCGAAAAAGTTAAAGGAACCGACATATGTATGTGAAAATTTTCGGCCGATAAACGCGCTTCCAGTGTATGAGAAAGTTTTGGAAAAAATTGTTCAAATTCAACTTGAGACTTATTTCGAACATAATAACCTGTTTCTCGAAAAGCAGTCGGGGTTTCGTAAAAAACATTCCTGCGAGACAGCGCTAAATAGCGTCTTAATATATTGGAAAGAAGAGCTTGCAGCAAAAAATTATGTGGTGGCTGTCTTTCTGGACTTCAAAAGAGACTTCGAAACGATCGACAGGAGTATTCTTGTGTCAAAACTTTATAGATACGGCGTTAGGGATCTATTCTCGGTGCACTTCTTTTCATAATATATATAAACGATATAAATCTACAGCTGAAGTACACCCAAGTAGCTATATTTGCTGATGATTCTCTCTTAATTATATCTGGAAAAAACTTAGATGAATGTGAACAACGAATGCAAGAGGACTTAAATAGATTAAGTATATGGCTAAGGCAAACAAGCTTAAATTAAATATCAGCAAAACAAAATGCATGGTTCTTAAACACGATGTAAATACTAGGCAGATCAGTATGCGCGGGCTTAACTCCGCTACTGAAAATTTTTGATCGAGCGAGCAAATTTGTTGTTTTATCAACCTTGCTCTCGCTCCGCATGGCACTTTTCTAAACTTTACTTCGTTATTTCTCACTATTTTTCAATCAAACAATTTCATTTGATAATTTATGGCTCATCTACAGACCTAGATCTATCGAATGACATGCTGCACACATGTGTGGTTATAGCCGATATCTACATTTAGTGCGTACAAGATTAGTCCGAAATCGTTTTCGGACCACTATATTCCCCGTACATGCACGCGCTAGGCCAAAAAGTGGGTGATTGCTCTCGCTCCGCTACGCTCCGCTCGATCAATAAATATTGCTATGTATAGAGAACGAGATAATTGAACAGGTCGAAAATATTAAATATCTACGAGTAGTCATTGACTCGAAATTAACCTTAAGCCCCCATGTAGAATATATTGTTAAAAAAATAGCAAAAAAAGAATTAGAAATAAGATCTCTATATTGAGTGCAATACACATATATAATGTTATGATAAAATCTCATTTCGAATTTTGTATCTTTCATGTGAATCCATAATTATTAAGCTGCAGCGTATGCAAAATAGGGCCTTGCGTATAATTTTAAAATGTAATATTTACACACCAATTACAACGATGTTAGATGCGCTAATGTGGCTAAATGTAAAGCAAAGAATATTGTTTAATGTGTTAATTTGTTGTTAAAGAAACATCTGCGAAATGTAAGGGACTCACAACCCTATAGTTTAAGAAGCGGTGATGACTTCAGGCTTCCCGCTTATCGGGAAGCTGACAAACATAAAAAACGAATATAATTTGCAAAGATTTAAAAGGTTAATAGCTAATTATATAAGAGATACTTTTCCACTTTAGATTAAGATTAAATTTGTATGTAGTTGTGTTGTTAACATGTTGAGCTAATTTTTCGTCCAGCATTGTGAAATTTCGTACTGTAGGATTGTTTGTCGTAAGTTATTTATTTCATTTTGAACACAGTCTTTTTCAGGTTTGCGGCAAAAGTAATTTTCAGTGGCATAATCGAAGTTATAAATAAATTTGAGTTGCTTCTTGTTTTACTGTCGTAAAAAAAATGGTTGAGAGAACTCATTCTGGCCGGATGAGCAATCCAAGCACCATTTAATATGTAAAACCAGTTCACTCTCTTCCAATGTATCCAATCGTTAAAAAGTAGACTTTTTGAAGTCAAACACGATTAGGGAGGACCTACAAAATATTAGCAATAAAAAAAATAAAAAATAGAAACATTAAAAACACTCCTTTTTTATTCTATTTTTAAAGATGAGGGTAATCAAGTGTCGTGCTTAAAATAGGCAATAACCGGAAATTACGAGTTTTTTTTATTTCCTTAAAAAGAGAGATAGTGAAAATAAAAGTTAAATTTTTAGCAGAGTCCGAAATTATGCTGCTTTATGATTTACATAGTAATTTTATCAGCTATCTTAGGTAGTAATTTTAAGTGAAGGTATCGTTGTTTTTATGGCTTTACTTTATCAATCGTCTTTAGTTGTCATTGGGATTTATGGGAATGTTAGGTATTAGTAATTGTAATTGTAAATTATTTATTTCTCATTCATAACATTACATAACTCAATACATGTATATAAATATAAATATGATACAAATTCAGGAGAAGTATTAATGACATTTGATATTTATAACAAAATAGAGTTAAATGTCATTTCAACTAGATATGATACTATATATTAAAAATATGGGTGGGATGACCCCTTTGTAGAATATCAGAGTAAGAACTTAGTCATGGTGTTCAAAATAGACTCCATGTTATTATATTCAAACTCAAAAAGCCAGCATTTCAAAAGCTTAACAAATGTGCCAGGTGAATGTACTATTTTTATGTTGATAGGCAGTTTATTAAATAAGTGACACGAAACTACAGAGTAAAAATTTCGAAATGCAGTTGTACGATAAATGGGTATAGATACTTGGTATAATAAATTGCTTCGCAAGCGGTGACTATCAAATGCTTTATAGTTTATATTTCCTGACCTTAGGAACATTTTTTTAGCACTTTAAAGCAATAGGGGTGACGAACTGGAGGAATATTCAAATTACGAAATAACGAAAAACTAGAATGCATACTGTACTTATTGCATATTTTTGTTAGAACAGCTTTTTATAGAACCAACAACGGCCGTAATCTATTGAAATATATACCACCCCAACATTTAATACCATATTGCAATTTGAAATGGAAAATACCATAATAAACTGTTTTTAACATTTTGATAGAGCAAATTTTACTTTACCTGCGTAAAAGTTTTTAAGCGTAGAACGAAAATAATTTGTAAGCAAAGCAAAAATTGGCAAAATTTTGTCGGTTGTCGAGGATTATTCCCATAAATACGAACAACAGGAGGTACAGTACAGTGGAACTTGAATTTGTGCATGAAAGAAACATCGCACCAAAATTATTTTGTGCTGTTATGCTAAAGTGTATGATTTTGGTTTTGGAGCTAATCGATAAATTATGCTTAGCAAACCAAATCCTCACCAAGTTTATGTCAGAATTTAAGCTTAAGGGAATATCGGAACCGTATTCAAAAGCAACATCATCAGCAAAAGCTCTGGCAACACCTTTAAATTTCATTTCAAATAGAGAGTTAATATGAACTAACCCTTTTAGTGCTGAGCTTATTTTCACATATTTTGCATGAATTGCATTATTAATTAAGTGTGCACAAAATCTTAATTATTTTCCTCAAATGTAGATAGATTTTCGTAATTCTTTCTGTTATGTGTAAGGGACATATCAAACTACTCAAATGAAACATATTTGTGCATTTATTTAATTAATAAAATTAAGTAAACGTCCTCCGTGCAGGGACGGGTTAAGAATATCCCTGCAGCGATACCTCTCGCTTGTAGTAAAAGGCGACTAAAACAAAGGTAAACAAAAATCACATCTAGGCAATTTAGAAAACACCAAGGTGAGCCTAGGGACACATATACCACCATTAAACTGCCCCACAAATGTACATGCAAATCAGTGGATTGACACGACTGGAGATCACCGGTGTTGTAAGAGTAAGATCAAACAAAAAAATCTGGAGCATGCCCGTGTCACAAAAAAAAAAGAAAAAAAACAAAGCAGGCCGAAAAACAATTGGTGCAAACAAATGCAAAAACACCAGCATTTGATTGGCCTCAGCGATGAGTAATCCCAAACCGGGAAGCCTGCCGCTACTTTCTGAGGTCAAACCGGCGGACCCTACAAGCGGACCAGTAGGATTGCAGTTAAGTGGGAAGGTTATGGTCCTACACTTCTGACAATAATAATGCCGGAAAAAGGAAAAGAATAAGATAGATTTGGTTGTATTAGAACTTATTAAAATTGGAAGTATTTTTTATTTCTTTTCCCGGTTATTAATATTCTAAAGTAATAACGTCAAACTTCCTCAGTCTCCCAGTGTCACAAACAAACAAAATGAAAAAAAACAAATCAGAACTCTTTTCTCCCCCTAATAATGAAAACAATAACTCATCAAAAACAAATTTTTCCGTGCTTGCCCCATTGTGCGGCGCTCTTTAATTTTTTTAATAAAAATAAAACCAAACATTTATTTCTTACAAAAATAACAATATAAACGAATATACTTATAAAAACAAATAAAACTTTCTGCCTTTTTGTCAAGAAGGCATCTAATGTAGTTTGCGTTTTCGTTTTGCGTTCTGTTAGAAGTTGTTGATAAGTGGATAAAGCATCTATAACACCCCGTCTTGCTTTTGAACTGCTGTCAAAATTTGGATCATTTTCAACAAATTGGTCCATAATTTCAGTTATAGTGGTCAAACTCCTTTTTGCAAACGCCATCGAAAGTTCTTTTTGCTCTTCTTCGAAATCACTACTATCAATATTTTTGTTTTCTTCTTGCTCAGTTAATTCCTTGAGCTCATCATCAGAAAGACTAGCTGCTGTTTCTTGAACTATTTCTTCGACGTCTTCCACCTCTAAACCGGTTTGTTTCGCTAATTCCACTATTTCATCCATATCGACAGCGTCCAATGTGTTCGCTCTTACTTAAATCTGGCCAAATGTTCTTCCATACTCCTTTCAAAGATCTTTCTGTTAACTCATTCCATGAAAGGTTTATATTTGCTACAGTATTCATGATATTGTAGTTTTTCCAAAATTCTCTTATTGATTGCTTCTCTTCTCCGTCTGTTTTTTCAAACATCTGCTTAAATGTTCGCCGCAACTGGAATGTTTGTTGTTAAGTCTGATAAATTTGTTGAGTGGCTTGGAGCATTATCAATTAATAGTAGTTTGTTCAATTTTTTTAATTTCGCAATAACGTTTAACAGACGGGCAGAAATGTTCGGTGAACCAATCCTGAAAAATGTTCATAGTTATCCATGATTTTTTATTAGACTCCCAAATTACAGGTAAAGTTGATTTTCATCGCTCTTGGGTTTTTGGAGTGGTAAACTAGTAGTGGTTTTAATTTAAAATCTCCGCTTGCGTAACCACCCAGTAGAAGTGTTAAGCGATCTTTTGCAGCTTTAAATCCCGGTGCTCTTTTCTCTTCACGGGATAGAAATGTTCGTTTTGGCATTATTTTCCAAAACAGGCCTGTTTCATCAACATTAACAACCAATTCTGGAGGATAGTTTCCTTGTTCAGTTATTGTTTTTAATGTCGCTGGGAATTCAGCCGCCGCTTTCGTATCACCACTTGCTGCTTCTCCTGTAATCTTTATGTTGTGAAGATTATTTCGATGTTTAAATCTATTAAACCATCCTCGACTAGCAACGAAAGTTTCACTTATGTCACTTGTCTCAGCCTGAATGTAATTAAAAATTCTTCTAGCTTTTTCCATTATGATAGATGGGCTTAATGGCATATTGCATTCAATTTCGTCGTCAATCCATATAGACAGTCATTTTTCCATTTCCTCTATAATGTTATTTCTAGAACGGGTAATTCTAGTTGCAGAGCTTGACGTAGTTGCAGTTGCCGATGACAGTATTTTTTCTTTATTCTTAAGAATTGTCCTTATTGTTGAAGTTGCTTTTTCTGGTTGCTTTCTTTTCTTGTTTTTCATTATCACCCATGATAAAAACTAAAGATCATAATATTTGTCACTGTATTCATCTTTATGGTATTATATGAATTTATACTTACAATAATGTCAACAAACGTTTCAAATGATAAAAATGCGTCCGTACAGCACCGCACCAAACAAGAAACACAACTACACTATTTCGCATATGTTATGTACATATTTGGAAACCTAGCCCTGCGCACAATTTCGGGGAATCCCCGTAGTCTTTTATCATGTTGATTTAAATAGCTTTTGGGGTCGAGCACCTCGGTGTTTATTTGCTATCTGAGATTCATTTGCATAACGTTTAATCACATTACGGACTGTATACCGGCTACGGGACAGTAAAGAACTAATTTGTGAATATGATTTTTTTTCTTTTTTATCTTACGCTCTTCTACCGACAGTTCTTTTAATTAATTTAATATTAGAGGGCTTTTAATTAACAAATAAATACATACATATAATAGCACTGCATGGACACAAGATAGAATAGTAGCAGCAACAAACAAAATTGGACTTAACCACTAAGCAGAAAAACGGGGAATCCCCGTTTTGAATGTATTTCTATTAGCTGTGCCTTCATTTTCGTGGAATGAATTTCCGACCTTGTCATCATAAAATGTAAATATTTCTGTTATTTTTTTTTAATAAAACAGTGAAGTTCACAAAAATGATTTGAAATGCATAAATCTGCATAATAGTGATGTTTTGTTATCAGTTTTTAAAACATGGGGCTAACTGGGGACGGTTTTTTTTAAAAATTAATTGCTGTGGCTTCACTTTTGTGGATGACTGTATATTACAATGTGTTTTTAGATATTCATTTCAATGTTCTCCATTTTGTTAAATTAGGCTATAAAAATATTTTGGAATAAGAGCTTACCTTGTAGTCACGTCAAAAACCTATCCCATTGATGTTTAATCTATGAAGATAATATTAACCATGGATTTTAGATCTATCTAAAGTGGTGGAATGTTCTCAACACAAATGTTGTGCAAAATTACTCTGGAAACGGTTACGCTTTGAAACGTTTGAACATTTAAAAAAAGAACTAGAAGAGGAAGAGGACTCTTCTACACTCCATATGGCGTTTCGACACAATTCCTGATTTATGTTCCTTTCTACAGTTGCTCTACATCATTCGTACAACTTCGAATTGCATTGGTAACCTCCATCAGCTACAATGATGCAGTAACTAAATTCTCCTGATTGAAACCTTGATTGAATTTTCGAGTTACTGAAGATAATTTAGTCATGACTTGCTCCTGGCCATTTCAAGAAGACAATAGAATTATTGTTTACCGGGCGATTGAATTCGCATATGACTCCAATCCATTGCTGCAATCACTCTTGGAAAACGAGTTATGTTGTAGAACTCTTGCATGACTCTTTTTTTTTTTGATGTACAACATTTTTGATGTAGAACATACAATTAGCATGTAAAAACATTACAAACATTAAAAAACGTAATTCAAGTACCATGTCGTTTTATATTTAAAACGCATCCGTATCTGATCTAGTATTTCCCACGCATATTGTTTGTTCACTCAAGCTGAAGCTTTTCCGGCTGTGGTATTTTTTCAATCTAGGTACACACACTAACACATAATCTTTTTCATCAGTAATATCATCTAAAATCTGTTCCATTATTCCATAAAAAAAAGTTAACATTTTTTTAAACTTTCACACTTCTAAAATTAATGTTATTTCTCTTACCTACACATGTCCTAAGCTTTGTTTTAAACGGTCAAATTCAGTGGTTCCAGTTAAGTCCAATTTTGGAACACTTGACTACTACAAGTGGACAGTAAGATAAGTTGAGTAAAAGCTTAAGCCTAAGCGGAAGCTTAAGCTGACAATGTGAAACTTAAACCTCCTCTCGGGTACTCTACGACTCATTTCAAATTAGGCAAATACCTTCGCGCAGACGGCCACAATTTTATAAACTCATGTAAAAAAAATTACGGCAATAAAACTCTACCAACAATTTCCATGCTCACCTAATTGAGATAATTATTTCTGTAAATAACCTCTAAGCAAGCTTACATATATTTCTCCTAAGAAGTAATTGCACTCTACCAAAGCCAATATGTATACAAATCTCGGAGCCAATATGTAGTCCTAAGACAGCTTTTACCCTCCTTGTAGGAGTAGACAACCCACGCTCTCGTGTCGAGCCCCGATTCTGCTTGCGTAGACGTACCAGGATGGTAGGAGATGTATCTTTTAACTAACTTTTACCTTTTGGTTGCGATCTCCGAAATGCTATGAAATCTCCAGCCCTACCAAAGTTGAATTGACTATAGGTGGATTTGTGCTTGCGCGAATACCACTTGTAGTAATAAAGTCCATACGTTTCTCATATGATTCGAATGTTCATTTAACGTTAAAACAAGGCAACTGTGGTATTTAATTTGAAAGCTGGACGATCCTTATCTTTGAACCCTTCCCGACACGCCAATGTGATCGGAGGAGAGGAGAGGTGGACAACACTATAATTATATCAAATCGTGATCTAAATTATTTTTTTAATACTAATATATTATTACTAGCTGGATGTACCCGCTATGCGGGGTCCTTTAATATTCGCATACATACAATGAAGAGAACAAACATGTTTAAACATGTACATGTTTATTCTTAGTGAACCTATCATTGCATAAAGATGAAAATAATAAAGCAAATTTAAAAAAAGTAGACCTTTAATTCATGTTCAATTCTAAACACAACGATTTATAAATCAAAAAGAAAACAACAAATTGTAAGAAAAAAACAAATAAAACAAAAACAAATTCAATGTACTCAATTTTGCACTTAAAAGCAACTTTAGGGATTGAACCCATTTTCAGTACTTCGCACATAGCCCCTTATTACGCAAAACATTTTCTACACGTTTGAGCTGTATACGCAACGTTAATATGTGGGAAAAATCCAAAATGTACTAAAATTCATGTGTTTTATCACACACGCACATCACACACATACGTTTTTCGATTTCAACGTATTGGTTAATGCGTTAAGGCATGAATCGGCGACAAACGAACACAATTTTAATGCTCAATTTTTATATGTATCGATTTGTATTATGACTGTGTGCTATTTTCTGACGCTAGTGAATTTCGAGAAGTTTTTTTCCAGACCCTGCTGAGTAGAACTATCACAGAATACGATTTTGATGAATAGCCGTTGACAAAAAACAACACACCAACCTCGGGGACAATGTGTTAGGCTTTCACATATATGTGTGCTATATATGTATAGCACATTTAAATCATATAATTTGGGCGAACACGAGAAGCTTGGGCTTTAGCATTTAGGGTCGGATATTTTCTTTTGAGTTTTATATATTTAAATCTATATGTATGGATTTAAATTGGCATTTTTTTTATTTATTTTTTTCCCCACCTAATGTATTATCTATCGTTTGTCTTGGTCTTTAGAATGGAAAATACCAATAACGACATTGATTTGGAACGGGTATTTTGTTTTGAAAGTGATCATTTAGCTCTTAGGGGTAACCGTGAATATTCCCAATTATTGAAGGTCATAACACTTTTAGAAGCCCAAAAAATTCAGATCCATAAAGATATCGAGACATTGATAAATAGCAAAAACAAGTACATTCAAGAACCATCGACCTTCATGAAAGATATTTTACAAAAAAAATATTTTGCTCCGAACTATATGTGTGTAGCATCAGTAAGTTAAATTAATTTTCTTGATAACATATATAAAACACAATACATAAACACATTATAGGTTCCAGAAGCCGAAAGAAAAAAAAAAGAAACTTCGAGTGACAATGAAACAAGCGATGCAACTAATTTGGACATTAAAGTTAGAGGTCGAATTTTCGATCAGACAAAACCAGAAACATTTAACCAAGTAAGTATTTTATCTTGATAAGTCATTATTGATATTCAAGTTACATTGTACAATACGTATTTATGATTATCTCTTAAATGGAATATGAATTAAAACATTTGAATCATATAACTAGCAAAATATTAAATTAAAATCACGAACTGCTGTTATTCGGCAATGACTAGTAATGATATGTGACCGCGTCCGAGAAAAGGGACCTAGTGTGCGAAAACGTAGTTCCGAGATAAACGCGTTTAAAGTTTCGCAACGCATTCTTAGTATGAATGTTCTCTCAATTGAGAGAAGCGATGGAGTATAGTCAATTCTGATTGGGTACACACTTTAGTGACGTCATTCCCCTCTCGAACATTATTTTTTTTCGCTTATAGTGCGACGATACCCTGAGCTGTTGCTAGGTTGCAGCTGTTTGTTGTGACGCTTGATTCGTTTTTTAACTTTTTGATGTTTTTTTCAAACTTCATAAGTTAGTTTTTTACATTTTTATGGTATAAATAAATTTTTGTCATGAATCTAACCCATTTCATGTTATTCTACACACTTTTAGGTACCAGAATCCACTTTTAACTCAAAACACCTTTTTTGACACACTAGGTCCCTTTCTCGGACGCGGTCACAATTATATATAGATTGAATGTCAAACGCAGAAGGCAAATAAACCTCAAAGGTTCAATATCTCTTGTAAAGCAGTATTTTCCAAACCTTTGCAAAATGGATAACAAATATTACTTGAAAATAGAAGTATTTTAGAGATATTATTGAATTGGTGACAAGCTAAATTTCGCCAAATGTATTTTGGAGAGAAGAGAAGAGAATGGGTTGAGTTAAGTTGCTGTAATGCTTGGATTTTTAATTCTCTAATGAATCTGACGTATATTTTTTAGTATACTACTAGATTACTAGATTTATGTTGGGAAAATTTATACATTTTTTCTTTTCTGGATGAATTTTGTTTACTATTCCACCAATTCTCTCTTCGAGCAAGGGTTGTTTTGAGGAATCGTCATGTTTGCTGCCGTACGAATTGCTTTCAACAATTTATGTTTCCTGGCGCTAACGATATGTTAGCAGTGTTAGTAGTAGACAGTAGAAATATTTCACGGATCGTCCAAACACTACCCAAGATGGCTTTGAAAAAAATCTGGAAGGCAAATTGTAATATCGATATGACTCAGTGTACTGTGAGTGGTGGAAATATGGGTAGAAGAATCTTCATTCAAAACAATGAGGTTGGTTTCACCGAAACTGGAAAATAATGATCACCGACGAGAAACAATCGATCGATGTGCAGACCGGCTCTTAGTCGATATTGCCAGTTAGAGAGCTAATCGACGAGTATGAAAACTGTTTTTTCTGTAAACAATTTGATAATTTAATGCTTTCCGCGGCGCTTAAATTATTCATTTCATAAATGTGTTGTTTTAAACTAAGACATTGCTTGTGAAAGGATACATTTAGTTCTTCCGCCCTTGGGCATAATTCAACAGTTTCCGCTTTGGAAGTGAAACTTCTATATAGACAGGGGGGATTACGATTTTTCTGTCACGAAAAAGCGTTACAACTGCGTGGAGGGGGTAGACGGTATATCGCGTAGTGAGAGGCGGCAGCGGCGGAGGGAGAGAAAGGCTGGCGGTGGCGGAGAGAGGGCAACGGCTGTATTAAATGGATATAATGCGCAGCCGCGCGGAGAGCAGGGAGTCCGCTAGAGTCCCGGCGGCGTGTGCTCAACTGTTGTTTTTTTTTAACATCTGGGTTTGAGCAATATCAGTATTATCCGCATAGCCTATAAATTAGGTTGAAATAATGAGTTTTGCATCGACTTTAAAGAGAAACATTGCGAAATATGATTGCTATGACTTGGTTGTTATGGGATTCGGATTCCATACCATCGGCGTCAGGAGCAAACATTAACCAGTGAGCCTCTAATCTCGTTTTAGCCGGCTGAGATACTCAACCGTCTTCAATTTTGTAAATGGACCGTTGTGCTATTGCCAGCGTTGCCGTTAATCTGCAGCATTGGCTTTTTTATAATCTCAGCATCGAGTGCAACTTTACTACTATACGTCTGTGTTAGCAGATATCACTTCGCTATCTATACCTCGTCTTATTTTTTAGTAAAATTTCCGAGCTTCATTCCTGCAATTCTATTTCCATTTTCATGTGCTTCTAGTGTTCTTTCTTAGAAGATTGTTCTTTTGTTTATTCGTAGAATTCACGAACATCTCTTGTTGCGCTACATGAGTTTGCTGTCATCGGTTGTTAGATTATGATTTTCTTGAAGATGATACTTCAGAATCGAATCCAGAAAAAGTCTTCTATTCCATTGGTTGGTTAATTGTATTTCTATATAGTTCTGTGGTTTATGAAGTGCAAGATTTTTAGCGGAATTGAGTGAAACTCGTTCAACAAAGAATTCTATAGTTTCTTCTGATTACAAGTTTCAAACATTGATTTTTGGCGAGTTTACTCGATTGGGCCAAACCCCGACAGGTCACTTGCAGCCTCTGGCTCTTGCATCTATCATAATGTGATCGTTATAGTGTACCTTTGGATCCCGAAAGACTAAATAAGTAAGTAAGTTGCTAACATTTCAGATGTTATTCCATTTTTAAATTCAACAGATTTGATCACCGTTAATCACAAAAATAAGTGGACCCCCACCGCTGTAAATCTATCATAGGAACCATTCACGTCTTATACATACATATGTAAATAACTAAATGTACGTACATTTCTCGGAAAACATTTACACAGATGTTTCTGTTGAATTATTGTACCGTAATGTACATTTATATTAGAGCCCTCGATTACACGTGTAATCGTGTACACGTGTTACACGTGTAATTAAAAGGTTCGTGTAGGAACACGTGTATTTATATTTACCCGTGTATTTAATATTACACGTGTATTTAGAATAACACGTGTAATTAAAGAAAATATGTATGCGGTGAACCAATTTAGTTCATATTTTTTTCTACAATAGCATGGTCCAAAGGAACACTTTTCATTAGGAGCATCTTTAGTTTGTCTCTTATGGGAGCTCTTACATGAAAATGTTCATGCTCAAGGTCTTTGTATCGCGGGTCAAGTAAAGATGCTACTTGCCTTACAGAAACGTCAGGTGTGCCATTACACTGTAGATCAAACCGTTTTTGCAAATTGTTGGAAAAACTGATTTTAAACGATTTTATTATAGTAGAATCATCTCCCAAAGGCATCATTCGTTGTTCCAGTATTCTCAACAATCTACAGAGAAGAAAAAACAGTGGCTTTGCTGTCGTCGAACTAGCGGTAAATGTGTAGAGGACGAAGAGTCATCAAATATAACTTTTCTCAGAAGCTGCCCAAGGTCAGATTTAGAAAAAAATGCATATCATAGCAAATGCATATAATTACATGTGTATTTTTATTTACACGTGTATTTAATGTATACACGTGTACACGTGCCAATAGATAAAGGGTCCGCCAAATAATTTTTTTTTTTTTGAAAATGCTATAAAAAAAAACTACTGAATATTTTCTCAAATTTCTTTTTTTATTTGAAAGTACAATCCTTCCGGTTAATAATGGAAAATAATTTCATTCAAATGGCTGCCTCGGCTGGCCATGCAGTAGCCTACACGATCGGTCCAATTTTTAAGCACATTATCGATTGTGTGCAGCTGTATTTCACCAATGGCTTCACGAATATTGTCCTTTAAAGCGTCAATTGTCTCTGGCTTGTCGGCGTAACACTTATCTTTGACGGCACCCCACAAATAATAGTCCAACGGTGTCAAATCGCAGCTCCGAGGTGGCCAAACGACATCAGCTCTGCGGCTGATAATGCGATATTCAAAAACAGGGCGCAAAACATCGAGTGTAGCTTCGGCTGTGTGGCACGTAGCGCCGTCCTGTTGAAACCAAATGTTGCCAATATCCTCCTCTTCAATTTTTGTGAACAAAAATTCGTTCAACATGGCCCGATAACGATCGCCATTGACTGTACCGGCCACTCCTTGCTCATTTTCGAAGAAAAATGGCCCAATTATGCCTCTGGACCAAAATCCGCACCAAACAGTGGCTCGTTTTGAGTGCACCGGCTTTTCAATGTATGCGTGCGGGTTTTCTGTGCCCCAAATGCGACAATTTTGCTTGTTTACATACCCGCCAAGATCAAAATGAGCTTCATCTGAAAAGATGATTTTTTTGGCAAAATCGGCATCTTCTTTTTCAAAGTAATGTCGCAATATTTCCCAGCGTTGTTCAAGCGTATACACAACCATATTCGTTCAGCGGAAGGATAAAACTAATTATCTGTCAAGTCAGACATGAGCTAAGTGTTACCATTCACGAAATAAGCACTACTTGAAAAAAAAAACGTTAGATGGCGGACCCTTTATTTTGTACACGGGTACACGTGGCACGTATACACGTGTAATTAAATACACGTCCAAAATCGAGAGCTCTAATTTATATTAACTTTATATAACAACTGATAGTATAACACTCTATGTATAATAGTGCGTAAACTGATGTACATATGTAAGTTGACACAGTCATTTTGTCCAACATGATAGCAGAACGTAGTTGGTCTGTAGATCGCGGTTCAAGTCGATAGAGAAAAAGAAGAGTGTTATATATGTATGTATGTATATATATACAGGGTGTCCCACGAGCAGTGTGCCAAAAAGCTAGAGCGTGTAGGTCTGGTCAAGACAAGAAAAAAATCGTACGGGAGAGGGTGGTCTATTCCCCCCCGTTTAGCCGGGAGGGGCAATTTTCAAAAAAATTGACTTAATTTGGAAAAAAAAATATTAAAAATCAACAGTTACATCCACAATGCCGTGATATACTTTTTTGTAAAGCCAGAAACCTCTTCTTTCATCTTGTTTTTAAACGAAGCTGTTTTAAGGAATAGTATTTGAGAAATTAATTTTCAAACTCAAAATATTGAAAAAAAAAATTTCGAACTATTTTTTTTCAAAATTGTATATAATTAAGTACTAATTTTTTTTCAAAAATTCAATTCTCTTATTAGTTTTTAGTTAAAAACAGAAAACCGGATGCAAAAATGTCTTGTAGTTTTTGAGAAATTAAAAAAAAACTCGAACCATTTTTTTCTAAGAAAAACCTTTTTTTTGGTTTTAACGCGGCTGGACTTGTGGGCAAATTAATGTATGAAGCATTGACCTCTTTTTATTATTTTTAAAAATTCGGAGTTTTATGAGGATACAATAAAGTGACACAGTATTGGAATAACCCTGGATTAATCCTTTTTTTTTCATTGATAACGCCTGAAAACTGACCTGCCAATTTCGTCCTTAAGACAATTTTTAACTAATTGTCGGACCTTAAGACAATAAAACCGCAATTTTTCTTTATTGAAAAACAAAATATTTGCAACCCAAATGTAAATAAAAGGCATCGCATTTTTAATAAAAACCATTTCCAAATTGGATGTTACTCATCAACACATTACGATGTCAAACTCATACTCTCGAGAAGAATTAACGGACATGCACTTCAGCTACGGTTTAGCTAATGGTTGAGATCGTGAAGCCGAAAGACCCAATCGGAGGTATCCCAGTCGTAGCATGTTTTCAAGAATCCACCGACGTCTGCGAGAGCACGGAGTGCTAAAGCATCGAAGAAGCGAAAGATCAGTTACAGATGGATCAGGAATCTTAGATGAAAGAATTTTGGATTTGGTCCGACGTAATCCCTCCCTTAGTACAAGGAGGATAGCTATTATGCTTGGAGTGCCCAAATCTAGAGTATGGAGAGTGCTTCATACCGAAAACTTAAACCCGTACCATTTTAGGACAGTTCAGGAACTCACCTCAAACGACAAGTTTTTGAGAGCAGAATTTTGTCGATCATTACTGCTTCGAGATGAAACTGAACGAAACTATTTTGCAAGGATATTCTGGACGGATGAAGCACAGTTTAACAGAGATGGGGTTACTAACTCCCACAATTTGCATCATTGGAGTAGCACCAATCCACACAACAAAAAAAAAAATAAATCACAACACCGCTTTAGCTATAATGTTTGGCTTGGTATTGTTGGACAAACTGTAATCGGGCTCCGGTTTTTCTTGTCTTGACCAAACCTACACTCTCTAGCTTTTTGGCACACTGCTCGTGGGACCCCCTGTATAATAAATCTTAAAAATAAAAATATTTCTAGCTGATATCAAAGCAACAAAATACATATATGGTTGCATTACGAATCATCATTGGAATATGTTGGTGATCTTGATTCTGCATATGACATTATAAAAGAGTTCGATGAGATGTATATTACTGAATCAACGGCTATTCAAATTATGCGAAGAAACACCTTAGAAAATATGAAACTGCAAGATTTCGATAACATTAAGGCATATCTTGATGAGTTTGAAAAAGTGGCAAATGAACTCAAAGCGTCAGGCGCTAAAGAAACGAAAAAAGAAAAGATACAGTACATGTTAAAAACGTTACCATCGTCATACTGTACTCCCAGTTGAACACTTAATCGACGTGTCGCCAGAAAAAGATAGAACTATTGAATTCTTAAAACTAAAATCAAAATGAAATCAGAGGAAGAAAAACAGATTAAAGAGAAGACAGACACCAGTTCTAATGCGTTTACTATTATATGTACTACCATGCGAGAGAAGTGTTTTAAGTGCGGCAAAATCGGGCTCAAGCAAAACGAATATTCAGCGAAAGGGCGCCAGGACAAAATCAACGAGGATACGAAAGAAGTCATTATCGAGGCCTTTACGCTCGTAACAGATCATAGAACTATAAAGAAAGAGAGCATGGCTCAGGTAATGTATTCATTGCAGAAGTTAAAACATTCAGTGTAATGAAAACTGCAAATTGTGTTAATTGGATTTTGGACAGTAGGTGTACGCACCATATAATAAATAATAATTTTTTATTTAATGAATTAGTAATTTTAAAAAATCCAATCGAGTTTCCAAGTTTTATTGGAGATGGTAGAATTTTAAAAGCGACAAAAGTGGGAAACATAAATACAGTTTTTTTTTAAAATGAATATTACATTAAAGGAAAAATGGCACAGAACTTTAGGTCACGTTAATTTTGGATATTTAAAACGGCTATGTGAACAAGAATTACTTACAGGTTTACCTAGAGAATTAGAAAAGGAAAATATAAAACGTGCAACGTGCATTGAAAATAAAATGACTAATTTATCTTTTGGAAACCACAGAAAGAGCTAAACATATTTTCGAAATTATTCATACAGATCTAAATGAGCCTCACTCTACAGTAGGAAATTGTGGTGAAAAATATTTTTTAAACAATTACAGCAAACTAGCCAGAGTATATATTATAAAAGCTGTCAGATATGTATAAATGTCTTATTGATAATGTACATTTATTGGAAAATTTAACAGGAAAAAAATTTAAAAAAGTATTTGCCACAACTGGAAAAATATTTAAATAAAGATACGAGGGTGGTCCGATAAGTACTTAGCCTACAAAAGAAAAACAAACATTTTGGAGAAATGGTGATATATTTTTCAATATAGTCTCCTTTTAGCTCGATACACTTGACCCAGCGATGCTCCAACTTCTTTAACCCGTCTGAAAAATACGTTTTCTCGAGGTCTGCAAAGCAGGCCTCCGTGGCGGCGATGACCTCCTCATTCGACTGAAATTTCTGCCCGGCGAGTGACTTTTTCAAGTTTGGAAACAAAAATAAGTCGAACGGGGCCAAATCTGGAGAATACGGTGGATGGGGCAGCAATTCGTAGCCCAATTCGACCAATTTGGCCGTGGCGAAGGGCGGAGATGTGCACCGGTGCGTTATCATTGTGGAAGAGCACTTTTTTCTTCGCCAAGTGGAGCCGTTTTTCTTCAATTCGGCGTCGAATCGGCCCAATAATTTGGCATAGTACAGCCCTGTGACCGTTTTGCCCTTCTCCAGGTAGTCGATGTGGATCACACCTTGTGAATCCCAGAAAACGGTGGTCATCACCTTTCCGGCCGATGAGACAGTCTTCGCCTTCTTCGGAGCACGTTCACCGGGTAAAGTCCACTGTTTCGACTGTTACTTGGTCTCTTTTGTGTACCAGTGGATCCATGTTTCGTCGACTGTCACGAAACGACGCAGAAACTCCTTCGGATTGCGCTTAAACAGCGTCAAACACTGCTCTGAAGTGGTCCCACGGTTGCGTTTGTTGTCCAGAGTGAGCAAACATGGCACCCATCGCGCCGACAGCTTTCTCATGCCCAAAATTTCATGTAGGATATGACCCACGCGATCTTTTGAAATGCCTACTGTCTCAGCTATCTCGCACCTTCAATCGGCGGTCTGCCAATACGAGATTGTGGATTTTTGTCACGTTATCCTCCATGGTAGCCGTTTTCGGGGCACCTGGACGTGGCTCATCAAAAAGCGACGTGCGACCACGTTGAAACTCGTTAAACCAATTTTTGATGGTCGCCATCGAAGGAGAAGAGTCATCGTACCCAGCATCCAAACGCTTTTTGATTTCGCTGCGCGATTTCCCTTCCAAAAACAAGAATCGAATCATGGAAAGTAACAAAACTCCTTATGAATTATTTTGGAACGAAAACCCTACTGTGAAATATTTAAAAGTTTACGGAAGTAGAATTTTTGTAAGAATACCTGACGAATTGAGGAAGTCGAAATGGGAACCAAAAGCGAAATTAAGAATTCACATAAGTTAACAAGTAGATGTTATTGAAGCGAAATATATAAGTGTGTGCTTGCTTTAATGAAGCAATTGAGTTCGATGAATCTTTAAATTTGAAATGTGCTATGGACTCTGAAACTCAAAGTTAAGATAAAAACAAAACGTGGATATTAATTGAAAGACCAGAAATTATAAAGGTAATAGATTTGAAATGGATGAAAGAAAGATGAAAATAATTATAAAGCTAGATTAGTGGCTAGGGGCTTTCAACAAAACGAATATGTATATAGAAAATGTTTATTTCTTATTGCTGTCAAAAGAATTTACATATAGAACAAATGGATGTTGAAACATTTTAAAATGCCCAGATAGTTTCCGAAGCTTTAACGTAAGCTGAAGGTTATAGAAAAGCAAACAATAAAGTGTACAGGTTATTAAAATCTTTATACGGACTTGGAGAAAGCCAACGTTCCTGATACGATTATTTTAATTGTTTTACTGTATTTTAATTAATACACGGGATTGTAATTTCTTTGAAATCGAACTCTCTGTCCCTGTTTGACCGATCAAGATGAAATTTTGTACATAACCAGAGTCTAAATTGGTAATGGTTATAGGCGAATAAAATTTTTGAAAAGTTGTACCACAGAGGAATAATCATCGAAAAACGCTTTCATTGACTTAACATGGGAAATTTTTTTCATAAGCGTATTATTTGCAGGTTATTTAAACAGTGTCGATCAAATTTTAAATGCTGATATATCACGCGTTCAATAATATCAATGCATAAAAACAGTGATTAAGTATACTCTGTAGGAATAATCAACAAAAAACAGCGCTCCCATAGAGTTACTTGTCAAATGTACAATATCTTACAAAATAGATGTAAAAAAATGAAAATAGAATTTTTAAACATCGAAAATATGGTGAAGCTCCTCGCAATTTTTTTTTGTAGTAATTTATGACCAAATAATTTGAATTCATATCAAAATACCATCTTGTATAAAAATACTTAATTTTAATGTAAGGTTTATAAAATTTAAACGAAAATAGGACAAAAATCAACGATTCTTTTTTATTGTATACTTATATTGAAAACTGTGTTAAAGTAAATACATCATTACTTGTTTGTGTGAACAAGTATGTAAGTTAACCGAACCAGCTGATTTAAAAGTTTTTTTTTTTGTTAACAAAAATAAGATAAGATATGTACGTTAGCAAAAATAAGAATACCAATCTCCCTGATTTTAAAAAATAAATAAGTAAACTATGCCCCGACGAGGTGGAAGTAATTTGTCTCGCAATTTAAGATAAAACCGAAACTTGAGAAATTTTAGACTTCAGCAAACTGAAAACATACCCACGAACAATACAACCCATTATCAATTTAATGAAAATAGAATAATTTCTGAGTTTAAAGCAAAATTATATAAGAAATATGCACCAACTGTCAAAGATCAGAACATACCCTAAGGACTCAAAATTATATTTGCCGAAACTGTGTTAAAGATTCGTTCAAATATACTGCTGCAAAAAACATGTGTCCAAGTCCTGTACCACAAGAACTCCAGAATTTAACAATGGTAGGGCAACCTTATTGCTCGTGTTAATCCAGTTATGAAAATTTATCAAATACGGGAGTCCGGCTCAGTTGGTCAGTACCAATATTCAGGTAATATTATCAATGTAGAACAAGATATTGCTCCACCAGCAGCAGCAATACCGAGAATCTAAGGATCGTCATTATACGTTGAGCAGGAATGAATGGAATTTCTGATTTTCGTATGAGAAAATAAGTTGTATTGAATGCTTTAAACTATCTGATTCGCAGTAATCTTTTCTATTCGTATGTAACGATTGACTGTGATATGATTGTAAGTTTACCTGAAGGCGGTGATGTTGCAGACAGGCTACCGTTCATCGAAGAAGGTGAAATTTCGGAAGAACCCGTAGACTCTGAACGCATAGAAGAAAATGTTGTACGATTTGCACCACGTCTCGATCAAGAAGCCGCTGTACAATCTGCACTAAACTGGCCTACAGCAAATATTGAACCAATTAGCGAATATCGCCACTATGGCTATATAATTCAAGTCTTTCCACATATGTTCCCAGATAGAAATTGTGACTACTTGGATTTTTCTCAAAACTACGCAAACATTTAGGGAGTGGGTTGAATTCTTAGTGAAATTTAGCGAATTTACAACAAATCCTCGCTTCCGCTTCTTCTGCCTTAACACAATGCAAAGGCACGATGCATCACGTCAAAGTGGTGTGCTAGCGTGAACAGCAGATTTACAAAATGTACACAATATCAGTGATCTTGCTCAAAAAGTTAGGCAGCAGCCGACTCTTGTAAAAAGAATATTAGCTTGGGAAGTAAAAATTCGCGGTATATCCGCATATTGGTATCAGCAGAAGTGTGAATTGCTTGCCATGATTAATCCCAACCGCATTCCTGACTCTTAGTGCAGACGATCTTTGGAGATGTGATCTTGTTCGTCACTATGGTTTGAGTGAAGAAGAAAGTAGCTTGACTGACAACGAAATAAGGCGAATAATGCAGCGCAAATTGAATTAGAACCCTAAAATTGCAGATCACTACTTAAAGTTATATTGCCTTCTATGATGACATAGCTTCCGCAGTTAATCCAGTTCCTGGGCAACCTCCAGCTGTATTGCCTCCTTCACGTATGAATCTTCGAGAGGTTAACTTAAACGACGTAGTACAGTTTGCAGAAACATCCGTGCAGGGACGGGTTAAGAATATCCCTGCAGCGATACCTCTCGCTTGTCGTAAAAGGCGACTAAAACAAAGGTAAACAAAAATCACATCTAGGCAATTTAGAAAACACCAAAGTGAGCCTAGGGACACATATACCACCATTAAACTGCCCCACAAGTGTACATGCAAATCAGTGGGTTGACACGACTGGAGATCACCGGCGTTGTAAGAGTAAGATCAAACAAAAAAATCTGGAGCATGCCCGTGTCAAAAAAAAAAAAAAAAAAGGCAGACCGAAAAACAATTAGTGCAAACAAATGCAAAAACACCAGCATTTGATTGGCCTCAGCGATGAAGTAATCCCAAACCGGGAAGCCTGCCGCTACTTTCTGAGGTCAAACCGGCGGACCCCACAAGCGGACCAGTAGGAATGCAGTTAAGTGGGAAGGTTATGGTCCTACACTTCTGACCATAACAACGCCGGAAAAAGGAAAAGAAGAAGAAGAAGAAGAAGTACAGTTTGCAGAAATCCTGAATCGAGTCAATTGCAATACAAGATGTTAAGAAAATTGTTAAAGGTTATCAAGTGTCGGTTCAATTTTCCAAAAGACTTACAACATGAATCAGCTCTTGCTTGAGATCAAGCTGGTGTTTGGGCTTTTACTCCCAAATGTCATCACGCCCTACTTATAGCCCGTTTGTTGCGCAATTTTGGCGAGCAAACACTGACTGCCCAATCATTGCATCTGAACATGCAATAGTGAATTATTTCGCTAAATACGCTGCCAAAGGCGAGCCACAGTCGCAAAATTATAGAGAAGTCTTTGAGTCGATTATGCAATCATGTTCGCCTGGCAATGCCAACAAAAAAGCTATATGCAAACTCATGATTAAAATTATCGGTCAACGCGATATAAGTGCTTGCGAAGTTATGCATTTAATAACAGGTGAACCGCTTAAACACTGTAGTCGCACCTTCGCAAAACTGTACATTAGCTTAGTTGATTACACTCTGATGCCTGCTGATAGATCATGCTAAGATCGCTTCTCGACCATTATTCGTCGCGTCCCGAGTCCCTCGAATCAATGTGTTTGAGTCAATTTACCATAGAGTATCACTTTTCAAAAAGGCAACTTCGTAAATGTCGATTAAAGAAAATTCTACAAGTATTACCCAAGGTCACGCCGTCTTTGAACGTCAGAGATTTATCATAAACAGAAACTCATACTCTTCAAGCCATGGCGCAGTATCGATAAAACTCAAAACAAATTGGAAAGAGAGTTTCATTTGCAGGAACATTCGTTTATGGAAAATCATTGAATATGATATACCCACGGTTAAGAACAAAGACATCGACATACTTGATCAACCTTCTGATGAAATAAATGAAAAGTTATCAATCATGCTGCAGGAACTGGAAAGACTCTCCTAATTTCTCAGAAGGTTAAAATAGTTGAACAGCGTTGTGGTGCAGGCAGTGCTTTTCTAATGGCAACAATCTATGTTGCAGCGAACAACATCAACGGCCAAACAGTACACTCGGCACGACAATTTCACGTGGAAACTTATCTGATCTTGGTGGAGGGTCGGAATGCAGTCTCCAAGAATCAATGAATACTGTTAAAGTTTGTATTCCTAATGAAACATCGATGTGCGGATCCCGGTTGTTGGCGCAAATCGATAAGCGACTAAGACAAGCCTACCCTAATCGTCAAACGGAAGCTATCGGTAGTGTCATTCTGTCATCACCTTATTGGAGATTTTAATCAATTGCCTCCAGTATTCGATCGGTCCTACTAATGAGCTTTCAGTACATGGATGATTATTATTTGAGCAGTTTACAAAAGTATTTGAGCTGAGAGAGATCATGAGACAGTCAGGAAATGAACAGCGGGCGTTCCGAGAAACTCTTGGACGAATGGCTACTGGCGCTGTATCCATTGTAGAATACAGTTTGTTGCAGTTAAGATTTTTAGTGAACAACTTACCAATGATCAACGAATTTAAAGATACTATTCGGATTATAGCCAAAAAAGATGATGTATGTTCAAATAATCAAGATATGCTTCGCCAACTTAATTCGCCAGTCACACGTATAAGAGCTCTTCATAATAAGCGTCTACATGCATGCCCATAATTTGTCTGCATGCTTAACGCTATCCGCAATTGTCGAATAATATAAAAACACAATTTGTGGACAGAGTTACATAGGTCTGTGTAATGGTTCTCTTAGCACAGTAGTCGACATAGTTTATACGCCGCAAGACTCTGATAAACACCTTTTATCACTACATGTATTAGTAAAATTTGACATCTATCAAGGCCCAACTGTTTACAACGGGTTGATTCCGATAGCGGCACAAACAGTTGGATTCAAAAAAGGAAACGTATCATGCACCAGGAAATAGTTTCCCTTCAGTTGGCCTACGCAATTACGGTTCATAAAAGTCAAGGCATCATGTTGACAGAGCTGTGATGGACATCGGCACATCAGAGTTTGCACTTGGGCCAAAAAAAGTAGCATTGTCGCGTTATTTACTTTTTTACTAAATACATTGTACATATAAGACAAAAAGTATTTTAAGTGTGTACAACGCTTAATGGACTTTTGATAGACCCGGTATTTTCTCAGAACAGTCTCTTCAAAAGCATCAACAAGAACTTGGCTTGGTAAGTTAAAAAGTCTAAGCTGCATGTGAAGACAAGTGAAAATTATTGAACATTTTTCGAAAAGTAAACATATAAAAAGCGCCAAATTTGCGTTAGGATGTTTCACTGTTTAAAAAAAAAACAGAAACAAAGTTTTTGAAAACTTGTCTGAAATTGTGAAATATATACTAATATTACATTTTTAAAAAGTATCAATCTCAAGAAAAAAGCCAAAAAAGTCAAATAAAATACAAAAATGTTAAAAAAATAGCTGGCTTTATTTATTGTTGAACGAAAAATAACAAGTTGACACCATCAGTATTCACTCCACACGCATTACCAGAATCAATGAAAATGATAAGTTTAAAAAAAAAATCAATAAAACGGTTTAAAAGATGCTCGCTCAGCTCAATTATTTGCAAGCTGCGCATCGCCTTGCATCCCTAATAAATATACATATGAATGAAATTGGATTTGATAGATGTAATAATACATTTTTGTCTACAGGTTCAATGGAAAGATAATGAGCCAAATTTTTATTTTGTTATTCGTTGATGACATGCTTATTTGTTGTAAAGATAAACATTGAACATGATGTTGATAAAGGTATCATGTATTTAAGTCATAAGAAATATATTGAATCAAAAGCCTAAACGTATAACTTAGAACAAGTAAGACTATAGTACACCCATGGAAGTAAACTTAATATTATAATCTGCAAATGAAATTAATGAAAGTTTAAAATATAGAAATTTAATTGGAGAACTTTTGTACTTTAGTACCGGAACTCGACCGGATATAGCATTTAGCGGCAACTACTAAGTAGATTTCGAAGTAGGTATGATACTAGACATTATAAATACGCGCTAAAGATTTTGAAATATTTATATTTAACCAAAAACTTAAAACTGAATTTTAATAAAACTGAAAGAAGTTATGATATAATTGATTGTTACTCGCAAACAGAATTGCGTTACGAAATCATTTAAATATGCTCAATATGTAGCTTTACTAGATGCTGTTATTGATATTATTTTTGCACTAGGTATGTTACAGGAAGCATTTAAAATTGAAATTAAAACCTATAAAAAAATTTGAAGATAATTCAGGGGCTATAGCGATAGTTAAATATGGTAATTTTACAAAAAACTCAAAGCATATTGAAGCGCAATATCCTTTTGCAAATGAAAGTTCTGAAAAACGAATCATTGATGTGATAAAAATTGAATCTGAAAATAATGAAGCTGATATATACTAATCAAAAGTTTGTGCAAAGTAAAATTCGGACAATTGTTAAAAAGTATGTTGTAGCTTTTAGTTTATAATAAATCAATGTAAATGTAAAAGGGCGTGTTGAGTTATTCTACCGTAGTGTATATTTACATTAGATTAGGTTAGGTTAGAGAAGGGGAGGAGTGTTATGGTTAAACATAACTTCCACTCGGAGGCCAAGAGGCCCATTGTGATTCCATTCGTTTGTGTGGGTACACATAAAATTAACCTGTCCTATCACGTGGTGGCTGAAACCACTCCGTGCTCTTAATGAATTTTAGAAGATCCGATATATCTGCATTAGCCACGTCCGCAATCTCTGTAAAGAATCTTTGGCCTAGCGACACTAGGCGTCGATTCTGGAGAGCTGGGCAGTGGCATAGCAGATGTTGGATCGTCTCAGTTTCTTCCTCATCGCCGCAGTTCCGGCAGAGATCGCTGGATCCCGAGTCCCATTTCCGGAGCATTGCTCCAATGGGACAGTGTCCTGTGATCACTCCGACGAGCATACGGATCGAGTTACGGTCCATTGTATCTTTCTATATAAAGAATTTGGGGACTTTGTTGACTGTAAGAAGCCACAGTAGCGGAGAGAGAACTCCTCCTTGTGGTGTGCCTCCAGTTGTCACTTTCCTTATAGAACTGTGTCCAATGTCTGCATTGATAATTCTGTTCTTCAACATATTTTCAATCCAGATTTCAATCAATGGATTTGTCTACTTTTATGTCCTCAAGAGCTGTTATTATGGCCTCTGTGTTTACATTGTTGAAGGCCCCCTCTATGTCGAGGAAGGCTGCCATTGTAAACTCTTTTAGGTTCAGCGCGCCCTCAATTTCACGGACAACACTATGCAGAGCACTTTCCACTGATCTGCCTTTAAGGTAGGCGTGTTGAGTGTTGCATAAGTTGCGTGAGTTGATGAGTCCTCTGATGTATAGTTTTTTATAGGTATAGGTTTTTAATAGAAACGACGAGAGACTAATTGGCCTATAGTCCTTTGCGGTAGTATGGGATGGTTTACCTGCCTTAGCAGATGGCTTACCTACCTTTATTTCTTTCCACTGTGTTGGGATGTACCCCGCGCGCAGGCAATTGGAAAAAATGCTTACGAGATGGGGTACAGTGTGGGTCTGTGTTTTTTGAAGCATCGCTGGCAAGATATCGTCCGGCCCCGGAGATTTAAAGGGTTTGAACGAATTTATTGCCCATGATACTTTATCCGTTGTGATAATCTTGTTTATTACTTCTTCGGTTGTGTGAACCGTAGGAACCATCGTCTCGAAGGAGACTGGTTTCAGGGGTTTTACAGCTTGGGAAGTGGGTTTCAGTCAGCAGTTCTAGGGATTCCTGACTGGATTCTGTCCAAGAACCATCTGGTTTAAGGATGAATCCCGGGACGAAGGGGTCCTTGGATAGGATCTTCCTGAGCCTTGCGGCTTCGTTGAGATCCTCTATTGATTCGCAGAACTCCCGCCAGGATTTAGATATTGCTGCTTTTGTTTTGCTCTTGTATTCGTTGAAGCTGGATTTGTAATTATTCCAGCCTTCGGTTCTTTTTGAGATCTTTGCTCTATTGAATAGAGTTCGGGTCCTGGTCCTGAGTTGCTTTAGCTCTGTGGACAACCAGACTGCGCTGGTCTTCCTGCGAGCACGTTGCAAAGGACAGGATTTGTTGAAAGCCGCTTTCAGAATACTCACAAGATTTTCGACTGAATTCTCAATGTAAGTTGGATCAGGATTATTGGTGGCTTGTGGCGGTACTAACCTGTTGGCAACTAGGTTTGGGAAAAGATTCCAGTCTGTCTTCTGAGGGTTTCTGAAAGGTTTCGGCTTTTCTTTATTAACGTTAAGGTTGAAGAGTATCTGACTGTGGTCCGAAAAGGAACAGTTAGTGGACACTCTCCAATCCTCTACTCGGATGGAGTCGGACTCACTTAGTAAAGTGAGGTCAATTACCTCTTCCCTAACCCGATTGCGAAACGTGGGTGTGTTACCTTTGTTGCAAATATTGAGGTTGGTGGAGATAATGAAATCGAAAATGGACTCACCCCTTTTATTGATGTCGCTGCTTCCTCATTGAGTGTGGTGTCCGTTGGCGTCGCAGCCTATCAATAGACACAGTCCGCGTGACTTGGCGTGTCGCACGAGTGTTCAGACTGCGTCTGAAGGTGGATCTTCCTCATCGTATGGTAAGTATGCGGATGATAGGAGCAAAATTGATTTGTCCTGTTGTTCGTACGTTACCACCGTGAGGTCTCTATTGCTGTATGTACCTAGGAGAAAAATGTTTAAGTATCTCTTGGCGACTATACAGGTTCGTAGCTTACCTTCGGTATGTGGATAGTATAAATTACACACCTTAGACCTTAATCCCTGAATATTGTTCCTAAGGAGCCAAGGTTCTTGGATTAAGCCTATATCCACATCTTCCTGCAGCATGTACATCATCAAGTCGTCGTTGGCTGCTTTGCAGTGGTGTAAATTAATTTGCACCACTAGCAGCCTCCTTTGATTTCCCGCGTTCATTGGGGAGCCTTACCTTCAGGGTTCCCAGCCCTAACTTGATGTTGCCAGATCTGCTGCGGATGTGGTCGATGGTAACCATGAGGTCCTTTCCCACTCCCTTTTTACTCTTGGCTGAAGAAATTATTCTCCATTATTTCCATTATTTCTCCACATTTACATTAACAGACAATATAACACTCTATGTATAATACAATAGTTCGTAAGTTGGTGTATGCAAGTTGACACAATAAAAGCTTGTCATTTCGTCCAACAGTTTCGAATCAAAAAATAACTGTTAATTTGGGTATTGTTCCAATTTTCGGTACTTTTTGCGAAATGTTGTCAAATCACATCACAAAAGTACCATAATTAGACACTCGCTACATTCTGGAAGAAAACTTTGGGTAGAGAAGATGTAAGCTAAAAAGTTCTTTTTTTTTTTTAATATAACTATACTGATATTTCGGGTTATAAAATTCCCTCTAGTTATTCAAAAAAATAAAGTTTACTCAAAATGCCACAACGAGAAAAGGAAGTTTCGCAAGATGTAAAGGATGTGATAATGAAAGGAAATAAAGGATTTGAAAATGAAAAATCGAAGGCAATACCAGAAACAAGCAAGGATCTGGACGCCCACCAAAGTTCATTGAACTCGATCGTCGAATAATCGTCAGCAAAATTTTAAAAAAATCCTAAACTTAGTGCTCCTCAAATACAAGTAGAACTATCTAATGATATTGGAAAAATATGTAATACTCAAACAATTCGTCGTGTGCCAAATGAAAAAAAAAAACATTTGTAAATAAGGGCAATCGTCAATGCGATCTTGCTTTTTGGAATCGCATAATATTTTCGGATTAAAGCAAATTTAATGTTTATGGAGATAAAGTTTGGCGGAAACCGAATTCTGAACTAGAACTGGCATAGCATGGTGGAGGATCTATAATGGTTTGGGGTATATGGCGGATACTGGCGTTGGTAACTTAGTTGTCATCGATGGAATAATTCATCAGTATCGTATTTGAAAATCTTCAAAGCTAATTTACATGAAATAATAGAAAAAAAAGGGTTGGATAGGTCATTCAACTTGCAAAAAAATAATGACGCGAAACATACATCTCGTCTTGTTAAGGAATGGCTCCTCTACAGTACCCGGTACCTCCAAACTCCACCACAATCGCCAGATATGAATACCATTGACCACTTATGGGAGCATCTAGAAAGGCAAATAAAGCGGGAGATTAAGACCAAAGAGCAATTGACAAGTGTTCTATAGGAAGAATGGGCCAAAATAGAAAATGTTTCTTTCAAATTAGTTAGCTCAACGCCAACACGGATGCAATCCATTTTTACGCAAATATTTTTTTTTTTTTAAATATGGAAAGTGCAAAAGAATTCCTTTCCAGGCATGCATTGAAAAAATGAGAGAACTCTCTAGGCTCCCTTAATCAATGCTACCGTAATATTCGCGTTTCCACTCGTGCACAGAGAAACACAAAGATCATTCAACCCATCAAACGGCTTTCCATATCTGCCGATCAACGAATCTTATCGACTCCAGCCGATCGTTCCTCTAAACGACGCAAACTTTTATCAACCTGTTCTTCTATCGCTGCTACTTTCAAGAAAACGGAGATGACCAAAACGTCATCGACTCATGGTCGCCCGTCTAATGCTGCTGATAATGTCTCTCCTTCCCTCGCTGCTTCTAAGACAGTTGTTGTTGCTGCTGATGTTGTTGATACCAATACCGATGTATTGCTTTGATGCCGATGTTGCCTGTCCTGTTGTTATTGTTGCTGGCCCGAATGACGCTGCAGCTGTTACTCTCGGCACTGACGTTTCTAATCCCAGTGTTCCTCTATTACCAACTAAAGCGGCAGCCGATGATGATGACCCTCAACTTGCTTCAGCACAAACGTGGCGTTCGTTCGCAACAAAAAACAAAGACATAAGCAGATGATTGGATCGAATGTCGAAACTGTCACTGCTCTTCCATCTGGTCTACGGTATCACTTTCTTCATCTCTCACGTCTTAGCGATTCAGTCACTGAAGATGCTCTTAGGGATTATGTCTCACGCAGGCTAAATCTGCTTAAACTGCCTTGATCTGCTCTAAAATGGTAAAAAAAGATGCGGATATTACGTTGCTTCGTTCTATAAATTTCAAACTTGGCATTCCAATTGGCTTGTTTAATACTGCTTTCAACTGTCTATTTGGCCCTTGGGAGTGCAGATTAAACATATGCAGTGATGATCAGAAACGTATTTTATAGTTGATACTTTTACCTCTCTGAATATGTACCAAGTTAACAATATTTGTAATTCAATGGATCGTATTTTAGACTTAGTTTTTGTTGATCAAATCCTTGAAGTGTAATTGTTTGAAGCTAGTTTGCCACTTTTAAGTAATACTCTTTTCAACAAATTTAATTTAATTTTAACTTCTCTTTTTTAATTGAATCAAACCGTTCTAATGATTATGTAATTCAACATTAGGCTTTTAAAAATGCAGACTTTAATGGATCTATCGACTGGCTGCATGTTTTTAATTGCTCTAATTTAGATACAACTTTTACTATATTTCGGAATATAATTAATTCTACTGTAAGTAATTTTGTTCCAAAGAAAATTTTGATGAATTCTACTAGACCAGTTTGGTTTAATAAAAGCTTATCGAGATTCAAAAAGTCGAAGTCGAAGATTAAAACCAGTTATAATTTTTTTTGATCTTTTTAAATAATAAACGTAAGTCCATTGGGATTCCATCTAACATATTTTACAATATCTAACATGTCTTACGATGGCGTTGACGAATGAAAGATTTGAATTTTATGACTCTCGTGGTCGTTTCACACTTTATTATCCTATGAAGTTAGCTGCTGTACCGGTCTTAAACTTCACCGCCCATCTCGTCCAAGCACTGTGATGAATGTATTATGGCGCCTTCCAGCCGCTCACCGTTTACATCGTCGTCCGCGAGTGGAAGGACAATGAGCTTCGAGATTGCTCGCTGCAGCAACTTTGACGATGACATCATCTCCGGCACAATCCTTCAAAACCCGTCCAAGTGGCCATTGGGGCCGATGGGGCCCGCTCGTCTCAAACCAAAACCAAAACCAAATCGCCCATCTTTAGATTTCGGTTGGTTATCTGCCATTTGTATCTGACCTGCAACCCATACAGATATTTTCAACGCCAACGTCTCCAAAAATTTTGCTGCATCTGCGCAACTTGCTTTGAGCATTGTACAAAAGATTTGGCTCAGGAACTACGATCAATGAGCGGCTGGTCAAAAAGTGTCCAGGAGTGAGAGCAACTAGATAGGTCGGATCGTCTGACAATGTGGATAGCTGTCTGGAATTAAGTATCGCTTCAATTTGCTTAAGTACCGTGAGAAATTCTTCAAAAGTTAAGTAGGCGTCCCCAATAGTTCGTTTTAAGTGGTGTTTCATGCTTTTTATTCCGGCCTCACAAATACTGCCGAAAATAGGAGATCAACTCAAGCTTGTGCTGCAATATCAAGCTGTTTTCGTAAATCCTTGAGTTCCTGTCTCAAGACTAAAGCCCCGACAAACGTTTTTGCGCAATCGCTGTGCATGTCAGAGCTGTAGCCTCGTATTGCAAAGAATCTTTTTAGAGCAGCGAGAAAAGCTTGTGTCGTCACGTCGCTCACTCACTCACGATGAACCGCTCATGTACTGAGGCAGATGAAT